>CM031945.1:34380732-34524594 GCA_018749465.1 Paracanthobrama guichenoti
CCTCTAGTTTTGTTTCTTCCAGCTGCGCTCCATTTTCCTGGCTGCTGTTTTGGGAGGCCGGGTGTGCTCGTTGTACCTTAGCGTTGGACTATTTTTCATTAATCTTCTTTAGCGCAGAGGGGAGCAACTGTGTCTAAAGTGCTGGAAAAAAGAGGTCAATAGTTTCTGTTGCAAAATCGAGTTCTCTAGGCTATCTGGGATGCTGAGGAGATGAAACTGATGAGGAAGATTATTTAAAAAGCAATCTTTAGTGGCGGCAGTGATAGTTCTGCCATATTTGAAATGGGGCGGCTTTGCAGCCTTAGCTAAATTAAGTATACATGATACTAGGTAATGATCTGAGATGTCGTCGCTCTGCTGCAGAATTTCAAGCGGTATCAACATTTTATTCCATGTGACAATATTAGGTCTAGAGTATGATTAAGGCGATGAGTGGGTCCTGACACGTGTTGCCTTACTCCAATAGAGTTTAGAATGTCTCTAAATACTAATCCCAATCGTCTTTTTCATTATCTACATGGATATTAAAATCACCAACAATTAGTACTTTATCTGCAGCCAGTACTAACTCTGATAGAAAGTCAGCAAATTCTTTGATAAAGTCTGTATTGTGCCTGGTGGCCTGTATACAGTAGCCAGCACAAATGTCAAACAGGATTTATCAATTACACTACATAACAGCTACATAAAGCACCAAGGCGTCAAAAGAATTATATTTGAAACTATACTTGGAGTAATACTGAAGATATTATTATAAATTACAGCAACCTCCCCCTTTACCTTTCAGGCGTGGCTCGTGTTTATAACAATAATCTTGTGGGGT
This sequence comes from Paracanthobrama guichenoti, assembly GCA_018749465.1. Classification (NCBI taxonomy): domain Eukaryota; kingdom Metazoa; phylum Chordata; class Actinopteri; order Cypriniformes; family Gobionidae; genus Paracanthobrama; species Paracanthobrama guichenoti. The sequence continues at coordinate 34,381,556 of CM031945.1, forward strand.
GGACTCATTTAAAGTAATGTAGTCGTCAGGTTTTAGCCAGGTTTCTGTCAAATACAGCACATCTAGATTATTATCTGTAATCATATCATTAACAATAAGCGCTTTTGGGGAAAGGCATCGAATATTCAGCAACCCAAGCTTTATCATTTGATCATCTGTATTATGTCTGTTGTTTATTTGTTGGACATCAATTAAGTTTTACTGTTGAATGGTCTTGATGGTTTTGTATTTACTAATTAGGGAACAGATACAGTCTCTATGTGATAATATCTAGGTGAAAGAGTATCTATGTGTTGGGATTTATCTGACTTCTGTAACGGAGACAGCTAGCAGACAGTCGGGTAAGCCAGTCCGTCTGCTTCCTGACCTGGGCCCCAGTTAGTCAAGGTTTAGCTCTAAGACTATGTGCCAAATTACTAGAGAAAGAGCAGCACCACTCCAGAAGGATGGATGCCGTCCCTCTTCAACAGAGTCCGGTCTGCCCCAAAAGCTTTTCCAATTGTCTATGAACCCTATGTTATTTTGCGGACACCACTTAGACAAACCAGCCATTGGTGATGATAGTCTGCTAAGTATCTCATCACTCCTTTTTAACAGAGAGCGGACCAGAACAAAAAACTGCATCTGCCATCGTACTTGCGAGTTCACACCCCTTTAATATTAATTTTGGTGATCTCCGACTGGCGAAGTCGAACATCGTTAGTGCCAACGTGAATAATAATCTTAGAGAATTTACGATTAGCTTTAGCCAGCACTTTTAAATTTGCTTTGATGTCAGGCGCTCTGGCTCCCAGTAAACATGTGACTATGGTGGCTGGTGTCTCTATTTTCACGTTCCGTGTAATAGAATCACCAATAACTAGGGCACTTTCAACAGGATTCTCAGTGGAGTGCGTCACTGAGTGGGGAGAACCTGTTTGATGTTCTAATCGGAATGTAAGAGTGGTTTTTTGATCCACGACTATGCCACCTCACCGTTACGCATGGGCTCTACAGCCGGAACCGAACAATGTACAACGTTCACTAAGCTAGTCGCATCCAAAGTAGTGTCTAAAGCTGTTACATTCTCACTACTCTCAAATAAAGTCTGGATGCGTGTCTCTAATTCTCAAATCTCTATCTCCTTACATTTATCACATGTGAAGCCCTGCTCGCCAACGGAGACGGATACACTAAACATGAAACATGCGGTGCAAGTGACAATGATATTGTTTGAGCAGCGCGCCCCCTCCCCCAGCAGGTGAGCCCAAGGCAAAAGTAATCAACTAATCGATCGCCCATACCACTCTAGGCAAGAAAAATAAATGGTCATCAACAAAATCATACAGTATGCATTAATCACAGTTTCTTAGTGACAAACAATATTGTTTGACAACACCACTCATTATTTTACTTTTCTTCTCTTTTCTTTTTATTACAAATTGTAACCACCACACTGGCGCACCAACCGTTTTCCCATCGTTAAACTAGTAAAAGTGGATTCAGACACGCCCTGAGTGCACCTGCGCCATGTGCTCAGATCCTTAAAATAGGGCCCAATGTTTTAAATATACTAAATTGCAGCTTCATCACTACAAATGTGTAATTACAAGACATTAAGACATGTAATTAAAAACAAGTTCAATAAAAATGAATGTAAAGTTTTTAGGTTCCAATGAAGATGATTCAGAATCAAAATTACATTTATTAAATGATATCCACTCGGGTACAAACAAAAGAAAGAGTCTAGGAAACAGCGTGCACAGCACAAACAATACCAGACAGTAAACACACAGTGATAATGAACAGAAAACAAACAGGTGTGATCGTCAAATCATCATGGTGACAAACCAGGGCTGTGTCTGAGATCGCCCTATACCCTTGAATAGGGCATTATTTGAGGACAGCCATTTGTAGTGGTGTCGAAACCATAGTGGATGTTATTGAGTGCACTCATTCAATCCCATAATGCACTGCAATAAAGAGTGTAAAACAACCTTTACGCAGTCTCTCTTGAACCCAACACGCAATTAAGTGGCTTAAACTGCAATTCATCGACTGGCCGCTAGAGAGAAAAGGAGTCAAATCTGTATCTCCCCATGTTAAAATGCCCAACTTTACAGCTGAAAAAAATATGTTTACAACCTGGTACAAAAAGTGGTGTTGGTCTATACGGCTAATTTTGCCCTTCATGACAACTGTGAGGGGGGTGAATTGTTTTATAACTCTTTCATTTACATTCCATAAAGCCTTAAAGTTCTGCATAATTAAGGGCGTGGACACTTTGAGTGACAGGTGGATTGCCGTTTGTCTGCTGTTATGCTGCCTTCACGTGCTATCGGAAATTTCCTACTTCCCACTTCTGAAGTCGTGGCACACAATTACTGGCACACTGCATTCAAATTGTGACTTGAGAGAAGCCTGGTCCTACCAGACTCGTACATTTCATTTATACAGAGAGTCTGGCCACTCTCCGATGACAAGCATTAACTTCCTGAAGGCGGGTACTCTGTTGAAGTTTAAAATTATTGGATCTGCCCAGAGCTTACTCTGGATCTGCCATAACAAATCGCTAGAGTCAATATATAATTGTGGGAGATTTGAGTTTAATAATTCTCCAGAAAAAAATATTTTATTTACAAAATATTATTATGTTCCCTGATAAATCATCCTGAAATATTTTGTTTTTAGTCATTGCCAAGCTCAGGCATAATTGGTTTCAGATATTTAGTTTTAAAACAAGAAGTTTACTCATTATTTGGTCAACTATATTTACGGACAAAACCTATAAGTTTTAACTTTAAGTAAATGGCAGACATTTAAAAAAATCATTACTCTTTGAAGAATATGTGTCTATTTACCTACCTTTTCAAATAAAATACCCAATGAATTAAGAAAATACACATTTTGTTCAATTGAAACCCCAAATTTCAAGTACTGATTAATGATAATTTTCTTGATTAAATTATGCTGCAGTATATATTTGACAGCTACTCAGTTTCAAAATATTTACTTGGAGATTAGGGAACCATTAAAATACATATATTTAAAAAAAAAAACATAATGGTAACAATTGACAGCCCAGTATCATAGTTGACAAAAGTAACATAGTTGACTGGACAAGGCAAAGTAGGATGATGTATTTCACAAAAACAATCCTAAACTATATCAGTTATTATATATAAGCTAATCTCTTATTGCATTTAATCAAGACCTGTTGAATATTTCATGACACAAAGGAGAAATACAGACGCACATCAGTTTATAAGGATCAATCACAACTTTATTAACAAGCACATATATCATAAGCAAGAGATCCAAAAGTATCAAAAACAGCACTTACACAAAAATTCCACCATGTAAACATTTTGAAAATCTTGTTTGTGGAATGAAATACAGTAGTGCATTGTATTGAACAAAAAATAATAGTGCACTGCAATAAGTAACAATAACCAAATAGTGTTTTATTCTGTTGGTTAACAGAATAAGTGTGCTGCATTGGATCAAAATTGTAATAGTGCAAACAATTGTATCTCAAAAACATTCATATGTCAGAACATGAAGTAAAACATTGGCATACCCTCCAACTTCCAGGCACCCATGAAACCGGCGGAGACAGAACACAATCCCCATTTTCTAACCCAAGAACATGGCCAATTATGGTTTGTTTTTTAATGACTTTGTCAAACTCAATCAAGTAATCTTTGAGTGTGTTTGTGTGCGTGTGTGCGCACGCATGTCATAGCCATGAAGAAATGATTTGGCAATATCTTCCCACACATCTCTTTTTATTTCAACATGACGTGCTGTCACGTGCTGTGGGGCAGGAATCAACCTGAGCACATCCTCAAATAGATACCAGAGCGCATCCTCTCGCATTGGCCAGTAGTAACGATTGTGTCCTCTCTGTGCATGCACTTAACATGAACATGTGTCTCACTCACTTCAACAATGGTTCCAGGGTAAACCTCATTGTCATATCTGATGACACACCACTGACCAACAGTGTCATCTCTATCCCACTGTACTTCAAGGTCTGGTTGTTCTTGGTGCAATGCAGGAACAGCAGAGTTGACTTTGAAGTCGACGGCCTGAGCTTGGTAACACTGACATTGCAGAATCTGCCTTGTTGAACACAGGCAGCTCACATCACGGTATGTCAGTTTCCCTGGTGTTTGCGTGATGACCTGGTGAATCCGCATAGTGCATGGTACAGCAGGGAGTCGTTGTGGCATCTGCTGTATGGCCTTTTCCACTGTAGCCTCTTCAATGTAGAAGATCTTTACAGCTGTATTGGTGTTTACCAATGCATTGAAAAGATGTTTAGCAGCCTCCTACCCCATCGGGGCACCCTTTCCGTGGCTGGCCTCAAAAAGTTCCAAGTGCTCGCAGTGAAGCCTGGTTGTACAATTCAGTTGTCAACATGTAAAAGTTGCCCTTCTGCCTGTATTGTGAGCAGGGACCATCACTGAAAAAGTGGATAATTGACACTGTTGGGCATGTTTCCTTGAGATGGTTAAGTATTGGGGAGAGGTGTGCCCATATGGCAGGTGGACCCTTTTCTTTGCATGGCAGAAATTGTAGTGAAGCACAAGTGGTCTTCCCCACCACCAATGTAGAGGACCCTGTATGAAGAGTTGCTTGTTGATGAGAAGAGGCAAAATGGACAGCTTGAATCTCTTTGTGAAACTTGCAAGAGTAGTTTTCAGAAAATCAATGTGTATGAGGCATTCATTACTCTTCATGTTCTTTTTCAATTCCCTGTAGTAGTTAAACTGGGTCTTGATGTTGAACAAGTGCCTTTTGAACTTTTTGAGCTGTTGCTGGAAAGTCTCAATCAGGTCCTCCAAAAGAACTCTCCATTTCCCTCTTCACGGTGATATTCACAGGCAACTTTTCTTTGCTGTCACCACTTTTCTTCTCTCTGAGGACAGTTTCAGTTGTCCACTGCACACAAGAAACTTGGGTTTGACCATCATAGCCAGACTGAATCTTGAGGTCTTGTAGTTTGCAGTTCTTGCATTCCAAATACATGCATGGCTTAAATGTTGGATTACAGCAAGTTTCCTCAGCAAGAGATTCCAACTCTGTTCTCTCCAGAAGTTTAAGTCCATGAAGTTTCTCCACGATAAATTCCAAATTTTCATGCACCTTACATGAGACACGTATCTCTGTCTGCAATGGTTGGATGGACTACCCAGTATGGGCGCATTCGGCAGAAGAGTGTATAGGAAAGTTTGCTGAGAGACGTTTTCCAGCAGGAATTTCCTATGGAGGTTTTCATGGTGTCAGTCATAAACCGCTCCTGTTTTTTTACTTTTCCCTTTGTTACGGTCTGCTTTTTACCTGCAGTTGAACAACTTACGTCATCCCTGGTGTAAAGGCAACAACCTGGTCTTGCAGTTTTGAGTGTGTGGATATGTATTTCTTCCTGGCAAAACAGGCTATTTCGTCCCCATTTGTGTTCACATTCTTGCAGAATCGTTTGGCTGAGACACCCAGTGTGTCATGAATGATTTTCTGGAACCTGTATTTTTCAATATCTTTCCAGATACGATTCTGGCGATTAGGTTCCTGGTCTTTTCTTTTGCTGCACACTGAAATTTTTGTTTGAGGCTTTTCACAAGTGCATGATGATAGACTAGAGTTCTCCGCACATCATTACTGACTGGACTTGTTCCGATCATCCTTTTTGTTCTTTTCCTGGCTGAGTCGACATTGCACAGTAGCACGTTCATAGCGCTTCTGGTATTTGTCTGATGTTTTTGTTTGAGCTTTAAGCTTTTCCTTGAGTTTGTGATTCTCAATGTATATTTTCTTTTACCGTCTTCTTCTAGTCCTTCTTCCTTGTATTCTCTGTCTGAAATTGCAATGTAGACATTTAAAAATTATGTTTTAACAGCAGGTGTCACTTAAAGCATTTGAAATTAATTGTCACCATGCCACCATGTAATTTTGCATTTTAATCTAACACTATAATCTAACAAGTACTTTTGCATGAGACATTGCTCTGTTTAAGGTACTTTCTACATAGCCTGACTACATAGTTCTGTTTGAGGTTCTTTCTACATAACCTTCTAACCTTCCTGGATGTGGAACTGGTTGTTCCTCGCTGTCAGGACTCAGTGGTGGGGTAACAATAGCAGAAGCCTGTTTCTTTCTACGTCTGCTCTGTTCCTGGGCTCTTCTCCAGGCCTTTCTCTTTGCACGTTTCCCCTCTCACTCTGTTCAGATATGGGCTTATAGTATGCACCTTGCTCCCTGTTTTCTGCCGGCCTTTTGCCAAGTATGCCTCCCTTTTGCAGGATCAGCATCTCGCATGTGCGGCAACGGCGCTGCTTTTCTGCAGCAGATAATCGTGGCATTTGCCTGAAAACAAGTTTACTTTTATAATATTTATTTCAAAGTATTTTATAGTTACTGTACAGTTAGAATATTAAATTAACTCCTGAAAACTATAATAACATGTCATGAATGTCAACTATGTTACTCTTGGTCAACTAAGTTACCTTTGCAGAGTAACATAGGTGACTGGTAACCTAGTTGACATTTTTGCTGTTCTTGGGGATAAAATCAAAATGGTTGCCTAGCACCAGACACCACATGGCATTTTACGGAGAGGTTCTTCTAAATATTACATGTACAACGGAGTAAAATTGAAATTCAAAGTTATTCATGAATTCATTGTAGTAACATTGTTGACATATGATAAATAAATGCATTTGCCCCAAGCACTACTTTAGGTGAAATAACTGAAAATGTGGAGGAGAACATACCTTGGAGTCTTGCTAGTTTTCTCTTCAGGAGGAAATGACATCATGTGGAGCAGGTCATGTGATTTGGAAAACACACTCTTCCTTGAGGGGACATATTGTGTATTTGCTATGGGTAACTTAGATGACAGCGACTTCTCGGACACATATTCAATTTGTCAATTTCTATTGAAAATGTGACATATTGCCCAAAAAAGACACATTGTTCACAATTACCTCAACTTAATGTAAATAATATAATTAAAACTGTTTTTGAATACGTTTTTTTAAATGTTTTTAGGTAATGAGATTGTGGTTGTAATTCATTTCGGACGGTTATTTAGTTGACATTTTAGGGATATCTAGTCAATTTTTATAAATAAATTATTATTTCCATAATAATTAACCATGGAATTTGTAAAGATAAGATCATGAAGAACACTGAAGACTTTTAAAATTTTATTTTAATAAGCATGTTTTGCGAGATAAATCTCATGGACATGAAAACTCCCTTTTATTAATTATATATTGACCGCTAACGTTTCGTGCGTGGCGTATGTCATCTCAAACTAGCGTCATTTACATTTGAAAATAGGAAAAACTGAATTTGAAACTAGGAAACTAATATTTATGATAATTCCGATAGCACGTGAAGGCAGCATAAGTCATCACGTCACCTCAGCTCCACCCGTTCCGCCTCTTTGCCCATTTTCAGTTATCCGGGAGTGACATGCTTCCGAGATGGCAACGATCGACTTTAGGCTTCAAAAATTCTCTTCAGAAACCTACGGATGACGTCATGGACACTCGTCCATATTTTTTGTTACAGTCTATAGCTGCGTCTCATTTTGAAGGCTGCGTCCTCCGGAGGTCGTCGCATTTGAAGGCTGCACTGCGTCATCGAGGGGTCTCATTTAAGAAAAGTAACCATTAGATTGCAAAGTAAGAAAGAAATGACAGCATTTTACACCTTACAAGAAATAACAGTCAATTTGATGTTTACATTTGATGTAAACTATTGTTTATAAATAGTTACAATTAGTTTAATTGACTCAGAGTCGACTCTTACTTTTGAGAGACAATAACTTTATAAACGGTGCACTTTAAGATTTAAAACTTTGCAGGGTGTTTTCCTTCACTTTGAACTATGTTACACACTACATGAAGGTCATTTTCAAAAATCCATAATAGGGACACTTTAAGTAACGTTTCACGAGTCTTGGTACACTCGTTTGAAAGCGAGCATCGTTAAAACAACGATAATTTGCGGTTCAGTGAGTGAGTCAAATGTTGATTCAGTAACTGCTTTGTGAATTCCTCAAGTTCATTCAGTGAAGGACTCGTGTTCGTTAGACTGATCTGTGAGTGAAAATAAAACGAGCCATGAAAAGAATCGGCTCAAACGAGTCATTTGCTCATGAATCGGACTAACTAACACTGGCATCGTTTGTTTTGGCGTTCAGCTCGCGAGGACAGGACTCAACAGAAGGATTTACGCGATGTTTTTATCACCACATTTAATCCAGCCTTCAAAATTACATCTGGTAATTATGTCTTTTATTTTATATTTTTATATATTGTGGCGCTGGAGAGCCCGCGCATCATAAACACTGACTGGAAAACTGGTAAATCGTCTATATATTGTTACCCACCTCTAAGGTGATTGAAATTGAGTCAGTAAAAGTAATCTGAGTACAGGAAATTGTGTTAAAATTATTTAATTTATATTAATAATAATATATAGATCATTAGTGAGTCAGAGACAACATAAACCGTTGAGAGCGCTGCTACTGCCAATCACTGCGTTTCTACGGCAACCATGGAGCGTCATGTATTATTACGTCACAGACAGTAGGCTTACAATAGGCTTACTATTAAGACTCTTGCTCCATCGCAGTCTCTCAGTGCAGCGACACATCTACCGATACACTACAGCGAAACCTACCCGATGCAGAACCTACCGATACACTACAGCAGAAACCTACCGATACACTACAGCAGAAACCTACCGATACACTACAGCAGAAACCTACCGATACATATTACAGCAGAAACCTACCGATACATATTACAGCAGAAACCTACCGATATCACAGCAGAAACCTACCGATACATATTACAGCAGAAACCTACAAAACAAACGATGTCTACAAACCGCCGAGAGGTGTGTCTGGAGATATCACGTGAGCGGAGAGTTCTACTGCACTGACAGTGTCTGGGTCCCGGATGAGGAAGATGTGCAGATGGAGTTTATGGTCACCGATCGCATCTCGACCTTCTCGGCTGCTCACGGGCGAGATCACTGCACAGCTGGAGGTGGACACGGATGAGTGCATGTCGGTCAGTCACTGCGCTTTTAGAGGAGGATCTGCAGATCGACATTGACATGAAGCACCCAACCTCTACCTGTAAAACCCCTGAGAACAGCCCGACAGGTGAATGCTCAACACGCACCGCTCACATTTTCTATATAACTTACTGTAATCATTAGGATGATCAAAACTTATAATAACTGTTTTAATGAGCTCATTGTTTCTGCTTAAATGAATGCACGATGTTAGCGAACTGCATGATTTGCATTGTCTTAGAACTGTACATTTCTGACATATAGAACATTACTTGAGCCCTGTTCACACCTGGTATTAAGATGCGTTTGGTCGATCGGATCACAAGTAGATCTTAATGCATCGTGTTTCCTTCTTGAGCGTTCTTTTTTTTTTCAAGATTGTCTGCATTTTTGCTTCAATAAATATTCTGGACAACTGATGTTGTTTAAAATAATATGCAGAGAAAACCAAGTCCTGTGTTTGGTTACAAAACTTGTGCAATCTGACGAAATACATTACAAATTACTATTTAAAGCAGGTATTTTGTAATCTGTAGTGAAATACATTTTAAAAGTAACCTTCCCAACCCTGATGTCAACAGAGCATTTGAGATGAGATGCAAACAGAGATGTCTCTCAAGTCAGACTAATTATTCATGTCTAATCTGTGGCTTGAGATGTTTCTAATAACATATTATGTGTTTTTCAGGAAGTACCAAAGAGTGGATGATGAAAAAAAATTGGTGGATTTTTTCAAATGCTTTTGGGATGGATCCGGCTGTTCCTGAGCTAAGCTCTGAAAAGGATCTGGTCCAAGTGCCAAGAGTTCCTGAACCGGAACCTGAATTGGAACTGGTTGGCATCTGCTGGCCAGCAGAAGTGTCGGGAGCAGCAGCGGGATCGATCAGGGTGCACGGATGCTCCTGAAACCCCTGAAATGAGCGGCCCAGAAGGTGAACCTGTGTCTGCAGAAGGTCAGGAGGTTGGCGTCAATGATGGCACGGATGCTTCTCCTGAAAACCATGAAAAGAACATCCCAAAGGTGAATGTCAACAGATGCAACATTACAATGACCATGTGCATGCTGTAAAGTTTCAGGAGTGACAACCGCATTTAACGTCATTAACAACGAGTTGTTCCGCACACACGTATAGTACACGTATGCGAATAGTTTTTGTAAATGCGTTTGCCACTCCGTAAATGACTGAACTGTGTGAGTACAGAACGAATGAGACGCAAACAGAAATGTCTTTCAAGTTGGACTAATTATTCATTTTTGGTCTGTGGTTAGTGATGTTTCTAATAACTTGAGCCCTTGTGTGTCCCAGATGCAAGCGTTCCTGAGGCTGGACTGGATCTGGTTGATCCCAAGGAATCGTGTGTCTCAAAGCGTTCGAGTCAGAATCTGAATCAGATCTGCTTGCTTCAGATGAATCGTGTGTCCCAGGTCCAAGCAGTTCTGTGCCAACACCTGGCGTGCAGGAACTATTTCGGGAAGAAGACTGGTTCCGATTGGAGGAGCGTGTGAAGGGCTGTACACAGCGTCATAGACCTGTCACTGCAGTCTGGAACAACATCTTCATTGGAAATGAGTAAGTCTACAACACATTTACACTAAAATAAACCATGTGTGAACAGGATATATTTCTACATTGTAAATCCTCCCAAGACTAATCTAGGCTGTTGTGTTCTCGTGCAGAGAGATAGCACGGGACCGAATGAGACTGAAGGAGCTGGGTATTACTCACGTCCTGAATGCGGCTGCGGTGAAGACCAAACTGAGGGTCTGGTTGGGGCTGCTCTGGGAGAAAGACCTGAGAGAAACTGTTAATACAGGGGCGAGTTATTACAGAGGCATGAACATCAAATATTGTGGCTTGCCTGCAACGCGTGACAAAATCAGCAAATACTTCTACAAAGCTGCCAAATTCATCCACAAGGCCAAGCAAACCCCAGGAAGTAAGATCTTTTATCAAGTGTTCTGGAGTGACAAACTGTTTGGGACTTTTTTTGTTGACTCATCTCTCTGTTTTTATTCCCACAGATAAGGTGTTCATTCACTGCACAGACGGTGTCAGCTATGCCCCTACACTTTTTCTGGCATACCTCATGATCCACCATAACATGACTGTGGAGGATGCCATTGATCATCTCATAAAGGCGAGGTACATCAAGCCCGACACAGAGTTCCTGAAGCAGCTGGCCGTCCTCAACCAGGATCTCATGAAAAACAACAGCCAAAATGAAGTCCGGCAGAGCACCGATTAAAAATGGTGCACAGATCAAAGATACAAAGTAAAGACACCATCATGAGAGGCAGAGCGGAAAACAGAAGAAACCCAGAGAGAATGCGTCAAGTGCGAGGAAAAAAGGATGCAATTACAGTGTGTGTGTGTGTGTGTGTGTGTGTGCTTAATAAACATTTTAAGAAACACTGGATATGAATGCAATTAATGTCTAATAAAGGTTGTTTTAAATATGTGACCCTGGACCACAAAACCAGTCATAAGGGTCAATTTTGAGATGTATACATCATCTGAAAGCTGAATAAATAAGCTTTCCATTGATGTATGGTTTGTTAGGATAGAACAATATTTGGCTAATTGGTTAATTATTTGACCAATCGTGGCAATATATGTAGTACCCTCGCCGCCTGATGAGGGGAGATATTAAGAGACAATAAAGACGAGACACACGGAGCTGCTGCTTCAACTTCTCAGTCTGTATATTGTTTTTGATTAATGCAAATATTTCAACATTTTCATATACTGATAACCGTATAACATGAAACATCTCTTTCAGAAGAAAAAACACAATATATATGTAAACACAGAATTACTCACATACAGTTTCTCATCAGGCTCTGTTTCCAATTCAAACAATTTTGATAACTTTTAGATGACAGTGTACATTAATAGTATATATCTATAGCAATCAATACTCACGTATGACATTCTGCCTAGCAAATTAAACACATATACTACTGTCTATGTCTTAAACTCTTTTAACTACTTAAATAAGCTCTGGGTGTATTTAAAGCATCAGCAGAAATAATGATTTCTTTACACAACATAAGCATGAACTCCTTCATTACCCTTATTCTTGTGAAATAACACATTTCCTTTTGTAAACACTTACTTTGACTCTTAACTGTTATATTAGTTATTGAAAGCACAAAACATATACATAAATTTCCCCGTCTTCACATTCTTTCTGATGCCTGGCCTCTGCCATCAGATTAGCATTAACACATAACACACGTGCTACACACATTGTTAACTTGAACCTAACTTTTAAACTTACATCTTCAAATTATTTATACATTCAAACAAAATCATACAGTATGCGTTAATCACAGTTTCTTAGTGACAAAACAATATTGTTTGACAACACCACTCATTATTTTACTTTTCTTCTCTTTTTCTTTTTATTACAAATTGTAACCACCACACTCTCCCTTGAAAATAAATGTCGTCCCGACATTACTCTTTTGTGTTTCTTAATGTTTTCTTTTTTTTTTTGAGGGTGAAACTTTCAATTTATATATGCACTGCAGATTAACCCTATTTGCTATTCTTCAATAAAGGAATATACTGGACATTAACATAGTCGTTTGTCTTCTTTAACTGTGACCCCTTTTCTTCACTCGATTTCAAATCTGTTTAGTATGCATATAAATATACTGGCTGATACTGCGACACTGGGTAAGTCCATGATGTAAAGTTCTGCATTTCATATGGTGTGGAGTGAAATGATATTGTGTTTTGATTCCGTATGTTATAGCATTCAGGGTACCCAAGTAATCGTAAGTGAATGTTTTCGTGGTCTCCTCTTTCTCCAAGGCCATCTGTCCACCTGTTCTCCTTCACTGTTGCATTCGCCTGGGACTGCATGAGCATCTGCTTCATCATCAGGTTGTCCTACAGGTTGTTCCTCATTCATCGCATCTCCCTCCTGTTGAGGTAAGCCATCATTCCCTGTTTGGGCTGCTGTTTCATCAACACTCGTTATCTCAAGGTTAACTTCTCTTCTTCCCCTTTCAGGTTCGTTGGGCTGGACAACAGGTAAGTATAGGTTATCTGATTCACCTTTTTCTTCCACAGGTTGCTGATGCTGCACAGCAGGTAAGTAATAGTAATAATCTTCATCCTCCCCTTCTTCTGGATTAGACTCATTTCCATCAGATGGCCTTTGTTCATTCACTGTCTTCTTTGGCTTTGACTCCCTCCTGAGTTCAACCTCCAATGGTAAGTAATCGCAAGACAGTAAGAGATTACAGTGAAGGACACGAGATGTTCCCTTTCCTTGTTCGGTTTCACTTAATAAATTGGACTCGTTCTCCCACTTGACGTACAACTGTATGTACAACATCCTCCCAATGATTGTGAAGCTTCCCAGTCCCCCCTCTTGGTGTCAAATTTCGCAATAGGACACGATCTCCAGGGCCCAATATGGAACTCCTCACCTTCCCATCATAATTCTTCTTGTTCCTCTCTGCTGACTTCTTCGCTGTCTGTCTGGTAATTTCAAAAGCATCTTGCATTTCTTGCCTCCATCTCTTCACATACTCTTTATAGTCTGTAGTTCCTGTGTCAGAGGTCAAGCCAAACAGCAGATCCACTGGTAACCTTGGGGACCTTCCAAACAGCAAGTAAAATGGGGAAAATCCTGTTACTTCACATCGTGTGCTGTTGTTGTGTGTGTAGTGGGGCTCAGTCGGAGAGACACAAGCCACCCTTGTAACAGGGAATATTTCTTGGACACAGGTACGTGGTTTCAAAAGAGGACCCGAGACGTGGATGTAAGAAAATACAAAATTTTTATTAACAATAGAAGTCTTAAAACCAATTTGGGAATGACTTGGCCTGCCCCGAAGCCTCGGTTCCTACAACAGAAGAAGGGAAATTAACCATTTAACTCAAAGTAACTACAAAATGATATTTTCAACAATACTTAAATGAAATCAAAAATACATATTCACACAATAAACCAAAAACAAAAGACAAAGACGAACAATAGCAAATACAGACAGAAAAATGAAACAAGAGACAGCTGAACACCATCAAGGAAATAAACAATATAACAAATAAATACAGGCAAAAGAAATGGAACGAATGAATCTGAATACAGCAAAAACAACCAGAGATAACAAATGAAAACCAAACAAACAATGTAACAAAGCCCTAGAGCCAAAAGAAATGAAACAATAAACCTAAACAAACGAAAGCAACCACTTAACGAATGATTACCAACAAAAAATAATAAACAAAACAAACGAGTTCAAGACAGAGATAAATACAATAAATTAGACGAACCAAATAAATCAACACAAAATGAAGCTAAACAAACAAACCAAAAAAACAAACAAATTAAGTTACTGAAGGAACAAGATCTCCGGGAGAACCAGCACGCGGCGATTGCCCGCTGGATCGAGTAATATTCGGGAAAGTCAGTACGGAGAAAACAGCAGTATCCACATATTGCCCTGCAGGCTCTGTAGATTCTTCCTCTATTAAGCGCTGAGTTGTGTCTAACAAACAATGAGCCTGAGCCCGATCATTCCTCCTAAAACTATTTAAAAAGAATACGTTATCACAGTAATAAAAAACTGCCACGAACAGCGGTGGCTACACATACCTTTATATTGTTGATACCACGCGCAAAGTCACACCGTTGTCGGCCAATACAGCATGGGAATATGAACTTGCGCTGATAGGAGAAGGCAGCCGCCAACCAAACACTATGATGTTGGTCAAGAAGCTCTAGACAAAGATATTAACTAAATATAGAAACCGATGCATTTACTATTTACTCTTCAGCCCAACCACTTACCCATGAAGCGGAAGGGACACCAGAAAGGGGCGGTCCACCAGCAGTGACGCTTTAAGCGATACCTTGGTTGCCCTCTTTATGTTTGCACTAGAGTTACGTGATTGGATGTTGCGCAGATGAAGCCCAACCCTTAATTGCCTGGGAGTCCCACTACATATGCAAAGCTAAGTTTGTTTAGGGACTCTTTCCAATTGGTTTTCTGTTTTTCCGTCAACGTTTTCAACATCTGGAGTAACGTTCTGGTGAAACGGTGATGTTATCCAGCTAATTTCAAGTATCATATAGTGTCAATGCGGGCAGATCGGTAATATAGATGAAATTTAGGTGTCCCCAACTGAGCAAGCCAAAAGCCAAAGGCAACGGTGTCAAGGAACCAAAACTCCTTCAGGGCCAGAATGGAGAAAAAAACCTTGGGAGAAACCAGGCTCAGTCGGGGTGCCAGTTCTCCTCTGGCCGACGAACAAACAGTGTATGATTATAATTCTGGCAACATTGCAGGTCTTAATTCATATTAGGTAAATAGATATTCGTAAGATTATCAAAAGATTGGAGTCGTCACGCCAGAGACGGGTTTAATGAGGATGTCGTGTCGATGCAGCATTTACAGGGGGAGTTTATTTGACACGCTCTCTGCAGACATTTCAGGGATGCGTTGGTCATGTCCTCATCTGACCTCCGGCCGTATGTCTTGGACATTCGGATGAAGAGAGGGGCGGAGCTGTCAACTGATCACCACCTGGTGGTGAGTTGGATCCGATGGTGGGGGAGGAAGATAGACAGACTCGGAGACCCAAACGCGTACTGTGAGGGTCTGTTGGGAACGCGTTTGGCGAGCCCCTGTCAGAGAGATCTTCAACTCCCACCTCCGACAGAGCTTCGACTGGATCCCGAGGGAGTCTGGAGATGTTGAGTCCGAGTGGACCATGTTCTCCACCTCCCTTGTCGGCCCAAGCGCTGCTCGGAGCTGTGGCCATAAGGTCTCCGGTGCCTGTCGAGGCGGAAATCCCCGAACCCGGTGGTGGACACCGGAAGTAAGGGATGCGTCAAGCTGAAGAAGGAGTCCTATCGGGCCTGGTTGGCTTGTGGGACTCCTGAGGCAGCTGACGGGTACAAACGCAGACCAAGCGGACTGCAGCCGGATAGTTGGATAGTTGTCGGATAGTTGTGACCAACACTGTTTACAGTGGAGATGGGCAGCTGTTGACCTCAACTGGGGAGGTCAACAACAATCGTCGGACGGTGGAAGGAATACTTTGAGGATCTCCTCAATCCCACCAACACGTCTTCCATTGAGGAAGCAGTGGCAGTGAGGGCTCAGAGGTGGATTCATCCATCACCGGGCTGAAGTCATCGAGGTAGTTAAAAAGCTCCTCGGTGGCAAGGCACCGGGTCGATGAATCCGCCCTGAGTACCTCAAGTCTCTGGATGTTGTGGGGCTGTCTTGGCTGACACGCCTCTGCAACATCGCATGGCGGTTGGGGACAGTGCCTCTGGACTGGCAGACCGGGGTGGTGGTCCCTCTTTTCAAGAATGGGGACCGGAGAGTGTTCCAACTACAGGGGGATCACACTTCTCAGCCTCCCCGGGAAAGTCTATGGCAGGGTACTGGAGAGGAGAATTCGGCCGATAGTGGAACCTTGGATTCAGGAGGAACAGTGTGGTTTTCGTCCCGGTCGTGGAACACTGGACCAGCTCTATACCATTTCCAGGGTGCTGGAGGGTTCATGGGAGTTTGCCCAACCAATCCACATGTGTTTTGTGGATTTGGAGAAGGCATTCGCCTGTGTCCCTTGTGGTGTCCTGTGGAGGGTGCTCTGGGAGTATGGGGTCCGGGGCCCCTTGCTTAGGGCTGTTTGGTCCCTGTACGACCGGAGCAGGAGCTTGGTCCGCATTGCCGGCAGCAAGTCGGACTTGTTCCCGGTGCATGTTGGACTCCGGCAGGGCTGCCCTTTGTCACCGGTTCTGTTCATAATTTTTATGGACAGAATTTCTAGGCACAGCCAAGGGCCGGAGGGTGTCCGGTTTGGGAACCACATGATTTCATCGCTGCTTTTTGCGGATGACATTGTCATGTTGGCCTCCTCAGACCAGGACCTTCAGCGTGCACTGGGGCGGTTTTCAGCCGAGTGTGAAGCGGCCGGGATGAGAATCAGCACCTCCAAATCCGAGGCCATGGTTCTCAGTCGGAAAAGGGTGGCTTGCCCACTTCAGATTGGTGGAGAGTTTTTGCCTCAGGTGGAGGTTCAGGTATCTTGGGTCTTGTTCACGAGTGAGGAAGGATGGAGCGAGAGATTGACAGGCGGATCGGTGCAGCTTCTGCAGTAATGCGGTCGATGTACCGGTCTGTCGTGGTGAAGAAGGAGCTGAGCTGTAAGGCGAAGCTCTCGATTTACCGGTCAATCTACCTTCCTACTCTCACCTATGGTCATGAGCTGTGGGTCATGACCGAAAGGAGAAGATCCCGGATACAGGCGGCCGAAATGAGCTTTCTCCGCAGAGTTGCTGGGCGCTCCCTTAGAGATAGGGTGAGAAGCTCAGTTACTCGGGAGGAGCTCAGAGTAGAGCCGTTGCTCCTCCACATAGAGAGGAGCCAGTTGAGGTGGCTCGGGCATCTATTTCAGATGCCTCCTGGGCGCCTTCCGGGGAGGTGTTTCAGGCATGTCCCACCGGGAGGCGGCCCGGGGAAGCCCTAGGACACGCTGGAGGGATTATGTCTCCCGGCTGGCCTGGGAACGCCTCAGGGTTCCCCCGGAAGAGCTGGAGGAAGTGGCTAGGGAGAGGGAAGTCTGGGCGTCTCTGCTTAGACTGTTGCCCCCGCGACCCGGCCCCGGATAAGCGGAAGATAATGAATGAATTAATTAATTAACTAAAAATTCATTTTTTTCTGAATTAAGTTGCAGGAAATTACTAGACATCCAATGTTTTATATCAGCTATGCATTCCGTTAATCTTGTGAATTGGTAAGTTTCGTCAGGGCGTGAAGAAATATAGAGCTGAGTATCATCAGCATAACAGTGAAAACTAATGCCATGCTTCCTAATGATATCTCTCAGTGGTAGCATGTACAGGGTGAAGAGCAACGGTCCCAGCACTGAGCCCTGCGGTACTCCATACTGAACTTGTGATCGCTGTGACATCTCTTCATTTACTGCTACAAACTGATAACGGTCAGATAAGTATGATTTAAACCATGCCAGTGCAATTCAGCTAATGCCAACATAATTTTGAGTCTATTCAAAAGAATGTTGTGGTCGATAGTATCGAATGCAGCGCAAAGATCGAGTAACACTAATAGAGAGATACAACCACGATCGGATGATAAGAGTAAATCATTTGTAACTCTGATGAGAGCAGTCTCAGTATTATGATATGGTCTAAATCCTGACTTGAAATCCTCACAGATACCATTTCTTTCTAAAAAGGAACAAAATTGTGAAGACACTGTCTTTTCCAGTATTTTTGACAGAAAGGGTAGATTTGAGATCGACCTGTAATTGACTAATTCTGTAGGATCAAGTTGAGGTTTTTAATAAGTGTTTTGATAATAGCCAACTTAAAAGTTTTGGGTACATATCCTAATGACAAAGATGAGTTAATGATATTAAGAAGAGGATCTATGACCTCTGGTAGCATCTCTTTAAATAGCCTAGTCGGTATAGGGTCGAGCATACATGTTGTTGATTTAGATGATTTAGATGATTTAACGAGTTTAGTTGGTCTAAGAGAGTCGAGAAATAAGCAGATCTAGCAGTTTTTACGGCCTTTCTGTATGCGATCATGCTCTCTTTCCATGAATTACGAAAAACCTCTAGTTTTGTTTTCTTCCAGCTGCGCTCCATTTTCCTGGCTGCTGTTTTAAGGGCCCGGGTGTGCTCGTTGTACCACGGCGTTGGACTATTTTCATTAATCTTCTTTAAGCGCCGGGGAGCAACTGTGTCTAAAGTGCTGGAAAAAAGAGAGTCAATAGTTTCTGTTGCAAAATCGAGTTCCTCTAGGCTATCTGGGATGCTGAGGAGATGAAACTGATGAGGAAGATTATTTAAAAAGCAATCTTTAGTGGCGGCAGTGATAGTTCTGCCATATTTGAAGTGAGGGGACGGCTTTGCAGCCTTAGCTAAATTAAGTATACATGATACTAGGTAATGATCTGAGATGTCGTCGCTCTGCTGCAGAATTTCAACGGTATCAACATTTATTCCATGTGACAGTATTAGGTCTAGAGTATGATTAAGGCGATGAGTGGGTCCTGACACGTGTTGCCTTACTCCGATAGAGTTTAGAATGTCTCTAAATGCTAATCCCAATGCGTCTTTTTCATTATCTACATGGATATTAAAATCACCAACAATTAGTACTTTATCTGCAGCCAGTACTAACTCTGATAGAAAGTCAGCAAATTCTTTGATAAAGTCTGTATTGTGCCCTGGTGGCCTGTATACAGTAGCCAGCACAAATGTCAAACGGGATTTATCAATTACACTACATAACGCTACATAAAGCACCAAGACGTCAAAAGAATTATATTTGAAACTATACTTCGGAGTAATACTGAAGATATTATTATAAATTACAGCAACCCCTCCCCTTTACCTTTCAGGCGTGGCTCGTGTTTATAACAATAATCTTGTGGGGTGGACTCATTTAAAGTAATGTAGTCGTCAGGTTTTAGCCAGGTTTCTGTCAAATACAGCACATCTAGATTATTATCTGTAATCATATCATTAACAATAAGCGCTTTTGGGGAAAGGCATCGAATATTCAGCAACCCAAGCTTTATCATTTGATCATCTGTATTATGTCTGTTGTTTATTTGTTGGACATCAATTAAGTTTTTACTGTTGAATGGTCTTGATGGTTTTTGTATTTACTAATTCGGGGAACAGATACAGTCTCTATGTGATAATATCTAGGTGAAAGAGTATCTATGTGTTGGGATTTATCTGACTTCTGTAACGGGAGACAGCTAGCAGACAGTCGGGTAAGCCAGTCCGTCTGCTTCCTGACCTGGGCCCCAGTTAGTCAAGGTTTAGCTCTAAGACTATGTGCCAAATTACTAGAGAAGAGCAGCACCACTCCAAGAAGGATGGATGCCGTCCCTCTTCAACAGGTCCGGTCTGCCCCAAAAGCTTTTCCAATTGTCTATGAACCCTATGTTATTTTTGGCGGACACCACTTAGACAACCAGCCATTGAGTGATGATAGTCTGCTAAGTATCTCATCACTCCTTTTTAACAGGAGCGGACCAGAACAAAAACTGCATCTGCCATCGTACTTGCGAGTTCACACACCCCTTTAATATTAATTTTGGTGATCTCCGACTGGCGAAGTCGAACATCGTTAGTGCCAACGTGAATAATAATCTTAGAGAATTTCACGATTAGCTTTAGCCAGCACTTTTAAATTTGCTTTGATGTCAGGCGCTCTGGCTCCCAGTAAACATGTGACTATGGTGGCTGGTGTCTCTATTTTCACGTTCCGTGTAATAGAATCACCAATAACTAGGGCACTTTCAACAGGATTCTCAGTGGGTGCGTCACTGAGTGGGGAGAACCTGTTTGATGTTCTAATCGGAATGTAAGAGTGGTTTTGATCCACGACTATGCCACCTCACCGTTACGCATGGGCTCTACAGCCAGAACCGAACAATGTACAACGTTCACTAAACTAATGTCGCATCCAAAGTAGTGTCTAAAGCTGTTACATTCTCACTACTCTCAAATAAAGTCTGGATGCGTGTCTCTAATTCTCAAATCTCTATCTCTATCTTACATTTTATCACATGTGAAGCCCTGCTCGCCAACGGAGACGGATACACTAAACATGAAACATGCGGTGCAAGTGACAATGATATTGTTTGAGCAGCGCCCTCCCTCCCAGCAGGTGAGCCCAAGGCAAAAGTAATCAACTAATCGATCGCCCATACCACTCTAGGCAAGAAAAATAAATGGTCATCAACAAAATCATACAGTATGCATTAATCACAGTTTCTTAGTGACAAACAATATTGTTTGACAACACCACTCATTATTTTACTTTTCTTCTCTTTTTCTTTTTATTACAAATTGTAACCACCACACTGGCGCACCAACCGTTTTCGTTAAACTAGTAAAAGTGGATTCAGACCGCCCTGAGTGCACATGCGCCATGTGCTCAGATCCTTAAAATAGGGCCCAATGTTTTAAATATACTAAATTGCAGCTTCATCACTACAAATGTGTAATTACAAGACATTAAGACATGTAATTAAAAACAAGTTCAATAAAAATGAATGTAAAGTTTTTAGGTTCCAATGAAGATGATTCAGAATCAAAATTACATTTATTAAATGATATCCACTGGTACAAACAAAAGAAAGAGTCTAGGAAACAGCGTGCACAGCACAAACAATACCAGACAGTAAACACACAGTGATAATGAACAGAAAACAAACAGGTGTGATCGTCAAATCACCATGGTGACAAACCAGGGCTGTGTCTGAGATCGCCCCTATACCCATGAATAGGGCATTATTTGAGGGGACAGCCATTTGTAGTGGTGTCCGAAACCATAGTGGATGTTATTGAGTGCACTCATTCAATCCCATAATGCACTGCAATAAAGAGTGTAAAACAACCTTTATGCAGTCTCTCTTGAACCCAACACGCAATTAAGTGGCTTAAACTGCAATTCATCGACTGGCCGCTAGAGAGAAAAGGAGTCAAATCTGTATCTCCCCATGTTAAAATGCCCAACTTTACAGCTGAAAAAAAATATGTTTACAGCCTGGTACAAAAAGTGGTGTTGGTCTATACGGCTAATTTTGCCCTTCATGACAACTGTGAGGGGTGAATTGTTTTATAACTCTTTCATTTACATTCCATAAAGCCTTAAAGTTCTGCATAATTAAGGGCGTGGACACTTTGAGTGACAGGTGGATTGCCGTTTGTCTGCTGTTATGCTGCCTTCACGTGCTATCGGAAATTTCCTACTTCCCACTTCTGAAGTCGTGGCACACAATTACTGGCACACTGCATTCAAATTGTGACTTGAGAGAAGCCTGGTCCTACCAGACTCTCGTACATTTCATTTGTACAGAGAGTCTGGCCACTCTCCATTGACAAGCATTAACTTCCTTGAAGGCGGGTACTCTGTTGAAGTTTAAAATTATTGGATCTGCCCAGAGCCTACTCTGGATCTGCCATAACAAATCGCTAGGGTCAATATATAATTGTGGGAGATTTTGAGTTTGAATAATTCTCAGAAAAATATATTTATTTACAAAATATTATTATGTTCCCTGATAAATCATCCCTGAAATATTTTGTTTTTAGTCATTGCCAAGCTCAGGCATAATTGGTTTCAGATATTTAGTTTTAAAAACAAGAAGTTTACTCATTATTTGGTCAACTATGTTACGGACAAAACCTATAAGTTTTAACTTTAAGTAAATGGCAGACATTTAAAAAAATCATTACTCTTTGAAGAATATGTGTCTATTTACCTACCTTTTCAAATAAAATACCCAATGAATTAAGAAAATACACATTTTGTTCAATTGAAACCCCAAATTTCAAGTACTGATTAATGATAATTTTCTTGATTAAATTATGCTTAAATTATGCTGCAGTATATATTTGACAGCTACTCAGTTTCAAAATATTTACTTGGAGATTAGGGAACCATTAAAATACATATATTTTAAAAAAAAACATAATGGTAACTTAATTGACAGCCCAGTATCATAGTTGACAAAAGTAACATAGTTGACTGGACAAGGCAAAGTAGGATGATGTATTTCACAAAAACAATCCTAAACTATATCAGTTATTATATATAAGCTAATCTCTTATTGCATTTAATCAAGACCTGTTGAATATTTCATGACACAAAGGAGAAATACAGACGCACATCAGTTTATAAGGATCAATCACAACTTTATTAACAAGCACATATATCATAAGCAAGAGATCCAAAAGTATCAAAAACAGCACTTACACAAAAATTCCACCATGTAAACATTTTGAAAATCTTGTTTGTGGAATGAAATACAGTAGTGCATTGTATTGAACAAAAAATAATAGTGCACTGCAATAAGTAACAATAACCAAATAGTGTTTTATTCTGTTGGTTAACAGAATAAGTGTGCTGCATTGGATCAAAATTGTAATAGTGCAAACAGTTGTATCTCAAAAACATTCATATGTCAGAACATGAAGTAAAACATTGGCATACCCTCCAACTTCCAGGCACCCATGAAACCGGCGGAGACAGAACACAATCCCCATTTTCTAACCCAAGAACATGGCCAATTATGGTTTGTTTTTTAATGACTTTGTCAAACTCAATCAAGTAATCTTTGAGTGTGTTTGTGTGCGTGTGTGTCTTATACGCATGTCATAGCCATGAAGAAATGATTTGGCAATATCTTCCCACACATCTCTTTTATTTCAACATGACGTGCTGTCACGTGCTGTGGGGCAGGAATCAACCTGAGCACATCCTCAAATGGATACCAGAGCGCATCCTCTCGCATTGGCCAGTAGTAACGATTGTGTCCCACTCTGTGCATGCACTTAACATGAACATGTGTCTCACTCACTTCAACAATGGTTCCAGGGTAAACCTCATTGTCATATCTGATGACACACCACTGACCAACAGTGTCATCTCTATCCCACTGTACTTCAAGGTCTGGTTGTTCTTGGTGCAATGCAGGAACAGCAGAGTTGACTTTGAAGTCGACGGCCTGAGCTTGGTAACACTGACATTGCAGAATCTGCCTTGTTGAACACAGGCAGCTCACATCACGGTATGTCAGTTTCCCTGGTGTTTGCGTGATGACCTGGTGAATCCGCATAGTGCATGGTACAGCAGGGAGTCGTTGTGGCATCTGCTGTATGGCCTTTTCCACTGTAGCCTCTTCAATGTAGAAGATCTTTACAGCTGTATTGGTGTTTACCAATGCATTGAAAAGATGTTTAGCAGCCTCCTACCCCATCGGGGGCACCCTTTCCGTGGCTGGCCTCAAAAAAGTTCCAAGTGCTCGCAGTGAAGCCCTGGTTGTACAATTCAGTTGTCAACATGTAAAAGTTGCCCTTCTGCCTGTATTGTGAGCAGGGACCATCACTGAAAAAGTGGATAATTGACACTGTTGGGCATGTTTCCTTGAGATGGTTAAGTATTGGGGAGAGGTGTGCCCATATGGCAGGTGGACCCTTTTCTTTGCATGGCGAAATTGTAGTGAAGCACAAGTGGTCTTCCCCACCACCAATGTAGAGGACCCCTGTATGAAGAGTTGCTTGTTGATGAGAAGAGGCAAAATGGACAGCTTGAATCTCTTTGTGAAACTTGCAAGAGTAGTTTTCAGAGAAATCAATGTGTATGAGGCATTCATTACTCTTCATGTTCTTTTTCAATTCCCTGTAGTAGTTAAACTGGGTCTTGATGTTGAACAAGTGCCTTTTGAACTTTGTGAGCTGTTGCTGGAAAGTCTCAATCAGGTCCTCCAAAGAACTCTCCATTTCCCTCTTCACGGTGATATTCACAGGCAACTTTTCTTTGCTGTCACCACTTTTCTTCTCTCTGAGGACAGTTTCAGTTGTCCACTGCACACAAGAAACTTGGGTTTGACCATCATAGCCAGACTGAATCTTGAGGTCTTGTAGTTTGCAGTTCTTGCATTCCAAATACATGCATGGCTTAAATGTTGGATTACAGCAAGTTTCCTCAGCAAGAGATTCCAACTCTGTTCTCTCCAGAAGTTTAAGTCCATGAAGTTTCTCCACGATAAATTCAAAATTTTCATGCACCTTACACAGACACGTATCTCTGTCTGCAATGGTTGGATGGACTACCCAGTATGGGCGCATTCGGCAGAAGAGTGTATAGGAAAGTTTGCTAGAGACGTTTTCCAGCAGGAATTTCCTATGGAGGTTTTTCATGGTGTCAGTCATAAACCGCTCCTGTTTTTACTTTTCCCTTTGTTACGGTCTGCTTTTTACCTGCAGTTGAACAACTTACGTCATCCCTGGTGTAAAAGGCAACAACCTGGTCTTGCAGTTTTGAGTGTGTGGATATGTATTTCTTCCTGGCAAAACAGGCTATTTCGTCCCCATTTGTGTTCACATTCTTGCAGAATCGTTTGGCTGAGACACCCAGTGTGTCATGAATGATTTTCTGGAACCTGTATTTTTCAATATCTTTCCAGATACGATTCTGGCGATTAGGTTCCTGGTCTTTTCTTTTGCTGCACACTGAAATTTTTGTTTGAGGCTTTTCACAAGTGCATGATGATAGACTAGAGTTCTCCGCACATCATTACTGACTGGACTTGTTCCGATCATCCTTTTTGTTCTTTTCCTAGGCGAGTCGACATTGCACAGTAGGCGTTCATAGTGCTTACGGTATTTGTCTGATGTTTTTGTTTGAGCTTTAAGCTTTTCCTTGAGTTTGTGATTCTCAATGTATATTTTCTGGTACCGTCTTCTTCTAGTCCTTCTTCCTTGTATTCTCTGTCTGAAATTTCAATGTAGACATTTAAAAATTGTTTTAACAGCAGGTGTCACTTTTTGAAATTAATTGTCACCATGCCACCATGTAATTTTGCATTTTAATCTAACACTATAATCAACAAGTACTTTTGCATGAGACATTGCTCTGTTTAAGGTACTTTCTACATAGCCTGACTACATAGTTCTGTTTGAGGTTCTTTCTACATAACCTTCTAACCTTCCTGGATGTGGAACTGGTTGTTCCTCGCTGTCAGGACTCAGTGGTGGGGTAACAATAGCAGAAGCCTGTTTCTTTCTACGTCTGCTCTGTTCCTGGGCTCTTCTCCAGGCCTTTCTCTTTGCACGTTTTTCCCTCTCACTCTGTTCAGATATGGGCTTATAGTATGCACCTTGCTCCCTGTTTTCTGCCGGCCTTTTGCCAAGTATGCCTCCCTTTTTGCAGGATCAGCATCTCGCCGTGCACGGTAACGGCGCTGCTTTTCTGCAGCAGATAATCGTGGCATTTGCCTGAAAACAAGTTTACTTTTATAATATTTATTTCAAAGTATTTTATAGTTACTGTACAGTTAGAATATTAAATTAACTCCTGAAAACTATAATAACATGTCATGAATGTCAACTATGTTACTCTTGGTCAACTAAGTTACCTTTGCAGAGTAACATAGGTGACTGGTAACCTAGTTGACATTTTTGCTGTTCTTGGGGATAAAATCAAAATGGTTGCCTAGCACCAGACACCACATGGCATTTTACGGAGAGGTTCTTCTAAATATTACATGTACAACGGAGTAAAATTGAAATTCAAAGTTATTCATGAATTCATTGTAGTAACATTGTTGACATATGATAAATACGCATTTGCCCCAAGCACTACTTTAGGTGAAATAACTGAAAATGTGGAGGGAGAACATACCTTGGAGTCTTGCTAGTTTTCTCTTCAGGAGGAAATGACATCATGTGGAGCAGGTCATGTGATTTGGAAAACACACTCTTCCTTGAGGGGTGTATTTGCTATGGGTAACTTAGATGACAGCGACTTCTCGGACACATATTCAATTTGTCAATTTCTATTGAAAATGTGACATATTGCCCAAAAAGACACATTGTTCACAATTACCTCAACTTAATGTAAATAATATAATTAAAACTGTTTTTGAATACGTTTTTTAAATGTTTTTTTAGGTAATGAGATTGTGGTTGTAATTCATTTCGGACGGTTATTTAGTTGACATTTTAGGGATATCTAGTCAATTTTTATAAATAAATTATTATTTCCATAATAATTAACCATGGAATTTGTAAAGATAAGATCATGAAGAACACTGAAGACTTTTAAAATTTTATTTTAATAAGCATGTTTGCGAGATAAATCTCATGGACATGAAAACTCCCTTTTATTAATTATATATTGACCCGCTAACGTTTAAATCGTGACGTATGTCATCTCAAACTAGCGTCGACATTTGAAAATAGGAAAAACTGAATTTGAAACTAGGAAACTAATATTTATGATAATTCCGATAGCACGTGAAGGCAGCATAAGTCATCACGCCACCTCAGCTCCACCCACGTTCCGCCTCTTTGCCCATTTTCAGTTATCCGGGAGTGACATGCTTCCGAGATGGCAACGATCGACTTTAGGCTTCAAAAATTCTCTTCAGAAACCTACGGATGACGTCATGGACACTACGTCCATATTTTTTGTTACAGTCTATAGCTGCGTCTCATTTCAAGGCTGCGTCCTCCGAGGTCGCATTTGAAGGCTGCACACGTCATCGAGGGGGTCTCATTTAAGAAAAGTAACCATTAGATTGCAAAGTAAGAAAGAAATGACAGCATTTTACACCTTACAAGAAATAACAGTCAATTTGATGTTTACATTTGATGTAAACTATTGTTTATAAATAGTTACAATTCGTTTAATTGACTCAGAGTCGACTCTTACTTTTGAGAGACAATAACTTTATAAACGGTGCACTTTAAGATTTAAAACTTTGCAGGGTGTTTTCCTTCACTTTGAACTATGTTACACACTACATGAAAGGTCATTTTCAAAAATCCATAATAGGGACAATTTAAGTAACGTTTCACGAGTCTTTCGTACACTCGTTTTCAAACGAGCATCGTTAAAACAACGATAATTTGCGGTTCAGTGAGTGAGTCAAATGTTGATTCAGTAACTGCTTTGACGAATTCCTCAAGTTCATTCAGTGAAGGACTCGTGTTCGTTAGACTGATCTGTGAGTGAAAATAAAACGAGCCATGAAAAGAATCGGCTCAAACGAGTCATTTGCTCATGAATCGGACTAACTAACACTGGCATCGCTTGTTTTGGCGTTCAGCTCGCGAGGACAGGACTCAACAGAAGGATTTACGCGATGTTTTATCACCACATTTAATCCAGCCTTCAAAATTACATCTGGTAATTATGTCTTTTATTTTATATTTTTATATATTGTGGCGCTGGAGAGCCCGCATCGCAAACACTGACTGGAAAACTGGTAAATCGTCTATATATTGTTACCCACCTCTAAGGTGATTGAAATTGAGTCAGTAAAAGTAATCTGAGTACAGGAAATTGTGTTAAATTATTTAATTTATATTAATAATAATATATAGATCATTAGTGAGTCAGAGACAACATAAACCGTTGAGAGCGCTGCTACTGCCAATCACTGCGTTTCTACGGCAACCATGGAGCGTCATGTATTATTACGTCACAGACAGTAGGCTTACAATAGGCTTACTATTAAGACTCTTGCTCGCAGTCTCTCAGTGCAGCGACACATCTACCGATACACTACAGCAGAAACCTACCGATACACTACAGCAGAAACCTACCGATACACTACAGCAGAAACCTACCGATACATATTACAGCAGAAACCTACCGATACATATTACAGCAGAAACCTACCGATACATATTACAGCAGAAACCTACCGATATATTACAGCAGAAAACTACCGATACATATTACAGCAGAAACCTACAAAACAAACGATGTCTACAAACCGCCGAGAGGTGTGTCTGGAGATATACGTGAACGGAGAGTTCTACTGCACTGACAGTGTCTGGGTCCCGGATGAGGAAGATGTGCAGATGGAGTTTATGGTCACCGATCGCATCTACGACCTTCTCGGCTGCTCACCGGCGAGATCACTGCACAGCTGGAGGTGGACACGGATGAGTGCATGTCGGTCAGTCACTGCGCTTTAGAGGAGGATCTGCAGATCGACATTGACATGAAGCACCCAACCTCTACCTGTAAAACCCCTGAGAACAGCCCGACAGGTGAATGCTCAACACGCACCGCTCACACATTTTCTATATAACTTACTGTAATCATTAGGATGATCAAAACTTATAATAATAACTGTTTTAATGAGCTCATTGTTTCTGCTTAAATGAATGCACGATGTTAGCGAACTGCATGATTTGCATTGTCTTAGAACTGTACATTTCTGACATATGAACATTACTTGAGCCCTGTTCACACCTGGTATTAAGATGCGTTTGGTCGATCGGATCACAAGTAGATCTTAATGCATCGTGTTTCCTTCTTGAGCGTTCTTTTTTTTCAAGATTGTCTGCATTTTTGCTTCAATAAATATTCTGGACAACTGATGTTGTTTAAAATAATATGCAGAGGAAAACCAAGTCCTGTGTTTGGTTACAAAACTTGTGCAATCTGACGAAATACATTACAAATTACTTTTTAAAGCAGGTATTTTGTAATCTGTAGTGAAATACATTTTAAAAGTAACCTTCCCAACCCTGATGTCAACAGAGCATTTGAGATGAGATGCAAACAGAGATGTCTCTCAAGTCAGACTAATTATTCATGTCTAATCTGTGGCTTGAGATGTTTCTAATAACATATTATGTGTTTTTCAGGAAGTACCAAAGAGTGGATGATGAAAAAATTGGTGGATTTTTCAAATGCTTTTGGGATGGATCCGGCTGTTCCTGAGCTAAGCTCTGAAAAGGATCTGGTCCAAGTGCCAAGAGTTCCTGAACCGGAACCTGAATTGGAACTGGTTGGCATCTGCTGGCCAGCAGAAGTGTCGGGGAGCAGCAGCGGGATCGATCAGGGTGGCACGGATGCTCCTGAATCCCCTGAAATGAACGGCCCAGAAGGTGAACCTGTGTCTGCAGAAGGTCAGGAGGTTGACGTCAATGATGGCACGAATGCTTCTCCTGAAAACCATGAAAAGAACATCCCAAAAGGTGAATGTCAACAGATGCAACATTACAATGACCATGTGCATGCTGTAAAGTTTCAGGAGTGACAACCGCATTTAACGTCATTAACAACGAGTTGTTCCGCACACACGTATAGTACACGTATGCAAATAGTTTTTGTAAATGTGGTTGCCACTCCCGTAAATGACTGAACTGTGTGAGTACAGAACGAATGAGACGCAAACAGAAATGTCTTTCAAGTTGGACTAATTATTCATTTTTGGTCTGTGGTTAGTGATGTTTCTAATAACCGAGCCCTTGTGTGTCCCAGATGCAAGCGTTCCTGAGACTGGACTGGATCTGGTTGATCCCAAGGAATCGTGTGTCTCAAGCGTTCCCGAGTCAGAATCTGAATCAGATCTGCTTGCTTCAGATGAATCGTGTGTCCCAGGTCCAAGCAGTTCTGTGCCAACACCTGACGTGCAGGAACTATTTCGGGAAGAAGACTGGTTCCGATTGGAGGAGCGTGTGAAGGGCTGTACACAGCGTCATAGACCTGTCACTGCAGTCTGGAACAACATCTTCATTGGAAACGAGTAAGTCTACAACACATTTACACTAAAATAAACCATGTGTGAACAGGATATATTTCTACATTGTAAATCCTCCCAAGACTAATCTAGGCTGTTGTGTTCTCGTGCAGAGAGATAGCACGGGACCGAATGAGACTGAAGGAGCTGGGTATTACTCACGTCCTGAATGCGGCTGCAGTGAAGACCAAACTGAGGGTCTGGTTGGGGCTGCTCTGGGAGAAAGACCTGAGAGAAACTGTTAATACAGGGGCGAGTTATTACAGAGGCATGAACATCAAATATTGTGGCTTGCCTGCAACGCGTGACAAAATCAGCAAATACTTCTACAAAGCTGCCAAATTCATCCACAAGGCCAAGCAAACCCCAGGAAGTAAGATCTTTTATCAAGTGTTCTGGAGTGACAAACTGTTTGGGACTTTTTTTGTTGACTCATCTCTCTGTTTTTATTCCACAGATAAGGTGTTCATTCACTGCACAGACGGTGTCAGCTATGCCCCTACACTTTTTCTGGCATACCTCATGATCCACCATAACATGACTGTGGAGGATGCCATTGATCATCTCATAAAGGCGAGGTACATCAAGCCCGACACAGAGTTCCTGAAGCAGCTGGCAGTCCTCAACCAGGATCTCATGAAAAACAACAGCCAAAATGAAGTCCGGCAGAGCACCGATTAAAAATGGTGCACAGATCAAAGATACAAAGTAAAGACACCATCATGAGAGGCAGAGCGGAAAACAGAAGAAACCCAGAGAGAATCGTCAAGTGCAAGGAAAAAGGATGCAATTACAGTGTGTGTGTGTGTGTGTGTGTGTTTGTGCTTAATAAACATTTTAAGAAACACTGGATATGAATGCAATTAATGTCTAATAAAGGTTGTTTTAAATATGTGACCCTGGACCACAAAACCAGTCATAAGGGTCAATTTTGAGATGTATACATCATCTGAAAGCTGAATAAATAAGCTTTCCATTGATGTATGGTTTGTTAGGATAGAACAATATTTGGCTAATTGGTTAATTATTTGACCAATCGTGGCAATATATGTAGTACCCTCGCCGCCTGATGAGGGGAGATATTAAGAGACAATAAAGACGAGAGACACACGGAGCTGCTGCTTCAACTTCTCAGTCTGTATATTGTTTTTGATTAATGCAAATATTTCAACATTTTCATATACTGATAACCTTATAACATGAAACATCTCTTTCAGAAGAAAAACCACAATATATATGTAAACACAGAATTACTCACATACAGTTTCTCATCAGGCTCTGTTTCCAATTCAAACTATTTTGATAACTTTTAGATGACAGTGTACATTAAGTCAAAGTCAAAGTCAGCTTTATTGTCAATTCTGCCATATGTACAGTACATACATACAGAGAATTGAAATTCTATGACTCTCAGACCCTAGGTGCCTAACAACAACAAAACAATAACAATAACAACAAAAGTTTAACAGTAACAACAACAGAGGAAAGATTAAAAAAAGATGGATAAAGTGAATTATAGAGGTAAAGTGGCGATGGCAAATAGTGCAAACAATGGTAACAATAGTGCAATTTCAGATTTAAGTCAGTGCAGGTATAAAATAAAATTATAAGAGTGTGTGCAAAAAAAAAAAAAAGAGTCTGTAAGAGGGGAGACCAAGTCCTCAGAGAGACAATATATGAGGTAGATGAAGGGAGGAGGAGAACTGGGGGTGATTCCCAGATCAGGTGCGTGGGGCAGAAGAGGGGAGGGTCGGCAGAGTCGGGAGGGAGTTCAATGCCCTGACAGCTTGGGGAATGAAGCTGTCCTTCAGTCTGCTGGTCCTTGCTTGGAGACTGTGAAGCCTCCTCCCTGATGGCAGCAGACTGAAGAGGCTGTGCGATGGGTGGGTGGGGTCTCTCGCAATGATGAGGGCTTTGCGGGAGAGGCGGGAGTTATAAATGTCCTGGAGGGGTGGGAGAGAGACACCAACGATCTTCTCAGCTGCTCTCACTATGCGCTGAAGTGCTTTACGGCAGGATGCGTTGCAGGCGCTGTACCACACAGTGATGCAGCTGGTCAGAATGCTCTCGATGGTGCCTCTGTAGAAGGTGCGCATGATGGGGCTGGGGCTCCGGCTCTTCTCAGCTTGCGGAGAAAGTAGAGTCGCTGCTGTGCTTTCTTGGTCAGTGCTGTGGAGTTGGCGGTCCAGGAGAGGTCTCTGTGATATGCACACCCAGGAATTTGGTGCTCTCACCCTTTCCACGGTCACACCGTTGATGGTCAGAGGAGCGTGCTGGGTGTGCATTCTCCTGAAGTCAGCAACAATCTCCTTCGTCTTCTCCACGTTCAGAGAGAGATTGTTGTCGCCACACCACCTGGCCAGGCGGCTCACCTCGCTCCTGAAGTTCGTCTCATCATCGTTGCTAATGAGACCAACTACGGTCGTGTCGTCTGCAAACTTGATGAAGAGATTGCTGTTGTGTATGGGTGTGCAGTCATGTGTCAGCATAGTGAAAAGGAGGGGGCTCAACACACATCCCTGAGGGGCTCCAGTGTTCATGATGATGGAGTTGGATGAGTTACTGCCGACCCGAACTGCCTGAGGTCTTCCGTCCAGGAAGTCCAGCAACCAGTTGCACATCGATGTGCTGAGTCCCAGCTGTGACAGTTTTTGAGTGAGCTGTAGAGGGATGATTGTATTGAATGCTGAACTAAAGTCTATGAACAGCATTCTGACATAAGTGTCTTTATTTTCCAGGTGAGTGAGTGCTGAATGGACGGTGGTGGCAATGGCGTCATCGGTCGAGCGTTTTGACCGATATGCAAATTGGTAGGGGTCCAGGAAGGGGGGGAGGACAGACTTAATGTGGTGCATGACTAGCCGCTCAAAGCACTTCATAAGGATGGGGTAAGTGCGACTGGACGGTAGTCGTTGAAGCAGGATGGAGATGATTTCTTAGGGACTGGAATGATGGTGGTTGCTTTGAAGCATGTGGGGACGACAGCTTGACTCAGTGAGATGTTGAAGATGTCTGTGAAGACATCAGTGAGTT
This sequence comes from Paracanthobrama guichenoti, assembly GCA_018749465.1. NCBI lineage: Eukaryota > Metazoa > Chordata > Actinopteri > Cypriniformes > Gobionidae > Paracanthobrama > Paracanthobrama guichenoti. The sequence continues at coordinate 34,414,743 of CM031945.1, forward strand.
CCTCTGCACAGTCTCTCAATACACGTCCAGGAATGTTGTCAGGACCTGGAGCTTTGCGTGCGTTGACCCTGCTGAGGGATCTTCTCACGCTGTCCCTGGGCAGTGACAACATCAGGTCATCGAGCAAAGAAAGTGTTCAGCTCATTCAGCAGGGGGGTGGAGCTGTCACATGTCCGTGCAGGGGGCTTATAATCTGTGATGGTCTGAATACCCTGCCACAGGCTCCTTGTGTCTCTGCTGTCGCTGAAACGATGGGCTATCCTCCTGGAGTACTGTCTCTTAGCCTTCCTGATGCCGCGTGACAGGTTGGCCCTTGCTGTCCTCAGGCCCACCTCATCTCCAGCTCTGAAGGCAGCGTTACGCGTCTTCAGGAGTCTGTAGACATTTCCTGTCAGCCACGGTTTTTGGTTGGGCCAGACGGTGATGGTCTTTGTGACTGTTACATCCTCCATACACTTGGTGATATAAGAAGTAACAGTCTCAGAGTACTCCTGGATGTCTATGGTGTTGTGGTAGGTTGCAGCCTGTTTAAACATGTCCCAGTCAGTGGTGTCGAAGCAGTCTTGAAGAGCCTCTGATGACCCTTCAGGCCAGACTTGAATCTGCTTCTGGACTGGTTTGGTGGCTTTCACAAGTGGTCTGTATGCTGGCATTAACATAACAGTGATGTGATCTGAAGCACCCAGGTGGGGGAGGGGAAGGGCTTTGTAAGCTCCTCTCTGTGTAGTGTACACAAAGTCCAGAGTGTTTTTACCACGTGTTGGGAAGTCAATGTGCTGATGAATTTTTGGAAGCACACTCTTTAGGTCTGCATGGTTGAAATCTCCAGCCAAGATGAGAAAAGCATCTGGGTGGGCTGTCTGAAGTTGAAGTTGAAGTTGAAGTTTATTCGTCATTACACATGTACAAGTACAGTATAACGAAATGAAGTTTGGAGCATGCCTCCGGGCCGCAGCCGATTATTCAGGCGCCGCCCTACGCTCTCCAGAAATACAAGAATGCAATTTAGCAAGCATTACATAGCAAACACAACAAAACATAAACATAAACATAAACATGACACAGTACACGTGGTCACGTGGTGGGATTTTTTGTATGGAGTGGGAGAGGGAGATAGATAACAGACAGGCAGACGGATGGAGGGGGAGGGAATGAGGTCGGGTATGTATGGTGCGAGTGAGTCTGAGATTGTGTTGTGTGAGAATGTTAGCCATAACTTCAGATGTTTTCGAGTTCAGTTCTATGGTTTGTCCTTGAAGGGAGATAAGGCAGTGCACAGGGGGAGATAGCAGACCAGCTGTCAGGCTGAAATCCCAACCGAGAGATAAGGACAAGTGAGGTTTGTTGGGCTAGTTGATTAGGTCAGGCAAATACAATTTATTATTTTTTAATCCATTTGATGATCTTCGGTAATTTGTCTGCTGATCACTGATGTGTTTATAAAGATTATTTAGTGCCTCACTCCTGTTGTTGTTGGAGCTGGGGGGGATGTATACAGCAACAAGTATAATAGCTGAATATTCCCGCGTAGATAAAACGGCCGACATTTAATAATCATAAACTCCACCAGGGGTGAGCAGTGTTTGCAGACCACAACAGCATCGCGCACCACGCATCATTGGTGTAAACACAGAGTCCGCCACCGCGGTCTTACCTCCTCGACGAGCACTCTGTCCGCCCGATGGCATGTGCGCTGATCGAGCTGAATGGCGTGGTCCGGAACGCTGTTGTTGAGCCATGTTTCCGTGAACACAAAAACACAACAGTCTCTTACAGTCTTCCGACTAGAGCAAAGAAGACGAAGATCGTCCAGTTTATTGTCCAACGAGCGTACATTAGCGAGAATGATGGAGGGGATAGCCGGCTTGTGTGGTTTAGCCGCTAGCCTGACACGGATACCTCCGCGCTTCCCCCTCTTCTGTTTCCACTCACCCCGTTTGTGGCGCCTCCACTGTGGGAGAGGTGCAGTAGTGGGGGACGGTGATGGGGTAGGCCCCCAGAGAAGGCCGTGATCCCGCAGATCTTGAGCGGCGCCCGAGCTTGGATTGAAGACTGTAGTTTTTCCAACCTCGAGCAGAAACTCACGTCTGTAGCTGAGTTTGCAGATGAATGGATGCAACAAGGACGTACAAAAACACTGTGATTTACACGACGAAAAACACAAAAACACTGGTCCTTTGGGAGAGAGAGAAGCCGCTGCGTGTGCGCACGCGCCATCTTGTATCGATGGGGATTAATAGTATATATCTATAGCAATCAATACTCACGTATGACATTCTGCCTAGCAAATTAAACACATATACTACTGTCTATGTCTTAAACTCTTTTTAACTACTTAAATAAGCTCTGGGTGTATTTAAAGCATCAGCAGAAATAATGATTTCTTTTGTAAGGTCCATCCGTTAGCCCAAGGACGGAATCTAACGGCCTGGTCGAAGGACTTCTGCGTGTTCGCCTTCTCAGCACTTCTGTTGGATTCACTTAATTTATGACCATCGAATTTTAAATCTGACTCCATGAATAATTTGATCTTACTCCAATTCTTTGTTACATTTGTTACATTTGTAACTTAACAGCTGATCATAAGTTTAGTTGTGATTTAATTTAGATCTTTGATTTCTCTTAATTTCAAATACTCGTTCCTCCATGGGACCCGGAGTCGCTCAGAGGATAATGCTCGCGATTATAATTACATTACATCACGGACGCAAATTAGTCAGTTCTGATATTACAGAGGATTACAGAGTGAACTATTTTACCTTTAAGTGAGTCGCACATGCTTACTCATAACAGAAAATGTAATTTTAGCAATAGTCACGAGCTGTAACTTGTTAATAACAGTGACACCCAGAAATCAGATTGCCCCTCATGCTTAGCGCCATGCTCCGGTCATGGGGTCCTCGGTATGAATTTGCCCTGACAGAAAGATTTACGGAAACTCCTACAAAACTCCTCATGCGACACTACTTGAGTAATGATTTATGAAAAATACAGAATAAATCAAGATTAACATTTATTTTGGCCAGACAGAACTTAAAGAACATAATTAAACATGAATCCATGGTACACAACTTTCAGCATAAAATACAATTAAGTAATATGAAAATAGTTTCAAAGAGTCATATCTGGCACAATACATACAGTGTGTGTGAGTGCCTCTTATGACACTGACACAACACTGCATGGGGGTTCTGTCTACAGAATATTCCCCCTGGCAGCCCTGCTACCCTTCCTTAAATACCCAGACCAGAACAAAGGGTTGTAAATATTTGCAACACAAACACCTAGTTTGGGGAGAAGATCAGATATCTTTGGAGAGACCACTCAAAAAGAGAACACAATTCTCATATGTTTCAATCTTTCTAACCCTATCAGTGACTTCAGTGATGTTGAGACCATTTTACCAATCGCACTATGACCTTTAAAAAGACACCAGACATGAAAGGGATAAAACAATAGATTCACAAGATAAATCATATGTAGTATATCTGCATTCTGGGACTTGAATCAGGGGAAGGGGAAAGGGAGGTAGAGAGGGGGAGAGGGTTTTGGTCAGGGCGGTGTCCTACAGTTTCTCTGTGAGATCTTCTCTTCAGATTGAGTTTTATTGTTTTAATGCAGGGTGTTGGATCTCAGCTTTTGTCTTAGCAGTAAAACCGGTCCTTACACTTTACACAACATAAGCATGAACTCCTTCATTACCCTTATTCTTGTGAAATAACACATTTCCTTTTTGTAAACACTGTACTTTGACTCTTAACTGTTATATTAGTTATTGAAAGCACAAAACATATACATAAATTTCCCCCGTCTTCACATTCTTTCTGATGCCTGGCCTCTGCCATCAGATTAGCATTAACACATAACACACGTGCTACACACATTGTTAACTTGATCCTAACTTTTAAACTTACATCTTCAAATTATTTATACATTTCACACACATTTATCATCTTCACAATCTTACAAATTGAGTTTCCATGACAATTTATACATTTCATCCCTGATGAGGGGAGATATTAAGAGACAATAAAGACGAGACACACGGAGCTGCTGCTTCAACTTCTCAGTCTGTATATTGTTTGAGCAGCGCGCCCCTTCCCCCAGCAGGTGAATGAGCCCAAGGCAAAAGTAATCAACTAATCGGTCGCCCAAACCACTCTAGGCAAGAAAAATAAAGCGTCATCAACAAAATCATACAGTATGCGTTAATCACAGTTTCTTAGTGACAAAACAATATTGTTTGACAACACCACTCATTATTTTACTTTTCTTCTCTTTTTCTTTTTATTACAAATTGTAACCACCACACTCTCCCCTTCGAAAATAAATGTCGTCCCGACATTACTCTTTTAATGTTTCTTAATGTTTTCTCTTTTTTGGGTGAAACTTTTCATTTATATATGCACTGCAGATTAACCCTATTTGCTATTCTTCAATAAAGGAATATACTGGACATTAACATAGTCGTTTGTCTTCTTTAACTGTGACCCCTTTTCTTCACTCGATTTCAAATCTGTTTAGTATGCATATAAATATACTGGCTGATACTGCGACACTGGGTAAGTCCATGATGTAAAGTTCTGCATTTCATATGGTGTGGAGTGAAATGATATTGTGTTTGGATTCCGTATGTTATAGCATTCAGGGTACCCAAGTAATCGTAAGTGAATGTTTTCGTGGTCTCCTCTTTCTCCAAGGCCATCTGTCCACCTGTTCTCCTTCACTGTTGCATTCGCCTGGGACTGCATGAGCATCTGCTTCATCATCAGGTTGTCCTACAGGTTGTTCCTCATTCATCGCATCTCCCTCCTGTTGAGGTAAGCCATCATTCCCTGTTTGGGCTGCTGTTTCATCAACACTCGTTATCTCAAGGTTAACTTCTCTTCTTCCCCTTTCAGGTTCGTTGGGCTGGACAACAGGTAAGTATAGGTTATCTGATTCACCTTTTTCTTCCACAGGTTGCTGATGCTGCACAGCAGGTAAGTAATAGTAATAGTCTTCATCCTCCCCCTTCTTCTGGATTAGACTCATTTCCATCAGATGGCCTTTGTTCATTCACTGTCTTTGGCTTTGACTCCCTCCTGAGTTCAACCTCCAATGGTAAGTAATCGCAAGACAGTAAGAGATTACAGTGAAGGACACGAGATGTTCCCTTTCCTTGTTCGGTTTCACTTAATAAATTGGACTCCATTCTCCCACTTGACATACAACTGTATGTACAACATCCTCCCAATGATTGCGAAGCTTCCCAGTCCCCGCTCTTGGTGTCAAATTTCGCACTAGGACACGATCTCCAGGGCCCAATATGGAACTCCTCACCTTCCCATCATAATTCTTCTTGTTCCTCTCTGCTGACTTCTTCGCTGTCTGTCTGGTAATTTCAAAAGCATCTTGCATTTCTTGCCTCCATCTCTTCACATACTCTTTATAGTCTGTAGTTCCTGTGTCAGAGGTCAAGCCAAAAGCAGATCCACTGGTAACCTTGGGGACCTTCAAAACAGCAAGTAAAATGGGGAAAATCCTGTTACTTCACATCGTGTGCTGTTGTATGCAAAGCTAAGTTTGTTTAGAGACTCTTTCCAATTGGTTTTCTGTTTTTTGGTCAAATGTTTTCAACATCTGAAGTAACGTTCGGTTGAAACGTTCAACCTGCCCATTTCCTTGGGGTGATACGGTGTGGTCCTTGATCCAGCAACTCCACAACTCTTCTTCAACTGTGCAACCAGCTGGTTTCCAAACTCTGCTCCTTGTTCATGGTGAATTCTTTGCGGGAACCCAAACTTCAGCGCGTAGTCATTAAACAACTTGTCAACAATAGTTTTAGCCGATTTTGAGGTAGTTGCGTGAAGCTTGTGCGAATCGTGTGAAGTGATCAACTACGATTAAGATATACTCATACCCTCCTTTAGATTTATCCAGGTGTAAGAAATCAATGGAAACAAGCTCGAACGGGTGAGTAGTGACAATATTTTGGAGAGGTGCTCTGGTCTCTTTACATGGTTTCTTTTGTTTCTGGCAAGCACAACTTTTGGTCACATAATGATCAACATCATAATTCATTTGTGGTCAATAGAACCTTTCTCTGATTAAGGACATTGTCCGATCTAGGCCTTGATGACCCATGTTGTCATGTAATTCTCTCAGCACATGTTGCTTATACTTCGCCGCGGTAAGATCAGCTGTGTTCGACTGTTCATTTTTATACGGAAGATGCCATCGTCTCCCAAGAAAAGTTTGTCCCAACTGCGCAGTAAACATTTACTTTGTGCACTCAAGGTCTTAAACAGATGTCCTGTTGGCTTTTTATCAGACAACTTAAACTGTAAAACAGGTCCAATGTGGTCATCGTTTTGCTGTGCTTGACTGATCTTATCCACAGGCAATGGCTCACATACGTGCTCAGACGTTTGGGTGTCATCAAAAGAAATCAGACAGCCCACTTCAAGGCTAGAAACTCCATTTTGCCTGAGTGAAGGTGGTACTTCTATTCTGCAGCTGTCAATGTTCGGGACCCATATGCGATGACTCTTAAGCTTTAAGTCTTGTTTTTGATACAAAACAGCTCCAAGTCCCTGATTTGAAGCGTCGGTATGAAGTACGAACGGCTGTGAGAAATCAGGAAATGCGAGAACAGGTGGCTCAACCAGACAGTCTATCAGTCCTTCCAGTATCTCTTGGTGCTTGTCCATCCACACAATTGGTGTCTGAGAAGGCACTCCCCTTTTCTTTCCTTTCCACTGTTGGTTCTTTGTGTCTTTAGACCTCTCTTTGTTTGCCTCAGTTTGTTTCAGCAAGTCGTACAAGGGTCCCGCAATTCGGGAGAAATCTTTTATATACTGTCGATAGTAACTCAACAGGCCCATGACTGCCCTCAGTTACCCAACTGTACTAGGTCTCTTCTCTTTCAGGTCTGTCACAGCAGCTGTATTGGCTGGATCCATCTTACTCCCTTCTGCAGACACAATCCTCCCAAGGTACCTCACTTTACACTTGAATTGTTCACATTTACTAGGCTTTAATTTTATTCCATACTGCCTCAATCTTTGCAAGACTTTTCTACATCCTCTACGTGATTTTCAAAGGTGTTACTGAAAACTAACGTGTCATCCAAACGGAACGCAGATGTTATCCCTTAGCTCATCCAGGCACTCTTCCATGCAGCACTGAAAAGCAGAGGGAGCGTTCATCAGGCCAAAAGGTATCCTGATCCACTCATACAAGCCCCACGGTGTTACAAAGGCCTTAACCATGAAGCCCTGATGATACGCTTTTCCTTGGTCAAGAAGCAAAAACCAGGAGTTCCCCCCCAAACTGTCCATTATGTCTTGTACACGGGGAATGGGTTGTCGATCAGGATGAGTTTTACAGTTTAGCTGTCTGTAATCAATGCACAAACGTAAGCTGCCGTCTTTTTTTCGGACGCACACAACAGGTGAGGCATATGGTGACTTTAATTTCTGCATCCATCCTTGTGCAATGAGATCATGCAGGTAGTTTTTCATTTCTTGGCAGAGAGGTTTTGGCACTGACTGGTAAGTGCGTGCAACAGGAGTAGCGTCTTTCAGTGAAATGGCTAGTTGCAGCTTTTTGATGCAACCTATGTCACTCTCAGATTTGGAGAATGAAGCTGCTTCCTCTTTTAACATTTGTTGAACAATTTGTTTTTCAGGCTCGCTGAGATGGCTCAAGTCAACTGGCGGAACCCATGTGATGTCGGAGGTATGGCTGGTTTCAGTCTTCATTTGGTTGACACTCACAGACGTTAAGCGCGGTCCTTCAAGAGCAGCAGTTGGATAAACGGCCTGTACTGGTTGCACTGTGCCTATGACCATCTTGCCTGTTAACAGTAAGTCGTGATCCGTAGGGTTCTGAACACTGACAATTATGTGCAGAGAAGTATGTTGCCGCAATTATGTCCGGGAACCACTGTTGTCGTTGGAAAGCATCCCCTCTCCTGCCATACGGCTGCACATAACTTTGAGGGGGGTATGCAGATTGGGGCAGTGGCGTGACAGTTTGGTCTCTTACAAGGGTAGCGCACTGTGTGGGCATGACCTGTGGCTGTCGAATGGACTCTTTAATTTGAGATCCTTTAGCAGTGCCATTTCTGATCGCATTTCCTTCAACTCACTCAAAATGTCAGGCTCATGTCTTTCGGTGCTTTTCTGACACCGCTTCTTTTCTTTCTTTTCGACAGCAACTTCACTGACCTGTACTGAATGCAGTTTGGGATGCTGCTGTTGAGCTAGAAGCTTATTTTTGCTTTGACGCTCTGTCTCGTTGGCACAAGCAATATTGAGTTTGTCAAAGAGAATTTCATCACTCACATCAATTGCAGTCAGGTAAGGTTGCAGGTCACTTCTGATACTGTCATTTTGCAGGCCAGTAAGGACAGTGTGAAGAAACATGCTCTGCTCTAGTTTTGGGTCGTATTTCAAGCTGGATTCCACTTCTTGAGATGCAAACAAAATCTTTTGCCTCAGGTCAAGACACCGAACGAGGAAACTTTGTGGGGTCTCTTTACTACTTTGTGCTTCGGAGGTAAGCTGCTTATACAATTCTGTCACAACTCTTTCTTGATAATGCACTCTTAGTATACGTCTCAGAACAGGGAGGGTTAAATTCGGCTTTCCCTCCAGGTAACTACGCAGCTCCATGCCTGGTGCAATTGTTCTAATCACTGCATCCACTATTCCAATTCCCCTGCTCAAACCATGTTCAATTTGATGGGCCAAACTTGAAAAGGTGAGCTTGTCTCTTTGCCCAGGTTCACCTATCTGTCCTGATATTTTGAATTCTCTGTTCCAGGGAGGCATCACTGGTCTGGGTGTCACCAACTGCCGATCTGAGCTCGTGTCGGACTGTACATTAGGGCCTTGCAACGTGAAATAACTTTGGATAGTACTTGTGTTCTGTTGCGTGCCTGTGTGTTGCGGTGTGTGATTCACTGTTCTGTTTTTGCTTCTGCAGCGCTAATTGTAACGTGTCAATTTCGTTTTGCAATTTTTCCTGCTCTGTAGTTTCTGCTACTGAATCTGCAGCTACTCTCTTAGAAGTCTTAACTGTGTTTTTCTGAATTTCCATTAACCCCCTGAGTTTCACAGATATTGTCTTTTAGACACAAAAGCTCAGCCATTCCAGCATCTTCTATCAACAAGAAATGTTGCGACCCCAGGAACATCACCATTCTCTCGCAGTCCTGCTTGCCTCATCTGGAACATTTAATAATCATTTGCCGCCCATTTTATTTGCTGAGGGAGTTTTCTGCAGTCATCGCCACCGCCGTTTACATTCCACCACAGGCAGACACAGGGCTGGCTTTATCTGGCCTTCATGATGTTACCAGCGGCGTCATAAACAAACACCCCGATGCTGCATTCATCATCGCAGGCGATTTCAACAAAGCAAGACTAAAGAAAGTCTTGCCAAACTTTCACCAGCACGTCTCCTGTCCTACACGAGGAGCAAACACACTGGATCATTGCTACTCTCCGTTTAAGAACGCCTATAAAGCGCGGTCACTTCCAGCTTTCGGCAAATCGGATCACGCCGCCATTTTCCTCACACCTGAATACAAACAAAGGCTCGTTCAGGAACCCCCGGTGAGGCGGGAAGTTAAACGCTGGTCAGCCCACTCAGAGACCGCGCTACAGGCAGCTCTGGATGATGTTGACTTGGACATGTTCCGAGCGAGTTCAGCTGACTTCAGCGAGTTCACGGACGTGGCGCTTTGCTTCATCAACACGCTTACAGAGCAAGCCACACAAACAATAACAATAACGTCCTTCTCAAATCAGAAACCGTGGGTGGACAATTCAATCCGCGCTGCAGTGAATACACGCACTGCCGCTTACAACGCCAGTCTCCTATCGGGGAACATGACTGAATACAGATCGTCCTGCTATGCTCTGCGGCATGCAGTTAAAGCCGCAAAGTTCCGTTATAAGGATCGAGTGGAGTCTCATTTCCAACTCAACGACTCGCGGCGCATGTGGCAGAGTCTGAGGTCCATCTGTTCTTTTGGATCTAAATCCTCTGCAGAGGTGAGCGCTGATCCGTCGCTTGTGAATGAGTTAAACTCTTTCTACGCTCGCTTTGATTGTAATCGCGGCAGCGTGACTCCGCCAAGTGGCGCGTCAGAGGGAATTACTCAGAGCAGCAACAACCACGTGATCTCTGTCTCAGTGGATGCAGTTCGGAGGGCACTCAAGCGTGTGGACGTCAGGAAAGCTGCTGGGCCGGATGGTACTTCAGGCCATGTTCTGCGGTCCTGTGCTGATCAGCTTGCCGGGTTGTTTACATCTATCTTTAATGAGTCCCTCGCTACATCTGTGGTCCCCACCTCCTTCAGAAAATCCACTATCATCCCTGTCCCTAAGAACAGTAAACCCTCTTGCCTAAATGACTATCGTCCAGTGGCTCTCACATCTATAGTCATGAAGGTCTTTGAGAGACTCATTAAAAACACCATTTGCTCCTTCATTCCTGACACTTTGGACCCTCTTCAGTTTGCCTATCGTCCCAATAGATCGACTGAAGATGCCATCTCTCATGTCCTCCACTCCTCCCTCACTCACATCGACAGCAAAAGTGGGAACTACGTAAGGCTGCTATTTATTGACTATAGCTCAGCCTTTAACACCATAGTTCCCATTAAGCTAACCGCCAAACTCCTGGATCTTGGCCTAAATCCTTCTCTCTGCCACTGGATTGAGGACTTCCTCACTGGCAGGCCTCGGGTGGTGAGAATAGGCCAGTCCACCTCCACCTCCATCACCCTGAGTGTGGGAGCTCCACAGGGCTGTGTCCTGAGTCCCCTGCTCTACTCTCTCTACACACATGACTGTTTGTCCACACACAGCTCCACCTCTATCAAATTTGCTGATGATACTGTTGTCCTGGGCCTCATTTCCAACAACAATGAGACGGCATACTTGGACGAGGTGGAGCATCTAACATCATGGTGCCAGGACAATTGTCTCTCTCTGAATGTTGGCAAGACCAAAGAAATGATTGTGGACTTCAGGAAGAGACAGCAACGGACATACTCCCCTCTCATGATCAGCGGGTCACCAGTAGAGAGAGTGAGCAGCTTCAAGTACCTGGGTGTAAACATCTCCGAGGACCTGACCTGGACTGCTCACATTCAGACACAGGTGAAAAAAGCCAGGCAAAGACTGTACCACCTGCACCAGCTGAGGAAATTCAGGGTTTCACCAGCTATCCTGAAAACGTTCTATTTAGGGGCGATAGAAAGTGTATTAACTCAGTGCATCACAGCGTGGTATGGGAACAGCACCAGTCATGACTGCAAAGCCCTGCAAAGAGTTGTGCGCTTATCCGAGCGTCTCTCAGGGTCAGCGCTCCCGTGTCTGCAGGACGTCTACACCAAACGCTGCAAAGGTAGAGCTACTAAGATCATCAAGGACTCTAATCACCCTGCAAACCCTCATTTCACGCTGCTGCCATCTGGTAAGTGCTTCCGAAGCCTGATGGCCAAAACTGAGAGACTCAGGAGGAGCTTCTTCCCCCAGGCCATCAGACTCCTGAACTCAGTCACTTAACATCACGTGACCATCGATACACTGACATTGCACTGCACTTTCTGTTCTCGTTGTTACTGTGTAACAACCTGTTATAAACCTGTTTGCACATTATACTCTTTGTACATTTGTTAACCACATAAGTCTACAGTTTACTCACTGCACAGTTTACTCCACTTATTTTATTCCACTTCTTTATTTTTATTTTTATTAATAAGATAAAAGGAACTTTATTTTTTTCTACTTGACTTATTTATAATTCTACACATATATATATATATATATATATATATATATATATATATATATATATATATATATATATATATATATATATATATATATATATAGTTTTTTATTCTATTTCTATTATAATTTCCTCCTTGTGTTTTTTTGACTGTGAATTTGCACTGTCCATGGAGCAGTTTTCAGACCTGTTTACATTTTTTTTTACATGTCTTTGGATGTGTGTAAAGTGATAGAAGAAATGTCCTTATCTGGCTGGAATCCTACAGCGTTCCTGGTATCGAAGATTACCCTCAGTTTGCTGGCACTTTCCTTCCTAGCTTGACATGGACACCGAACAACAAACTTCTTCACTCCACTGGTCACCTGGGCGGAGTAGTAGGCTGAATGGCACTGGAAGCAGGCTGTCATCACTGGAAGCCAACTCGCACCGCATTCATCCTCGCTGGGGCCTCCAAAATGTAGTACCCTCACCGCCTGATGAGGGGAGATATTAAGAGACAATAAAGGCGAGACACACGGAGCTGCTGCTTCAACTTCTCAGTCTGTATATTGTTTGAGCAGCGCGCCCTCCCCCAGCAGGTGAATGAGCCCAAGGCAAAAGTAATCAACTAATCGATCGGCCATACCACTCTAGGCAAGAAAAATAAAGCGTGTCTACCGATACATTACAGCAGAAACCTACCGATACATATTACAGCAGAAACCTACCGATACATATTACAGCAGAAACCTACCGATACATTACAGCAGAAACCTACCGATACACATTACAGCAGAAACCTACAAAACACACGATGTCTACAAACCGCCGAGAGGTGTGTCTGGAGATATACGTGAACGGAGAGTTCTACTGCACTGACAGTGTCTGGGTCCTGGATGAGGAAGATGTGCAAATGGAGTTTATGGTCACCGATCGCATCTACGACCTTCTCGGCTGCTCACCGGGCGAGATCACTGCACAGCTGGAGGTGGACACGGATGAGTGCATGTCGGTCAGTCACTGCGCTTTAGAGGGGAGGATCTGCAGATCGACATTGACATGAAGCACCCAACCTCTACCTGTAAAACCCCTGAGAACAGCCCGACAGGTGAATGCTCAACACGCACCGCTCACACATTTTCTATATAACTTACTGTAATCATTAGGATGATCAAAACTTATAATAATAACTGTTTTAATGAGATCATTGTTTCTGCTTAAATGAATGCACGATGTTAGCGAACTGCATGATTTGCATTGTCTTAGAACTGTACATTTCTGACATATGAACATTACTTGAGCCCTGTTCACACCTGGTATTAAGATGCGTTTGGTCGATCGGATCACAAGTAGATCTTAATGCATCGTGTTTCCTTCTTGAGCGTTCTTTTTTTTTTTTCAAGATTGTCTGCATTTTTGCTTCAATAAATATTGTGGACAACTGATGTTGTTTAAAATAATATGCAGAGGAAAACCAAGTCCTGTGTTTGGTTACAAAACTTGTGCAATCTGACGAAATACATTACAAATTACTTTTTAAAGCATGTATTTTGTAATCTGTAGTGAAATACATTTTAAAAGTAACCTTCCCAACCCTGATGTCAACAGAGCATTTGAGATGAGATGCAAACAGAGATGTCTTTCAAGTCAGACTAATTATTCATGTCTAATCTGTGGCTTGAGATGTTTCTAATAACATATTATGTGTTTTACAGGAAGTACCAAAGAGTGGATGATGAAAAAATTGGTGGATTTTTTCAAATGCTTTTTGGGATGGATCCGGCTGTTCCTGAGCTATGCTCTGAAAAGGATCTGGTCCAAGTGCCAAGAGTTCCTGAACCGGAACCTGAATTGGAACTGGTTGGCGTCTGCTGGCCAGCAGAAGTGTCGGGGAGCAGCAGCGGGATTGATCAGGGTGGCACGGATGCTCCTGAAACCCCTGAAATGAACGGCCCAGAAGGTGAACCTGTGTCTGCAGAAGGTCAGGAGGTTGACGTCAATGATGGCACGGATGCTTCTCCTGAAAACCATGAAAAGAACATCCCAAAAGGTGAATGTCAACAGATGCAACATTACAATGACCATGTGCATGCTGTAAAGTTTCAGGAGTGACAACCGCATTTAACGTCATTAACAACGAGTTGTTCCGCACACACGTATAGTACACGTATGCGAATAGTTTTTGTAAATGCGGTTGCCACTCCCGTAAATGACTGAACTGTGTGAGTACAGAACGAATGAGACGCAAACAGAAATGTCTTTCAACTTGGACTAATTATTCATTTTTGGTCTGTGGTTAGTGATGTTTCTAATAACCGAGCCCTTGTGTGTCCCAGATGCAAGCGTTCCTGAGGCTGGATTGGATCTGGTTGATCCCAAGGAATCGTGTGTCTCAAGCGTTCCCGAGTCAGAATCTGAATCAGATCTGCTTGCTTCAGATGAATCGTGTGTCCCAGGTCCAAGCAGTTCTGTGCCAACACCTGACGTGCAGGAACTATTTTGGGGAGAAGACTGGTTCCGATTGGAGGAGCGTGTGAAGGGCTGTACACAGCGTCATAGACCTGTCACTACAGTCTGGAACAACATCTTCATTGGATTCATCCACAAGGCCAAGAAAACCCCAGGAAGTAAGATCTTTTATCAAGTGTTCTGGAGTGACAAACTGTTTGGGACTTTTTTTTTTGTTGACTCGTCTCTGTTTTTATTCCCACAGATAAGGTGTTCATTCACTGCATGGACAGTGTCAGCTATGCCCCTACACTTTTTCTGGCATACCTCATGATCCACCATAACATGACTGTGGAGGATGCCATTGATCATCTCATAAAGGCAAGGTACATCAAGCCCGACACAGAGTTCCTGAAGCAGCTGGCCGTCCTCAACCAGGATCTCATGAAAAACAACAGCCAAAATGAAGTCCGGCAGAGCACACCGATTAAAATGGTGCACAGATCAAAGATATGTGTGTGTCTGTGTGTGTCTGTATGTGTGTGTGTGTGTGTGCTTAATAAACATTTTAAGAAACACTGGATATGAATGCAATTAATGTCTAATAAAGGTTGTTTTAAATATGTGACCCTGGACCACAAAACCAGTCATAAGGGTCAATTTTGAGATGTATACATCATCTGAAAGCTGAATAAATAAGCTTTCCATTGATGTATGGTTTGTTAGGATAGAACAATATTTGGCTAATTGGTTAATTATTTGACCAATCGTGGCAATATATGTAGTACCCTCGCCGCCTGATGAGGGGAGATATTAAGAGACAATAAAGACGAGACACACGGAGCTGCTGCTTCAACTTCTCAGTCTGTATATTGTTTTTGATTAATGCAAATATTTCAACATTTTCATATACTGATAACCGTATAACATGAAACATCTCTTTCAGAAGAAAAACCACAATATATATGTAAACACAGAATTACTCACATACAGTTTCTCATCAGGCTCTGTTTCCAATTCAAACAATTTCGATAACTTTTAGATGACAGTGTACATTAATAGTATATATCTATAGCAATCAATACTCACGTATGACATTCTGCCTAGCAAATTAAACACATATACTACTGTCTATGTCTTAAACTCTTTTTAACTACTTAAATAAGCTCTGGGTGTATTTAAAGCATCAGCAGAAATAATGATTTCTTTACACAACATAAGCATGAACTCCTTCATTACCCTTATTCTTGTGAAATAACACATTTCCTTTTTGTAAACACTGTACTTTGACTCTTAACTGTTATATTAGTTATTGAAAGCACAAAACATATACATAAATTTCCCCCGTCTTCACATTCTTTCTGATGCCTGGCCTCTGCCATCAGATTAGCATTAACACATAACACACGTGCTACACACATTGTTAACTTGATCCTAACTTTTAAACTTACATCTTCAAATTATTTATACATTCAAACAAAATCATACAGTATGCGTTAATCACAGTTTCTTAGTGACAAAACAATATTGTTTGACAACGCCACTCATTATTTTACTTTTCTTCTCTTTTTCTTTTTATTACAAATTGTAATCACCACACTCTCCCCTTCGAAAATAAATGTCGTCCCGACATTACTCTTTTGTGTTTCTTAAAGTTTTCTTTTTTTAGGGTGAAACTTTTCATTTATATATGCACTGCAGATTAACCCTATTTGCTATTCTTCAATAAAGGAATATACTGGACATTAACATAGTCGTTTGTCTTCTTTAACTGTGACCCCTTTTCTTCACTCGATTTCAAATCTGTTTAGTATGCATATAAATTTACTGGCTGATACTGCGACACTGGGTAAGTCCATGATGTAAAGTTCTGCATTTCATATGGTGTGGAGTGAAATGATATTGTGTTTGGATTCCGTATGTTATAGCATTCAGGGGTACCCAAGTAATCGTAAGTGAATGTTTTCGGTGGTCTCCTCTTTCTCCTAGGCCATCTGTCCACCTGTTCTCCTTCACTGTTGCATTCGCCTGGGACTGCATGAGCATCTGCTTCATCATCAGGTTGTCCTACAGGTTGTTCCTCATTCATCGCATCTCCCTCCTGTTGAGGTAAGCCATCATTCCCTGTTTGGGCTGCTGTTTCATCAACACTCGTTATCTCAAGGTTAACTTCTCTTCTTCCCCTTTCAGGTTCGTTGGGCTGGACAACAGGTAAGTATAGGTTATCTGATTCACCTTTTTCTTCCACAGGTTGCTGATGCTGCACAGCAGGTAAGTAATAGTAATAGTCTTCATCCTCCCCTTCTTCTGGATTAGACTCATTTCCATCAGATGGCCTTTGTTCATTCACTGTCTTCTTTGGCTTTGACTCCTCCTGAGTTCAACCTCCAATGGTAAGTAATCGCAAGACAGTAAGAGATTACGGTGAAGGACACGAGATGTTCCCTTCCTTGTTCCGGTTTCACTTAATAAATTGGACTCCATTCTCCCACTTGACATACAACTGTATGTACAACATCCTCCCAATGATTGCGAAGCTTCCCAGTCCCCGCTCTTGGTGTCAAATTTCGCACTAGGACACGATCTCCAGGGCCCAATATGGAACTCCTCACCTTCCCATCATAATTCTTCTTGTTCCTCTCTGCTGACTTCTTCGCTGTCTGTCTGGTAATTTCAAAAGCATCTTGCATTTCTTGCCTCCATCTCTTCACATACTCTTTATAGTCTGTAGTTCCTGTGTCAGAGGTCAAGCCAAACAGCAGATCCACTGGTAACCTTGGGGACCTTCAAAACAGCAAGTAAAATGGGGAAAATCCTGTTACTTCACATCATGTGCTGCTGTATGCAAAGCTAAGTTTCTTTAGGGACTCTTTCCAATTGGTTTTCTGTTTTTCCATCAACGTTTTCAACATCTGGAGTAACGTTCGGTTGAAACGTTCAACCTGCCCATTTCCTTGGGGTGATACGGTGTGGTCCTTGATCCAGCAACTCCACAACTCTTCTTCAACTGTGCAACCAGCTGGTTTTCAAACTCTGCTCCTTGGTCATGGTGAATTCTTTGCGGGAACCCAAACTTCAGCGCATAGTCATTAAACAACTTTAGGCTTGTGCGAATTGTGTGAAGTGATCAACTACTTAAGATATACTCATACCCTCCTTTAGATTTATCCAGGTGTAAGAAATCTATGGAAACAAGCTCGAACGGGTGAGTAGTGACAATATTTTGGAGAGGTGCTCTGGTCTCTTTACATGGTTTCTTTTGTTTCAGGCAAGCACAACTTTTCAAAATCAAATTACCTTTATTTATATAGCGCTTTTAACAAGTCCAATTGTTTCAAAGCAGCTTCACATTGTTAACAGGAAAATAATGCAACAGAATTTGTACAGCCGTTCTGGTGAAACGGTGATGTTATCCAGCTAATTTCAAGTATCATATAGTGTCAATGCGGGCCGATCGGTAATATAGATGAAATTTAGGTGTCCCCAACTGAGCAAGCCAAAAGTCAAAGGCAACGGTGTCAAGGAACCAAAACTCCTTCAGGGTCAGAATGGAGAAAAAAACCTTGGGAGAAACCAGGCTCAGTCGGGGTGCCAGTTCTCCTCTGGCTGATGAACAAACATTGTATGATTATAATTCTGGCAACATTACAGGTCTTAATTCATATTAGGTAAATAGATATTCGTAAGATTATCGAAAGACTGGAGTTGTCATGCCGAAGACGGGTTTAATGAGGATGTTGTGTCGATCCGGCATTTATGGGGGGAGTTTATTTGACACGCTCTCTGCAGACATTTCAGGGATGCGTTGGTCATGTCCAGGCACAGGTCCACCATCTGATCTGGATACGGCCCGGTATAAACCTCGGGATAAACAGAGAGACTAACATTAGCATAGATGCCATTCTTCTTATGATGTAACGAGTACATCAGGTGATATGGGAGGTGTTCCTGGTTCCGGCTGACCTAGTTAATGCAGCCTAACAATCATTTACTGATTTGAATAATAGAAATTGACAATGTTTTATGTGTAAGCCATAGTAAAGAGATGCGTTTTTAGTCTAGATTTAAACTGACAGAGTGTGTCTGCTTCCCGAACAATGCTAGGAAGACTGTTCCAGAGTTTAGGCGCTAAATAGGTAAAGGATCGACTCCTGCAGTTGATTTTGATATTCTAGGTATTATCAACTGGCCAGAGTTTAGAGACCGCAATAGACGTGATGGTATAATGCGTTAAGAGTTCGCTCAAGTACTGGGAGCTAAACCATTTAGTGCTTTGTAAGTAATAAGCAAGATTTTGCTGATTGTTTAATAGGGAGCAGTGTTGACAGAACCGGGCTAATATGGTCATACTTCCTAGTTCTAGTAAGAGCTCGAGCTGCTGCGTTTTGGACCAGCTGGAGTTTGTTTTTTAAGCAAGCAAGGCAACCACCCAGTAAAGCATTACAATAATCTAGCCTTGAGGTCATGAACGCAATTTTACAGATTTTAGAAACGTGGCTTTCAAATGAAAGATTGGTATCAAAGAGCACACCCAGGTTCCTAACTGATGACGAGGACTTGACAGAGCAGCCATCGAGTGTTAGACAGTATTCTAGGTTACCACTTGCAGAGTTTTTTTGTCCAATAATTAAAAATTCTGTTTTTTCTTAATTAAGTTGCAGGAAATTACTAGACATCCAATGTTTTATATCAGCTATGCATTCCGTTAATCTTGTGAATTGGTAAGTTTCGTCAGGCGTGAAGAAATATAGAGCTGAGTATCGTCAGCATAACAGTGAAAACTAATGCCATGCTTCCTAATGATATCTCCCAGTGGTAGCATGTACAGGGTGAAGAGCAACGGTCCTAGCACTGAGCCCTGCGGTACTCCATACTGAACTTGTGATCGGTGTGACATGTCTTCATTTACTGCTACAAACTGATAACGGTCAGATAAGTATGATTTAAACCATGCCAATGCAATTCCGCTAATGCCGACATATTTTTTGAGCCTATGCAAAAGAATGTTGTGGTCGATAGTATCGAATGCAGCGCTAAGATCGAGTAACACTAATAGAGAGATACAACGACGATCGGATGATAAGAGTAAATCATTTGTAACTCTGATGAGAGCAGTCTCAGTACTATGATACGGTCTAAATCTTGACTGGAAATCCTCACAGATACCATTTCTTTCTAAAAAGGAAAATAATTGTGAAGACACTGCCTTTTCCAGTATTTTTGACAGAAAGGGTAGATTTGAGATCGGCCTGTAATTGACTAATTCTGTAGGATCAAGTTGAGGTTTTTAATAAGTGGTTTGATAATAGCCAACTTAAAAGTTTTCGTACATATCCTAATGACAAAGATGAGTTAATGATATTAAGAAGAGGATCTATGACCTCTGGTAGCATCTCTTTAAATAGCCTCGCGGTATAGGGTCGAGCATACATGTTGATTTAGATGATTTAACGAGTTTAGCCAATTCTTCCTCTCCTATAGCAGTGAATGAATGTAATTTTTCTCAGTGACACAACAATGCTATGTCTGATGTGATACTGTAGTAGACGGCTGCATGGTTATAATTTTCTTCCTAATATTATCGATCTTACACGTAAAGAAGTTCATAAAGTCATTACTGCTGTGCTGTTTACAACCATCAGAAGTAGAAGCTTTATTTTTGGTTAACTTAGACACTGTATCAAATAAATACTTGGGTTGTGTTTGTTTTCTTCTAAGAGAGTCGAGAAATAAGCAGATCTAGCAGTTTTTACGGCCTTTCTGTATGCGATCATGCTCTCTTTCCATGAATTACGAAAAACCTCTCGTTTTGTTTTCTTCTAGCTGCGCTCTATTTTCCAGGCTGCTGTTTTACGGGCCCGGGTGTGCTCGTTGTACCACGGCGTTGGACTATTTTCATTAATCTTCTTTAAGCGCCGGGGAGCAACTGTGTCTAAAGTGCTGGAAAAAAGAGAGTCAATAGTTTCTGTTGCAAAATCGAGTTCCTCTAGGTTATCTGGGATGCTGAGGAGATGAAACTGATGAGGAAGATTATTTAAAAAGCAATCTTTAGTGGCGACAGTGATAGTTCTGCCATAATTGAAGCGAGGGGATGGCTTTGCAGCCTTAGCTAAATTAAGTATACATGATACTAGGTAATGATCTGAGATGTCGTCGCTCTGCTGCAGAATTTCAACGGTATCAACATTTATATATTTATTGAAACTATACTTCTGAGTAATACTGAAGATATTATTATAAATTACAGCAACCCCTCCCCCTTTACCTTTCAGACGTGGCTCGTGTTTATAACAATAATCTTGTGGGGTGGACTCATTTAAAGTAATGTAGTCGTCAGGTTTTAGCCAGGTTTCTGTCAAATACAGCACATTTAGATTATTATCTGTAATCATATCATTAACAATAAGCGCTTTTGGGGAAAGGGATCGAATATTCAGCAATCCGAGCTTTATCATTTGATCATCTGTATTATGTCTGTTGTTTATTTGTTGGACATCAATTAAGTTTTTACTGTTGAATGGTCTTGATGGTTTTTTGTATTTACTAATTCGGGAACAGACACAGTCTCTATGTGATAATATCTAGGCGAAAGAGTATCTATGTGTTGGGATTTATCTGACTTCTGTAACGGAGACAGCTAGCAGACGGTCGGGTAAGCCAGTCCGTCTGCTTCCTGACCTGGGCCCCAGTTAGTCAAGGTTTAGCTCTAAGACTATGTGCCAAATTACTAGAGAGAAGAGCAGCACCACTCCAAGAAGGATGGATGCCGTCCCTCTTCAACAGGTCCGGTCTGCCCCAAAAGCTTTTCCAATTGTCTATGAACCCTATGTTATTTTGCAGACACCACTTAGACAACCAGCCATTGAGTGATGATAGTCTGCTAAGTATCTCATCACTCCTTTTAACAGGAGCGGACCAGAACAAAAAACTGCATCTGCCATCGTACTTGCGAGTTCACACACCCCTTTAATATTAATTTTGGTGTTCTCCGACTGGTGAAGTCGAACATCGTTAGTGCCAACGTGAATAATAATCTTAGAGAATTTACGATTAGCTTTAGCCAGCACTTTTAAATTTGCTTTGATGTCAGGCGCTCTGGCTCCCAGTAAACATGTGACTATGGTGGCTGGTGTCTCTATTTTCACGTTCCGTGTAATAGAATCACCAATAACTAGGGCACTTTCAACAGGATTCTCAGTGGGTGCGTCACTGAGTGGGGAGAACCTGTTTGATGTTCTAATCGGAATGTAAGAGTGGTTTTTTGATCCACGACTATGCCACCTCACCGTTACGCATGGGCTCTACAGCCGGAACCGAACAATGTACAACGTTCACTAAGCTAGTCGCATCCAAAGTAGTGTCTAAAGCTGTTACATTCTCACTACTCTCAAATAAAGTCTGGATGCGTGTCTCTAATTCTCAAATCTGCGTCAGCGTGACTATCTCCTTACATTTATCACATGTGAAGCCCTGCTCGCCAACGGAGACGGATACACTAAACATGAAACATGCGGTGCAAGTGACAATGATATTGTTTGAGCAGCGCACCCCCTCCCCCAGCAGGTGAGCCCAAGGCAAAAGTAATCAACTAATCGATCGCCCATACCACTCTAGGCAAGAAAAATAAAGCGTCATCAACAAAATCATACAGTATGCATTAATCACAGTTTCTTAGTGACAAAACAATATTGTTTGACAACACCACTCATTATTTTACTTTTCTTCTCTTTTTCTTTTTATTACAAATTGTAACCACCACACTGGCGCACCAACCGTTTTTCCCATCGTTAAACCTGCGCCATGTGCTCAGATCCTTAAAATAGGGCCCAATGTTTTAAATATACTAAATTGCAGCTTCATCACTACAAATGTGTAATTACAAGACATTAAGACATGTAATTAAAAAACAAGTTCAATAAAAATTAATGTAAAGTTTTTAGGTTCCAATGAAGATGATTCAGAATCAAAATTACATTTATTAAATGATATCCACTCGGGTACAAACAAAAGAAAGAGTCTAGGAAACAGCGTGCACAGCACAAACAATACCAGACAGTAAACACACAGTGATAATGAACAGAAAACAAACAGGTGTGATCGTCAAATCACCATGGTGACAAACCAGGGCTGTGTCTGAGATCGCCCCCTATACCCTTGAATAGGGCATTATTTGAGGGGACAGCCATTTGTAGTGGTGTCTGAAACCATAGTGGACGTTATTGAGTGCACTCATTCAATCCCATAATGCACTGCAATAAAGAGTGTAAAACAACCTTTCGCAGTCTCTCTTGAACCCAACACGCAATTAAGTGGCTTAAACTGCAATTCATCGACTGGCCACTAGAGAGAAAAGGGAGTCAAATCTGTATCTCCCCCATGTTAAAATGCCCAACTTTACAACTGAAAAAAAATATGTTTACAGCCTGGTACAAAAAGTGGTATTGGTCTATACGGCTAATTTTGCCCTTCATGACAACTGTGATGGGGGTGAACTGTTTTATAACTCATTCATTTACATTATATAAAGCCTTAAAGTTCTGCATAATTAAGGGCGTGGACACTTTGAGTGACAGGTGGATTGCCGTTTGTCTGCTGTTATGCTGCCTTCACGTGCTATCGGAAATTTCCTACTTCCCACTTCTGAAGTCGTGGCACACAATTACTGGCACACTGCATTCAAATTGTGACTTGAGAGAAGCCTGGTCCTACCAGACTCTCGTACATTTCATTTGTACAGAGAGTCTGGCCACTCTCCATTGACAAGCATTAACTTCCTTGAAGGCGGGTACTCTGTTGAAGTTTAAAATTATTGGATCTGCCCAGAGCCACTCTGGATCTGCCATAACAAATCGCTAACATTTGGTCGTGACGTATGTCATCTCAAACTAGCGCACGTCATTCGAAAATAGGAAAAACTGAATTTGAAACTAGGAAACTAATATTTATGATAATTCCGATAGCACGTGAAGGCAGCATAAGTCATCACGTCACCGCAGCTCCACCCACGTTCCGCCTCTTTGCCCATTTTCAGTTATCCGGGAGTGACATGCTGCCGAGATGGCAACGATCGACTTTAGGCTTCAAAAATTCTCTTCAGAAACCTACGGATGACGTCATGGACACTACGTCCATATTTTTTTGTTACAGTCTATAGCTGCGTCTCATTTCAAGGCTGCGTCCTCCGGAGGTCGCATTTGAAGGCTGCACACGTCATCGGCGGTCTCATTTAAGAAAAGTAACCATTAGATTGCAAAGTAAGAACGAAATTACAGTATTTTACACCTTACAAGAAATAAGTCAATTTGATGTTTACATTTGATGTAAACTATTGTTTACAAATAGTTACAATTAGTTTAATTGACTCAGAGTCGACTCTTACTTTTGAGAGACAATAACTTTATAAACGGTGCACTTTAAGATTTAAAACTTTGCAGGGTGTTTTCCTTCACTTTGAACTATGTTACACACTACATGAAAGGTCATTTTCAAAAATCCATAATAGGGACACTTTAAGTAACGTTTCACGAGTCTTCGGTACACTCGTTTCGAAACGAGCATCGTTAAAACAACGATAATTTGCGGTTCAGTGAGTGAGTCAAATGTTGATTCAGTAACTGCTTTGACGAATTCCTCAAGTTCATTCAGTGAAGGACTCGTGTTCGTTAGACTGATCTGTGAGTGAAAATAAAACGAGCCATGAAAAGAATCGGCTCAAACGAGTCATTTGCTCATGAATCGGACTAACTAACACTGGCATCGTTTGTTTTGGCGTTCAGCTCGCGAGGACAGGACTCAACAGAAGGATTTACGCGATGTTTTTATCACCACATTTAATCCAGCCTTCAAAATTACATCTGGTAATTATGTCTTTATTTTATATTTTTATATATTGTGGCGCTGGAGAGCCCGCATCGCAAACACTGACTGGAAAACTGGTAAATCGTCTATATATTGTTACCCACCTCTAAGGTGATTGAAATTGAGTCAGTAAAAGTAATCTGAGTACAGGAAATTGTGTTCAATTATTTAATTTATATTAATAATAATATATAGATCATTAGTGAGTCAGAGACAACATAAACCGTTGAGAGCGCTGCTACTGCCAATCACTGCGTTTCTACGGCAACCATGGAGCGTCATGTATTATTACGTCACAGACAGTAGGCTTACAATAGGCTTACTATTAAGACTCTTGCTCGCAGTCTCTCAGTGCAGCGACACATCTACCGATACACTACAGCAGAAACCTACCGATACAGAAACCTACCGATACACTACAGAAACCTGCCGATACACTACAGCAGAAACCTACCGCAGAAACCTACAGAAAACCTACCGATACATATTACAGCAGAAACCTACCGATACATATTACAGCAGAAACCTACACTACAGCGATACACATTACAGCAAAACCTACAAAACAAGCGATGTCTACAAACCGCCGAGAGGTGTGTCTGGAGATATACGTGAGCGGAGAGTTCTACTGCACTGACAGTGTCTGGGTCCTGGATGAGGAAGATGTGCAGATGGAGTTTATGGTCACCGATCGCATCTCGACCTTCTCGGCTGCTCACGGGCGAGATCACTGCACAGCTGGAGGTGGACACGGATGAGTGCATGTCGGTCAGTCACTGCGCTTTAGAGGGGAGGATCTGCAGATCGACATTGACATGAAGCACCCAACCTCTACCTGTAAAACCCTGAGAACAGCCCGACAGGTGAATGCTCAACACGCACCGCTCACACATTTTCTATATAACTTACTGTAATCATTAGGATGATCAAAACTTATAATAATAACTGTTTTAATGAGATCATTGTTTCTGCTTAAATGAATGCACGATGTTAGCGAACTGCATGATTTGCATTGTCTTAGAACTGTACATTTCTGACATATGAACATTACTTGAGCCCTGTTCACACCTGGTATTAAGATGCGTTTGGTCGATCGGATCACAAGTAGATCTTAATGCATCGTGTTTCCTTCTTGAGCGTTCTTTTTTTCAAGATTGTCTGCATTTTTGCTTCAATAAATATTGTGGACAACTGATGTTGTTTAAAATAATATGCAGAGGAAAACCAAGTCCTGTGTTTGGTTACAAAACTTGTGCAATCTGACGAAATACATTACAAATTACTTTTTAAAGCATGTATTTTGTAATCTGTAGTGAAATACATTTTAAAAGTAACCTTCCCAACCCTGATGTCAACAGAGCATTTGAGATGAGATGCAAACAGAGATGTCTCTGAAGTCAGACTAATTATTCATGTCTAATCTGTGGCTTGAGATGTTTCTAATAACATATTATGTGTTTTACAGGAAGTACCAAAGAGTGGATGATGAAAAAAATTGGTGGATTTTTTCAAATGCTTTTTGGGATGGATCCGGCTGTTCCTGAGCTATGCTCTGAAAAGGATCTGGTCCAAGTGCCAAGAGTTCCTGAACCGGAACCTGAATTGGAACTGGTTGGCGTCTGCTGGCCAGCAGAAGTGTCGGGGAGCAGCAGCGGGATCGATCAGGGTGGCACGGATGCTCCTGAAACCCCTGAAATGAACGGCCCAGAAGGTGAACCTGTGTCTGCAGAAGGTCAGGAGGTTGACGTCAATGATGGCACGGATGCTTCTCCTGAAAACCATGAAAAGAACATCCCAAAAGGTGAATGTCAACAGATGCAACATTACAATGACCATGTGCATGCTGTAAAGTTTCAGGAGTGACAACCGCATTTAACGTCATTAACAACGAGTTGTTCCGTACACACGTATAGTACACGTATGCGAATAGTTTTTGTAAATGTGGTTGCCACTCCCGTAAATGACTGAACTGTGTGAGTACAGAACGAATGAGACGCAAACAGAAATGTCTTTCAAGTTGGACTAATTATTCATTTTTGGTCTGTGGTTAGTGATGTTTCTAATAACCGAGCCCTTGTGTGTCCCAGATGCAAGCGTTCCTGAGGCTGGACTGGATCTGGTTGATCCCAAGGAATCGTGTGTCTCAAGCGTTCCCGAGTCAGAATCTGAATCAGATCTGCTTGCTTCAGATGAATCGTGTGTCCCAGGTCCAAGCAGTTCTGTGCCAACACCTGACGTGCAGGAACTATTTCGGAAGAAGACTGGTTCCGATTGGAGGAGCGTGTGAAGGGCTGTACACAGCGTCATAGACCTGTCACTGCAGTCTGGAACAACATCTTCATTGGAACTAAGTTACAACACATTTACACTAAAATAAACCATGTGTGAACAGGATATATTTCTACATTGAGAAAGGAGCTGGGTATTACTCACGTCCTGGTTGAAGACCAAACTGATCTGGTTGGGGCTGCTGGGAAGGAGAGAAACTGTTACACAGCGTTATTACAGAGGCTGAACATCACAGTCTGGAACAACATCTTCATTGGATTCATCCACAAGGCCAAGAAAACCCCAGGAAGTAAGATCTTTTATCAAGTGTTCTGGAGTGACAAACTGTTTGGGACTTTTTTTTTGTTGACTCATCTCTCTGTTTTTATTCCCACAGATAAGGTGTTCATTCACTGCATGGACAGTGTCAGCTATGCCCCTACACTTTTTCTGGCATACCTCATGATCCACCATAACATGACTGTGGAGGATGCCATTGATCATCTCATAAAGGCGAGGTACATCAAGCCCAACACAGAGTTCCTGAAGCAGCTGGCAGTCCTCAACCAGGATCTCATGAAAAACAACAGCCAAAATGAAGTCCGGCAGAGCACCGATTAAAAATGGTGCACAGATCAAAGATACAAAGTAAAGACACCATCATGTGTGTGAAGAAACCTGTGTGTGTCTGTGCAATGTGTGTGTGTGTGTGTGCTTAATAAACATTTTAAGAAACACTGGATATGAATGCAATTAATGTCTAATAAAGGTTGTTTTAAATATGTGACCCTGGACCACAAAACCAGTCATAAGGGTCAATTTTGAGATGTATACATCATCTGAAAGCTGAATAAATAAGCTTTCCATTGATGTATGGTTTGTTAGGATAGAACAATATTTGGCTAATTGGTTAATTATTTGACCAATCGTGGCAATATATGTAGTACCCTCGCCGCCTGATGAGGGGAGATATTAAGAGACAATAAAGGCGAGACACACGGAGCTGCTGCTTCAACTTCTCAGTCTGTATATTGTTTTTGATTAATGCAAATATTTCAACATTTTCATATACTGATAACCGTATAACATGAAACATCTCTTTCAGAAGAAAAACCACAATATATATATAAAACACAGAATTACTCACATACAGTTTCTCATCAGGCTCTGTTTCCAATTCAAACAATTTTGATAACTTTTAGATGACAGTGTACATTAATAGTATATATCTATAGCAATCAATACTCACGTATGACATTCTGCCTAGCAAATTAAACACATATACTATTGTCTATGTCTTAAACTCTTTTAACTACTTAAATAAGCTCTGGGTGTATTTAAAGCATCAGCAGAAATAATGATTTCTTTACACAACATAAGCATGAACTCCTTCATTACCCTTATTCTTGTGAAATAACACATTTCCTTTTTGTAAACACTGTACTTTGACTCTTAACTGTTATATTAGTTATTGAAAGCACAAAACATATACATAAATTTCCCCGTCTTCACATTCTTTCTGATGCCTGGCCTCTGCCATCAGATTAGCATTAACACATAACACACGTGCTACACACATTGTTAACTTGATCCTAACTTTTAAACTTACATCTTCAAATTATTTATACATTCAAACAAAATCATACAGTATCGTTAATCACAGTTTCTTAGTGACAAAACAATATTGTTTGACAACGCCACTCATTATTTTACTTTTCTTCTCTTTTTCTTTTTATTACAAATTGTAATCACCACACTCTCCCTTCGAAAATAAATGTCGTCCCGACATTACTCTTTTAATGTTTCTTAAAGTTTTCTTTTTTTTTAGGGTGAAACTTTTCATTTATATATGCACTGCAGATTAACCCTATTTGCTATTCTTCAATAAAGGAATATACTGGACATTAACATAGTCGTTTGTCTTCTTTAACTGTGACCCCTTTTCTTCACTCGATTTCAAATCTGTTTAGTATGCATATAAATTTACTGGCTGATACTGCGACACTGGGTAAGTCCATGATGTAAAGTTCTGCATTTCATATGGTGTGGAGTGAAATGATATTGTGTTTGGATTCCGTATGTTATAGCATTCAGGGGTACCCAAGTAATCGTAAGTGAATGTTTTCGGTGGTCTCCTCTTTCTCCTAGGCCATCTGTCCACCTGTTCTCCTTCACTGTTGCATTCGCCTGGGACTGCATGAGCATCTGCTTCATCATCAGGTTGTCCTACAGGTTGTTCCTCATTCATCGCATCTCCCTCCTGTTGAGGTAAGCCATCATTCCCTGTTTGGGCTGCTGTTTCATCAACACTCGTTATCTCAAGGTTAACTTCTCTTCTTCCCCTTTCAGGTTCGTTGGGCTGGACAACAGGTAAGTATAGGTTATCTGATTCACCTTTTTCTTCCACAGGTTGCTGATGCTGCACAGCAGGTAAGTAATAGTAATAGTCTTCATCCTCCCCTTCTTCTGGATTAGACTCATTTCCATCAGATGGCCTTTGTTCATTCACTGTCTTCTTTGGCTTTGACTCCCTCCTGAGTTCAACCTCCAATGGTAAGTAATCGCAAGACAGTAAGAGATTACGGTGAAGGACACGAGATGTTCCCTTTCCTTGTTCCGGTTTCACTTAATAAATTGGACTCCATTCTCCCACTTGACATACAACTGTATGTACAACATCCTCCCAATGATTGCGAAGCTTCCCAGTCCCCGCTCTTGGTGTCAAATTTCGCACTAGGACACGATCTCCAGGGCCCAATATGGAACTCCTCACCTTCCCATCATAATTCTTCTTGTTCCTCTCTGCTGACTTCTTCGCTGTCTGTCTGGTAATTTCAAAAGCATCTTGCATTTCTTGCCTCCATCTCTTCACATACTCTTTATAGTCTGTAGTTCCTGTGTCAGAGGTCAAGCCAAACAGCAGATCCACTGGTAACCTTGGGGACCTTCAAAACAGCAAGTAAAATGGGGAAAATCCTGTTACTTCACATCATGTGCTGCTGTATGCAAAGCTAAGTTTCTTTAGGGACTCTTTCCAATTGGTTTTCTGTTTTTCCATCAACGTTTTCAACATCTGGAGTAACGTTCGGTTGAAACGTTCAACCTGCCCATTTCCTTGGGGGTGATACGGTGTGGTCCTTGATCCAGCAACTCCACAACTCTTCTTCAACTGTGCAACCAGCTGGTTTTCAAACTCTGCTCCTTGGTCATGGTGAATTCTTTGCGGGAACCCAAACTTCAGCGCATAGTCATTAAACAACTTTAGGCTTGTGCGAATTGTGTGAAGTGATCAACTACTTAAGATATACTCATACCCTCCTTTAGATTTATCCAGGTGTAAGAAATCTATGGAAACAAGCTCGAACGGGTGAGTAGTGACAATATTTTGGAGAGGTGCTCTGGTCTCTTTACATGGTTTCTTTTGTTTCAGGCAAGCACAACTTTTCAAAATCAAATTACCTTTATTTATATAGCGCTTTTAACAAGTCCAATTGTTTCAAAGCAGCTTCACATTGTTAACAGGAAAATAATGCAACAGAATTTGTACAGCCGTTCTGGTGAAACGGTGATGTTATCCAGCTAATTTCAAGTATCATATAGTGTCAATGCGGGCCGATCGGTAATATAGATGAAATTTAGGTGTCCCCAACTGAGCAAGCCAAAAGTCAAAGGCAACGGTGTCAAGGAACCAAAACTCCTTCAGGGTCAGAATGGAGAAAAAAACCTTGGGAGAAACCAGGCTCAGTCGGGGTGCCAGTTCTCCTCTGGCTGACGAACAAACATTGTATGATTATAATTCTGGCAACATTACAGGTCTTAATTCATATTAGGTAAATAGATATTCGTAAGATTATCGAAAGACTGGAGTTGTCATGCGAAGACGGGTTTAATGAGGATGTTGTGTCGATCCGGCATTTATGGGGAGTTTATTTGACACGCTCTCTGCAGACATTTCAGGGATCGTTGGTCATGTCCAGGCACAGGTCCACCATCTGATCTGGATACGGCCCGGTATAAACCTCGGGATAAACAGAGAGACTAACATTAGCATAGATGCCATTCTTCTTATGATGTAACGAGTACATCAGGTGATATGGGAGGTGTTCCTGGTTCCGGCTGACCTAGTTAATGCAGCCTAACAATCATTTACTGATTTGAATAATAGAAATTGACAATGTTTTATGTGTAAGCCATAGTAAAGAGATGCGTTTTTAGTCTAGATTTAAACTGACAGAGTGTGTCTGCTTCCCGAACAATGCTAGGAAGACTGTTCCAGAGTTTAGGCGCTAAATAGGTAAAGGATCGACTCCCTGCAGTTGATTTTGATATTCTAGGTATTATCAACTGGCCAGAGTTTAGAGACCGCAATAGACGTGATGGAGTATAATGCGTTAAGAGTTCGCTCAAGTACTGGGGAGCTAAACCATTTAGTGCTTTGTAAGTAATAAGCAAGATTTTGCTGATTGTTTAATAGGGAGCAGTGTTGACAGAACCGGGCTAATATGGTCATACTTCCTAGTTCTAGTAAGAGCTCGAGCTGCTGCGTTTTGGACCAGCTGGAGTTTGTTTATTAAGCAAGCAAGGCAACCACCCAGTAAAGCATTACAATAATCTAGCCTTGAGGTCATGAACGCAATTTTACAGATTTTAGAAACGTGGCTTTCAAATGAAAGATTGGTATCAAAGAGCACACCCAGGTTCCTAACTGATGACGAGGACTTGACAGAGCAGCCATCGAGTGTTAGACAGTATTCTAGGTTACCACTTGCAGAGTTTTTTTGTCCAATAATTAAAAATTCTGTTTTTTCTTAATTAAGTTGCAGGAAATTACTAGACATCCAATGTTTTATATCAGCTATGCATTCCGTTAATCTTGTGAATTGGTAAGTTTCGTCAGGGCGTGAAGAAATATAGAGCTGAGTATCGTCAGCATAACAGTGAAAACTAATGCCATGCTTCCTAATGATATCTCCCAGTGGTAGCATGTACAGGGTGAAGAGCAACGGTCCTAGCACTGAGCCCTGCGGTACTCCATACTGAACTTGTGATCGGTGTGACATGTCTTCATTTACTGCTACAAACTGATAACGGTCAGATAAGTATGATTTAAACCATGCCAATGCAATTCCGCTAATGCCGACATAATTTTTGAGCCTATGCAAAAGAATGTTGTGGTCGATAGTATCGAATGCAGCGCTAAGATCGAGTAACACTAATAGAGAGATACAACGACGATCGGATGATAAGAGTAA
The DNA here is from genome assembly GCA_018749465.1 of Paracanthobrama guichenoti. Classification (NCBI taxonomy): domain Eukaryota; kingdom Metazoa; phylum Chordata; class Actinopteri; order Cypriniformes; family Gobionidae; genus Paracanthobrama; species Paracanthobrama guichenoti. The sequence goes on from CM031945.1 coordinate 34,446,344, forward strand.
ATCATTTGTAACTCTGATGAGAGCAGTCTCAGTACTATGATACGGTCTAAATCTTGACTGGAAATCCTCACAGATACCATTTCTTTCTAAAAAGGAAAATAATTGTGAAGACACTGCCTTTTCCAGTATTTTTGACAGAAAGGGTAGATTTGAGATCGGCCTGTAATTGACTAATTCTGTAGGATCAAGTTGAGGTTTTTTAATAAGTGGTTTGATAATAGCCAACTTAAAAGTTTTCGGTACATATCCTAATGACAAAGATGAGTTAATGATATTAAGAAGAGGATCTATGACCTCTGGTAGCATCTCTTTAAATAGCCTCGTCGGTATAGGGTCGAGCATACATGTTGATTTAGATGATTTAACGAGTTTAGCCAATTCTTCCTCTCCTATAGCAGTGAATGAATGTAATTTTTTCTCAGTGACACAACAATGCTATGTCTGATGTGATACTGTAGTAGACGGCTGCATGGTTATAATTTTCTTCCTAATATTATCGATCTTACACGTAAAGAAGTTCATAAAGTCATTACTGCTGTGCTGTTTACAACCATCAGAAGTAGAAGCTTTATTTTTGGTTAACTTAGACACTGTATCAAATAAATACTTGGGTTGTGTTTGTTTTCTTCTAAGAGAGTCGAAAATAAGCAGATCTAGCAGTTTTTACGGCCTTTCTGTATGCGATCATGCTCTCTTTCCATGAATTACGAAAAACCTCTCGTTTTGTTTTTTTCTAGCTGCGCTCTATTTTCCAGGCTGCTGTTTTACGGGCCCGGGTGTGCTCGTTGTACCACGGCGTTGGACTATTTTCATTAATCTTCTTTAAGCGCCGGGGAGCAACTGTGTCTAAAGTGCTGGAAAAAAGAGAGTCAATAGTTTCTGTTGCAAAATCGAGTTCCTCTAGGTTATCTGGGATGCTGAGGAGATGAAACTGATGAGGAAGATTATTTAAAAGCAATCTTTAGTGGCGACAGTGATAGTTCTGCCATAATTGAAGCGAGGGGATGGCTTTGCAGCCTTAGCTAAATTAAGTATACATGATACTAGGTAATGATCTGAGATGTCGTCGCTCTGCTGCAGAATTTCAACGGTATCAACATTTATATATTTATTGAAACTATACTTCTGAGTAATACTGAAGATATTATTATAAATTACAGCAACCCCTCCCCTTTACCTTTCAGGCGTGGCTCGTGTTTATAACAATAATCTTGTGGGGTGGACTCATTTAAAGTAATGTAGTCGTCAGGTTTTAGCCAGGTTTCTGTCAAATACAGCACATTTAGATTATTATCTGTAATCATATCATTAACAATAAGCGCTTTTGGGAAAGGGATCGAATATTCAGCAATCCGAGCTTTATCATTTGATCATCTGTATTATGTCTGTTGTTTATTTGTTGGACATCAATTAAGTTTTTACTGTTGAATGGTCTTGATGGTTTTTGTATTTACTAATTCGGGAACAGACACAGTCTCTATGTGATAATATCTAGGCGAAAAGAGTATCTATGTGTTGGGATTTATCTGACTTCTGTAACGGGAGACAGCTAGCAGACGGTCGGGTAAGCCAGTCCGTCTGCTTCCTGACCTGGGCCCCAGTTAGTCAAGGTTTAGCTCTAAGACTATGTGCCAAATTACTAGAGAGAAGAGCAGCACCACTCCAAGAAGGATGGATGCCGTCCCTCTTCAACAGGTCCGGTCTGCCCCAAAAGCTTTTCCAATTGTCTATGAACCCTATGTTATTTTGCAGACACCACTTAGACAACCAGCCATTGAGTGATGATAGTCTGCTAAGTATCTCATCACTCCTTTTAACAGGGAGCGGACCAGAACAAAAAACTGCATCTGCCATCGTACTTGCGAGTTCACACACCCCTTTAATATTAATTTTGGTGTTCTCCGACTGGTGAAGTCGAACATCGTTAGTGCCAACGTGAATAATAATCTTAGAGAATTTACGATTAGCTTTAGCCAGCACTTTTAAATTTGCTTTGATGTCAGGCGCTCTGGCTCCCAGTAAACATGTGACTATGGTGGCTGGTGTCTCTATTTTCACGTTCCGTGTAATAGAATCACCAATAACTAGGGCACTTTCAACAGGATTCTCAGTGGGTGCGTCACTGAGTGGGGAGAACCTGTTTGATGTTCTAATCGGAATGTAAGAGTGGTTTTTTGATCCACGACTATGCCACCTCACCGTTACGCATGGGCTCTACAGCCGAACCGAACAATGTACAACGTTCACTAAGCTAGTCGCATCCAAAGTAGTGTCTAAAGCTGTTACATTCTCACTACTCTCAAATAAAGTCTGGATGCGTGTCTCTAATTCTCAAATCTCGTAGCGTGACTATCTCCTTACATTTATCACATGTGAAGCCCTGCTCGCCAACGGAGACGGATACACTAAACATGAAACATGCGGTGCAAGTGACAATGATATTGTTTGAGCAGCGCACCCCCTCCCCCAGCAGGTGAGCCCAAGGCAAAAGTAATCAACTAATCGATCGCCCATACCACTCTAGGCAAGAAAAATAAATCGTCATCAACAAAATCATACAGTATGCATTAATCACAGTTTCTTAGTGACAAAACAATATTGTTTGACAACACCACTCATTATTTTACTTTTCTTCTCTTTTTCTTTTTATTACAAATTGTAACCACCACACTGGCGCACCAACCGTTTTTCCCATCGTTAAACTAGTAAAAGTGGAAACCTGCCAGTGCCATGCCATGTGCTCAGATCCTTAAAATAGGGCCCAATGTTTTAAATATACTAAATTGCAGCTTCATCACTACAAATGTGTAATTACAAGACATTAAGACATGTAATTAAAAAACAAGTTCAATAAAAATTAATGTAAAGTTTTTAGGTTCCAATGAAGATGATTCAGAATCAAAATTACATTTATTAAATGATATCCACTCGGGTACAAACAAAAGAAAGAGTCTAGGAAACAGCGTGCACAGCACAAACAATACCAGACAGTAAACACACAGTGATAATGAACAGAAAACAAACAGGTGTGATCGTCAAATCACCATGGTGACAAACCAGGGCTGTGTCTGAGATCGCCCCCTATACCCTTGAATAGGGCATTATTTGAGGGGACAGCCATTTGTAGTGGTGTCTGAAACCATAGTGGGCGTTATTGAGTGCACTCATTCAATCCCATAATGCACTGCAATAAAGAGTGTAAAACAACCTTTCGCAGTCTCTCTGAACCCAACACGCAATTAAGTGGCTTAAACTGCAATTCATCGACTGGCCACTAGAGAGAAAAGGGAGTCAAATCTGTATCTCCCCCATGTTAAAATGCCCAACTTTACAACTGAAAAAAAATATGTTTACAGCCTGGTACAAAAAGTGGTATTGGTCTATACGGCTAATTTTGCCCTTCATGACAACTGTGAGGGGGGTGAATTGTTTTATAACTCTTTCATTTACATTCCATAAAGCCTTAAAGTTCTGCATAATTAAGGGCGTGGACACTTTGAGTGACAGGTGGATTGCCGTTTGTCTGCTGTTATGCTGCCTTCACGTGCTATCGGAAATTTCCTACTTCCCACTTCTGAAGTCGTGGCACACAATTACTGGCACACTGCATTCAAATTGTGACTTGAGAGAAGCCTGGTCCTACCAGACTCTCGTACATTTCATTTGTACAGAGAGTCTGGCCACTCTCCATTGACAAGCATTAACTTCCTTGAAGGTGGGTACTCTGTTGAAGTTTAAAATTATTGGATCTGCCCAGAGCCACTCTGGATCTGCCATAACAGATCGCTAACATTTGGTCGTGACGTATGTCATCTCAAACTAGCGCACGACATTTGAAAATAGGAAAAACTGAATTTGAAACTAGGAAACTAATATTTATGATAATTCCGATAGCACGTGAAGGCAGCATAAGTCATCACGTCACCTCAGCTCCACCCACGTTCCGCCTCTTTGCCCATTTTCAGTTATCCGGGAGTGACATGCTGCCGAGATGGCAACGATCGACTTTAGGCTTCAAAAATTCTCTTCAGAAACCTACGGATGACGTCATGGACACTACGTCCATATTTTTTTGTTACAGTCTATAGCTGCGTCTCATTTCGAAGGCTGCGTCCTCCGGAGGTCGCATTTGAAGGCTGCACACGTCATCGAGGCGGTCTCATTTAAGAAAAGTAACCATTAGATTGCAAAGTAAGAACGAAATGACAGTATTTTACACCTTACAAGAAATAAGTCAATTTGATGTTTACATTTGATGTAAACTATTGTTTATAAATAGTTACAATTAGTTTAATTGACTCAGAGTCGACTCTTACTTTTGAGAGACAATAACTTTATAAACGGTGCACTTTAAGATTTAAAACTTTGCAGGGTGTTTTCCTTCACTTTGAACTATGTTACACACTACATGAAAGGTCATTTTCAAAAATCCATAATAGGGACACTTTAAGTAACGTTTCACGAGTCTTCGGTACACTCGTTTCGAAACGAGCATCGTTAAAACAACGATAATTTGCGGTTCAGTGAGTGAGTCAAATGTTGATTCAGTAACTGCTTTGACGAATTCCTCAAGTTCATTCAGTGAAGGACTCGTGTTCGTTAGACTGATCTGTGAGTGAAAATAAAACGAGCCATGAAAAGAATCGGCTCAAGCGAGTCATTTGCTCATGAATCGGACTAACTAACACTGGCATCGTTTGTTTTGGCGTTCAGCTCGCGAGGACAGGACTCAACAGAAGGATTTACGCGATGTTTTTATCACCACATTTAATCCAGCCTTCAAAATTACATCTGGTAATTATGTCTTTTATTTTATATTTTTATATATTGTGGCGCTGGAGAGCCCGCATCGCAAACACTGACTGGAAAACTGGTAAATCGTCTATATATTGTTACCCACCTCTAAGGTGATTGAAATTGAGTCAGTAAAAGTAATCTGAGTACAGGAAATTGTGTTCAATTATTTAATTTATATTAATAATAATATATAGATCATTAGTGAGTCAGAGACAACATAAACCGTTGAGAGCGCTGCTACTGCCAATCACTGCGTTTCTACGGCAACCATGGAGCGTCATGTATTATTACGTCACAGACAGTAGGCTTACAATAGGCTTACTATTAAGACTCTTGCTCGCAGCGACACTCTACCGATCAGTGCAGCGACACATCTACCGATACACTACAGCAGAAACCTGCCGATACACTACAGCAGAAACCTGCCGAAACCTACCGATACACTACAGCAGAAACCTACCGATACACTACAGCAGAAACCTACCGATACATATTACAGCAGAAACCTACCGATACATATTACAGCAGAAACCTACAAAACAAACGATGTCTACAAACCGCCGAGAGGTGTGTCTGGAGATATACGTGAACGGAGAGTTCTACTGCACTGACAGTGTCTGGGTCCCGGATGAGGAAGATGTGCAGATGGAGTTTATGGTCACCGATCGCATCTACGACCTTCTCGGCTGCTCACCGGCGAGATCACTGCACAGCTGGAGGTGGACACGGATGAGTGCATGTCGGTCAGTCACTGCGCTTTAGAGGGGAGGATCTGCAGATCGACATTGACATGAAGCACCCAACCTCTACCTGTAAAACCCTGAGAACAGCCCGACAGGTGAATGCTCAACACGCACCGCTCACACATTTTCTATATAACTTACTGTAATCATTAGGATGATCAAAACTTATAATAATAACTGTTTTAATGAGATCATTGTTTCTGCTTAAATGAATGCACGATGTTAGCGAACTGCATGATTTGCATTGTCTTAGAACTGTACATTTCTGACATATGAACATTACTTGAGCCCTGTTCACACCTGGTATTAAGATGCGTTTGGTCGATCGGATCACAAGTAGATCTTAATGCATCGTGTTTCCTTCTTGAGCGTTCTTTTTTTTCAAGATTGTCTGCATTTTTGCTTCAATAAATATTGTGGACAACTGATGTTGTTTAAAATAATATGCAGAGGAAAACCAAGTCCTGTGTTTGGTTACAAAACTTGTGCAATCTGACTGAAAATACATTACAAATTACTTTTTAAAGCAGGTATTTTGTAATCTGTAGTGAAATACATTTTAAAAGTAACCTTCCCAACCCTGATGTCAACAGAGCATTTGAGATGAGATGCAAACAGAGATGTCTCTCAAGTCAGACTAATTATTCATGTCTAATCTGTGGCTTGAGATGTTTCTAATAACATATTATGTGTTTTTCAGGAAGTACCAAAGAGTGGATGATGAAAAAATTGGTGGATTTTTCAAATGCTTTTTGGGATGGATCCGGCTGTTCCTGAGCTAAGCTCTGAAAAGGATCTGGTCCAAGTGCCAAGAGTTCCTGAACCGGAACCTGAATTGGAACTGGTTGGCGTCTGCTGGCCAGCAGAAGTGTCGGGGAGCAGCAGCGGGATCGATCAGGGTGGCACGGATGCTCCTGAAACCCCTGAAATGAACGGCCCAGAAGGTGAACCTGTGTCTGCAGAAGGTCAGGAGGTTGACGTCAATGATGGCACGGATGCTTCTCCTGAAAACCATGAAAAGAACATCCCAAAAGGTGAATGTCAACAGATGCAACATTACAATGACCATGTGCATGCTGTAAAGTTTCAGGAGTGACAACCGCATTTAACGTCATTAACAACGAGTTGTTCCGCACACACGTATAGTACACGTATGCGAATAGTTTTTGTAAATGCGGTTGCCACTCCCGTAAATGACTGAACTGTGTGAGTACAGAACGAATGAGACGCAAACAGAAATGTCTTTCAAGTTGGACTAATTATTCATTTTTGGTCTGTGGTTAGTGATGTTTCTAATAACCGAGCCCTTGTGTGTCCCAGATGCAAGCGTTCCTGAGACTGGACTGGATCTGGTTGATCCCAAGGAATCGTGTGTCTCAAGCGTTCCCGAGTCAGAATCTGAATCAGATCTGCTTGCTTCAGATGAATCGTGTGTCCCAGGTCCAAGCAGTTCTGTGCCAACACCTGACGTGCAGGAACTATTTCGGGAAGAAGACTGGTTCCGATTGGAGGAGCGTGTGAAGGGCTGTACACAGCGTCATAGACCTGTCACTGCAGTCTGGAACAACATCTTCATTGGAAACGAGTAAGTCTACAACACATTTACACTAAAATAAACCATGTGTGAACAGGATATATTTCTACATTGTAAATCCTCCCAAGACTAATCTAGGCTGTTGTGTTCTCGTGCAGAGAGATAGCACGGGACCGAATGAGACTGAAGGAGCTGGGTATTACTCACGTCCTGAATGCGGCTGCGGTGAAGACCAAACTGAGGGTCTGGTTGGGGCTGCTCTGGGAGAAAGACCTGAGAGAAACTGTTAATACAGGGGCGAGTTATTACAGAGGCATGAACATCAAATATTGTGGCTTGCCTGCAACGCGTGACAAAATCAGCAAATACTTCTACAAAGCTGCCAAATTCATCCACAAGGCCAAGCAAACCCCAGGAAGTAAGATCTTTTATCAAGTGTTCTGGAGTGACAAACTGTTTGGGACTTTTTTTTGTTGACTCATCTCTCTGTTTTTATTCCCACAGATAAGGTGTTCATTCACTGCACAGACGGTGTCAGCTATGCCCCTACACTTTTTCTGGCATACCTCATGAGATCCACCATAACATGACTGTGGAGGATGCCATTGATCATCTCATAAAGGCGAGGTACATCAAGCCCGACACAGAGTTCCTGAAGCAGCTGGCAGTCCTCAACCAGGATCTCATGAAAAACAACAGCCAAAATGAAGTCCGGCAGAGCACCGATTAAAAATGGTGCACAGATCAAAGATACAAAGTAAAGACACCATCATGAGAGGCAGAGCGGAAAACAGAAGAAACCCAGAGAGAAATCGTCAAGTGCGAGGAAAAAATGATGCAATTACAGTGTGTGTGTGTGTTTGTGCTTAATAAACATTTTAAGAAACACTGGATATGAATGCAATTAATGTCTAATAAAGGTTGTTTTAAATATGTGACCCTGGACCACAAAACCAGTCATAAGGGTCAATTTTGAGATGTATACATCATCTGAAAGCTGAATAAATAAGCTTTCCATTGATGTATGGTTTGTTAGGATAGAACAATATTTGGCTAATTGGTTAATTATTTGACCAATCGTGGCAATATATGTAGTACCCTCGCCGCCTGATGAGGGAGATATTAAGAGACAATAAAGACGAGACACACGGAGCTGCTGCTTCAACTTCTCAGTCTGTATATTGTTTTTGATTAATGCAAATATTTCAACATTTTCATATACTGATAACCGTATAACATGAAACATCTCTTTCAGAAGAAAAACCACAATATATATGTAAACACAGAATTACTCACATACAGTTTCTCATCAGGCTCTGTTTCCAATTCAAACAATTTTGATAACTTTTAGATGACAGTGTACATTAATAGTATATATCTATAGCAATCAATACTCACGTATGACATTCTGCCTAGCAAATTAAACACATATACTATTGTCTATGTCTTAAACTCTTTTAACTACTTAAATAAGCTCTGGGTGTATTTAAAGCATCAGCAGAAATAATGATTTCTTTACACAACATAAGCATGAACTCCTTCATTACCCTTATTCTTGTGAAATAACACATTTCCTTTTGTAAACACTGTACTTTGACTCTTAACTGTTATATTAGTTATTGAAAGCACAAAACATATACATAAATTTCCCCCGTCTTCACATTCTTTCTGATGCCTGGCCTCTGCCATCAGATTAGCATTAACACATAACACACGTGCTACACACATTGTTAACTTGATCCTAACTTTTAAACTTACATCTTCAAATTATTTATACATTCAAACAAAATCATACAGTATGCGTTAATCACAGTTTCTTAGTGACAAAACAATATTGTTTGACAACACCACTCATTATTTTACTTTTCTTCTCTTTTTCTTTTTATTACAAATTGTAACCACCACACTCTCCCCTTTTTGAAAATAAATGTCGTCCCGACATTACTCTTTTGTGTTTCTTAATGTTTTCTTTTTTTTTTTAGGGTGAAACTTTCAATTTATATATGCACTGCAGATTAACCCTATTTGCTATTCTTCAATAAAGGAATATACTGGACATTAACATAGTCGTTTGTCTTCTTTAACTGTGACCCCTTTTCTTCACTCGATTTCAAATCTGTTTAGTATGCATATAAATATACTGGCTGATACTGCGACACTGGGTAAGTCCATGATGTAAAGTTCTGCATTTCATATGGTGTGGAGTGAAATGATATTGTGTTTTGATTCCGTATGTTATAGCATTCAGGGGTACCCAAGTAATCGTAAGTGAATGTTTTCGGTGGTCTCCTCTTTCTCCTAGGCCATCTGTCCACCTGTTCTCCTTCACTGTTGCATTCGCCTGGGACTGCATGAGCATCTGCTTCATCATCAGGTTGTCCTACAGGTTGTTCCTCATTCATCGCATCTCCCTCCTGTTGAGGTAAGCCATCATTCCCTGTTTGGGCTGCTGTTTCATCAACACTCGTTATCTCAAGGTTAACTTCTCTTCTTCCCCTTTCAGGTTCGTTGGGCTGGACAACAGGTAAGTATAGGTTATCTGATTCACCTTTTTCTTCCACAGGTTGCTGATGCTGCACAGCAGGTAAGTAATAGTAATAATCTTCATCCTCCCCTTCTTCTGGATTAGACTCATTTCCATCAGATGGCCTTTGTTCATTCACTGTCTTCTTTGGCTTTGACTCCCTCCTGAGTTCAACCTCCAATGGTAAGTAATCGCAAGACAGTAAGAGATTACAGTGAAGGACACGAGATGTTCCCTTTCCTTGTTCCGGTTTCACTTAATAAATTGGACTCGTTCTCCCACTTGACGTACAACTGTATGTACAACATCCTCCCAATGATTGTGAAGCTTCCCAGTCCCCGCTCTTGGTGTCAAATTTCGCACTAGGACACGATCTCCAGGGCCCAATATGGAACTCCTCACCTTCCCATCATAATTCTTCTTGTTCCTCTCTGCTGACTTCTTCGCTGTCTGTCTGGTAATTTCAAAAGCATCTTGCATTTCTTGCCTCCATCTCTTCACATACTCTTTATAGTCTGTAGTTCCTGTGTCAGAGGTCAAGCCAAACAGCAGATCCACTGGTAACCTTGGGGACCTTCCAAACAGCAAGTAAAATGGGGAAAATCCTGTTACTTCACATCGTGTGCTGTTGTATGTGTAGTGGGGCTCGAGTCGAAGAGACACAAGCCACCCTTGTAACAGGGAATATTTCTTGGACACAGGTACGTGGTTTCAAAAGAGGACCCGAGACGTGGATGTAAGAAAATACAAAATTTTTATTAACAATAGAGAAGTCTTAAAACCAATTTGGGAATGACTTGGCCTGCCCCGAAGCCTCGGTTCCTACAACAGAAGAAGGGAAATTAACCATTTAACTCAAAGTAACTACAAAATGATATTTTCAACAATACTTAAATGAAATCAAAAATACATATTCACACAATAAACCAAAAAGAACAATAGCAAATACAGACAGAAAAATGAAACAAGAGACAGCTGAACACCATCAAGGAAATAAACAATATAACAAATAAATACAGGCAAAAGAAATGGAACGAATGAGTCTGAATACAGCAAAAACAACCAGAGATAACAAATGAAAACCAAACAAACAATGTAACAAAGCCCTAGAGCCAAAAGAAATGAAACAATAAACCTAAACAAACGAAAGCAACCACTTAACGAATGATTACCAACAAAAAATAATAAACAAAACAAACGAGTTCAAGACAGAGATAAATACAATAAATTAGACGAACCAAATAAATCAACACAAAATGAAGCTAAACAAACAAACCAAAAAAAAACAAACAAATTAAGTTACTGAAGGAACAAGATCTCCGGGAGAACCAGCACGCGGCGATTGCCCGCTGGATCGAGTAATATTCGGGAAAGTCAGTACGGAGAAAACAGTATCCACATATTGCCCTGCAGGCTCTGTAGATTCTTCCTCTATTAAGCGCTGAGTTGTGTCTAACAAACAATGAGCCTGAGCCCGATCATTCCTCCTAAAACAATTTAAAAGAATACGTTATCACAGTAATAAAAAACTGCACGAACAGCGGTGGCTACACATACCTTTATATTGTTGATACCACGCGCAAAGTCACACCGTTGTCGGCCAATACAGCATGGGAATATGAACTCGCGCTGATAGGAGAAGGCAGCCGCCAACCAAACACTATGATGTTGGTCAAGAAGCTCTAGACAAAGATATTAACTAAATATAGAAACCGATGCATTTACTATTTACTCTTCAGCCCAACCACTTACCCATGAAGCGGAAGGGACACCAGAAAGGGGCGGTCCACCAGCAGTGACGCACGAGCGATACCTTGGTTGCCCTCTTTATGTTTGCACTAGAGTTACGTGATTGGATGTTGCGCAGATGAAGCCCAACCCTTAATTGCCTGGGAGTCCCACTACATATGCAAAGCTAAGTTTGTTTAGGGACTCTTTCCAATTGGTTTTCTGTTTTTCCGTCAACGTTTTCAACATCTGGAGTAACGTTCTGGTGAAACGTGATGTTATCCAGCTAATTTCAAGTATCATATAGTGTCAATGCGGGCAGATCGGTAATATAGATGAAATTTAGGTGTCCCCAACTGAGCAAGCCAAAAGCCAAAGGCAACGGTGTCAAGGAACCAAAACTCCTTCAGGGCCAGAATGGAGAAAAAAACCTTGGGAGAAACAGTTCTCCTCTGGCCGACGAACAAACAGTGTATGATTATAATTCTGGCAACATTGCAGGTCTTAATTCATATTAGGTAAATAGATATTCGTAAGATTATCGAAAGATTGGAGTCGTCACGCCAGAGACGGGTTTAATGAGGATGTCGTGTCGATGCAGCATTTACAGGGGGAGTTTATTTGACACGCTCTCTGCAGACATTTCAGGGATGCGTTGGTCATGTCCAGGCGCAGGTCCACCATCTGATCTGGATACGGCCCGGATCCGGATGACTGCAGTAAACCTCGGTATAAACAGAGAGGCTAACATTAGCGTAGATGCCATTCTTCTTATGATGTAACGAGGACATCAGATGTTATGGGAAGTGTTCCCGGTTCCGGCTGACCTAGTTAATGCAGCCTAACAGTCATTTACTGATTTGAATAATAGAAATTGACAATGTTTTATATGTAAGCCATCCCTGTTTGCTACTGCTGCTGTGCTCGCATGTGCTCTGCTCTGCTCTTTTTGGATTTTTATTTGATATAATTCTCTGTTGTTTAAACTGCTAATTATAACTTTTGGATTAATCAACAAATACGGTAAGCCATGTCTTCGCATCCAGACTTTATTTGAGAGTAGTGAGAATGTAACAGCTTTAGACACTGCTCTGGATGCGACTAGCTTAGTGAACATTGTACATTGTTCGGTTCCGGCTGTAGAGCCCGTGCAGCAGGGCACTTGGGTGACGGTCAGACGGCATAGTCGCGGATCAAAAAACCACTTTTCCGTTCCGATTGGAACATCAAACAGGTTCTCCCCACTCAGTGACGCACCCACTGAGAATCCTGTTAAAAGTGCCCAAGTTATTGGTGATTCTATTACACGGAACGTGAAAATAGAGACACCAGCCACTATAGTCACATGTTTACCGGGAGCCAGAGCACCTGACATCAAAGCAAATTTAAAAGTGCTGGCTAAAGCTAATCGTAAATTCTCTAAGATTATTATTCATGTCGGCACTAACGATGTTCGACTTCGCCAGTCGGAGATCACCAAAATTAACATTAAAGAGGTGTGTGAACTTGCAAGTACGATGGCAGATGTAGTTTTTTGTTCTGGTCCGCTCCTGTTTAAAAGGAGTGATGAGATACTTAGCAGACTATCATCACTCAATGGCTGGTTGTCTAAGTGGTGTCCGCAAAATAACATAGGGTTCATAGACAATTGGAAAAGCTTTTGGGGCAGACCTGACCTGTTGAAGAGGGACGGCATCCATCCTTCTTGGAGTGGTGCTGCTCTTCTCTCTAGTAATTTGGCATATAGTCTTAAAGCTAAAGCTTGACTAACTGGGGCCCAGGTCAGGAAGCAGACGGACTGGCTTACCCGACCGTCTGCTAGCTGTCTCCCGTTACAGAAGTCAGATAAATCCCAACACATAGAGACTCTTTCACCTAGATATTATCACATAGAGACTGTGTCTGTTCCCCGAATTAGTAAATACAAAAACATCAAGACCATTCAACAGTAAAAACTTAATTGATGTCAAACGAATAAACAACAGATATAATACAGATGATCAAATGATAAAGCTCGGGTTGCTGAATATTCGATCCCTTTCCCCAAAAGCACTTATTGTTAATGATATAATTACAGATAATAATCTAGATTTGCTGTGTTTGACAGAAACCTGGCTAAAACCTGACGACTACATTACTTTAAATGAGTCCACCCCCAAGATTATTGTTATAAACACGAGCCGCGTCTGAAAGGTAAAGGGGGAGGGGTTGCTGTAATTTATAATAATATCTTCAGTATTACTCCGAAGTATAGTTTCAAATATAATTCTTTTGACGTCTTGGTGCTTTATGTAGCGTTATGTAGTGTAATTGATAAATCCCGTTTGACATTTGTGTTGGTTACTGTATACAGGCCACCAGGGCACAATACAGACTTTATCAAAGAATTTGCTGACTTTCTATCCGAGTTAGTACTGGCTGCAGATAAAGTACTAATTGTTGGTGATTTTAATATCCATGTAGATAATGAAAAAGACGCATTGGGATTAGCATTTAGAGACATTCTAAACTCTATTGGAGTAAGGCAACATGTGTCAGGACCCACTCATCGCCTTAATCATACGTTAGACCTAATATTGTCACATGGAATAAATGTTGATACCGTTGAAATTCTGCAGCAGAGCGACGACATCTCAGATCATTACCTAGTATCATGTATACTTAATTTAGCTAAGGCTGCAAAGCCGTCCCTCGCTTCAAATATGGCAGAACTATCACTGCCGCCACTAAAAATTGCTTTTAAATAATCTTCCTCATCAGTTTCATCTCCTCAGCATCCCAGATAGCCTAGAGGAACTCGATTTTGCAACAGAAACTATTGACTCTCTTTTTCCAGCACTTTAGACACAGTTGCTCCCGGGCGCTTAAAGAAGATTAAAGAAAATAGTCCAACGCCGTGGTACAATGAGCACACCCGGCCCTTAAAACAGTAGCCAGAAAAATGGAGCGCAGCTGGAAGAAAACAAAATTAGAGATTTTTCGTAATTCATGGAAAGAGAGCATGATCGCATACAGAAAGGCCGTAAAAACTGCTAGATCTGCTTATTTCTCGACTCTCTTAGAAGAAAACAAACACAACCCTAGGTATTTATTTGATACAGTGGCTAAGTTAACCAAAAATAAAGCTTATACTTCTGATGGTTGTAAACAGCACAGCAGTAATGACTTTATGAACTTCTTTACGTGTAAGATCGATAATATTAGGAAGAAAATGATAACCATGCAGCCGTCTACTATAGTGTCACATGAGACAGAGCATTGTTGTGTCACTGAGAAAAAATTACATTCATTCACTGCTATAGGAGAGGAAGAATTGGCTAAACTCGTTAAATCATCTAAATCAACAACATGTATGCTCGACCCTATACCGACTAGGCTATTAAAAGAGATGCTACCAGAGGTCATAGATCCTCTTCTTAATATCATTAACTCATCTTTGTTATTAGGATATGTACCGAAAACGTTTAAGTTGGCTATTATCAAACCACTTATTAAAAACCTCAACTTGATCCTACAGAATTAGTCAATTATAGGCCGATCTCAAATCTACCCTTCCTGTCAAAAATACTGGAAAAGGCAGTGTCTTCACAATTATGTTCCTTTTTAGAAAGAAATGGTATCTGTGAGGATTTCCAGTCAGGATTTAGACCGTATCATAGTACTGAGACTGCTCTCATCAGAGTTACAAATGATTTACTCTTATCATCCGATCGTGGTTGTATTTCTCTATTAGTGTTAATCGATCTTAGCGCTGCATTCGATACTATCGACCACAACATTCTTTTGAATAGACTCGAAAATTATGTTGGCATTAGTGGAACTGCATTGGCATGGCTTAAATCATACTTATCCGACCGTTATCAGTTTGTAGCAGTAAATGAAGAGATGTCACACCGATCACAAGTTCAGTATGGAGTACCGCAGGGCTCGGTGCTAGGACCGTTGCTCTTCACCCTGTACATGCTACCACTGGGAGATATCATTAGGAAGCATGGCATTAGTTTTCACTGTTATGCTGACGATACTCAGCTCTATATTTCTTCACGCCCTGATGAAACTTACCAATTCACAAGATTAACGGAATGCATAGCTGATATAAAACATTGGATGTCTAGTAATTTCCTGCAACTTAATTCAGAAAAAACTGAATTTTTAATTATTGGACAAAAAAACTCTGCAAGTAGTAACCTAGAATACTGTCTAACACTCGATGGCTGCTCTGTTAAGTCCTCGTCATCAGTTAGGAACCTGGGTGTGCTCTTTGATACCAATCTTTCATTTGAAAGCCACGTTTCTAACATCTGTAAAACTGCATTCTACCATCTTAAAAATATATCTAAATTACGGCACATCCTTTCGATGCAAAATGCTGAACAGTTAATTCATGCGTTCATGACCTCAAGGCTAGATTACTGTAATGCTTTACTGGGTGGTTGCCCTGCTCACTTAATAAACAAACTCCAGCTGGTCCAAAACGCAGCAGCTCGAGCTCTTACTAGAACAAGGAAGTATGACCATATTAGCCCGGTTCTGTCAACACTTCATTGGCTCCTATTAAACATCGAATAAATTTTAAAATCTTGCTTATTACTTACAAAGCACTAAATGGTTTAGCTCCCCAGTACTTGAGCGAACTCTTAACGCATTATACTCCATCATGTCTATTGCGGTCTCAAAACTCTGGCCAGTTGATAATACCTAGAATATCAAAATCAACTGCAGGCGGTCGATCCTTTTCCTATTTAGCGCCTAAACTTTGGAACAGTCTTCCTAGCATTGTTCGGGAAGCAGACACACTCTGTCAGTTTAAATCTAGACTAAAAACGCATCTCTTTACTATGGCTTACACATAAAACATTATCAATTTCTATTACTCAAATCAGTAAATGATTGTCAGGCTGCATTAACTAGGTCAGCCGGAACCGGGAACACTTCCCATAACACCTGATGTACTCGTTACATCATAAGAAGAATGGCATCTACGCTAATGTTAGTCTCTCTGTTTATACCGAGGTTTACTGCAGTCAGCCAGATCCAGGCCGTATCCAGATGGTGGACCAGCGCCTGGACATGACCAACGCATCCCTGAAGTGTCTGCAGAGAACATGTCAAATAAACTCCCCCCGTAAATGCTGCATCGACACGACATCCTCATTAAACCCGTCTTCGGCGTGACGACTCCAATCTCTCGAATAATCTAACAAATATCAATTTGCCTAATATGAATTAAGACCTGCTATGTTGCCAGAATTATAATCATACACTGTTTGTTCGTCGGCCAGAGGAGAACTGGCACCCCGACTGAGCCTGGTTTCTCCCAAGGTTTTTTCTCCTTCTGACCCTGAAGGAGTTTTGGTTCCTTGCCACCGTTGCCTCTGGCTTTTGGCTTGCTCAGTTGGGGACACCTAAATTTCATCTATATTACCGATCTGCCCGCATTGACGCTATATGATACTTGAAATTAGCTGGATAACATCACCGTTTCACCAGAACGGCTGTACAAATTCTGTTGCATTATTTTACTTTTAACAATGTGAAGCTGCTTTGAAACAATTGGACTTGTTAAAAGCGCTATATAAATAAAGGTGATTTGATTTGATTTGAGTAAAGAGATACGTTTTTAGTCTAGATTTAAACTGACAGAGTGTGTCTGCTTCCCGAACAATGCTAGGAAGACTGTTCCAGAGTTGAGGCGCTAAATAGGAAAAGGATCGACCGCCTGCAGTTGATTTTGATATTCTAGGTATTATTAACTGGCCAGAGTTTTGAGACCGCAATAGACGTGATGGAGTATAATGTGTTAAGATTCAAGATTCAAGAGTTTTATTTGTCACATACACAGTTATATACAGAATATACAACCGGCAGTGAAATGTAAACAGGTCCGCTCCATGGACAGTGCAAATTCACAGTTAAAAACACAAGGAGGAAATTATAATAGAAATAGGATAAAAAGTACTATATATATATATATATATATATATATATATATATATATATATATATATATATATATATATATATATATATATATATATATATATCTGTAGAATTATAAATAATCAAGTCAAGTAGAAGAAAAAGTAAAAAAATAAGAATAAAGAAGTGGAATAAAATAAGTGAGGTAAACTGTGCAGTGAGTAAACTGTAGACTTATAGATATGTGGTTAACAAATGTATAAGAGTATAATGTGCAAACAGGTTTATAACAGGCTGTAACAACGAGAACAGAAAGTGCAGTGCAATGTCAGTGTATCGATGTTTATCCTGAAGTGAAGTCACGTGATGTTAAGTGACTGAGTTCAGGAGTCTGATGGCCTGGGGGAAGTAGCTCCTCCTGAGTCTCTCAGTTTTGGCTCTCAGGCTTAGGAAGCGCTTACCAGATGGCAGCAGCGTGAAATGAGGGTTTGCAGGGTGATTAGAGTCCTTGATGATCTTAGTAGCTCTACCTTTGCAGCGTTTGGTGTAGACATCCTGCAGATTTCGCTCAAGTACTGGGGAGCTAAACCATTTAGTGCTTTGCAAGTAATAAGCAAGATTTTAAAATTTATACGATGTTTAATAGGGAGCCAGTGCAGTGTTGACAGAACCGGGAATGTTGTCTGGGGCTATATGCCCTTGGTAGGATCTCCCAAGGCAAACAGGTCCTTGGTGACGGGCCAGACTAAGAGCAGTTCACAAACCCAATATGAGTCTAATTAAAACAAGGACCGAGACGTCGCCCGGCATGGCGCAGCCGGGGCCCCACCCTGGAGCCAGGCCCGGGTGCGAGCGCCTGGTGGCCGGGCCTGCCCCCATGGGGCCCGGCTGGGCTCAGCCCGAATGAGCAACGTGGGGCCACCCTCCCGTGGGCTCACCACCTGCGGGAGGGATCATATGGGGCCGGTGCATAGTGGATCGGGCAACAGTCGAAGGCTAGGCCCCGACGACCCGATCTCTGGACATGGAAACTGGCTTTAGGGACATGGAATGTCACCTCGCTGGCGGGGAAGGAGCCTGAGCTTGTGTGGGAGGTTGAGAGGTACCGGCTAGAGATAGTCGGGCTCACTTCCACGCACAGCTTGGGCTCTGGAACAACACTTCTTGAGAGAGGCTGGACTCTCTACCACTCTAGAGTTGCCCATGGTGAGAGGCGGCGGGCTGGAGTGGGTTTGCTTATAGCCCCCCAGCTCAGCTGCCATGTGTTGGAGTTCAACCCGGTGAATGAGAGGGTCGCTTCCCTGCGCCTTCGGGTAGGGGATAGGTCTCTCACTGTCGTATGTGCCTACGGGCCAAACGGCAATGCGGAGTACCCGGCCCTAATGGGGGGTTCCCAGATCAGGTGCGTGGGGCAGAAGAGGGGAGGGTCGGCAGAGTCGGGAGTCAATGCCCTGACAGCTTGGGGAATGAAGCTGTCCTTCAGTCTGCTGGTCCTTGCTTGGAGACTGCGAAGCCTCCTCCCTGATGGCAGCAGACTGAAGAGGCTGTGCGATGGGTGGGTGGGGTCTCTCGCAATGATGAGGGCTTTGCGGGAGAGGCGGGAGTTATAAATGTTCTGGAGGGGTGGGAGAGAGACACCAACGATCTTCTCAGCTGCTCTCACTGTGCGCTGAAGTGCTTTACGGCAGGATGCGTTGCAGGCGCCGTACCACACAGTGATGCAGCTGGTCAGAATGCTCTCGATGGTGCCTCTGTAGAAGGTGCGCATGATGGGGGCTGGGGCTCCGGCTCTTCTCAGCTTGCGGAGAAAGTAGAGTCGCTGCTGTGCTTTCTTGGTCAGTGCTGTGGAGTTGGCGGTCCAGGAGAGGTCCTCTGTGATATCACGTCCATCAGTGCATGTGGCACCAGGACACCCTAGACCGGAGGTCGATGATCGACTTTGTGGTCATCTCATCTGACCTCCGGCCGTATGTCTTGGACATTCGGATGAAGAGAGGGGCGGAGCTGTCAACTGATCACCACCTGGTGGTGAGTTGGATCCGATGGTGGGGGAGGAAGCTAGACAGACTCGGGAGACCCAAACGTACTGTGAGGGTCTGTTGGGAACGCTTTGGCGAGCCCCTGTCAGAGAGATCTTCAACTCCCACCTCCGACAGAGCTTCGACTGGATCCCGAGGGAGTCTGGAGATGTTGAGTCCGAGTGGACCATGTTCTCCACCTCCCTTGTCGACGCGGCTGCTCGGAGCTGTGGCCATAAGGTCTCCGGTGCCTGTCGAGGCGGAAATCCCCGAACCCGGTGGTGGACACCGGAAGTAAGGGATGCGTCAAGCTGAAGAAGGAGTCCTATCGGGCCTGGTTGGCTTGTGGGACTCCTGAGGCAGTGACGGGTACAGGCAGACCAAGCGGACTGCAGCCCGGATAGTTGTGGAGGCAAAAAAATCGGGCCTGGGAGGAGTTCGGTGAGGCCATGGAGAAAGACTATCAGTTGGCCTCGAAGAGATTCTGGCAAACCGTTCGCCACCTCAGGAGGGGGAAGCAGTGCCCTACCAACACTGTTTACAGTGGAGATGGGCAGCTGTTGACCTCAACTGGGGATATCGTCGGACGGTGGAAGGAATACTTTGAGGATCTCCTCAATCCCACCAACACGTCTTCCGTTGAGGAAGCAGTGGCTGAGGGCTCAGAGGTGGATTCATCCATCACCCGGGCTGAAGTCATCGAGGTAGTTAAAAAGCTCCTCGGTGGCAAGGCACCGGGGGTCGATGAGATCCGCCCTGAGTACCTCAAGTCTCTGGATGTTGTGGGGCTGTCTTGGCTGACACGCCTCTGCAACATCGCATGGCGGTTGGGGACAGTGCCTCTGGACTGGCAGACCGGGGTGGTGGTCCTCTTTTCAAGAATGGGGACCGGAGAGTGTGTTCCAACTACAGGGGATCACACTTCTCAGCCTCCCCGGGAAAGTCTATGGCAGGGTACTGGAGAGGAGAATTCGGCCGATAGTGGAACCTCGGATTCAGGAGGAACAGTGTGGTTTTCGTCCCGGTCGTGGAACACTGGACCAGCTCTATACCATTTCCAGGGTGCTGGAGGGTTCATGGGAGTTTGCCCAACCAATCCACATGTGTTTTGTGGATTTGGAGAAGGCATTCGACTGTGTCCCTTGTGGTGTCCTGTGGAGGGTGCTCTGGGAGTATGGGGTCCGGGGCCCCTTGCTTAGGGCTGTTTGGTCCCTGTACGACCGGAGCAGGAGCTTGGTCCGCATTGCCGGCAGCAAGTCGGACTTGTTCCCGGTGCATGTTGGACTCCGGCAGGGCTGCCCTTTGTCACCGGTTCTGTTCATAATTTTTATGGACAGAATTTCTAGGCACAGCCAAGGGCCGGAGGGTGTCCGGTTTGGGAACCACATGATTTCATCGCTGCTTTTTGCGGATGACATTGTCATGTTGGCCGCCTCAGACCAGGACCTTCAGCGTGCACTGGGGCGGTTTTCAGCCGAGTGTGAAGCGGCCGGGATGAGAATCAGCACCTCCAAATCCGAGGCCATGGTTCTCAGTTGGAAAAGGGTGGCTTGCCCACTTCAGATTGGTGGAGAGTTTTTGCCTCAGGTGGAGGAGTTCAGGTATCTTGGGTCTTGTTCACGAGTGAGGGAAAGATGGAACGAGAGATTGACAGACGGATCGGTGCAGCTTCTGCAGTAATGCGGTCGATGTACCGGTCTGTCGTGGTGAAGAAGGAGCTGAGCTGTAAGGCGAAGCTCTCGATTTACCGGTCAATCTACCTTCCTACTCTCACCTATGGTCATGAGCTGTGGGTCATAACCGAAAGGAGAAGATCCCGGATACAGGCGGCCGAAATGAGCTTTCTCCGCAGAGTTGCTGGGCGCTCCCTTAGAGATAGGGTGAGAAGCTCAGTTACTCGGGAGGAGCTCAGAGTAGAGCTGTTGCTCCTCCACATAGAGAGCCCCGGGGAAGCCCTAGGACACGCTGGAGGGATTATGTCTCCCGGCTGGCCTGGGAACGCCTCGGGGTTCCCCCGGAAGAGCTGGAGGAAGTGGCTAGGGAGAGGGAAGTCTGGGCGTCTCTGCTTAGACTGTTGCCCCCGCGACCCGGCCCCGGATAAGCGGAAGATAATGAATGAATTAATTAATTAACTAAAAATTCATTTTTTTCTGAATTAAGTTGCAGGAAATTACTAGACATCCAATGTTTTATATCAGCTATGCATTCCGTTAATTTTGTGAATTGGTAAGTTTCGTCAGGGCGTGAAGAAATATAGAGCTGAGTATCATCAGCATAACAGTGAAAACTAATGCCATGCTTCCTAATGATATCTCTCAGTGGTAGCATGTACAGGGTGAAGAGCAACGGTCCCAGCACTGAGCCCTGCGGTACTCCATACTGAACTTGTGATCGCTGTGACATCTCTTCATTTACTGCTACAAACTGATAACGGTCAGATAAGTATGATTTAAACCATGCCAGTGCAATTCAGCTAATGCCAACATAATTTTTGAGTCTATTCAAAAGAACGTTGTGGTCGATAGTATCGAATGCAGCGCAAAGATCGAGTAACACTAATAGAGAGATACAACCACGATCGGATGATAAGAGTAAATCATTTGTAACTCTGATGAGAGCAGTCTCAGTATTATGATATGGTCTAAATCCTGACTTGAAATCCTCACAGATACCATTTCTTTCTAAAAAGGAACAAAATTGTGAAGACACTGTCTTTTCCAGTATTTTTGACAGAAAGGGTAGATTTGAGATCGACCTGTAATTGACTAATTCTGTAGGATCAAGTTGAGGTTTTTAATAAGTGTTTTGATAATAGCCAACTTAAAAGTTTTTGGTACATATCCTAATGACAAAGATGAGTTAATGATATTAAGAAGAGGATCTATGACCTCTGGTAGCATCTCTTTAAATAGCCTAGTCGGTATAGGGTCGAGCATACATGTTGTTGATTTAGATGATTTAGATGATTTAACGAGTTTAGTTGGTCTAAGAGAGTCGAGAAATAAGCAGATCTAGCAGTTTTTACGGCCTTTCTGTATGCGATCATGCTCTCTTTCCATGAATTACGAAAAACCTCTAGTTTTGTTTTCTTCCAGCTGCGCTCCATTTTCCTGGCTGCTGTTTTAAGGGCCCGGGTGTGCTCGTTGTACCACGGCGTTGGACTATTTTCATTAATCTTCTTTAGCGCCCGGGAGCAACTGTGTCTAAAGTGCTGGAAAAAGAGAGTCAATAGTTTCTGTTGCAAAATCGAGTTCCTCTAGGCTATCTGGGATGCTGAGGAGATGAAACTGATGAGGAAGATTATTTAAAAGCAATCTTTAGTGGCGGCAGTGATAGTTCTGCCATATTTGAAGCGAGGGGACGGCTTTGCAGCCTTAGCTAAATTAAGTATACATGATACTAGGTAATGATCTGAGATGTCGTCGCTCTGCTGCAGAATTTCAACGGTATCAACATTTATTCCATGTGACAGTATTAGGTCTAGAGTATGATTAAGGCGATGAGTGGGTCCTGACACGTGTTGCCTTACTCCAATAGAGTTTAGAATGTCTCTAAATGCTAATCCCAATGCGTCTTTTTCATTATCTACATGGATATTAAAATCACCAACAATTAGTACTTTATCTGCAGCCAGTACTAACTCTGATAGAAAGTCAGCAAATTCTTTGATAAAGTCTGTATTGTGCCCTGGTGGCCTGTATACAGTAGCCAGCACAAATGTAAACGGGATTTATCAATTACACTACATAACGCTACATAAAGCACCAAGACGTCAAAAGAATTATATTTGAAACTATACTTCGGAGTAATACTGAAGATATTATTATAAATTACAGCAACCCCTCCCCCTTTACCTTTCAGACGTGGCTTGTGTTTATAACAATAATCTTGTGGGGTGGACTCATTTAAAGTAATGTAGTCGTCAGGTTTTAGCCAGGTTTCTGTCAAATACAGCACATCTAGATTATTATCTGTAATCATATCATTAACAATAAGCGCTTTTGGGAAAGGCATCGAATATTCAGCAACCCGAGCTTTATCATTTGATCATCTGTATTATGTCTGTTGTTTATTTGTTGGACATCAATTAAGTTTTTACTGTTGAATGGTCTTGATGGTTTTTGTATTTACTAATTCGGGAACAGACACAGTCTCTATGTGATAATATCTAGGTGAAAGAGTATCTATGTGTTGGGATTTATCTGACTTCTGTAACGGGAGACAGCTAGCAGACAGTCGGGTAAGCCAGTCCGTCTGCTTCCTGACCTGGGCCCCAGTTAGTCAAGGTTAGCTCTAAGACTATGTGCCAAATTACTAGAGAGAAGAGCAGCACCACTCCAAGAAGGATGGATGCCGTCCCTCTTCAACAGGTCCGGTCTGCCCCAAAAGCTTTTCCAATTGTCTATGAACCCTATGTTATTTTATGGACACCACTTAGACAACCAGCCATTGAGTGATGATAGTCTGCTAAGTATCTCATCACTCCTTTTAACAGGGAGCGGACCAGAACAAAAAACTGCATCTGCCATCGTACTTGCGAGTTCACACACCCCTTTAATATTAATTTTGGTGATCTCCGACTGGCGAAGTCGAACATCGTTAGTGCCAACGTGAATAATAATCTTAGAGAATTTACGATTAGCTTTAGCCAGCACTTTTAAATTTGCTTTGATGTCAGGCGCTCTGGCTCCCAGTAAACATGTGACTATGGTGGCTGGTGTCTCTATTTTCACGTTCCGTGTAATAGAATCACCAATAACTAGGGCACTTTCAACAGGATTCTCAGTGGGTGCGTCACTGAGTGGGAGAGAACCTGTTTGATGTTCTAATCGGAATGTAAGAGTGGTTTTTGATCCACGACTATGCCACCTCACCGTTACGCATGGGCTCTACAGCCGGAAACGAACAATGTACAACGTTCACTAAGCTAGTCGCATCCAAAGTAGTGTCTAAAGCTGGGTTACATTCTCACTACTCTCAAATAAAGTCTGGATGCGTGTCTCTAATTCTCAAATCTCTATCTCCTTACATTTATCACATGTGAAGCCCTGCTCGCCAACGGAGACGGATACACTAAACATGAAACATGCGGTGCAAGTGACAATGATATTGTTTGAGCAGCGCGCCCCCTCCCCCAGCAGGTGAGCCCAAGGCAAAAGTAATCAACTAATCGATCGCCCATACCACTCTAGGCAAGAAAAATAAATGGTCATCAACAAAATCATACAGTATGCATTAATCACAGTTTCTTAGTGACAAACAATATTGTTTGACAACACCACTCATTATTTTACTTTTCTTCTCTTTTTCTTTTTATTACAAATTGTAACCACCACACTGGCGCACCAACCGTTTTCCCATCGTTAAACTAGTAAAAGTGGATTCAGACACGCCCTGAGTGCACCTGCGCCATGTGCTCAGATCCTTAAAATAGGGCCCAATGTTTTAAATATACTAAATTGCAGCTTCATCACTACAAATGTGTAATTACAAGACATTAAGACATGTAATTAAAAAACAAGTTCAATAAAAATGAATGTAAAGTTTTTAGGTTCCAATGAAGATGATTCAGAATCAAAATTACATTTATTAAATGATATCCACTCGGGTACAAACAAAAGAAAGAGTCTAGGAAACAGCGTGCACAGCACAAACAATACCAGACAGTAAACACACAGTGATAATGAACAGAAAACAAACAGGTGTGATCGTCAAATCATCATGGTGACAAACCAGGGCTGTGTCTGAGATCGCCCCTACCCTTTGAATAGGGCATTATTTGAGGGGACGGCCATTTGTAGTGGTGTCCGAAACCATAGTGGATGTTATTGAGTGCACTCATTCAATCCCATAATGCACTGCAATAAAGAGTGTAAAACAACCTTTCGCAGTCTCTCTTGAACCCAACACGCAATTAAGTGGCTTAAACTGCAATTCATCGACTGGCCGCTAGAGAGAAAGGGAGTCAAATCTGTATCTCCCCCATGTTAAAATGCCCAACTTTACAGCTGAAAAAAAATATGTTTACAGCCTGGTACAAAAAGTGGTGTTGGTCTATACGGCTAATTTTGCCCTTCATGACAACTGTGAGGGGGGTGAATTGTTTTATAACTCTTTCATTTACATTCCATAAAGCCTTAAAGTTCTGCATAATTAAGGGCGTGGACACTTTGAGTGACAGGTGGATTGCCGTTTGTCTGCTGTTATGCTGCCTTCACGTGCTATCGGAAATTTCCTACTTCCCACTTCTGAAGTCGTGGCACACAATTACTGGCACACTGCATTCAAATTGTGACTTGAGAGAAGCCTGGTCCTACCAGACTCTCGTACATTTCATTTGTACAGAGAGTCTGGCCACTCTCCATTGACAAGCATTAACTTCCTTGAAGGCGGGTACTCTGTTGAAGTTTAAAATTATTGGATCTGCCCAGAGCCACTCTGGATCTGCCATAACAAATCGCTAGCTAACAATTTGGGAGATTTTGAGTTTAATAATTCAAAATATTTTATTTACAAAATATTATTATGTTCCTGATAAATCATCCCTGAAATATTTTGTTTTTAGTCATTGCCAAGCTCAGGCATAATTGGTTTCAGATATTTAGTTTTAAAAACAAGAAGTTTACTCATTATTTGGTCAACTATGTTACGGACAAAACCTATAAGTTTTAACTTTAAGTAAATGGCAGACATTTAAAAAAATCATTACTCTTTGAAGAATATGTGTCTATTTACCTACCTTTTCAAATAAAATACCCAATGAATTAAGAAAATACACATTTTGTTCAATTGAAACCCCAAATTTCAAGTACTGATTAATGATAATTTTCTTGATTAAATTATGCTGCAGTATATATTTGACAGCTACTCAGTTTCAAAATATTTACTTGGAGATTAGGGAACCATTAAAATACATATATTTAAAAAAACATAATGGTAACTTAATTGACAGCCCAGTATCATAGTTGACAAAAGTAACATAGTTGACTGGACAAGGCAAAGTAGGATGATGTATTTCACAAAAACAATCCTAAACTATATCAGTTATTATATATAAGCTAATCTCTTATTGCATTTAATCAAGACCTGTTGAATATTTCATGACACAAAGGAGAAATACAGACGCACATCAGTTTATAAGGATCAATCACAACTTTATTAACAAGCACATATATCATAAGCAAGAGATCCAAAAGTATCAAAAACAGCACTTACACAAAAATTCCACCATGTAAACATTTTG
Source organism: Paracanthobrama guichenoti (assembly GCA_018749465.1). NCBI lineage: Eukaryota > Metazoa > Chordata > Actinopteri > Cypriniformes > Gobionidae > Paracanthobrama > Paracanthobrama guichenoti. Next base: position 34,472,850 of record CM031945.1, read on the forward strand.
AAAATCTTGTTTGTGGAATGAAATACAGTAGTGCATTGTATTGAACAAAAAATAATAGTGCACTGCAATAAGTAACAATAACCAAATAGTGTTTTATTCTGTTGGTTAACAGAATAAGTGTGCTGCATTGGATCAAAATTGTAATAGTGCAAACAATTGTATCTCAAAAACATTCATATGTCAGAACATGAAGTAAAACATTGGCATACCCTCCAACTTCCAGGCACCCATGAAACCGGCGGAGACAGAACACAATCCCCATTTTCTAACCCAAGAACATGGCCAATTATGGTTTGTTTTTTAATGACTTTGTCAAACTCAATCAAGTAATCTTTGAGTGTGTTTGTGTGCGTGTGTGCGCACGCATGTCCTTAGCCATGAAGAAATGATTTGGCAATATCTTCCCACACATCTCTTTTTATTTCAACATGACGTGCTGTCACGTGCTGTGGGGCAGGAATCAACCTGAGCACATCCTCAAATAGATACCAGAGCGCATCCTCTCGCATTGGCCAGTAGTAACGATTGTGTCCCACTCTGTGCATGCACTTAACATGAACATGTGTCTCACTCACTTCAACAATGGTTCCAGGGTAAACCTCATTGTCATATCTGATGACACACCACTGACCAACAGTGTCATCTCTATCCCACTGTACTTCAAGGTCTGGTTGTTCTTGGTGCAATGCAGGAACAGCAGAGTTGACTTTGAAGTCGACGGCCTGAGCTTGGTAACACTGACATTGCAGAATCTGCCTTGTTGAACACAGGCAGCTCACATCACGGTATGTCAGTTTCCCTGGTGTTTGCGTGATGACCTGGTGAATCCGCATAGTGCATGGTACAGCAGGGAGTCGTTGTGGCATCTGCTGTATGGCCTTTTCCACTGTAGCCTCTTCAATGTAGAAGATCTTTACAGCTGTATTGGTGTTTACCAATGCATTGAAAAGATGTTTAGCAGCCTCCTACCCCATCGGGGGCACCCTTTCCGTGGCTGGCCTCAAAAAAGTTCCAAGTGCTCGCAGTGAAGCCCTGGTTGTACAATTCAGTTGTCAACATGTAAAAGTTGCCCTTCTGCCTGTATTGTGAGCAGGGACCATCACTGAAAAAGTGGATAATTGACACTGTTGGGCATGTTTCCTTGAGATGGTTAAGTATTGGGGAGAGGTGTGCCCATATGGCAGGTGGACCCTTTTCTTTGCATGGCGAAATTGTAGTGAAGCACAAGTGGTCTTCCCCACCACCAATGTAGAGGACCCCTGTATGAAGAGTTGCTTGTTGATGAGAAGAGGCAAAATGGACAGCTTGAATCTCTTTGTGAAACTTGCAAGAGTAGTTTTCAGAAAAATCAATGTGTATGAGGCATTCATTACTCTTCATGTTCTTTTTCAATTCCTGTAGTAGTTAAACTGGGTCTTGATGTTGAACAAGTGCCTTTTGAACTTTTGAGCTGTTGCTGGAAAGTCTCAATCAGGTCCTCCAAAGAACTCTCCATTTCCCTCTTCACGGTGATATTCACAGGCAACTTTTCTTTGCTGTCACCACTTTTCTTCTCTCTGAGGACAGTTTCAGTTGTCCACTGCACACAAGAAACTTGGGTTTGACCATCATAGCCAGACTGAATCTTGAGGTCTTGTAGTTTGCAGTTCTTGCATTCCAAATACATGCATGGCTTAAATGTTGGATTACAGCAAGTTTCCTCAGCAAGAGATTCCAACTCTGTTCTCTCCAGAAGTTTAAGTCCATGAAGTTTCTCCACGATAAATTCAAAATTTTCATGCACCTTACACAGACACGTATCTCTGTCTGCAATGGTTGGATGGACTACCCAGTATGGGCGCATTCGGCAGAAGAGTGTATAGGAAAGTTTGCTAGAGACGTTTTCCAGCAGGAATTTCCTATGGAGGTTTTTCATGGTGTCAGTCATAAACCGCTCCTGTTTTTTTACTTTTCCCTTTGTTACGGTCTGCTTTTTACCTGCAGTTGAACAACTTACGTCATCCCTGGTGTAAAAGGCAACAACCTGGTCTTGCAGTTTTGAGTGTGTGGATATGTATTTCTTCCTGGCAAAACAGGCTATTTCGTCCCCATTTGTGTTCACATTCTTGCAGAATCGTTTGGCTGAGACACCCAGTGTGTCATGAATGATTTTCTGGAACCTGTATTTTTTCAATATCTTTCCAGATACGATTCTGGCGATTAGGTTCCTGGTCTTTTCTTTTGCTGCACACTGAAATTTTTGTTTGAGGCTTTTCACAAGTGCATGATGATAGACTAGAGTTCTCCGCACATCATTACTGACTGGACTTGTTCCGATCATCCTTTTTGTTCTTTTCCTAGGCGAGTCGACATTGCACAGTAGCCGTTCATAGCGCTTACGGTATTTGTCTGATGTTTTTGTTTGAGCTTTAAGCTTTTCCTTGAGTTTGTGATTCTCAATGTATATTTTCTTTTACCGTCTTCTTCTAGTCCTTCTTCCTTGTATTCTCTGTCTGAAATTGCAATGTAGACATTTAAAAATTATGTTTTAACAGCAGGTGTCACTTAAAGCATTTGAAATTAATTGTCACCATGCCACCATGTAATTTTGCATTTTAATCTAACACTATAATCTAACAAGTACTTTTGCATGAGACATTGCTCTGTTTAAGGTACTTTCTACATAGCCTGACTACATAGTTCTGTTTGAGGTTCTTTCTACATAACCTTCTAACCTTCCTGGATGTGGAACTGGTTGTTCCTCGCTGTCAGGACTCAGTGGTGGGGTAACAATAGCAGAAGCCTGTTTCTTTCTACGTCTGCTCTGTTCCTGGGCTCTTCTCCAGGCCTTTCTCTTTGCACGTTTTTCCCTCTCACTCTGTTCAGATATGGGCTTATAGTATGCACCTTGCTCCCTGTTTTCTCTCCATTTCTGCCGGCCTTTTGCCAAGTATGCCTCCCTTTTTGCAGGATCAGCATCTCGCGCCAGCATGCGGTAACGGCGCTGCTTTTCTGCAGCAGATAATCGTGGCATTTGCCTGAAAACAAGTTTACTTTTATAATATTTATTTCAAAGTATTTTATAGTTACTGTACAGTTAGAATATTAAATTAACTCCTGAAAACTATAATAACATGTCATGAATGTCAACTATGTTACTCTTGGTCAACTAAGTTACCTTTGCAGAGTAACATAGGTGACTGGTAACCTAGTTGACATTTTTGCTGTTCTTGGGGATAAAATCAAAATGGTTGCCTAGCACCAGACACCACATGGCATTTTACGGAGAGGTTCTTCTAAATATTACATGTACAACGGAGTAAAATTGAAATTCAAAGTTATTCATGAATTCATTGTAGTAACATTGTTGACATATGATAAATACGCATTTGCCCCAAGCACTACTTTAGGTGAAATAACTGAAAATGTGGAGGAGAACATACCTTGAGTCTTGCTAGTTTTCTCTTCAGGAGGAAATGACATCATGTGGAGCAGGTCATGTGATTTGGAAAACACACTCTTCCTTGAGGGGTGTATTTGCTATGGGTAACTTAGATGACAGCGACTTCTCGGACACATATTCAATTTGTCAATTTCTATTGAAAATGTGACATATTGCCCAAAAAGACACATTGTTCACAATTACCTCAACTTAATGTAAATAATATAATTAAAACTGTTTTTGAATACGTTTTTAAATGTTTTTTAGGTAATGAGATTGTGGTTGTAATTCATTTCGACGGTTATTTAGTTGACATTTTAGGGATATCTAGTCAATTTTTATAAATAAATTATTATTTCCATAATAATTAACCATGGAATTTGTAAAGATAAGATCATGAAGAACACTGAAGACTTTTAAAATTTTATTTTAATAAGCATGTTTGCGAGATAAATCTCATGGACATGAAAACTCCCTTTTATTAATTATATATTGACCCGCTAACGTTTAGTCGTGGACGTATGTCATCTCAAACTAGCGTATTTACATTTGAAAATAGGAAAAACTGAATTTGAAACTAGGAAACTAATATTTATGATAATTCCGATAGCACGTGAAGGCAGCATAAGTCATCACGTCACCTCAGCTCCACCCACGCCCGCCTCTTTGCCCATTTTCAGTTATCCGGGAGTGACATGCTTCCGAGATGGCAACGATCGACTTTAGGCTTCAAAAATTCTCTTCAGAAACCTACGGATGACGTCATGGACACTACGTCCATATTTTTTGTTACAGTCTATAGCTGCGTCTCATTTCAAGGCTGCGTCCTCCGGAGGCATTTGAAGGCTGCACACGTCATCGAGGGGTCTCATTTAAGAAAAAAAAAGTAACCATTAGATTGCAAAGTAAGAAAGAAATTACAGTATTTTACACCTTACAAGAAATAACAGTCAATTTGATGTTTACATTTGATGTAAACTATTGTTTATAAATAGTTACAATTAGTTTAATTGACTCAGAGTCGACTCTTACTTTTGAGAGACAATAACTTTATAAACGGTGCACTTTAAGATTTAAAACTTTGCAGGGTGTTTTCCTTCACTTTGAACTATGTTACACACTACATGAAAGGTCATTTTCAAAAATCCATAATAGGGACACTTTAAGTAACGTTTCACGAGTCTTCGGTACACTCGTTTCGAAACGAGCATCGTTAAAACAACGATAATTTGCGGTTCAGTGAGTGAGTCAAATGTTGATTCAGTAACTGCTTTGACGAATTCCTCAAGTTCATTCAGTGAAGGACTCGTGTTCGTTAGACTGATCTGTGAGTGAAAATAAAACGAGCCATGAAAAGAATCGGCTCAAACGAGTCATTTGCTCATGAATCGGACTAACTAACACTGGCATCGTTTGTTTTGGCGTTCAGCTCGCGAGGACAGGACTCAACAGAAGGATTTACGCGATGTTTTTATCACCACATTTAATCCAGCCTTCAAAATTACATCTGGTAATTATGTCTTTTATTTTATATTTTTATATATTGTGGCGCTGGAGAGCCCGCATCGCAAACACTGACTGGAAAACTGGTAAATCGTCTATATATTGTTACCCACCTCTAAGGTGATTGAAATTGAGTCAGTAAAAGTAATCTGAGTACAGGAAATTGTGTTAAATTATTTAATTTATATTAATAATAATATATAGATCATTAGTGAGTCAGAGACAACATAAACCGTTGAGAGCGCTGCTACTGCCAATCACTGCGTTTCTACGGCAACCATGGAGCGTCATGTATTATTACGTCACAGACAGTAGGCTTACAATAGGCTTACTATTAAGACTCTTGCTCGCAGTCTCTCAGTGCAGCGACACATCTACCGATACACTACAGCAGAAACCTACCGATACACTACAGCAAAACCTACCGATACACTACAGCAGAAACCTACCGATACACTACAGCAGAGCAGAAACCTACCGATACATATTACAGCAGAAACCTACCGATATATTACAGCAGAAAACTACCGATATACATATTACAGCAGAAACCTACAAAACAAACGATGTCTACAAACCGCCGAGAGGTGTGTCTGGAGATATACGTGAACGGAGAGTTCTACTGCACTGACAGTGTCTGGGTCCCGGATGAGGAAGATGTGCAGATGGAGTTTATGGTCACCGATCGCATCTACGACCTTCTCGGCTGCTCACCGGGCGAGATCACTGCACAGCTGGAGGTGGACACGGACGAGTGCATGTCGGTCAGTCACTGCGCTTTAGAGGGGGAGGATCTGCAGATCGACATTGACATGAAGCACCCAACCTCTACCTGTAAAACCCCTGAGAACAGCCCGACAGGTGAATGCTCAACACGCACCGCTCACACATTTTCTATATAACTTACTGTAATCATTAGGATGATCAAAACTTATAATAATAACTGTTTTAATGAGCTCATTGTTTCTGCTTAAATGAATGCACGATGTTAGCGAACTGCATGATTTGCATTGTCTTAGAACTGTACATTTCTGACATATGAACATTACTTGAGCCCTGTTCACACCTGGTATTAAGATGCGTTTGGTCGATCGGATCACAAGTAGATCTTAATGCATCGTGTTTCCTTCTTGAGCGTTCTTTTTTTTTTCAAGATTGTCTGCATTTTTTGCTTCAATAAATATTGTGGACAACTGATGTTGTTTAAAATAATATGCAGAGGAAAACCAAGTCCTGTGTTTGGTTACAAAACTTGTGCAATCTGACGAAATACATTACAAATTACTATATATTTTGTAATCTGTAGTGAAATACATTTTAAAAGTAACCTTCCCAACCCTGATGTCAACAGAGCATTTGAGATGAGATGCAAACAGAGATGTCTCTCAAGTCAGACTAATTATTCATGTCTAATCTGTGGCTTGAGATGTTTCTAATAACATATTATGTGTTTTTCAGGAAGTACCAAAGAGTGGATGATGAAAAAAATTGGTGGATTTTTTCAAATGCTTTTTGGGATGGATCCGGCTGTTCCTGAGCTAAGCTCTGAAAAGGATCTGGTCCAAGTGCCAAGAGTTCCTGAACCGGAACCTGAATTGGAACTGGTTGGCATCTGCTGGCCAGCAGAAGTGTCGGGGAGCAGCAGCGGGATCGATCAGGGTGGCACGGATGCTCCTGAAACCCCTGAAATGAACGGCCCAGAAGGTGAACCTGTGTCTGCAGAAGGTCAGGAGGTTGACGTCAATGATGGCACGAATGCTTCTCCTGAAAACCATGAAAAGAACATCCCAAAAGGTGAATGTCAACAGATGCAACATTACAATGACCATGTGCATGCTGTAAAGTTTCAGGAGTGACAACCGCATTTAACGTCATTAACAACGAGTTGTTCCGCACACACGTATATAGTACACGTATGCAAATAGTTTTTGTAAATGTGGTTGCCACTCCGTAAATGACTGAACTGTGTGAGTACAGAACGAATGAGACGCAAACAGAAATGTCTTTCAAGTTGGACTAATTATTCATTTTTGGTCTGTGGTTAGTGATGTTTCTAATAACCGAGCCCTTGTGTGTCCCAGATGCAAGCGTTCCTGAGACTGGACTGGATCTGGTTGATCCCAAGGAATCGTGTGTCTCAAGCGCTCCCAGTCAGAATCTGAATCAGATCTGCTTGCTTCAGATGAATCGTGTGTCCCAGGTCCAAGCAGTTCTGTGCCAACACCTGACGTGCAGGAACTATTTCGGGAAGAAGACTGGTTCCGATTGGAGGAGCGTGTGAAGGGCTGTACACAGCGTCATAGACCTGTCACTGCAGTCTGGAACAACATCTTCATTGGAAACGAGTAAGTCTACAACACATTTACACTAAAATAAACCATGTGTGAACAGGATATATTTCTACATTGTAAATCCTCCCAAGACTAATCTAGGCTGTTGTGTTCTCGTGCAGAGAGATAGCACGGGACCGAATGAGACTGAAGGAGCTGGGTATTACTCACGCCCCTGAATGCGGCTGCGGTGAAGACCAAACTGAGGGTCTGGTTGGGGCTGCTCTGGGAGAAAGACCTGAGAGAAACTGTTAATACAGGGGCGAGTTATTACAGAGGCATGAACATCAAATATTGTGGCTTGCCTGCAACGCGTGACAAAATCAGCAAATACTTCTACAAAGCTGCCAAATTCATCCACAAGGCCAAGCAAACCCCAGGAAGTAAGATCTTTTATCAAGTGTTCTGGAGTGACAAACTGTTTGGGACTTTTTTTTTGTTGACTCATCTCTCTGTTTTTATTCCCACAGATAAGGTGTTCATTCACTGCACAGACGGTGTCAGCTATGCCCCTACACTTTTTCTGGCATACCTCATGATCCACCATAACATGACTGTGGAGGATGCCATTGATCATCTCATAAAGGCGAGGTACATCAAGCCCGACACAGAGTTCCTGAAGCAGCTGGCAGTCCTCAACCAGGATCTCATGAAAAACAACAGCCAAAATGAAGTCCGGCAGAGCACCGATTAAAAATGGTGCACAGATCAAAGATACAAAGTAAAGACACCATCATGAGAGGCAGAGCGGAAAACAGAAGAAACCCAGAGAGAATCGTCAAGTGCAAGGAAAAAAGGATGCAATTACAGTGTGTGTGTGTGTGTGTGTGTGTTTGTGCTTAATAAACATTTTAAGAAACACTGGATATGAATGCAATTAATGTCTAATAAAGGTTGTTTTAAATATGTGACCCTGGACCACAAAACCAGTCATAAGGGTCAATTTTGAGATGTATACATCATCTGAAAGCTGAATAAATAAGCTTTCCATTGATGTATGGTTTGTTAGGATAGAACAATATTTGGCTAATTGGTTAATTATTTGACCAATCGTGGCAATATATGTAGTACCCTCGCCGCCTGATGAGGGGAGATATTAAGAGACAATAAAGACGAGACACACGGAGCTGCTGCTTCAACTTCTCAGTCTGTATATTGTTTTTGATTAATGCAAATATTTCAACATTTTCATATACTGATAACCTTATAACATGAAACATCTCTTTCAGAAGAAAAACCACAATATATATGTAAACACAGAATTACTCACATACAGTTTCTCATCAGGCTCTGTTTCCAATTCAAACAATTTTGATAACTTTTAGATGACAGTGTACATTAAGTCAAAGTCAAAGTCAGCTTTATTGTCAATTCTGCCATATGTACAGTACATACATACAGAGAATTGAAATTCTATGACTCTCAGACCCTAGGTGCCTAACAACAACAAAACAATAACAATAACAACAAAAGTTTAACAGTAACAACAACAGAGGAAAGATTAAAAAAAGATGGATAAAGTGAATTATAGAGGTAAAGTGGCGATGGCAAATAGTGCAAACAATGGTAACAATAGTGCAATTTCAGATTTAAGTCAGTGCAGGTATAAAATAAAATTATAAGAGTGTGTGCAAAAAAAAAAGAGTCTGTAAGAGGGGAGACCAAGTCCTCAGAGAGACAATATATGAGGTAGATGAAGGGAGGAGAACTGGGGGGGTGATTCCCAGATCAGGTGCGTGGGGCAGAAGAGGGAGGGTCGGCAGAGTCGGGAGGGAGTTCAATGCCCTGACAGCTTGGGGAATGAAGCTGTCCTTCAGTCTGCTGGTCCTTGCTTGGAGACTGTGAAGCCTCCTCCCTGATGGCAGCAGACTGAAGAGGCTGTGCGATGGGTGGGTGGGGTCTCTCGCAATGATGAGGGCTTTGCGGGAGAGGCGGGAGTTATAAATGTCCTGGAGGGGTGGGAGAGAGACACCAACGATCTTCTCAGCTGCTCTCACTATGCGCTGAAGTGCTTTACGGCAGGATGCGTTGCAGGCGCTGTACCACACAGTGATGCAGCTGGTCAGAATGCTCTCGATGGTGCCTCTGTAGAAGGTGCGCATGATGGGGCTGGGGCTCCGGCTCTTCTCAGCTTATGGAGAAAGTAGAGTCGCTGCTGTGCTTTCTTGGTCAGTGCTGTGGAGTTGGCGGTCCAGGAGAGGTCCTCTGTGATATGCACACCCAGGAATTTGGTGCTCCTCACCCTTTCCACGGTCACACCGTTGATGGTCAGAGGAGCGTGCTGGGTGTGCATTCTCCTGAAGTCAGCAACAATCTCCTTCATCTTCTCCACGTTCAGAGAGAGATTGTTGTCGCCACACCACCTGGCCAGGCGGCTCACCTCGCTCCTGAAGTTCGCCTCATCATCGCTAATGAGACCAACTACGGTCGTGTCGTCTGCAAACTTGATGAAGAGATTGCTGTTGTGTATGGGTGTGCAGTCATGTGTCAGCATAGTGAAAAGGAGGGGGCTCAACACACATCCCTGAGGGGCTCCAGTGTTCATGATGATGGAGTTGGATGAGTTACTGCCGACCCGAACTGCCTGAGGTCTTCCCGTCAGGAAGTCCAGCAACCAGTTGCACATCGATGTGCTGAGTCCCAGCTGTGACAGTTTTTGAGTGAGCTGTAGAGGGATGATTGTATTGAATGCTGAACTAAAGTCTATGAACAGCATTCTGACATAAGTGTCTTTATTTTCCAGGTGAGTGAGTGCTGAATGGACGGTGGTGGCAATGGCGTCATCGGTCGAGCGTTTTGACCGATATGCAAATTGGTAGGGGTCCAGGGAGGGGGGGAGGACAGACTTAATGTGGTGCATGACTAGCCGCTCAAAGCACTTCATAAGGATGGGGTAAGTGCGACTGGACGGTAGTCGTTGAAGCAGGATGGAGATGATTTCTTAGGGACTGGAATGATGGTGGTTGCTTTGAAGCATGTGGGGACGACAGCTTGACTCAGTGAGATGTTGAAGATGTCTGTGAAGACATCAGTGAGTTCCTCTGCACAGTCTCTCAATACACGTCCAGGAATGTTGTCAGGACCTGGAGCTTTGCGTGCGTTGACCCTGCTGAGGATCTTCTCACGCTGTCCCTGGGCAGTGACAACATCAGGTCATCGAGCAAAGAAAGTGTTCAGCTCATTCAGCAGGGGGGTGGAGCTGTCACATGTCCGTGCAGGGGGCTTATAATCTGTGATGGTCTGAATACCCTGCCACAGGCTCCTTGTGTCTCTGCTGTCGCTGAAACGATGGGCTATCCTCCTGGAGTACTGTCTCTTAGCCTTCCTGATGCCACGTGACAGGTTGGCCCTTGCTGTCCTCAGGCCCACCTCATCTCCAGCTCTGAAGGCAGCGTTACGCGTCTTCAGGAGTCTGTAGACATTTCCTGTCAGCCACGGTTTTTGGTTGGGCCAGACGGTGATGGTCTTTGTGACTGTTACATCCTCCATACACTTGGTGATATAAGAAGTAACAGTCTCAGAGTACTCCTGGATGTCTATGGTGTTGTGGTAGGTTGCAGCCTGTTTAAACATGTCCCAGTCAGTGGTGTCGAAGCAGTCTTGAAGAGCCTCTGATGACCCTTCAGGCCAGACTTGAATCTGCTTCTGGACTGGTTTGGTGGCTTTCACAAGTGGTCTGTATGCTGGCATTAACATAACAGTGATGTGATCTGAAGCACCCAGGTGGGGGAGGGGAAGGGCTTTGTAAGCTCCTCTCTGTGTAGTGTACACAAAGTCCAGAGTGTTTTTACCACGTGTTGGGAAGTCAATGTGCTGATGAATTTTTGGAAGCACACTCTTTAGGTCTGCATGGTTGAAATCTCCAGCCAAGATGAGAAAAGCATCTGGGTGGGCTGTCTGAAGTTGAAGTTGAAGTTGAAGTTTATTCGTCATTACACATGTACAAGTACAGTATAACGAAATGAAGTTTGGAGCATGCCTCCGGGCGCAGCCGATTATTCAGGCGCCGCCCACGCTCTCCAGAAATACAAGAATGCAATTTAGCAAGCATTACATAGCAAACACAACAAAACATAAACATAAACATAAACATGACACAGTACACGTGGTCACGTGGTGGGATTTTTGTATGGAGTGGGAGAGGAGATAGATAACAGACAGGCAGACGGATGGAGGGGGGAGGGAATGAGGTCGGGTATGTATGGTGCGAGTGAGTCTGAGATTGTGTTGTGTGAGAATGTTAGCCATAACTTCAGATGTTTTCGAGTTCAGTTCTATGGTTTGTCCTTGAAGGGAGATAAGGCAGTGCACAGGGGGAGATAGCAGACCAGCTGTCAGGCTGAAATCCCAACCGAGAGATAAGGACAAGTGAGGTTTGTTGGGCTAGTTGATTAGGTCAGGCAAATACAATTTATTATTTTTTAATCCATTTGATGATCTTCGGTAATTTGTCTGCTGATCACTGATGTGTTTATAAAGATTATTTAGTGCCTCACTCCTGTTGTTGTTGGAGCTGGGGGGGATGTATACAGCAACAAGTATAATAGCTGAATATTCCCGCGGTAGATAAAACGGCCGACATTTAATAATCATAAACTCCACCAGGGGTGAGCAGTGTTTGCAGACCACAACAGCATCGCGGCACCACGCATCATTGGTGTAAACACAGAGTCCGCCACCGCGGGTCTTACCTCCCTCGACGAGCACTCTGTCCGCCCGATGGCATGTGCGCTGATCGAGCTGAATGGCGTGGTCCGGAACGCTGTTGTTGAGCCATGTTTCCGTGAACACAAAAACACAACAGTCTCTTACAGTCTTCCGACTAGAGCAAAGAAGACGAAGATCGTCCAGTTTATTGTCCAACGAGCGTACATTAGCGAGAATGATGGAGGGGATAGCCGGCTTGTGTGGTTTAGCCGCTAGCCTGACACGGATACCTCCACGCTTCCCCCTCTTCTGTTTCCACTCACCCCGTTTGTGGCGCCTCCACTGTGGGAGAGGTGCAGTAGTGGGGGACGGTGATGGGGTAGGCCCCCAGAGAAGGCCGTGATCCCGCAGATCTTGAGCGAGCGCCGAGCTTGGATTGAAGACTGTAGTTTTTCCAACCTCGAGCAGAAACTCACGTCTGTAGCTGAGTTTGCAGATGAATGGATGCAACAAGGACGTACAAAAACACTGTGATTTACACGACGAAAAACACAAAAACACTGGTCCGTTGGGAGAGAGAGAAGCCGCTGCGTGTGCACGCGCCGCCATCTTGTATCGATGGGGATTAATAGTATATATCTATAGCAATCAATACTCACGTATGACATTCTGCCTAGCAAATTAAACACATATACTACTGTCTATGTCTTAAACTCTTTTTAACTACTTAAATAAGCTCTGGGTGTATTTAAAGCATCAGCAGAAATAATGATTTCTTTTGTAAGGTCCATCCGTTAGCCCAAGGACGGAATCTAACGGCCTGGTCGAAGGACTTCTGCGTGTTCGCCTTCTCAGCACTTCTGTTGGATTCACTTAATTTATGACCATCGAATTTTAAATCTGACTCCATGAATAATTTGATCTTACTCCAATTCTTTTGTAACTTGTTACATTTGTTACATTTGTAACTTAACAGCTGATCATAAGTTTAGTTGTGATTTAATTTAGATCTTTGATTTCTCTTAATTTCAAATACTGCGTTCCTCCATGGGACCCGGAGTCGCTCAGAGGATAATGCTCGCGATTATAATTACATTACCTCACGGACGCAAATTAGTCAGTTCTGATATTACAGAGGATTACAGAGTGAACTATTTTACCTTTAAGTGAGTCGCACATGCTTACTCATAACAGAAAATGTAATTTTAGCAATAGTCACGAGAGCTGTAACTTGTTAATAACAGTGACACCCAGAAATCAGATTGCCCCTCATGCTTAGCGCCATGCTCCGGTCATGGGGTCCTCGGTATGAATTTGCCCTGACAGAAAGATTTACGGAAACTCCTACAAAACTCCTCATGCGACACTACTTGAGTAATGATTTATGAAAAATACAGAATAAATCAAGATTAACATTTATTTTGGCCAGACAGAACTTAAAGAACATAATTAAACATGAATCCATGGTACACAACTTTCAGCATAAAATACAATTAAGTAATATGAAAATAGTTTCAAAGAGTCATATCTGGCACAATACATACAGTGTGTGTGAGTGCCTCTTATGACACTGACACAACACTGCATGGGGGCTTCTGTCTACAGAATATTCCCCCCTGGCAGCCCTGCTACCCTTCCTTAAATACCCAGACCAGAACAAAGGGTTGTAAATATTTGCAACACAAACACCTAGTTTGGGGGAGAAGATCAGATATCTTTGGAGAGACCACTCAAAAAGAGAACACAATTCTCATATGTTTCAATCTTTCTAACCCTATCAGTGACTTCAGTGATGTTGAGACCATTTTACCAATCGCACTATGACCTTTAAAAAGACACCAGACATGAAAGGGATAAAACAATAGATTCACAAGATAAATCATATGTAGTATATCTGCATTCTGGGACTTGAATCAGGGGAAGGGGAAAGGGAGGTAGAGAGGGGAGAGGGTTTTGGTCAGGGCGGTGTCCTACAGTTTCTCTGTGAGATCTTCTCTTCAGATTGAGTTTTATTGTTTTAATGCAGGGTGTTGGATCTCAGCTTTTGTCTTAGCAGTAAAACCGGTCCTTACACTTTACACAACATAAGCATGAACTCCTTCATTACCCTTATTCTTGTGAAATAACACATTTCCTTTTTGTAAACACTGTACTTTGACTCTTAACTGTTATATTAGTTATTGAAAGCACAAAACATATACATAAATTTCCCCCGTCTTCACATTCTTTCTGATGCCTGGCCTCTGCCATCAGATTAGCATTAACACATAACACACGTGCTACACACATTGTTAACTTGATCCTAACTTTTAAACTTACATCTTCAAATTATTTATACATTTCACACACATTTATCATCTTCACAATCTTACAAATTGAGTTTCCATGACAATTTATACATTTCATCCCTGATGAGGGGAGATATTAAGAGACAATAAAGACGAGACACACGGAGCTGCTGCTTCAACTTCTCAGTCTGTATATTGTTTGAGCAGCGCGCCCCCTCCCCCAGCAGGTGAATGAGCCCAAGGCAAAAGTAATCAACTAATCGGTCGCCCAAACCACTCTAGGCAAGAAAAATAAAGCGTCATCAACAAAATCATACAGTATGCGTTAATCACAGTTTCTTAGTGACAAAACAATATTGTTTGACAACACCACTCATTATTTTACTTTTCTTCTCTTTTTCTTTTTATTACAAATTGTAACCACCACACTCTCCCCTTCGAAAATAAATGTCGTCCCGACATTACTCTTTTGTGTTTCTTAATGTTTTCTCTTTTTTTCGGGTGAAACTTTTCATTTATATATGCACTGCAGATTAACCCTATTTGCTATTCTTCAATAAAGGAATATACTGGACATTAACATAGTCGTTTGTCTTCTTTAACTGTGACCCCTTTTCTTCACTCGATTTCAAATCTGTTTAGTATGCATATAAATATACTGGCTGATACTGCGACACTGGGTAAGTCCATGATGTAAAGTTCTGCATTTCATATGGTGTGGAGTGAAATGATATTGTGTTTGATTCCGTATGTTATAGCATTCAGGGGTACCCAAGTAATCGTAAGTGAATGTTTTCGTGGTCTCCTCTTTCTCCAAGGCCATCTGTCCACCTGTTCTCCTTCACTGTTGCATTCGCCTGGGACTGCATGAGCATCTGCTTCATCATCAGGTTGTCCTACAGGTTGTTCCTCATTCATCGCATCTCCCTCCTGTTGAGGTAAGCCATCATTCCCTGTTTGGGCTGCTGTTTCATCAACACTCGTTATCTCAAGGTTAACTTCTCTTCTTCCCCTTTCAGGTTCGTTGGGCTGGACAACAGGTAAGTATAGGTTATCTGATTCACCTTTTTCTTCCACAGGTTGCTGATGCTGCACAGCAGGTAAGTAATAGTAATAGTCTTCATCCTCCCCTTCTTCTGGATTAGACTCATTTCCATCAGATGGCCTTTGTTCATTCACTGTCTTTGGCTTTGACTCCCTCCTGAGTTCAACCTCCAATGGTAAGTAATCGCAAGACAGTAAGAGATTACAGTGAAGGACACGAGATGTTCCCTTTCCTTGTTCCGGTTTCACTTAATAAATTGGACTCCATTCTCCCACTTGACATACAACTGTATGTACAACATCCTCCCAATGATTGCGAAGCTTCCCAGTCCCCGCTCTTGGTGTCAAATTTCGCACTAGGACACGATCTCCAGGGCCCAATATGGAACTCCTCACCTTCCCATCATAATTCTTCTTGTTCCTCTCTGCTGACTTCTTCGCTGTCTGTCTGGTAATTTCAAAAGCATCTTGCATTTCTTGCCTCCATCTCTTCACATACTCTTTATAGTCTGTAGTTCCTGTGTCAGAGGTCAAGCCAAAAAGCAGATCCACTGGTAACCTTGGGGACCTTCAAAACAGCAAGTAAAATGGGGAAAATCCTGTTACTTCACATCGTGTGCTGTTGTATGCAAAGCTAAGTTTGTTTAGAGACTCTTTCCAATTGGTTTTCTGTTTTTTGGTCAAATGTTTTCAACATCTGAAGTAACGTTCGGTTGAAACGTTCAACCTGCCCATTTCCTTGGGGGTGATACGGTGTGGTCCTTGATCCAGCAACTCCACAACTCTTCTTCAACTGTGCAACCAGCTGGTTTCCAAACTCTGCTCCTTGTTCATGGTGAATTCTTTGCGGGAACCCAAACTTCAGCGCGTAGTCATTAAACAACTTGTCAACAATAGTTTTAGCCGATTTTGAGGTAGTTGCGTAGGCTTGTGCGAATCGTGTGAAGTGATCAACTACGATTAAGATATACTCATACCCTCCTTTAGATTTATCCAGGTGTAAGAAATCAATGGAAACAAGCTCGAACGGGTGAGTAGTGACAATATTTTGGAGAGGTGCTCTGGTCTCTTTACATGGTTTCTTTTGTTTCTGGCAAGCAGCACAACTTTTGGTCACATAATGATCAACATCATAATTCATTTGTGGTCAATAGAACCTTTCTCTGATTAAGGACATTGTCCGATCTAGGCCTTGATGACCCATGTTGTCATGTAATTCTCTCAGCACATGTTGCTTATACTTCGCCGGTAAGATCAGCTGTGTTCGACTGTTCATTTTTATACGGAAGATGCCATCGTCTCCCAAGAAAAGTTTGTCCCAACTGCGCAGTAAACATTTACTTTGTGCACTCAAGGTCTTAAACAGATGTCCTGTTGGCTTTTTATCAGACAACTTAAACTGTAAAACAGGTCCAATGTGGTCATCGTTTTGCTGTGCTTGACTGATCTTATCCACAGGCAATGGCTCACATACGTGCTCAGACGTTTGGGTGTCATCAAAAGAAATCAGACAGCCCACTTCAAGGCTAGAAACTCCATTTTGCCTGAGTGAAGGTGGTACTTCTATTCTGCAGCTGTCAATGTTCGGGACCCATATGCGATGACTCTTAAGCTTTAAGTCTTGTTTTTGATACAAAACAGCTCCAAGTCCCTGATTTGAAGCGTCGGTATGAAGTACGAACGGCTGTGAGAAATCAGGAAATGCGAGAACAGGTGGCTCAACCAGACAGTCTATCAGTCCTTCCAGTATCTCTTGGTGCTTGTCCATCCACACAATTGGTGTCTGAGAAGGCACTCCCTTTTCTTTCCTTTCCACTGTTGGTTCTTTGTGTCTTTAGACCTCTCTTTGTTTGCCTCAGTTTGTTTCAGCAAGTCGTACAAGGGTCCCGCAATTCGGGAGAAATCTTTTATATACTGTCGATAGTAACTCAACAGGCCCATGACTGCCCTCAGTTACCCAACTGTACTAGGTCTCTTCTCTTTCAGGTCTGTCACAGCAGCTGTATTGGCTGGATCCATCTTACTCCCTTCTGCAGACACAATCCTCCCAAGGTACCTCACTTTACACTTGAATTGTTCACATTTACTAGGCTTTAATTTTATTCCATACTGCCTCAATCTTTGCAAGACTTTTCTTACATCCTCTACGTGATTTTCAAAGGTGTTACTGAAAACTAACGTGTCATCCAAACGGGAACGCAGATGTTATCCCTTAGCTCATCCAGGCACTCTTCCATGCAGCACTGAAAAGCAGAGGGAGCGTTCATCAGGCCAAAAGGTATCCTGATCCACTCATACAAGCCCCACGGTGTTACAAAGGCCTTAACCATGAAGCCCTGATGATACGCTTTTCCTTGGTCAAGAAGCAAAAACCAGGAGTTCCCCCCCAAACTGTCCATTATGTCTTGTACACGGGGAATGGGTTGTCGATCAGGATGAGTTTTACAGTTTAGCTGTCTGTAATCAATGCACAAACGTAAGCTGCCGTCTTTTTTTCGGACGCACACAACAGGTGAGGCATATGGTGACTTTAATTTCTGCATCCATCCTTGTGCAATGAGATCATGCAGGTAGTTTTTCATTTCTTGGCAGAGAGGTTTTGGCACTGACTGGTAAGTGCGTGCAACAGGAGTAGCGTCTTTCAGTGAAATGGCTAGTTGCAGCTTTTTGATGCAACCTATGTCACTCTCAGATTTGGAGAATGAAGCTGCTTCCTCTTTTAACATTTGTTGAACAATTTGTTTTTCAGGCTCGCTGAGATGGCTCAAGTCAACTGGCGGAACCCATGTGATGTCGGAGGTATGGCTGGTTTCAGTCTTCATTTGGTTGACACTCACAGACGTTAAGCGCGGTCCCTTCAAGAGCAGCAGTTGGATAAACGGCCTGTACTGGTTGCACTGTGCCTATGACCATCTTGCCTGTTAACAGTAAGTCGTGATCCGTAGGGTTCTGAACACTGACAATTATGTGCAGAGAAGTATGTTGCCGCAATTATGTCCGGGAACCACTGTTGTCGTTGGAAAGCATCCCCTCTCCTGCCATACGGCTGCACATAACTTTGAGGGGGGTATGCAGATTGGGGCAGTGGCGTGACAGTTTGGTCTCTTACAAGGGTAGCGCACTGTGTGGGCATGACCTGTGGCTGTCGAATGGACTCTTTAATTTGAGATCCTTTAGCAGTGCCATTTCTGATCGCATTTCCTTCAACTCACTCAAAATGTCAGGCTCATGTCTTTCGGTGCTTTTCTGACACCGCTTCTTTTCTTTCTTTTCGACAGCAACTTCACTGACCTGTACTGAATGCAGTTTGGGATGCTGCTGTTGAGCTAGAAGCTTATTTTTGCTTTGACGCTCTGTCTCGTTGGCACAAGCAATATTGAGTTTGTCAAAGAGAATTTCATCACTCACATCAATTGCAGTCAGGTAAGGTTGCAGGTCACTTCTGATACTGTCATTTTGCAGGCAAGTAAGGACAGTGTGAAGAAACATGATCTGCACTAGTTTTGGATTTCAAGCTGGATTCCGCTTCTTGAGATGCAAACAAAATCTTTTGCCTCAGGTCAAGTCACCGAACAAGGAAACTTTGTGGGGTCTCTTTACTACTTTGTGCTTCGAAGGTAAGCTGCTTATACAATTCTGTCACACCTCTTTCTTGATAATGCACTCTTAGTATACGTCTCAGAACAGGGAGGGTTAAATTTGGCTTTCCCTCCAGGTAACTACGCAGCTGCATGCCTGGTGCAATTGCTCTAATCACTGTGTAACAATTAGAACTCTAGTAAAAGGGTCAAATCATTACCAAAAGAAGGAATTCATGTGAATGCTTGTTTACTCAGAAGTGATCCCCCACAAAACACCAGCTGTCAATTCTTAAACAACCCCCAAAAAATCTGTCCAAATAGTGAGTGTCCATGAACAGACTTGTTTGGCCTCAGCATATCAGTCTTTTAGTCCATAGTTCCACAAAAAAAACAATACTCATCAAGATCCTGGCAACGTCCGCTCTCCCCTTGGGTGGTTTGTCAACCAAAAGTTCATCTGGAGAGAAAGATAATGTTCCAAAAAAATATGATGAAGAAAGTATAATCCACCTGTTTGCAGGCCACCAAAATCACCATATGTTATCCACCAAAACTTACCACATGTTCACTGAGAGACAAAAAAAGGACTTCCCAAAATGGCCGCCTCTTCCTTTCTTATAGACTGGCCCATCATAATAAAAGTCCTTTTCAACCACAAGTATTATACATACATACAAATTGGTAACATACAGAACAAACATTCAAGGTTTTTTTCTTTCAGGGAACATTGTTTAGGCTTTACTGTGGGAGTGTCACAACTGCATCCCTATTTCAAGCTCTGAAATTCCCCTGCTCAAACCATGTTCAATTTGATGGGCCAAACTTGAAAAGGTGAGCTTGTCTCTTGCCCAGGTTCACCTATCTGTCCTGATATTTTGAATTCTCTGTTCCAGGGAGGCATCACTGGTCTGGGTGTCACCAACTGCCGATCTGAGCTCGTGTCGGGCTGTACATTAGGGCCGTGCAACGTGAAATAACTTTGGATAGTGCTTGTGTTCTGTTGCGTGCCTGTGTGTTGCGGTGTATGATTCACTGTTCTGTTTTTGTTTTTGCCCCTGAATTTCACAGATTTTGTCTTTTAGACACAAAAGGTCGGCCATACCAGCATCTTCTAGCTCCTCTAATGCCTCTCTCTCCATGTGTTTCACAATCACAGAAATAAGAAATGAGCGACTTTTGCTACTGGCATGTTTACACTCAATCCCTAGGAATTCAGACAGTTCCATCAGATTTTCTTGTGAGAGAGCATACACTGCTCCGATCACCTCAAGCTTCAAGTCCTCCAACTGATCCATGGGTTACTCAGTCTTTGGATGTGTGTAAAGTGATAGAAGAAATGTCCTTATCTGGCTGGAATCCTATAGCGTTCCTGGTATCGAAGATTACCCTCAGTTTGCTGGCACTTTCCTTCCTAACTTGACATGGACACCGAACACCAAACTTCTTCACTCCAATGGTCACCTGGGCTGAGTAGTAGGCTGAATGGCACTGGAAGCAGGCTGTCGTCACTGGAAGCCAACTCGCACCGCATTCATCCTCGCTGGGGCCTCCAAAATGTAGTACCCTCACCGCATAGTACCCAACCACCACATACACACATGTATTTAAACTGAATAGTCAGGTTGAGGGTGTCTCTATTGCTCCATGTACATAGTGAATAGTGAATCTGGCTTTTAAAGGGAATGGGAGATGAGACTCTGATTGGTTTATTGCACGTTACACCCAAAACACACCCATGACTCATTAAGAGACTATGTACAACCCTTTTGTACCATGTGCCTGGCGCACCAAACCATTTTTCCCATCGTCAAACTAGCAAAAGTGGATTCAGACACGCCCTGAGTGCACCTGCGCCATGTGCTCAGATCCTTAAAATAGGGCCCGATGTTTTAAATATACTAAATTGCAGCTTCATCACTACAAATGTGTAATTACAAGATATTAAGACATGCAATTAAAAACAATTTCAATAAAAATGAATATAATGTTTTTAGGTTCCAATGAAGATGATTCAGAATCAAAATTACATTTATTAAATGATATCCACTTGGGTACAAACAAAAGAAAGAGTCTAGGAAACAGCGTGCACAGCACAAACAATACCAGACAGTAAACACACAGTGATAATGAACAGAAAACAAACAGGTGTGATCGTCAAATCACCATGGTGACACCATGGTGACATGGTTTTTTTTTATTTACATCCTGGTACAAAAAGCACTGTTGGTCTATACGGCTAATTTTGCCCTTTCATGACAACTGTGAGTGGGGTGAATTGTTTTATAACTCATTCATTTACATTATATAAAGCCTTAAAGTTCTGCATAATTAAGGGCATGGACACTTTGAGTGACAGGTGGATTGCCGTTTGTCTGCTGTTATGCTGCCTTCATGTGATATCAGAAATTTCCTACTTCCCACTTCTGAAGTCGTGATTACTGGCACATTGCATTCAAATTGTGACTTGAGAGAAGCCTGGTCAAATCAAATCAAATCAAATCAAATAACCTTTATTTGTATAGCGCTTTTAACAAGTCCAATTGTTTCAAAGCAGCTTCACATTGTTAACAGGAAAATAACGCAACAGAATTTGTACAGCCGTTCTGGTGAAACGGTGATGTTATCCAGCTAATTTCAAGTATCATATAGTGTCAATGCGGCAGATCGGTAATATAGATGAAATTTAGGTGTCCCCAGCTGAGCAAGCCAAAAGCCAAAGGCAACGTTGGCAAGGAACCAAAACTCCTTCAGGGTCAGAATGGAGAAAAAAACCTTGGGAGAAACCAGGCTCAGTCGGGGTGCCAGTTCTCCTCTGGCCGACGAACAAACAGTGTATGGTTATAATTCTGGCAACATTACAGGTCTTAATTCATATTAGGTAAATAGATATTCGTAAGATTATTCGAAAGATTGGAGTCATCACGCCGAAGACGGGTTTAATGAGGATGTCGTGTCGATGCAGCATTTACGGGGGGAGTTTATTTGACATGCTCTCTGCAGACATTTCAAGGATGCGTTGGTCATGTCCAGGCGCTGGTCCACCAGCTGATCTGGATACGGCCCGGATCCGGCTGACTGCAGTAAACCTCGGGATAAACAGAGAGGCTAACATTAGCGTAGATGCCATTCTTCTTATGATGTAACGAGTACATCAGGTGTTATGGGAGGTGTTCCTGGTTCCGGCTGACCTAGTTAATGCAGCCTAACAATCATTTACTGATTTGAATAATAGAAATTGATAATGTTTTATGTGTAAGCCATAGTAAAGAGATGCGTTTTTAGTCTAGATTTAAACTGACAGAATGTGTCTGCTTCCCGAACAATGCTAGGAAGACGGTTCCAGAGTTTAGGCGCTAAATAGGAAAAGGATCGACCGCCTGCAGTTGATTTTGATATTCTAGGTATTATCAACTGGCCAGAGTTTTGAGACCGCAATAGACGTGATGGAGTATAATGCGTTAAGAGTTCGCTCAAGTACTGGGGAGCTAAACCATTTAGTGCTTTGTAAGTAATAAGCAAGATTTTAAAATTAATACAATGTTTAATAGGGAGCCAGTGCAGTGTTGACAGAACCGGGCTAATATGGTCATACTTCCTTGTTCTAGAGAGCTCGAGCTGCTGCGTTTTGGACCAGCTGGAGTTTTTTTATTAAGCGAGCAGGGCAACCACCCAGTAAAACATTACAATAATCTAGCCTTGAGGTCATGAACGCATTAATTAACTCTTCAGCATTTTGCATCGAAAGGACGTGCCATAATTTAGATATATTTTTAAGATGGTAGAATGCAGTTTTACAGATGTTAGAAACGTGGCTTTCAAATGAAAGATTGGTATCAAAGCGCACACCCAGGTTCCTAACTGACGACGAGGACTTGACAGAGCAGCCATCGAGTGTTAGACAGTATTCTAGGTTACTACGTGCAGAGTTTTTTTGTCCAATAATTAAAAATTCATTTTTTTCTGAATTAAGTTGCAGGAAATTACTAGACATCCAATGTTTTATATCAGCTATGCATTCCGTTAATCTTGTGAATTGGTAAGTTTCATCAGGGGTGAAGAAATATAGAGCTGAGTATCGTCAGCATAACAGTGAAAACTAATGCCATGCTTCCTAAGGATATCTCCCAGTGGTAGCATGTACAGGGTGAAGAGCAACGGTCCTAGCACTGAGCCCCGCGGTACTCCATACTGAACTTGTGATCGGTGTGACAGGTCTTCATTTACTGCTACAAACTGATAACAGTCAGATAAGTATGATTTAAGCCATGCCAATGCAGTTCCACTAATGCCGACATAATTTTCGAGTCTATTCAAAAGAATGTTGTGGTCAATAGTATCGAATGCAGCGCTAAGATCGAGTAACACTAATAGAGAGATACAACCACGATCGGATGATAAGAGTAAATAATTTGTCTGTCAATACCAGACAGTAAACACACAGTGATAATGAACAGAATACAAACAGGTGTGATCGTCAAATCACCATGGTGACAAACCAGGGCTGTGTCTGAGATCGCCCCCTATACCCTTGAATAGGGCATTATTTGAGGGGACTGCCATTTGTAGTGGTGTCCGAAACCATAGTGGACGTTATTGAGTGCACTCATTCAATCCCATAATGCACTGCAATAACGAGTGTACAACAACCTCTCGCAGTCTCTCTTGAAGCCATCACGCAATTAAGTGGCTTAAACTGCAATTCATTGACTGGCCGCTAGAGACAAAAGGGAGTCAAATCTGTATCTCCCCCATGTTAAAATGCCCAACTTTACAGCTGAAAAAAAATATGTTTACAGCCTGGTACAAAAAGTGGTTTTGGTCCATACGGCTAATTTTGCCCTTCATGACAACTGTGATGGGGTGAACTGTTTTATAACTCATTCATTTACATTATATAAAGCCTTAAAGTTCTGCATAATTAAGGGCGTGGACACTTTGAGTGACAGGTGGATTGCCGTTTGTCTGCTGTTAATGCTGCCTTCACGTGCTATCGAAATGTCCTACTTCCCACTTCTGAAGTCGTGATTACTGGCACACTGCATTCAAATTGTGACTTGAGAGAAGCCTGGTCCTACCAGACTCTCGTACATTTCATTTGTACAGAGAGTCTGGCCACTCTCCATTGACAAGCATTAACTTCCTTGAAGGCGGGTACTCTGTTGAAGTTTAAAACTGTTGGATCTGCCCAGAGACACTCTGGATCTGCCATAACCAATCGCTAACGTTTGGTCATGACGTATGTCATCTCAAACTAGCACACGACATCAACGCCATCGTTCTCAGCCACTCCCTCTGTTCGATGATTGGACCGGTTTAAATTTGACCGGAGAAAACCAAAGAATATACCGCAATCCCAGACGGAGTACTGAAGGAAAATGAAAATTGAGTGGAAGTACGTGAGGAGGGCGGAGCCAGGCTAACTTGAGAGGGCCAAATTTGAAACTAGGAAACTAATATTTATGATAATTCGATAGCACATGAAGGCAGCATAAGTCATCGTGTCACCTCAGCTCCACCCACGTTCCGCCTCTTTGCCCATTTTCAGTTATCCGGGAGTGACACGCTGCCAAGATGGCAACGGCCGACTTTAGGCTTCAAAAATGCTCTTCAGAAACCTACGGATGACGTCATGGACACTACGTCCATATTTTTTTCCAGTCTATAGCTGCGTCTCATTTTGAAGGCTGCGTCCTCCGGAGGTCGCATTTGAAGGCTGCACATGTCATCGAGGCGGTCTCATTTAAGAAAAGTAACCATTAGATTGCAAAGTAAGAAAGAAATTACAGTATTTTACACCTTACAAGAAATAACAGTCAATTTGATTACGGTTACTCTTCTTAAATAAGACCTCATTGGCCCTGTCCCAAATGTTTATAAATAGTTACAATTCGTTTAATTGACTCAGAGTCGACTCTTACTTTTGAGAGACAATGACTTTATATACGGTGCACTTTCAGATTTAAAACTTTGCAGGGTGTTTTCCTTCACTTTGAACTATGTTACACACTACATGAAAGGTAATTTACAAAAATCCATAATAGGGACACTTTAAGTAACGTTTCACGAGTCTTCGGTACACTCGTTTCGAAACGAGCATCGTTAAAACAACGATAATTTGCGGTTCAGTAAGTGAGTCAAATGTTGATTCAGTAACTGCTTTGACGAATTCCTCAAGTTCATTCAGTGAAGGACTCGTGTTCGTTAGACTGATCTGTGAGTGAAAATAAAACGAGCCATGAAAAGAATCGGCTCAAACGAGTCATTTGCTCATGAATCGGACTAACTAACACTGGCGCCGCTTTGTTTTGGCGCTCAGCTCGCGAGGACAGGACTCAACAGAAGGATTTACGCGATGTTTTTATCACCACATTTAATCCAGCCTTCAAAATTACATCTGGTAATTATGTCTTTTATTTTATATTTTTATATATTGTGGCGCTGGAGACTCACTCAAAATGTCAGGCTCATGTCTTTCGGTGCTTTTCTGACACAGGTTCTTTTCTTTCTTTTCGACAGCAACTTCACTGACCTGTACTGAATGCAGTTTGGGATGCTGCTGTTGAGCTAGAAGCTTCTTTTTGCTTTGATGCTCTGTCTCGTTGGCACAAGCAATATTGAGTTTGTCAAAGAGAATTTCATCACTCACATCAATTGCAGTCAGGTAAGGTTGCAGGTCACTTCTGATACTGTCATTTTGCAGGCCAGTAAGGACAGTGTGAAGAAACATGCTCTGCTCTAGTTTTGGGTCGTATTTCAAGCTGGATTCCACTTCTTGAGATGCAAACAAAATCTTTTGCCTCAGGTCAAGACACGAAACGAGGAAACTTTGTGGGGTCTCTTTACTACTTTGTGCTTCGGAGGTAAGCTGCTTATACAATTCTGTCACAACTCTTTCTTGATAATGCACTCTTAGTATACGTCTCAGAACAGGAGGGTTAAATTCGGCTTTCCCTCCAGGTAACTACGCAGCTCCATGCCTGGTGCAATTGTTCTAATCACTGCATCCACTATTCCAATTCCTGCTCAAACCATGTTCAATTTGATGGGCCAAACTTGAAAAGGTGAGCTTGTCTCTTTGCCCAGGTTCACCTATCTGTCCTGATATTTTGAATTCTCTGTTCCAGGGAGGCATCACTGGTCTGGGTGTCACCAACTGCCGATCTGAGCTCGTGTCGGGCTGTACATTAGGGCCTTGCAACGTGAAATAACTTTGGATAGTACTTGTGTTCTGTTGCGTGCCTGTGTGTTGCGGTGTGTGATTCACTGTTCTGTTTTTGCTTCTGCAGCGCTAATTGTAACGTGTCAATTTCGTTTTGCAATTTTTCCTGCTCTGTAGTTTCTGCTACTGAATCTGCAGCTACTCTCTTAGAAGTCTTAACTGTGTTTTTCTGAATTTCCATTAACCCCCTGAGTTTCACAGATATTGTCTTTTAGACACAAAAGCTCAGCCATTCCAGCATCTTCTATCAACAAGAAATGTTGCGACCCCAGGAACATCACCATTCTCTCGCAGTCCTGCTTGCCTCATCTGGAACATTTAATAATCATTTGCCGCCCATTTTATTTGCTGAGGGAGTTTTCTGCAGTCATCGCCACCGCCGTTTACATTCCACCACAGGCAGACACAGGGCTGGCTTTATCTGGCCTTCATGATGTTACCAGCGGCGTCATAAACAAACACCCCGATGCTGCATTCATCATCGCAGGCGATTTCAACAAAGCAAGACTAAAGAAAGTCTTGCCAAACTTTCACCAGCACGTCTCCTGTCCTACACGAGGAGCAAACACACTGGATCATTGCTACTCTCCGTTTAAGAACGCCTATAAAGCGCGGTCACTTCCAGCTTTCGGCAAATCGGATCACGCCGCCATTTTCCTCACACCTGAATACAAACAAAGGCTCGTTCAGGAACCCCCGGTGAGGCGGGAAGTTAAACGCTGGTCAGCCCACTCAGAGACCGCGCTACAGGCAGCTCTGGATGATGTTGACTTGGACATGTTCCGAGCGAGTTCAGCTGACTTCAGCGAGTTCACGGACGTGGCGCTTTGCTTCATCAACACGCTTACAGAGCAAGCCACACAAACAATAACAATAACGCCCTTCTCAAATCAGAAACCGTGGGTGGACAATTCAATCCGCGCTGCAGTGAATACACGCACTGCCGCCATAACGCCAGTCTCCTATCGGGAACATGACTGAATACAGATCGTCCTGCTATGCTCTGCGGCATGCAGTTAAAGCCGCAAAGTTCCGTTATAAGGATCGAGTGGAGTCTCATTTCCAACTCAACGACTCGCGGCGCATGTGGCAGAGTCTGAGGTCCATCTGTTCTTTTGGATCTAAATCCTCTGCAGAGGTGAGCGCTGATCCGTCGCCAGAATGAGTTAAACTCTTTCTACGCCGCTTTGATTGTAATCGCGGCAGCGTGACTCCGCCAAGTGGCGCGTCAGAGGGAATTACTCAGAGCAGCAACAACCACGTGATCTCTGTCTCAGTGGATGCAGTTCGGAGGGCACTCAAGCGTGTGGACGCCAGGAAAGCTGCTGGGCCGGATGGTACTTCAGGCCATGTTCTGCGGTCCTGTGCTGATCAGCTCGCCGGGTTGTTTACATCTATCTTTAATGAGTCCCTCGCTACATCTGTGGTCCCCACCTCCTTCAGAAAATCCACTATCATCCCTGTCCCTAAGAACAGTAAACCCTCTTGCCTAAATGACTATCGTCCAGTGGCTCTCACATCTATAGTCATGAAGGTCTTTGAGAGACTCATTAAAAACACCATTTGCTCCTTCATTCCTGACACTTTGGACCCTCTTCAGTTTGCCTATCGTCCCAATAGATCGACTGAAGATGCCATCTCTCATGTCCTCCACTCCTCCTCACTCACATCGACAGCAAAAGTGGGAACTACGTAAGGCTGCTATTTATTGACTATAGCTCAGCCTTTAACACCATAGTTCCCATTAAGCTAACCGCCAAACTCCTGGATCTTGGCCTAAATCCTTCTCTCTGCCACTGGATTGAGGACTTCCTCACTGGCAGGCCTCGGGTGGTGAGAATAGGCCAGTCCACCTCCACCTCCATCACCCTGAGTGTGGGAGCTCCACAGGGCTGTGTCCTGAGTCCCCTGCTCTACTCTCTCTACACACATGACTGTTTGTCCACACACAGCTCCACCTCTATCAAATTTGCTGATGATACTGTTGTCCTGGGCCTCATTTCCAACAACAATGAGACGGCATACTTGGACGAGGTGGAGCATCTAACATCATGGTGCCAGGACAATTGTCTCTCTCTGAATGTTGGCAAGACCAAAGAAATGATTGTGGACTTCAGGAAGAGACAGCAACGGACATACTCCCCTCTCATGATCAGCGGGTCACCAGTAGAGAGTGAGCAGCTTCAAGTACCTGGGTGTAAACATCTCCGAGGACCTGACCTGGACTGCTCACATTCAGACACAGGAAAAAAGCCAGGCAAAGACTGTACCACCTGCACCAGCTGAGGAAATTCAGGGTTTCACCAGCTATCCTGAAAACGTTCTATTTAGGGCGATAGAAAGTGTATTAACTCAGTGCATCACAGCGTGGTATGGGAACAGCACCAGTCATGACTGCAAAGCCCTGCAAAGAGTTGTGCGCTTATCCGAGCGTCTCTCAGGTCAGCGCTCCCGTGTCTGCAGGACGCGTCTACCAAACGCTGCAAAGGTAGAGCTACTAAGATCATCAAGGACTCTCTAATCACCCTGCAAACCCTCATTTCACGCTGCTGCCATCTGGTAAGTGCTTCCAAGCCTGATGGCCAAAACTGAGAGACTCAGGAGGAGCTTCTTCCCCAGGCCATCAGACTCCTGAACTCAGTCACTTAACATCACGTGACCATCGATACACTGACATTGCACTGCACTTTCTGTTCTCGTTGTTACTGTGTAACAACCTGTTATAAACCTGTTTGCACATTATACTCTTTGTACATTTGTTAACCACATAAGTCTACAGTTTACTCACTGCACAGTTTACTCCACTTATTTTATTCCACTTCTTTATTTTTATTTTTATTAATAAGATAAAAGGAACTTTATTTTTTCTACTTGACTTATTTATAATTCTACACACATACACTCACCTAAAGGATTATTAGGAACACCTGTTAAATTTCTCATTAATGCAATTATCTAATCAACCAATCACATGGCAGTTGCTTCAATGCATTTAGGGTGTGGTCCTGGTCAAGACAATCGCCTGAACTCCAAACTGAATGTCAGAATGGGAAAGAAAGGTGATTTAAGCAATTTTGAGCGTGGCATGGTTGTTGGTGCCAGATCGGGCCGGTCTGAGCATTTCACAATCTGCTCAGTTACTGGGATTTTCACACACAACCATGTCTAGGGTTTACAAAGAATGGTGTGAAAAGGGAAAAACATCCAGTATTCGGCAGTCCTGTGGGCGAAAATGCCTTGTTGATGCTAGAGGTCAGAGGAGAATGGGCCGACTGATTCAAGCTGATAGAAGAGCAACTTTGACTGAAATAACCACTCGTTACAACCGAGGTATGCAGCAAAGCATTTGTGAAGCCACAACATGCACAACCTTGAGGTGGATGGGCCACAACAGCAGAAGACCCCATCGGGTACCACTCATCTCCACTACAAATAGGAAAAAGAGGCTACAATTTGCACAAACTCACCAAAATTGGACAGTTGAAGACTGGAAAAATGTTGCCTGGTCTGATGAGTCTCGATTTCTGTTGAGACATTCAGATGGTAGAGTCAGAATCTGGTGTAAACAGAATGAGAACATGGATCCATCATGCCTTGTTACCACTGTGCAGGCTGGTGGTGGTGGTGTAATGGTGTGGGGGATGTTTTCTTGGCACACTTTAGGCCCCTTAGTGCCAATTGAGCATTGTTTAAATGCCACGGCCTACCTGAGCATTGTTTCTGACCATGTCCATCCCTTTATGACCACCATGTACCCATTCTCTGATGGCTACTTCCAGCAGGATAATGCACCATGTCACAAAGCTCGAATCATTTCAAATTGGTTTCTTGAACATGACAATGAGTTCACTGTACTAAAAAATGGCCCCCACAGTCACCAGATCTCAACCCAATAGAGCATCTTTGGGATGTGGTGGAACGGGAGCTTCGTGCCCTGGATGTGCATCCCACAAATCTCCATCAACTGCAAGATGCTATCCTATCAATATGGGCCAACATTTCTAAAGAATGCTTTCAGCACCTTGTTGAATCAATGCCATGTATAATTAAGGCAGTTCTGAAGGCGAAAGGGGGTCAAACACAGTATTAGTATGGTGTTCCTAATAATCCTTTAGGTGAGTGTATATATATATATATATATATATATATATAGTACTTTTTATTCTATTTCTATTATAATTTCCTCCTTGTGTTTTTGACTGTGAATTTGCACTGTCCATGGAGCAGTTTTCAGACCTGTTTACATTTTTTTACATGTCTTTGGATGTGTGTAAAGTGATAGAAGAAATGTCCTTATCTGGCTGGAATCCTACAGCGTTCCTGGTATCGAAGATTACCCTCAGTTTGCTGGCACTTTCCTTCCTAGCTTGACATGGACACCTCGAACAACAAACTTCTTCACTCCACTGGTCACCTGGGCGGAGTAGTAGGCTGAATGGCACTGGAAGCAGGCTGTCATCACTGGAAGCCAACTCGCACTGCATTCATCCTCGCTGGGGCCTCCAAAATGTAGTACCCTCACCGCCTGATGAGGGGAGATATTAAGAGACAATAAAGGCGAGACACACGGAGCTGCTGCTTCAACTTCTCAGTCTGTATATTGTTTGAGCAGCGCGCCTCCCCAGCAGGTGAATGAGCCCAAGGCAAAAGTAATCAACTAATCGATCGGCCATACCACTCTAGGCAAGAAAAATAAAGCGTGTCTACCGATACATTACAGCAGAAACCTACCGATACATATTACAGCAGAAACCTACCGATACATATTACAGCAGAAACCTACCGATACATTACAGCAGAAACCTACCGATACACATTACAGCAGAAACCTACAAAACACACGATGTCTACAAACCGCCGAGAGGTGTGTCTGGAGATATACGTGAACGGAGAGTTCTACTGCACTGACAGTGTCTGGGTCCTGGATGAGGAAGATGTGCAAATGGAGTTTATGGTCACCGATCGCATCTCGACCTTCTCGGCTGCTCACCGGGGCGAGATCACTGCACAGCTGGAGGTGGACACGGATGAGTGCATGTCGGTCAGTCACTGCGCTTTAGAGGGGGAGGATCTGCAGATCGACATTGACATGAAGCACCCAACCTCTACCTGTAAAACCCCTGAGAACAGCCCGACAGGTGAATGCTCAACACGCACCGCTCACACATTTTCTATATAACTTACTGTAATCATTAGGATGATCAAAACTTATAATAATAACTGTTTTAATGAGATCATTGTTTCTGCTTAAATGAATGCACGATGTTAGCGAACTGCATGATTTGCATTGTCTTAGAACTGTACATTTCTGACATATGAACATTACTTGAGCCCTGTTCACACCTGGTATTAAGATGCGTTTGGTCGATCGGATCACAAGTAGATCTTAATGCATCGTGTTTCCTTCTTGAGCGTTCTTTTTTTTCAAGATTGTCTGCATTTTTGCTTCAATAAATATTGTGGACAACTGATGTTGTTTAAAATAATATGCAGAGGAAAACCAAGTCCTGTGTTTGGTTACAAAACTTGTGCAATCTGACGAAATACATTACAAATTACTTTTTAAAGCATGTATTTTGTAATCTGTAGTGAAATACATTTTAAAAGTAACCTTCCCAACCCTGATGTCAACAGAGCATTTGAGATGAGATGCAAACAGAGATGTCTTTCAAGTCAGACTAATTATTCATGTCTAATCTGTGGCTTGAGATGTTTCTAATAACATATTATGTGTTTTACAGGAAGTACCAAAGAGTGGATGATGAAAAAATTGGTGGATTTTTCAAATGCTTTTGGGATGGATCCGGCTGTTCCTGAGCTATGCTCTGAAAAGGATCTGGTCCAGTGCCAAGAGTTCCTGAACCGGAACCTGAATTGGAACTGGTTGGCGTCTGCTGGCCAGCAGAAGTGTCGGGGAGCAGCAGCGGGATTGATCAGGGTGGCACGGATGCTCCTGAAACCCCTGAAATGAACGGCCCAGAAGGTGAACCTGTGTCTGCAGAAGGTCAGGAGGTTGACGTCAATGATGGCACGGATGCTTCTCCTGAAAACCATGAAAAGAACATCCCAAAAGGTGAATGTCAACAGATGCAACATTACAATGACCATGTGCATGCTGTAAAGTTTCAGGAGTGACAACCGCATTTAACGTCATTAACAACGAGTTGTTCCGCACACACGCGATAGTACACGTATGCGAATAGTTTTTGTAAAATGCGGTTGCCACTCCCGTAAATGACTGAACTGTGTGAGTACAGAACGAATGAGACGCAAACAGAAATGTCTTTCAACTTGGACTAATTATTCATTTTTGGTCTGTGGTTAGTGATGTTTCTAATAACCGAGCCCTTGTGTGTCCCAGATGCAAGCGTTCCTGAGGCTGGATTGGATCTGGTTGATCCCAAGGAATCGTGTGTCTCAAGCGCTCCCGAGTCAGAATCTGAATCAGATCTGCTTGCTTCAGATGAATCGTGTGTCCCAGGTCCAAGCAGTTCTGTGCCAACACCTGACGTGCAGGAACTATTTTGGGGAGAAGACTGGTTCCGATTGGAGGAGCGTGTGAAGGGCTGTACACAGCGTCATAGACCTGTCACTACAGTCTGGAACAACATCTTCATTGGATTCATCCACAAGGCCAAGAAAACCCCAGGAAGTAAGATCTTTTATCAAGTGTTCTGGAGTGACAAACTGTTTGGGACTTTTTTTTTTGTTGACTCGTCTCTGTTTTTATTCCCACAGATAAGGTGTTCATTCACTGCATGGACAGTGTCAGCTATGCCCCTACACTTTTTCTGGCATACCTCATGATCCACCATAACATGACTGTGGAGGATGCCATTGATCATCTCATAAAGGCAAGGTACATCAAGCCCGACACAGAGTTCCTGAAGCA
Organism: Paracanthobrama guichenoti; assembly: GCA_018749465.1. Lineage (NCBI taxonomy): Eukaryota > Metazoa > Chordata > Actinopteri > Cypriniformes > Gobionidae > Paracanthobrama > Paracanthobrama guichenoti. The sequence goes on from CM031945.1 coordinate 34,505,775, forward strand.
GCTGGCCGTCCTCAACCAGGATCTCATGAAAAACAACAGCCAAAATGAAGTCCGGCAGAGCACCGATTAAAAATGGTGCACAGATCAAAGATATGTGTGTGTCTGTGTGTGTCTGTATGTGTGTGTGTGTGTGCTTAATAAACATTTTAAGAAACACTGGATATGAATGCAATTAATGTCTAATAAAGGTTGTTTTAAATATGTGACCCTGGACCACAAAACCAGTCATAAGGTCAATTTTGAGATGTATACATCATCTGAAAGCTGAATAAATAAGCTTTCCATTGATGTATGGTTTGTTAGAGATAGAACAATATTTGGCTAATTGGTTAATTATTTGACCAATCGTGGCAATATATGTAGTACCCTCGCCGCCTGATGAGGGGAGATATTAAGAGACAATAAAGACGAGACACACGGAGCTGCTGCTTCAACTTCTCAGTCTGTATATTGTTTTTTGATTAATGCAAATATTTCAACATTTTCATATACTGATAACCGTATAACATGAAACATCTCTTTCAGAAGAAAAACCACAATATATATGTAAACACAGAATTACTCACATACAGTTTCTCATCAGGCTCTGTTTCCAATTCAAACAATTTTGATAACTTTTAGATGACAGTGTACATTAATAGTATATATCTATAGCAATCAATACTCACGTATGACATTCTGCCTAGCAAATTAAACACATATACTATTGTCTATGTCTTAAACTCTTTTTAACTACTTAAATAAGCTCTGGGTGTATTTAAAGCATCAGCAGAAATAATGATTTCTTTACACAACATAAGCATGAACTCCTTCATTACCCTTATTCTTGTGAAATAACACATTTCCTTTTTGTAAACACTGTACTTTGACTCTTAACTGTTATATTAGTTATTGAAAGCACAAAACATATACATAAATTTCCCCCGTCTTCACATTCTTTCTGATGCCTGGCCTCTGCCATCAGATTAGCATTAACACATAACACACGTGCACACACATTGTTAACTTGATCCTAACTTTTAAACTTACATCTTCAAATTATTTATACATTCAAACAAAATCATACAGTATGCGTTAATCACAGTTTCTTAGTGACAAAACAATATTGTTTGACAACGCCACTCATTATTTTACTTTTCTTCTCTTTTTCTTTTTATTACAAATTGTAATCACCACACTCTCCCTTTCGAAATAAATGTCGTTCCCGACATTACTCTTTTGTGTTTCTTAAAGTTTTCTTTTTTTAGGTGAAACTTTTCATTTATATATGCACTGCAGATTAACCCTATTTGCTATTCTTCAATAAAGGAATATACTGGACATTAACATAGTCGTTTGTCTTCTTTAACTGTGACCCCTTTTTCTTCACTCGATTTCAAATCTGTTTAGTATGCATATAAATTTACTGGCTGATACTGCGACACTGGGTAAGTCCATGATGTAAAGTTCTGCATTTCATATGGTGTGGAGTGAAATGATATTGTGTTTGGATTCCGTATGTTATAGCATTCAGGGTACCCAAGTAATCGTAAGTGAATGTTTTCGTGGTCTCCTCTTTCTCCTAGGCCATCTGTCCACCTGTTCTCCTTCACTGTTGCATTCGCCTGGGACTGCATGAGCATCTGCTTCATCATCAGGTTGTCCTACAGGTTGTTCCTCATTCATCGCATCTCCCTCCTGTTGAGGTAAGCCATCATTCCCTGTTTGGGCTGCTGTTTCATCAACACTCGTTATCTCAAGGTTAACTTCTCTTCTTCCCTTTCAGGTTCGTTGGGCTGGACAACAGGTAAGTATAGGTTATCTGATTCACCTTTTTCTTCCACAGGTTGCTGATGCTGCACAGCAGGTAAGTAATAGTAATAGTCTTCATCCTCCCTTCTTCTGGATTAGACTCATTTCCATCAGATGGCCTTTGTTCATTCACTGTCTTCTTTGGCTTTGACTCCCTCCTGAGTTCAACCTCCAATGGTAAGTAATCGCAAGACAGTAAGAGATTACGTGAAGGACACGAGATGTTCCCTTTCCTTGTTCCGTTTCACTTAATAAATTGGACTCCATTCTCCCACTTGACATACAACTGTATGTACAACATCCTCCCAATGATTGCGAAGCTTCCCAGTCCCGCTCTTGGTGTCAAATTTAAGCACTAGGGACACGATCTCCAGGGCCCAATATGGAACTCCTCACCTTCCCATCATAATTCTTCTTGTTCCTCTCTGCTGACTTCTTCGCTGTCTGTCTGGTAATTTCAAAAGCATCTTGCATTTCTTGCCTCCATCTCTTCACATACTCTTTATAGTCTGTAGTTCCTGTGTCAGAGGTCAAGCCAAACAGCAGATCCACTGGTAACCTTGGGGACCTTCAAAACAGCAAGTAAAATGGGGAAAATCCTGTTACTTCACATCATGTGCTGCTGTATGCAAAGCTAAGTTTCTTTAGGGACTCTTTCCAATTGGTTTTCTGTTTTTCCATCAACGTTTTCAACATCTGGAGTAACGTTCGGTTGAAACGTTCAACCTGCCCATTTCCTTGGGGGTGATACGGTGTGGTCCTTGATCCAGCAACTCCACAACTCTTCTTCAACTGTGCAACCAGCTGGTTTTCAAACTCTGCTCCTTGGTCATGGTGAATTCTTTGCGGGAACCCAAACTTCAGCGCATAGTCATTAAACAACTTTAGGCTTGTGCGAATTGTGTGAAGTGATCAACTACTTAAGATATACTCATACCCTCCTTTAGATTTATCCAGGTGTAAGAAATCTATGGAAACAAGCTCGAACGGGTGAGTAGTGACAATATTTGGAGAGAGGTGCTCTGGTCTCTTTACATGGTTTCTTTTGTTTCAGGCAAGCACAACTTTTCAAAATCAAATTACCTTTATTTATATAGCGCTTTTAACAAGTCCAATTGTTTCAAAGCAGCTTCACATTGTTAACAGGAAAATAATGCAACAGAATTTGTACAGCCGTTCTGGTGAAACGGTGATGTTATCCAGCTAATTTCAAGTATCATATAGTGTCAATGCGGGCCGATCGGTAATATAGATGAAATTTAGGTGTCCCCAACTGAGCAAGCCAAAAGTCAAAGGCAACGGTGTCAAGGAACCAAAACTCCTTCAGGGTCAGAATGGAGAAAAACCTTGGGAGAAACCAGGCTCAGTCGGGGTGCCAGTTCTCCTCTGGCTGACGAACAAACATTGTATGATTATAATTCTGGCAACATTACAGGTCTTAATTCATATTAGGTAAATAGATATTCGTAAGATTATCGAAAGACTGGAGTTGTCATGCCGAAGACGGGTTTAATGAGGATGTTGTGTCGATCCGGCATTTATGGGGGGAGTTTATTTGACACGCTCTCTGCAGACATTTCAGGGATGCGTTGGTCATGTCCAGGCACAGGTCCACCATCTGATCTGGATACGGCCCGGTATAAACCTCGGGATAAACAGAGAGACTAACATTAGCATAGATGCCATTCTTCTTATGATGTAACGAGTACATCAGGTGATATGGGAGGTGTTCCTGGTTCCGGCTGACCTAGTTAATGCAGCCTAACAATCATTTACTGATTTGAATAATAGAAATTGACAATGTTTTATGTGTGTAAGCCATAGTAAAGAGATGCGTTTTTAGTCTAGATTTAAACTGACAGAGTGTGTCTGCTTCCCGAACAATGCTAGGAAGACTGTTCCAGAGTTTAGGCGCTAAATAGGTAAAGGATCGACTCCTGCAGTTGATTTTGATATTCTAGGTATTATCAACTGGCCAGAGTTTAGAGACCGCAATAGACGTGATGGAGTATAATGCGTTAAGAGTTCGCTCAAGTACTGGGGAGCTAAACCATTTAGTGCTTTGTAAGTAATAAGCAAGATTTTGCTGATTGTTTAATAGGGAGCAGTGTTGACAGAACCGGGCTAATATGGTCATACTTCCTAGTTCTAGTAAGAGCTCGAGCTGCTGCGCGTTTTGGACCAGCTGGAGTTGTTTATTAAGCAAGCAAGGCAACCACCCAGTAAAGCATTACAATAATCTAGCCTTGAGGTCATGAACGCAATTTTACAGATTTTAGAAACGTGGCTTTCAAATGAAAGATTGGTATCAAAGAGCACACCCAGGTTCCTAACTGATGACGAGGACTTGACAGAGCAGCCATCGAGTGTTAGACAGTATTCTAGGTTACCACTTGCAGAGTTTTTTTGTCCAATAATTAAAAATTCTGTTTTTTCTTAATTAAGTTGCAGGAAATTACTAGACATCCAATGTTTTATATCAGCTATGCATTCCGTTAATCTTGTGAATTGGTAAGTTTCGTCAGGGCGTGAAGAAATATAGAGCTGAGTATCGTCAGCATAACAGTGAAAAACTAATGCCATGCTTCCTAATGATATCTCCCAGTGGTAGCATGTACAGGGTGAAGAGCAACGGTCCTAGCACTGAGCCCTGTGGTACTCCATACTGAACTTGTGATCGGTGTGACATGTCTTCATTTACTGCTACAAACTGATAACGGTCAGATAAGTATGATTTAAACCATGCCAATGCAATTCCGCTAATGCCGACATAATTTTTGAGCCTATGCAAAAGAATGTTGTGGTCGATAGTATCGAATGCAGCGCTAAGATCGAGTAACACTAATAGAGAGATACAACGACGATCGGATGATAAGAGTAAATCATTTGTAACTCTGATGAGAGCAGTCTCAGTACTATGATACGGTCTAAATCTTGACTGAAATCCTCACAGATACCATTTCTTTCTAAAAAGGAAAATAATTGTGAAGACACTGCCTTTTCCAGTATTTTTGACAGAAAGGGTAGATTTGAGATCGGCCTGTAATTGACTAATTCTGTAGGATCAAGTTGAGGTTTTTTAATAAGTGGTTTGATAATAGCCAACTTAAAAGTTTTCGGTACATATCCTAATGACAAAGATGAGTTAATGATATTAAGAAGAGGATCTATGACCTCTGGTAGCATCTCTTTAAATAGCCTCGTCGGTATAGGGTCGAGCATACATGTTGATTTAGATGATTTAACGAGTTTAGCCAATTCTTCCTCTCCTATAGCAGTGAATGAATGTAATTTTTTCTCAGTGACACAACAATGCTATGTCTGATGTGATACTGTAGTAGACGGCTGCATGGTTATAATTTTCTTCCTAATATTATCGATCTTACACGTAAAGAAGTTCATAAAGTCATTACTGCTGTGCTGTTTACAACCATCAGAAGTAGAAGCTTTATTTTTGGTTAACTTAGACACTGTATCAAATAAATACTTGGGTTGTGTTTGTTTTCTTCTAAGAGAGTCGAGAAATAAGCAGATCTAGCAGTTTTTACGGCCTTTCTGTATGCGATCATGCTCTCTTTCCATGAATTACGAAAAACCTCTCGTTTTGTTTTCTTCTAGCTGCGCTCTATTTTCCAGGCTGCTGTTTTACGGGCCCGGTGTGCTCGTCGTTGTACCACGGCGTTGGACTATTTTCATTAATCTTCTTTAAGCGCCGGGGAGCAACTGTGTCTAAAGTGCTGGAAAAAAGAGAGTCAATAGTTTCTGTTGCAAAATCGAGTTCCTCTAGGTTATCTGGGATGCTGAGGAGATGAAACTGATGAGGAAGATTATTTAAAAAGCAATCTTTAGTGGCGACAGTGATAGTTCTGCCATAATTGAAGCGAGGGGATGGCTTTGCAGCCTTAGCTAAATTAAGTATACATGATACTAGGTAATGATCTGAGATGTCGTCGCTCTGCTGCAGAATTTCAACGGTATCAACATTTATATATTTATTGAAACTATACTTCTGAGTAATACTGAAGATATTATTATAAATTACAGCAACCCCTCCCCCTTTACCTTTCAGACGTGGCTCGTGTTTATAACAATAATCTTGTGGGGTGGACTCATTTAAAGTAATGTAGTCGTCAGGTTTTAGCCAGGTTTCTGTCAAATACAGCACATTTAGATTATTATCTGTAATCATATCATTAACAATAAGCGCTTTTGGGGAAAGGGATCGAATATTCAGCAATCCGAGCTTTATCATTTGATCATCTGTATTATGTCTGTTGTTTATTTGTTGGACATCAATTAAGTTTTTACTGTTGAATGGTCTTGATGGTTTTTTGTATTTACTAATTCGGGGAACAGACACAGTCTCTATGTGATAATATCTAGGCGAAAGAGTATCTATGTGTTGGGATTTATCTGACTTCTGTAACGGGAGACAGCTAGCAGACGGTCGGGTAAGCCAGTCCGTCTGCTTCCTGACCTGGGCCCCAGTTAGTCAAGGTTTAGCTCTAAGACTATGTGCCAAATTACTAGAGAGAAGAGCAGCACCACTCCAAGAAGGATGGATGCCGTCCCTCTTCAACAGGTCCGGTCTGCCCCAAAAGCTTTTCCAATTGTCTATGAACCCTATGTTATTTTGCAGACACCACTTAGACAACCAGCCATTGAGTGATGATAGTCTGCTAAGTATCTCATCACTCCTTTTAACAGGGAGCGGACCAGAACAAAAAACTGCATCTGCCATCGTGATTTATGCAGTTCACACACCCTTTAATATTAATTTTGGTGTTCTCCGACTGGTGAAGTCGAACATCGTTAGTGCCAACGTGAATAATAATCTTAGAGAATTTACGATTAGCTTTAGCCAGCACTTTTAAATTTGCTTTGATGTCAGGCGCTCTGGCTCCCAGTAAACATGTGACTATGGTGGCTGGTGTCTCTATTTTCACGCCCGTGTAATAGAATCACCAATAACTAGGGCACTTTCAACAGGATTCTCAGTGGGTGCGTCACTGAGTGGGGAGAACCTGTTTGATGTTCTAATCGGAATGTAAGAGTGGTTTTTTGATCCACGACTATGCCACCTCACCGTTACGCATGGGCTCTACAGCCGGAACCGAACAATGTACAACGTTCACTAAGCTAGTCGCATCCAAAGTAGTGTCTAAAGCTGTTACATTCTCACTACTCTCAAATAAAGTCTGGATGCGTGTCTCTAATTCTCAAATCTGCGTCAGCGTGACTATCTCCTTACATTTATCACATGTGAAGCCCTGCTCGCCAACGGAGACGGATACACTAAACATGAAACATGCGGTGCAAGTGACAATGATATTGTTTGAGCAGCGCACCCCCTCCCCCAGCAGGTGAGCCCAAGGCAAAAGTAATCAACTAATCGATCGCCCATACCACTCTAGGCAAGAAAAATAAAGCGTCATCAACAAAATCATACAGTATGCATTAATCACAGTTTCTTAGTGACAAAACAATATTGTTTGACAACACCACTCATTATTTTACTTTTTTCTTCTCTTTTTCTTTTTATTACAAATTGTAACCACCACACTGGCGCACCAACCGTTTTTCCCATCGTTAAACCTGCGCCATGTGCTCAGATCCTTAAAATAGGGCCCAATGTTTTAAATATACTAAATTGCAGCTTCATCACTACAAATGTGTAATTACAAGACATTAAGACATGTAATTAAAAACAAGTTCAATAAAAATTAATGTAAAGTTTTTAGGTTCCAATGAAGATGATTCAGAATCAAAATTACATTTATTAAATGATATCCACTGGTACAAACAAAAGAAAGAGTCTAGGAAACAGCGTACAACAGCACAAACAATACCAGACAGTAAACACACAGTGATAATGAACAGAAAACAAACAGGTGTGATCGTCAAATCACCATGGTGACAAACCAGGGCTGTGTCTGAGATCGCCCCTATACCCTTTGAATAGGGCATTATTTGAGGGGACAGCCATTTGTAGTGGTGTCTGAAACCATAGTGGACGTTATTGAGTGCACTCATTCAATCCCATAATGCACTGCAATAAAGAGTGTAAAACAACCTTTCGCAGTCTCTCTGAACCCAACACGCAATTAAGTGGCTTAAACTGCAATTCATCGACTGGCCACTAGAGAGAAAAGGGAGTCAAATCTGTATCTCCCCATGTTAAAATGCCCAACTTTACAACTGAAAAAAATATGTTTACAGCCTGGTACAAAAAGTGGTATTGGTCTATACGGCTAATTTTGCCCTTCATGACAACTGTGATGGGGGTGAACTGTTTTATAACTCATTCATTTACATTATATAAAGCCTTAAAGTTCTGCATAATTAAGGGCGTGGACACTTTGAGTGACAGGTGGATTGCCGTTTGTCTGCTGTTATGCTGCCTTCACGTGCTATCGGAAATTTCCTACTTCCCACTTCTGAAGTCGTGGCACACAATTACTGGCACACTGCATTCAAATTGTGACTTGAGAGAAGCCTGGTCCTACCAGACTCTCGTACATTTCATTTGTACAGAGAGTCTGGCCACTCTCCATTGACAAGCATTAACTTCCTTGAAGGTGGGTACTCTGTTGAAGTTTAAAATTATTGGATCTGCCCAGAGCCACTCTGGATCTGCCATAACAGATCGCTAACATTTCGTCGTGACGTATGTCATCTCAAACTAGCGCACGACATTTGAAAATAGGAAAAACTGAATTTGAAACTAGGAAACTAATATTTATGATAATTCCGATAGCACGTGAAGGCAGCATAAGTCATCACGCCACCGCAGCTCCACCCAATGCCCGCCTCTTTGCCCATTTTCAGTTATCCGGGAGTGACATGCTTCCGAGATGGCAACGATCGATTTTAGGCTTCAAAAATTCTCTTCAGAAACCTACGGATGACGTCATGGACACTACGTCCATATTTTTTTGTTACAGTCTATAGCTGCGCTCTCATTTCAAGGCTGCGTCTCCGGAGGTCGCATTTGAAGGCTGCACACGTCATCGAGGCGGTCTCATTTAAGAAAAGTAACCATTAGATTGCAAAGTAAGAACGAAATTACAGTATTTTACACCTTACAAGAAATAAGTCAATTTGATGTTTACATTTGATGTAAACTATTGTTTACAAATAGTTACAATTAGTTTAATTGACTCAGAGTCGACTCTTACTTTTGAGAGACAATAACTTTATAAACGGTGCACTTTAAGATTTAAAACTTTGCAGGGTGTTTTCCTTCACTTTGAACTATGTTACACACTACATGAAAGGTCATTTTCAAAAATCCATAATAGGGACACTTTAAGTAACGTTTAACGAGTCTTCGGTACACTCGTTTCGAAACAAGCATCGTTAAAACAACGATAATTTGCGGTTCAGTGAGTGAGTCAAATGTTGATTCAGTAACTGCTTTGACGAATTCCTCAAGTTCATTCAGTGAAGGACTCGTGTTCGTTAGACTGATCTGTGAGTGAAAATAAAACGAGCCATGAAAAGAATCGGCTCAAACGAGTCATTTGCTCATGAATCGGACTAACTAACACTGGCGTCGTTTGTTTTGGCGTTCAGCTCGCGAGGACAGGACTCAACAGAAGGATTTACGCGATGTTTTTTTTTTCAACACATTTAATCCAGCCTTCAAAATTACATCTGGTAATTATGTCTTTTATTTTATATTTTTATATATTGTGGCGCTGGAGAGCCCGCATCGCAAACACTGACTGGAAAACTGGTAAATCGTCTATATATTGTTACCCACCTCTAAGGTGATTGAAATTGAGTCAGTAAAAGTAATCTGAGTACAGGAAATTGTGTTCAATTATTTAATTTATATTAATAATAATATATAGATCATTAGTGAGTCAGAGACAACATAAACCGTTGAGAGCGCTGCTACTGCCAATCACTGCGCTTCTCACGGCAACCATGGAGCGTCATGTATTATTACGCCACAGACAGTAGGCTTACAATAGGCTTACTATTAAGACTCTTGCTCGCAGTCTCTCAGTGCAGCGACACATCTACCGATACACTACAGCAGAAACCTACCGATACAGAAACCTACCGATACACTACAGCAGAAACCTACCGATACACTACAGCAGAAACCTACCGATACATATTACAGCAGAAACCTACCGATACATATTACAGCAGAAACCTACAAAACAAACGATGTCTACAAACCGCCGAGAGGTGTGTCTGGAGATATACGTGAACGGAGAGTTCTACTGCACTGACAGTGTCTGGGTCCCGGATGAGGAAGATGTGCAGATGGAGTTTATGGTCACCGATCGCATCTACGACCTTCTCGGCTGCTCACCGGGCGAGATCACTGCACAGCTGGAGGTGGACACGGATGAGTGCATGTCGGTCAGTCACTGCGCTTTAGAGGGGGAGGATCTGCAGATCGACATTGACATGAAGCACCCAACCTCTACCTGTAAAACCCCTGAGAACAGCCCGACAGGTGAATGCTCAACACGCACCGATCACACATTTTCTATATAACTTACTGTAATCATTAGGATGATCAAAACTTATAATAATAACTGTTTTAATGAGATCATTGTTTCTGCTTAAATGAATGCACGATGTTAGCGAACTGCATGATTTGCATTGTCTTAGAACTGTACATTTCTGACATATGAACATTACTTGAGCCCTGTTCACACCTGGTATTAAGATGCGCTTGGTCGATCGGATCACAAGTAGATCTTAATGCATCGTGTTTCCTTCTTGAGCGCTTTTTTTTTCAAGATTGTCTGCATTTTTGCTTCAATAAATATTGTGGACAACTGATGTTGTTTAAAAATAATATGCAGAGGAAAACCAAGTCCTGTGTTTGGTTACAAAACTTGTGCAATCTGATTTTAAATACATTACAAATTACTTTTTAAAGCAGGTATTTTGTAATCTGTAGTGAAATACATTTTAAAAGTAACCTTCCCAACCCTGATGTCAACAGAGCATTTGAGATGAGATGCAAACAGAGATGTCTCTCAAGTCAGACTAATTATTCATGTCTAATCTGTGGCTTGAGATGTTTCTAATAACATATTATGTGTTTTTCAGGAAGTACCAAAGAGTGGATGATGAAAAAAATTGGTGGATTTTTTCAAATGCTTTTTGGGATGGATCCGGCTGTTCCTGAGCTAAGCTCTGAAAAGGATCTGGTCCATGCCAAGAGTTCCTGAACCGAACCTGAATTGGAACTGGTTGGCGCCTGCTGGCCAGCAGAAGTGTCGTGAGCAGCAGCGGATCGATCAGGTGGCACGGATGCTCCTGAAACCCCTGAAATGAACAGCCCAGAAGGTGAACCTGTGTCTGCAGAAGGTCAGGAGGTTGACGTCAATGATGGCACGGATGCTTCTCCTGAAAACCATGAAAAGAACATCCCAAAAGGTGAATGTCAACAGATGCAACATTACAATGACCATGTGCATGCTGTAAAGTTTCAGGAGTGACAACCGCATTTAACGCCATTAATAACGAAGTTGTTCCGCACACACGTATAGTACACGTATGCGAATAGTTTTTGTAAATGCGTTGCCACTCCCGTGAAATGACTGAACTGTGTGAGTACAGAACGAATGAGACGCAAACAGAAATGTCTTTCAAGTTGGACTAATTATTCATTTTTGGTCTGTGGTTAGTGATGTTTCTAATAACCGAGCCCTTGTGTGTCCCAGATGCAAGCGCTCCTGAGACTGGACTGGATCTGGTTGATCCCAAGGAATCGTGTGTCTCAAGCGTTCCTTCTGAGTCAGAATCTGAATCAGATCTGCTTGCTTCAGATGAATCGTGTGTCCCAGGTCCAAGCAGTTCTGTGCCAACACCTGACGTGCAGGAACTATTTCGGAAGAAGACTGGTTCCGATTGGAGGAGCGTGTGAAGGCTGTACACAGCGCCATAGACCTGTCACTGCAGTCTGGAACAACATCTTCATTGGAAACGAGTAAGTCTACAACACATTTACACTAAAATAAACCATGTGTGAACAGGATATATTTCACATTGTAAATCCTCCCAAGACTAATCTAGGCTGTTGTGTTCTCATGCAGAGAGATAGCACGGGACCGAATGAGACTGAAGGAGCTGGGTATTACTCACGCCCTGAATGCGGCTGCGGTGAAGACCAAACTGAGGGTCTGGTTGGGGCTGCTCTGGGAGAAAGACCTGAGAGAAACTGTTAATACAGGGGCGAGTTATTACAGAGGCATGAACATCAAATATTGTGGCTTGCCTGCAACGCGTGACAAAATCAGCAAATACTTCTACAAAGCTGCCAAATTCATCCACAAGGCCAAGCAAACCCCAGGAAGTAAGATCTTTATCAAGTGTTCTGGAGTGACAAACTGTTTGGGACTTTTTTGTTGTTGACTCATCTCTCTGTTTTTATTCCCACAGATAAGGTGTTCATTCACTGCACAGACGGTGTCAGCTATGCTGCTCCTACACTTTTTCTGGCATACCTCATGATCCACCATAACATGACTGTGGAGGATGCCATTGATCATCTCATAAAGGCGAGGTACATCAAGCCCGACACAGAGTTCCTGAAGCAGCTGGCAGTCCTCAACCAGGATCTCATGAAAACAACAGCCAAAATGAAGTCCGGCAGAGCACCGATTAAAAATGGTGCACAGATCAAAGATACAAAGTAAAGACACCATCATGAGAGGCAGAGCGGAAAACAGAAGAAACCCAGAGAGAATCGTCAAGTGCGCAGGGAAAAAGGATGCAATTACAGTGTGTGTGTGTGTTTGTGCTTAATAAACATTTTAAGAAACACTGGATATGAATGCAATTAATGTCTAATAAAGGTTGTTTTAAATATGTGACCCTGGACCACAAAACCAGTCATAAGGGTCAATTTTGAGATGTATACATCATCTGAAAGCTGAATAAATAAGCTTTCCATTGATGTATGGTTTGTTAGGATAGAACAATATTTGGCTAATTGGTTAATTATTTGACCAATCGTGGCAATATATGTAGTACCCTCGCCGCCTGATGAGGGAGATATTAAGAGACAATAAAGACGAGACACACGGAGCTGCTGCTTCAACTTCTCAGTCTGTATATTGTTTTTGATTAATGCAAATATTTCAACATTTTCATATACTGATAACCAGTATAACATGAAACATCTCTTTCAGAAGAAAAACCACAATATATATGTAAACACAGAATTACTCACATACAGTTTCTCATCAGGCTCTGTTTCCAATTCAAACAATTTTGATAACTTTTAGATGACAGTGTACATTAATAGTATATATCTATAGCAATCAATACTCACGTATGACATTCTGCCTAGCAAATTAAAACACATATACTATTGTCTATGTCTTAAACTCTTTTTAACTACTTAAATAAGCTCTGGGTGTATTTAAAGCATCAGCAGAAATAATGATTTCTTTACACAACATAAGCATGAACTCCTTCATTACCCTTATTCTTGTGAAATAACACATTTCCTTTTGTAAACACTGTACTTTGACTCTTAACTGTTATATTAGTTATTGAAAGCACAAAACATATACATAAATTTCCCCGTCTTCACATTCTTTCTGATGCCTGGCCTCTGCCATCAGATTAGCATTAACACATAACACACGCTACACACATTGTTAACTTGATCCTAACTTTTAAACTTACATCTTCAAATTATTTATACATTCAAACAAAATCATACAGTATGCGTTAATCACAGTTTCTTAGTGACAAAACAATATTGTTTGACAACACCACTCATTATTTTACTTTTCTTCTCTTTTTCTTTTTATTACAAATTGTAACCACTCACACACTTTCCCCTTCGAAAATAAATGTCGTCCCGACATTACTCTTTTTCTTAATGTTTCTTCGTTTTTTTTTTTAGGTGAAACTTTCAATTTATATATATGCACTGCAGATTAACCCTATTTGCTATTCTTCAATAAAGGAATATACTGGACATTAACATAGTCGTTTGTCTTCTTTAACTGTGACCCCTTTTCTTCACTCGATTTCAAATCTGTTTAGTATGCATATAAATATACTGGCTGATACTGCGACACTGGGTAAGTCCATGATGTAAAGTTCTGCATTTCATATGGTGTGGAGTGAAATGATATTGTGTTTTGATTCCGTATGTTATAGCATTCAGGGGTACCCAAATGTAATCGTAAGTGAATGTTTTCGGTGGTCTCCTCTTTCTCCTAGGCCATCTGTCCACCTGTTCTCCTTCACTGTTGCATTCGCCTGGGACTGCATGAGCATCTGCTTCATCATCAGGTTGTCCTACAGGTTGTTCCTCATTCATCGCATCTCCTCCTGTTGAGGTAAGCCATCATTCCCTGTTTGGGCTGCTGTTTCATCAACACTCGTTATCTCAAGGTTAACTTCTCTTCTTCCCCTTTCAGGTTCGTTGGGCTGGACAACAGGTAAGTATAGGTTATCTGATTCACCTTTTTCTTCCACAGGTTGCTGATGCTGCACAGCAGGTAAGTAATAGTAATAATCTTCATCCTCCCCTTCTTCTGGATTAGACTCATTTCCATCAGATGGCCTTTGTTCATTCACTGTCTTCTTTGGCTTTGACTCCTCCTGAGTTCAACCTCCAATGGTAAGTAATCGCAAGACAGTAAGAGATTACAGTGAAGGACACGAGATGTTCCTTTCCTTGTTCCGGTTTCACTTAATAAATTGGACTCGTTTCTCCCACTTGACGCATACAACTGTATGTACAACATCCTCCCAATGATTGTGAAGCTTCCCAGTCCCCGCTCTTGGTGTCAAATTTCGCACTAGGACACGATCTCCAGGGCCCAATATGGAACTCCTCACCTTCCCATCATAATTCTTCTTGTTCCTCTCTGCTGACTTCTTCGCTGTCTGTCTGGTAATTTCAAAAGCATCTTGCATTTCTTGCCTCCATCTCTTCACATACTCTTTATAGTCTGTAGTTCCTGTGTCAGAGGTCAAGCCAAACAGCAGATCCACTGGTAACCTTGGGGACCTTCCAAACAGCAAGTAAAATGGGAAAATCCTGTTACTTCACATCGTGTGCTGTTGTATGTGTAGTGGGGCTCAGTCGGAGAGACACAAGCCACCCTTGTAACAGGGAATATTTCTTGGACACAGGTACGTGGTTTCAAAGAGGACCCGAGACGTGGATGTAAGAAAATACAAAATTTTTATTAACAATAGAGAAGTCTTAAAACCAATTTGGGAATGACTTGGCCTGCCCTCAAGCCTCGGTTCCTACAACAGAAGAAGGGAAATTAACCATTTAACTCAAAGTAACTACAAATGATATTTTCAACAATACTTAAATGAAATCAAAAATACATATTCACACAATAAACCAAAAGAACAATAGACAAATACAGACAGAAAAAATGAAACAAGAGACAGCTGAACACCATCAAGGAAATAAACAATATAACAAATAAATACAGGCAAAAGAAATGGAACTAATGAGTCTGAATACAGCAAAAACAACCAGAGATAACAAATGAAAACCAAACAAACAATGTAACAAAGCCCTAGAGCCAAAAGAAATGAAACAATAAACCTAAACAAACAAAAGCAACCACTTAACGAATGATTACCAACAAAAATAATAAACAAAACAAACGAGTTCAAGACAGAGATAAATACAATAAATTAGACGAACCAAATAAATCAACACAAAATGAAGCTAAACAAACAAACCAAAAAAAACAAACAAATTAAGTTACTGAAGGAACAAGATCTCCGGGAGAACCAGCACGCGCGCGATTGCCCGCTGGATCGAGTAATATTCGGAAAAGTCAGTGCGGAGAAAACAGCAGTATCCACATATTGCCCTGCAGGCTCTGTAGATTCTTCCTCTATTAAGCGCTGAGTTGTGTCTAACAAACAATGAGCCTGAGCCCGATCATTCCTCCTAAAACAATTTAAAAGAATACGTTATCACAGTAATAAAAACTGCACGAACAGCGGTGGCTACACATACCTTTATATTGTTGATACCACGCGCAAAGTCACACCGACACCGTTGTCGGCCAATACAGCATGGGAATATGAACTCGCGCTGATAGGAGAAGGCAGCCGCCAACCAAACACTATGATGTTGGTCAAAGAAGCTCAGACAAAGATATTAACTAAATATAGAAACCGATGCATTTACTATTTACTCTTCAGCCCAACCACTTACCCATGAAGCGGAAGGACACCAGAAAGGGGCGGTCCACCAGCAGTGACGCACTTTGCGATACCTTGGTTGCCCTCTTTATGTTTGCACTAGAGTTACGTGATTGGATGTTGCGCAGATGAAGCCCAACCCTTAATTGCCTGGGAGTCCCTACTACATATGCAAAGCTAAGTTTGTTTAGGGACTCTTTCCAATTGGTTTTCTGTTTTTCCATCAACGTTTTCAACATCTGAGTAACGTTCTGGTGAAACGTGATGTTATCCAGCTAATTTCAAGTATCATATAGTGTCAATGCGGCAGATCGGTAATATAGATGAAATTTAGGTGTCCCCAACTGAGCAAGCTTAAAAAAGCCAAAGGCAACGGTGTCAAGGAACCAAAACTCCCTTCAGGGCCAGAATGGAGAAAAAACCTTGGGAGAAACAGTTTCTCTCTGGCCGACGAAACAAACAGTGTATGATTATAATTCTGGCAACATTGCAGGTCTTAATTCATATTAGGTAAATAGATATTCGTAAGATTATCGAAAGATTGGAGTCGCTACGCCAGAGACGGGTTTAATGAGGATGTCGTGTCGATGCAGCATTTAGCAGGGGGAGTTTATTTTGACACGCTCTGCAGGACATTTCAGGGATGCGTTGGTCGCGTCCAGGCGCAGGTCCACCATCTGATCTGGATACGCCCGGATCCGGATGACTCGCAGTAAACTCGTATAAACAGAGAGGCTAACATTAGCGTGAGATGCCATTCTTTACTTATGATGTAACGAGGACATCAGATGCGGATGGGAAGTTTTCCTGTTCCCGCTGACCTAGTTAATGCAGCCTAACAGTCATTTACTGATTTGAATAATAGAAATTGACAATGTTTTATATGTAAGCCATCCCTGTTTGCTACTGCTGCTGTGCTCGCATGTGCTCTGCTCTGCTCTTTTTGGATTTTTATTTGATATAATTTCTCTGTTGTTTAAATTTGCTAATTATAACTTTTGGATTAATCAACAAATTATGTGAAGTCATGTCTTCAGATCCAGACTTTATTTGAGAGTAGTGAGAATGTAACAGCTTTAGACACTGCTCTGGATGCGACTGGATTTGAGTGAACATTGTACATTGTTCGGTTCTTAAGTAGAGCCCGTGCAGTGTGGCACTTGCAGTTTCGGTCAGACGGGCATAGTCGCGGATCAAAAAGTCATACTTTCTCCGTTCCGATTGGAACATCAAACAGGTTCTTCCCACTCAGTGACGCACCCACTGAGAATCCTGTTAATAGTGCCTGCTTATTGGTGATTCTATTACATCGAACGTGAAAATAGAGACACCAGCCACTATAGTCACATGTTTACCGAGCCAGAGCACCTGACATCAAAGCAAATTTAAAAGTGCTGGCTAAAGCTAATCGTAAATTCCTAAGATTATTATTCATGTCGGCATCTAACGATGTTCGAGTCTTCTAAAGGGAGTCGGAGATTGACACCAAAATTAACATTAAAGAGGTGTGAACTTGCAAGTACGATGGCAGATGTAGTTTTTTGTTCTGGTCCGCCTCCTGTTAAAAGGAGTGATGAGATACTTAGCAGACTATCATCACTCAATGGCTGGTTGTCTAAGTGGTGTCCGCAAAATAACATAGGGTTCATAGACAATTGGAAAAGCTTTTGGGGCAGACCTGACCTGTTGAAGAGGACTGGCATCCATCCTTCTTGGAGTGGTGCTGCTTCTCTCTCTAGTAATTTGGCATATAGTCTTAAAGCTAAAGCTTGACTAACTGGGGCCCAGGTCAGGAAGCAGACGGACTGGCTTACCGATCGTCTGCTAGCTGTCTCCCACGTTACAGAAGTCAGATAAATCCCAACACATAGAGACTCTTTCACCTAGATATTATCACATAGAGACTGTGTCTGTTCCTCTCGAATTAGTAAATACAAAAACATCAAGACCATTCAACAGTAAAAACTTAATTGATGTCAAACTAATAAACAACAGATATACAGATGATCAAATGATAAAGCTCTGGTTGCTGAATATTCGATCCCTTTCCCAAAAGCACTTATTGTTAATGATATAATTACAGATAATAATCTAGATTTGCTGTGTTTGACAGAAAACCTGGCTAAAACCTGACGACTACATTACTTTAAATGAGTCCACCCCAAGATTATTGTTATAAACACGAGCCGCGGCCTGAAAGGTAAAGGGGAGGTTGCTGTAATTTATAATAATATCTTCAGTATTACTCAGTATAGTTTCAAATATACCCTTTTGACGTCGAGTGCTTTATGTAGCGTTATGTAGTGTAATTGATAAATCCTGTTTGACATTTGTGTTGGTTACTGTATACAGGCCACCAGGGCACAATACAGACTTTATCAAAGAATTTGCTGACTTTCTATCCGAGTTAGTACTGGCTGCAGATAAAGTACTAATTGTTGGTGATTTTAATATCCATGTAAATAATGAAAAAGACGCATTGGGATTAGCATTTAGAGACATTCTAAACTCTCTATTGGAGTAAGGCAACATGTGTCAGGACCCATTCATTGTCATAATCATACTGCTAGAACCTAATACTGTCACATGGTATAAAATGTTGATACCGTTGAAATTCTGCAGGAGAGTGACGACATCCTCAGATCATTACCTAGTATCATGTATACTTAATTTAGCTAAGGCTGCAAAAGCCGTCCCTACGCTTTAAATATGGCAGAACTATCACTGCCACTAAAAATTGCTTTCTTTTAAATAATCTTCCTCATCAGTTTCTGTCTCCTCAGCATCGCAGATAGCCCTAGAGGAACTCTGATTTTGCAACAGAAACTATTGACTCTCTTTTTTCCAG
>CM031945.1:34524694-34619694 GCA_018749465.1 Paracanthobrama guichenoti
TTTCATCGCTGCTTTTTGCGGATGACATTGTCATGTTGGCCGCCCAGACCAGGACCTTCAGCGTGCACTGGGCGGTTTTTCAGGCCGAGTGTGAAGCTGCCGGGATGAGAATCAGCACCTCAAATCCGAGGCCATGGTTCTCAGTTGGAAAAGGGTGGCTTGCCCACTTCAGATTGGTGGAGAGTTTTTGCCTCCCAGTGTGGAGGAGTTCAGGTATCTTGGGTCTTGTTCACGAGTGAGGGAAAGATGGAATCGAGAGAGATTGACAGACGGATCGGTGCAGCTTCTGCAGTAATGCGGTCGATGTACCGGGTCTGTCGTGGGTGAAGAAGGAGCTGAGCTGTAAGGCGTAAGCTCTCGATTTATCGGGTCAATCTACCTTCCTACTTCTCACCTATGGTCATGAGCTGTGGTCATAACCGAAAGGAGAAGATCCCGGATACAGGCGGCCGAAATGAGCTTTCTCCGCAGAGTTGCTGGGCGCTCCCTTAGAGATAGGGTGAGAAGCTCAGTTACTCGGGAGGAGCTCAGAGTAGAGCTGTTGCTCCTCCACATAGAGAGCCCCGGGGAAGCCCTAGGACACGCTGGAGGGATTATGTCTCCCGGCTGGCCTGGGAACGCTCGGGTTCCCCGGAAGAGCTGGAGGAAGTGGCTAGGGAGAGGGAAGTCTGGGCGTCTCTGCTTAGACTGTTGCCCCGCGACCCGCCCCGGATAAGCGGAAGATAATGAATGAATTAATTAATTAACTAAAAATTCATTTTTTTCTGAATTAAGTTGCAGGAAATTACTAGACATCCAATGTTTTATATCAGCTATGCATTCCGCTAATTTTGTGAATTGGTAAGTTTCATTCAGGGCGTGAAGAAATATAGAGCTGAGTATCATCAGCATAACAGTGAAAACTAATGCCATGCTTCCTAATGATATCTCTCAGTGGTAGCATGTACAGGGTGAAGAGCAACGGTCCCAGCACTGAGCTCCCTGCGGTAACTCCATACTGAACTTGTGATCGCTGTGACATCTCTTCATTTACTGCTACAAACTGATAACGGTCAGATAAGTATGATTTAAACCATGCCAGTGCAATTCAGCTAATGCCAACATAATTTTTGAGTCTATTCAAAAGAACGTTGTGGTCGATAGTATCGAATGCAGCGCAAAGATCGAAAGTAACACTAATAGAGAGATACAACCACGATCGGATGATAAGAGTAAATCATTTGTAACTCTGATGAGAGCAGTCTCAGTATTATGATATGGTTCTAAATCCTGACTTGAAATCCTCACAGATACCATTTCTTTCTAAAAAGGAACAAAATTGTGAAGACACTGTCTTTTCCAGTATTTTTGACAGAAAGGGTAGATTTGAGATCGACCTGTAATTGACTAATTCTGTAGGATCAAGTTGAGGTTTTTAATAAGTGTTTTGATAATAGCCAACTTAAAAGTTTTGGTACATATCCTAATGACAAAGATGAGTTAATGATATTAAGAAGAGGATCTATGACCTCTGGTAGCATCTCTTTAAATAGCCTAGTCGGTATAGGGTCGAGCATACATGTTGTTGATTTAGATGATTTAGATGATTTAACGAGTTTAGTTGGTCTAAGAGAGTCGAGAAATAAGCAGATCTAGCAGTTTTTACGGCCTTTCTGTATGCGATCATGCTCTCTTTCCATGAATTACTTAAAAACCTCTAGTTTTGTTTTCTTCCAGCTGCGCCCATTTTCCTGGCTGCTGTTTTAAGGGGTCTGGTGTGCTCGTTGTACCACGGCGTTGGACTATTTTCATTAATCTTCTTTAAGCGCCGGGGAGCAACTGTGTCTAAAGTGCTGGAAAAAAGAGAGTCAATAGTTTCTGTTGCAAAATCGAGTTCCTCTAGGCTATCTGGGATGCTGAGGAGATGAAACTGATGAGGAAGATTATTTAAAAAGCAATCTTTAGTGGCGCAGTGATAGTTCTGCCATATTTGAAGCGTAGGGGACGGCTTTGCAGCCTTAGCTAAATTAAGTATACATGATACTAGGTAATGATCTGAGATGTCGTCGCTCTGCTGCAGAATTTCAACGGTATCAACATTTATTCCATGTGACAGTATTAGGTCTAGAGTATGATTAAGGCGATGAGTGGGTCCTGACACGTGTTGCCTTACTCCAATAGAGTTTAGAATGTCTCTAAATGCTAATCCCAATGCGCTTTTTCATTATCTACATGGATATTAAAATCACCAACAATTAGTACTTTATCTGCAGCCAGTACTAACTCTGATAGAAAGTCAGCAAATTCTTTGATAAAGTCTGTATTGTGCCCTGGTGGCCTGTATACAGTAGCCAGCACAAATGTAAAACGGGATTTATCAATTACACTACATAACGCTACATAAAGCACCAAGACGTCAAAAGAATTATATTTGAAACTATACTTCGGAGTAATACTGAAGATATTATTATAAATTACAGCAACCCCTCCCCCTTTACCTTTCAGACGTGGCTTGTGTTTATAACAATAATCTTGTGGGGTGGACTCATTTAAAGTAATGTAGTCGTCAGGTTTTAGCCAGGTTTCTGTCAAATACAGCACATCTAGATTATTATCTGTAATCATATCATTAACAATAAGCGCTTTTGGGGAAAGGCATCGAATATTCAGCAACCCGAGCTTTATCATTTGATCATCTGTATTATGTCTGTTGTTTATTTGTTGGACATCAATTAAGTTTTTACTGTTGAATGGTCTTGATGGTTTTTTGTATTTACTAATTCGGGGAACAGACACAGTCTCTATGTGATAATATCTAGGTGAAAGAGTATCTATGTGTTGGGATTTATCTGACTTCTGTAACGGGAGACAGCTAGCAGACAGTCGGGTAAGCCAGTCCGTCTGCTTCCTGACCTGGGCCCCAGTTAGTCAAGGTTAAGCTCTAAGACTATGTGCCAAATTACTAGAGAGAAGAGCAGCACCACTCCAAGAAGGATGGATGCCGTCCCTCTTCAACAGGTCCGGTCTGCCCCAAAAGCTTTTCCAATTGTCTATGAACCCTATGTTATTTTATGGACACCACTTAGACAACCAGCCATTGAGTGATGATAGTCTGCTAAGTATCTCATCACTCCTTTTAACAGGAGCGGACCAGAACAAAAACTGCATCTGCCATCGCATTTGCGAGTTCACACACCCCTTTAATATTAATTTTGGTGATCTCCGACTGGCGAAGTCGAACATCGTTAGTGCCAACGTGAATAATAATCTTAGAGAATTTACGATTAGCTTTAGCCAGCACTTTTAAATTTGCTTTGATGTCAGGCGCCTGGCTCCCAGTAAACATGTGACTATGGTGGCTGGTGTCTCTATTTTCACGTTCCGTGTAATAGAATCACCAATAACTAGGCACTTTCAACAGGATTCTCAGTGGGTGCGCCACTGAGTGGGGAGAACCTGTTTGATGTTCTAATCGAATGTAAGAGTGGTTTTTTGATCCACGACTATGCCACCTCACCGTTACGCATGGGCTCTACAGCCGGAAACGAACAATGTACAACGTTCACTAAGCTAGTCGCATCCAAAGTAGTGTCTAAAGCTGTTACATTCTCACTACTCTCAAATAAAGTCTGGATGCGTGTCTCTAATTCTCAAATCTCTATCTCCTTACATTTATCACATGTGAAGCCCTGCTCGCCAACGGAGACGGATACACTAAACATGAAACATGCGGTGCAAGTGACAATGATATTGTTTGAGCAGCGCGCCCCCTCCCCCAGCAGGTGAGCCCAAGGCAAAAGTAATCAACTAATCGATCGCCCATACCACTCTAGGCAAGAAAAATAAATGGTCATCAACAAAATCATACAGTATGCATTAATCACAGTTTCTTAGTGACAAACAATATTGTTTGACAACACCACTCATTATTTTACTTTTCTTCTCTTTTTCTTTTTATTACAAATTGTAACCACCACACTGGCGCACCAACCGTTTTTCCCATCGTTAAACTAGTAAAAGTGGATTCAGACACGCCCTGAGTGCACCTGCGCCATGTGCTCAGATCTCAAAATAGGGCCCAATGTTTTAAATATACTAAATTGCAGCTTCATCACTACAAATGTGTAATTACAAGACATTAAGACATGTAATTAAAAACAAGTTCAATAAAAATGAATGTAAAGTTTTTAGGTTCCAATGAAGATGATTCAGAATCAAAATTACATTTATTAAATGATATCCACTGGTACAAACAAAAGAAAGAGTCTAGGGAAACAGCGTGCACAGCACAAACAATACCAGACAGTAAACACACAGTGATAATGAACAGAAAACAAACAGGTGTGATCGTCAAATCATCATGGTGACAAACCAGGGCTGTGTCTGAGATCGCCCCCTATACCCTTGAATAGGGCATTATTTGAGGGGACGGCCATTTGTAGTGGTGTCCGAAACCATAGTGGATGTTATTGAGTGCACTCATTCAATCCCATAATGCACTGCAATAAAGAGTGTAAAACAACCTTTCGCAGTCTCTCTTGAACCCAACACGCAATTAAGTGGCTTAAACTGCAATTCATCGACTGGCCGCTAGAGAGAAAAGGGAGTCAAATCTGTATCTCCCCCATGTTAAAATGCCCAACTTTACAGCTGAAAAAAAATATGTTTACAGCCTGGTACAAAAAGTGGTGTTGGTCTATACGGCTAATTTTGCCCTTCATGACAACTGTGAGGGGGGTGAATTGTTTTATAACTCTTTCATTTACATTCCATAAAGCCTTAAAGTTCTGCATAATTAAGGGCGTGGACACTTTGAGTGACAGGTGGATTGCCGTTTGTCTGCTGTTATGCTGCCTTCACGTGCTATCGGAAATTTCCTACTTCCCACTTCTGAAGTCGTGGCACACAATTACTGGCACACTGCATTCAAATTGTGACTTGAGAGAAGTTTGGTCCTACCAGACTCTCGTACATTTCATTTGTACAGAGAGTCTGGCCACTCTCCATTGACAAGCATTAACTTCCTTGAAGGCGGGTACTCTGTTGAAGTTTAAAATTATTGGATCTGCCCAGAGCCACTCTGGATCTGCCATAACAAATCGCGCAATATATAACATTTGAGTTTGAATAATTCTCAAATATATTTATTTACAAAATATTATTATGTTCCTGATAAATCATCCCTGAAATATTTTGTTTTTAGTCATTGCCAAGCTCAGGCATAATTGGTTTCAGATATTTAGTTTTAAAAACAAGAAGTTTACTCATTATTTGGTCAACTATGTTACGGACAAAACCTATAAGTTTTAACTTTAAGTAAATGGCAGACATTTAAAAAAATCATTACTCTTTGAAGAATATGTGTCTATTTACCTACCTTTTCAAATAAAATACCCAATGAATTAAGAAAATACACATTTTGTTCAATTGAAACCCCAAATTTCAAGTACTGATTAATGATAATTTTCTTGATTAAATTATGCTGCAGTATATATTTGACAGCTACTCAGTTTCAAAATATTTACTTGGAGATTAGGGAACCATTAAAATACATATATTTAAAAAAACATAATGGTAACTTAATTGACAGCCCAGTATCATAGTTGACAAAAGTAACATAGTTGACTGGACAAGGCAAAGTAGGATGATGTATTTCACAAAAACAATCCTAAACTATATCAGTTATTATATATAAGCTAATCTCTTATTGCATTTAATCAAGACCTGTTGAATATTTCATGACACAAAGGAGAAATACAGACGCACATCAGTTTATAAGGATCAATCACAACTTTATTAACAAGCACATATATCATAAGCAAGAGATCCAAAAGTATCAAAACAGCACTTACACAAAAATTCCACCATGTAAACATTTTGAAAATCTTGTTTGTGGAATGAAATACAGTAGTGCATTGTATTGAACAAAAATAATAGTGCACTGCAATAAGTAACAATAACTAAATAGTGTTTTATTCTGTTGGTTAACAGAATAAGTGTGCTGCATTGGATCAAAATTGTAATAGTGCAAACAATTGTATCTCAAAAACATTCATATGTCAGAACATGAAGTAAAACATTGGCATACCCTCCAACTTCCAGGCACCCATGAAACCGGGCGGAGACAGAACACAATCCCCATTTTCTAACCCAAGAACATGGCCAATTATGGTTTGTTTTTTAATGACTTTGTCAAACTCAATCAAGTAATCTTTGAGTGTGTTTGTGTGTGTGTGTGCGCACGCATGTCCTTAGCCATGAAGAAATGATTTGGCAATATCTTCCCACACATCTCTTTTTATTTCAACATGACGTGCTGTCACGTGCTGTGGGGCAGGAATCAACCTGAGCACATCCTCAAATAGATACCAGAGCGCATCCTCTCGCATTGGCCAGTAGTAACGATTGTGTCCCACTCTGTGCATGCACTTAACATGAACATGTGTCTCACTCACTTCAACAATGGTTCCAGGGTAAACCTCATTGTCATATCTGATGACACACCACTGACCAACAGTGTCATCTCTATCCCACTGTACTTCAAGGTCTGGTTGTTCTTGGTGCAATGCAGGAACAGCAGAGTTGACTTTGAAGTCGACGGCCTGAGCTTGGTAACACTGACATTGCAGAATCTGCCTTGTTGAACACAGGCAGCTCACATCACGGTATGTCAGTTTCCCTGGTGTTTGCGTGATGACCTGGTGAATCCGCATAGTGCATGGTACAGCAGGGAGTCGTTGTGGCATCTGCTGTATGGCCTTTTCCACTGTAGCCTCTTCAATGTAGAAGATCTTTACAGCTGTATTGGTGTTTACCAATGCATTGAAAAGATGTTTAGCAGCCTCCTACCCCATCGGGCACACCCTTCCGTGGCTGGCCTCAAAAAGTTCCAAGTGCTCGCAGTGAAGCCCTGGTTGTACAATTCAGTTGTCAACATGTAAAAGTTGCCCTTCTGCCTGTATTGTGAGCAGGGACCATCACTGAAAAAGTGGATAATTGACACTGTTGGGCATGTTTCCTTGAGATGGTTAAGTATTGGGGAGAGGTGTGCCCATATGGCAGGTGGACCCTTTTCTTTGCATGGCGAAATTGTAGTGAAGCACAAGTGGTCTTCCCACCACCAATGTAGAGGACCCTGTATGAAGAGTTGCTTGTTGATGAGAAGAGGCAAAATGGACAGCTTGAATCTCTTTGTGAAACTTGCAAGAGTAGTTTTCAGAAAAATCAATGTGTATGAGGCATTCATTACTCTTCATGTTCTTTTTCAATTCCCTGTAGTAGTTAAACTGGGTCTTGATGTTGAACAAGTGCCTTTTGAACTTTTTGAGCTGTTGCTGGAAAGTCTCAATCAGGTCCTCCAAAGAACTCTCCATTTCCCTCTTCACGGTGATATTCACAGGCAACTTTTCTTTGCTGTCACCACTTTTCTTCTCTCTGAGGACAGTTTCAGTTGTCCACTGCACACAAGAAACTTGGGTTTGACCATCATAGCCAGACTGAATCTTGAGGTCTTGTAGTTTGCAGTTCTTGCATTCCAAATACATGCATGGCTTAAATGTTGGATTACAGCAAGTTTCCTCAGCAAGAGATTCCAACTCTGTTCTCTCCAGAAGTTTAAGTCCATGAAGTTTCTCCACGATAAATTCCAAATTTTCATGCACCTTACATAGACACGTATCTCTGTCTGCAATGGTTGGATGGACTACCCAGTATGGGCGCATTCGGCAGAAGAGTGTATAGGAAAGTTTGCTAGAGACGTTTTCCAGCAGGAATTTCCTATGGAGGTTTTTCATGGTGTCAGTCATAAACCGCTCCTGTTTTTTTACTTTTCCCTTTGTTACGGTCTGCTTTTTACCTGCAGTTGAACAACTTACGTCATCCCTGGTGTAAAAGGCAACAACCTGGTCTTGCAGTTTTGAGTGTGTGGATATGTATTTCTTCCTGGCAAAACAGGCTATTTCGTCCCCATTTGTGTTCACATTCTTGCAGAATCGTTTGGCTGAGACACCCAGTGTGTCATGAATGATTTTCTGGAACCTGTATTTTTTCAATATCTTTCCAGATACGATTCTGGCGATTAGGTTCCTGGTCTTTTCTTTTGCTGCACACTGAAATTTTTGTTTGAGGCTTTTCACAAGTGCATGATGATAGACTAGAGTTCTCCGCACATCATTACTGACTGGACTTGTTCCGATCATCCTTTTTGTTCTTTTCCTAGGCGAGTCGACATTGCACAGTAGCCGCTCATAGCGCTTTACGGTATTTGTCTGATGTTTTTGTTTGAGCTTTAAGCTTTTCCTTGAGTTTGTGATTCTCAATGTATATTTTCTTTTACCGTCTTCTTCTAGTCCTTCTTCCTTGTATTCTCTGTCTGAAATTGCAATGTAGACATTTAAAAATTATGTTTTAACAGCAGGTGTCACTTAAAGCATTTGAAATTAATTGTCACCATGCCACCATGTAATTTTGCATTTTAATCTAACACTATAATCTAACAAGTACTTTTGCATGAGACATTGCTCTGTTTAAGGTACTTTCTACATAGCCTGACTACATAGTTCTGTTTGAGGTTCTTTCTACATAACCTTCTAACCTTCCTGGATGTG
Organism: Paracanthobrama guichenoti; assembly: GCA_018749465.1. Taxonomy (NCBI): domain Eukaryota; kingdom Metazoa; phylum Chordata; class Actinopteri; order Cypriniformes; family Gobionidae; genus Paracanthobrama; species Paracanthobrama guichenoti. The sequence continues at coordinate 34,533,280 of CM031945.1, forward strand.
GAACTGGTTGTTCCTCGCTGTCAGGACTCAGTGGTGGGGTAACAATAGCAGAAGCCTGTTTCTTTCTCACGCCTGCTCTGTTCCTGGGCTCTTCTCCAGGCCTTTCTCTTTGCACGTTTTTCCCTCTCACTCTGTTCAGATATGGGCTTATAGTATGCACCTTGCTCCCTGTTTTCTGCCGGCCTTTTGCCAAGTATGCCTCCCTTTTTGCAGGATCAGCATCTCGCCGTGCACGGTAACGGCGCTGCTTTTCTGCAGCAGATAATCGTGGCATTTGCCTGAAAAACAAGTTTACTTTTATAATATTTATTTCAAAGTATTTTATAGTTACTGTACAGTTAGAATATTAAATTAACTCCTGAAAACTATAATAACATGTCATGAATGTCAACTATGTTACTCTTGGTCAACTAAGTTACCTTTGCAGAGTAACATAGGTGACTGGTAACCTAGTTGACATTTTTGCTGTTCTTGGGGATAAAATCAAAATGGTTGCCTAGCACCAGACACCACATGGCATTTTACGGAGAGGTTCTTCTAAATATTACATGTACAACGGAGTAAAATTGAAATTCAAAGTTATTCATGAATTCATTGTAGTAACATTGTTGACATATGATAAATACGCATTTGCCCCAAGCACTACTTTAGGTGAAATAACTGAAAATGTGGAGGGAGAACATACCTTGGAGTCTTGCTAGTTTTTCTTCAGGAGGAAATGACATCATGTGGAGCAGGTCATGTGATTTGGAAAACACACTCTTCCTTGAGGGGTGTATTTGCTATGGGTAACTTAGATGACAGCGACTTCTCGGACACATATTCAATTTGTCAATTTCTATTGAAAATGTGACATATTGCCCAAAAAGACACATTGTTCACAATTACCTCAACTTAATGTAAATAATATAATTAAAACTGTTTTTGAATACGTTTTTAAATGTTTTTTAGGTAATGAGATTGTGGTTGTAATTCATTTCGGACGGTTATTTAGTTGACATTTTAGGGATATCTAGTCAATTTTTATAAATAAATTATTATTTCCATAATAATTAACCATGGAATTTGTAAAGATAAGATCATGAAGAACACTGAAGACTTTTAAAATTTTATTTTAATAAGCATGTTTGCGAGATAAATCTCATGGACATGAAAACTCCCTTTATTAATTATATATTGACCCGCTAACGCTTCGTGCGTGACGTATGTCATCTCAAACTAGCGCATTTACATTTGAAAATAGGAAAACTGAATTTGAAACTAGGAAACTAATATTTATGATAATTCCGATAGCACGTGAAGGCAGCATAAGTCATCACGTCACCTCAGCTCCACCCCACGCCCGCCTCTTTGCCCATTTTCAGTTATCCGGGAGTGACATGCTTCCGAGATGGCAACGATCGACTTTAGGCTTCAAAAATTCTCTTCAGAAACCTACGGATGACGCCATGGACACTACGCCCATATTTTTTGTTACAGTCTATAGCTGCGTCTCATTTTCAAGGCTGCGTCCTCCGGAGGTCGATTTGAAGGCTGCACACGCCATCGAGGGGTCTCATTTAAGAAAAGTAACCATTAGATTGCAAAGTAAGAAAGAAATGACAGCATTTTACACCTTACAAGAAATAACAGTCAATTTGATGTTTACATTTGATGTAAACTATTGTTTATAAATAGTTACAATTCGTTTAATTGACTCAGAGTCGACTCTTACTTTTGAGAGACAATAACTTTATAAACGGTGCACTTTAAGATTTAAAACTTTGCAGGGTGTTTTCCTTCACTTTGAACTATGTTACACACTACATGAAAGGTCATTTTCAAAAATCCATAATAGGGACAATTTAAGTAACGTTTCACGAGTCTTCGGTACACTCGTTTCGAAACGAGCATCGTTAAAACAACGATAATTTGCGGTTCAGTGAGTGAGTCAAATGTTGATTCAGTAACTGCTTTGACGAATTCCTCAAGTTCATTCAGTGAAGGACTCGTGTTCGTTAGACTGATCTGTGAGTGAAAATAAAACGAGCCATGAAAAGAATCGGCTCAACGAGTCATTTGCTCATGAATCGGACTAACTAACACTGGCATCGTTTGTTTTGGCGTTCAGCTCGCGAGGACAGGACTCAACAGAAGGATTTACGCGATGTTTTTATCACCACATTTAATCCAGCCTTCAAAATTACATCTGGTAATTATGTCTTTTATTTTATATTTTTATATATTGTGGCGCTGGAGAGCCCGCATCGCAAACACTGACTGGAAAACTGGTAAATCGTCTATATATTGTTACCCACCTCTAAGGTGATTGAAATTGAGTCAGTAAAAGTAATCTGAGTACAGGAAATTGTGTTAAATTATTTAATTTATATTAATAATAATATATAGATCATTAGTGAGTCAGAGACAACATAAACCGTTGAGAGCGCTGCTACTGCCAATCACTGCGTTTCTACGGCAACCATGGAGCGTCATGTATTATTACGTCACAGACAGTAGGCTTACAATAGGCTTACTATTAAGACTCTTGCTCGCAGTCTCTCAGTGCAGCGACACATCTACCGATACACTACAGCAGAAACCTACCGATACACTACAGCAGAAACCTACCGATACACTACAGCAGAAACCTACCGATACACTACAGCAGAAACCTACCGATACACTACAGCAGAAACCTACCGATACATATTACAGCAGAAAACTACCGATATCACAGCAGAAAACTACCGATACATATTACAGCAGAAACCTACAAAACAAACGATGTCTACAAACCGCCGAGAGGTGTGTCTGGAGATATACGTGAACGGAGAGTTCTACTGCACTGACAGTGTCTGGGTCCCGGATGAGGAAGATGTGCAGATGGAGTTTATGGTCACCGATCGCATCTACGACCTTCTCGGCTGCTCACCGGGCGAGATCACTGCACAGCTGGAGGTGGACACGGACGAGTGCATGTCGGTCAGTCACTGCGCTTTAGAGGGGGAGGATCTGCAGATCGACATTGACATGAAGCACCCAACCTCTACCTGTAAAACCCCTGAGAACAGCCCGACAGGTGAATGCTCAACACGCACCGCTCACACATTTTCTATATAACTTACTGTAATCATTAGGATGATCAAAACTTATAATAACTGTTTTAATGAGCTCATTGTTTCTGCTTAAATGAATGCACGATGTTAGCGAACTGCATGATTTGCTTTGTCTTAGAACTGTACATTTCTGACATATGAACATTACTTGAGCCCTGTTCACACCTGGTATTAAGATGCGTTTGGTCGATCGGATCACAAGTAGATCTTAATGCATCGTGTTTCCTTCTTGAGCGTTCTTTTTTTTTTCAAGATTGTCTGCATTTTTTGCTTCAATAAATATTCTGGACAACTGATGTTGTTTAAAATAATATGCAGAGGAAAACCAAGTCCTGTGTTTGGTTACAAAACTTGTGCAATCTGACGAAATACATTACAAATTACTATATATTTTGTAATCTGTAGTGAAATACATTTTAAAAGTAACCTTCCCAACCCTGATGTCAACAGAGCATTTGAGATGAGATGCAAACAGAGATGTCTCTCAAGTCAGACTAATTATTCATGTCTAATCTGTGGCTTGAGATGTTTCTAATAACATATTATGTGTTTTTCAGGAAGTACCAAAGAGTGGATGATGAAAAAAATTGGTGGATTTTTTCAAATGCTTTTGGGATGGATCCGGCTGTTCCTGAGCTAAGCTCTGAAAAGGATCTGGTCCAGTGCCAAGAGTTCCTGAACCGGAACCTGAATTGGAACTGGTTGGCATCTGCTGGCCAGCAGAAGTGTCGGGAGCAGCAGCGGATCGATCAGGGTGGCACGGATGCTCCTGAAACCCCTGAAATGAACGGCCCAGAAGGTGAACCTGTGTCTGCAGAAGGTCAGGAGGTTGACGTCAATGATGGCACGGATGCTTCTCCTGAAAACCATGAAAAGAACATCCCAAAAGGTGAATGTCAACAGATGCAACATTACAATGACCATGTGCATGCTGTAAAGTTTCAGGAGTGACAACCGCATTTAACGCCATTAACAACGAAGTTGTTCCGCACACACGTATAGTACACGATGCGAATAGTTTTTGTAAATGCGGTTGCCACTCCCGTAAATGACTGAACTGTGTGAGTACAGAACGAATGAGACGCAAACAGAAATGTCTTTCAAGTTGGACTAATTATTCATTTTTGGTCTGTGGTTAGTGATGTTTCTAATAACCGAGCCCTTGTGTGTCCCAGATGCAAGCGTTCCTGAGGCTGGACTGGATCTGGTTGATCCCAAGGAATCGTGTGTCTCAAGCGTTCCCGAGTCAGAATCTGAATCAGATCTGCTTGCTTCAGATGAATCGTGTGTCCCAGGTCCAAGCAGTTCTGTGCCAACACCTGACGTGCAGGAACTATTTCGGGAAGAAGACTGGTTCCGATTGGAGGAGCGTGTGAAGGGCTGTACACAGCGTCATAGACCTGTCACTGCAGTCTGGAACAACATCTTCATTGGAAATGAGTAAGTCTACAACACATTTACACTAAAATAAACCATGTGTGAACAGGATATATTTCTACATTGTAAATCCTCCCAAGACTAATCTAGGCTGTTGTGTTCTCGTGCAGAGAGATAGCACGGGACCGAATGAGACTGAAGGAGCTGGGTATTACTCACGCCCTGAATGCGGCTATGTGAAGACCAAACTGAGGGTCTGGTTGGGGCTGCTCTGGGAGAAAGACCTGAGAGAAACTGTTAATACAGGGGCGAGTTATTACAGAGGCATGAACATCAAATATTGTGGCTTGCCTGCAACGCGTGACAAAATCAGCAAATACTTCTACAAAGCTGCCAAATTCATCCACAAGGCCAAGCAAACCCCAGGAAGTAAGATCTTTTATCAAGTGTTCTGGAGTGACAAACTGTTTGGGACTTTTTTTTGTTGTTGACTCATCTCTGTTTTTATTCCCACAGATAAGGTGTTCATTCACTGCACAGACGGTGTCAGCTATGCCCCTACACTTTTTCTGGCATACCTCATGATCCACCATAACATGACTGTGGAGGATGCCATTGATCATCTCATAAAGGCGAGGTACATCAAGCCCGACACAGAGTTCCTGAAGCAGCTGGCCGTCCTCAACCAGGATCTCATGAAAAACAACAGCCAAAATGAAGTCCGGCAGAGCACCGATTAAAAATGGTGCACAGATCAAAGATACAAAGTAAAGACACCATCATGAGAGGCAGAGCGGAAAACAGAAGAAACCCAGAGAGAATCGTCAAGTGCGAGGAAAAAAGGATGCAATTACAGTGTGTGTGTGTGTGTGTGTGTGTGTTTGTGCTTAATAAACATTTTAAGAAACACTGGATATGAATGCAATTAATGTCTAATAAAGGTTGTTTTAAATATGTGACCCTGGACCACAAAACCAGTCATAAGGGTCAATTTTGAGATGTATACATCATCTGAAAGCTGAATAAATAAGCTTTCCATTGATGTATGGTTTGTTAGGATAGAACAATATTTGGCTAATTGGTTAATTATTTGACCAATCGTGGCAATATATGTAGTACCCTCGCCGCCTGATGAGGGGAGATATTAAGAGACAATAAAGACGAGACACACGGAGCTGCTGCTTCAACTTCTCAGTCTGTATATTGTTTTTGATTAATGCAAATATTTCAACATTTTCATATACTGATAACCGTATAACATGAAACATCTCTTTCAGAAGAAAAACCACAATATATATGTAAACACAGAATTACTCACATACAGTTTCTCATCAGGCTCTGTTTCCAATTCAAACAATTTCGATAACTTTTAGATGACAGTGTACATTAATAGTATATATCTATAGCAATCAATACTCACGTATGACATTCTGCCTAGCAAATTAAACACATATACTATTGTCTATGTCTTAAACTCTTTTTAACTACTTAAATAAGCTCTGGGTGTATTTAAAGCATCAGCAGAAATAATGATTTCTTTACACAACATAAGCATGAACTCCTTCATTACCCTTATTCTTGTGAAATAACACATTTCCTTTTTGTAAACACTGTACTTTGACTCTTAACTGTTATATTAGTTATTGAAAGCACAAAACATATACATAAATTTCCCCGTCTTCACATTCTTTCTGATGCCTGGCCTCTGCCATCAGATTAGCATTAACACATAACACACGTGCTACACACATTGTTAACTTGAACCTAACTTTTAAACTTACATCTTCAAATTATTTATACATTCAAACAAAATCATACAGTATGCGTTAATCACAGTTTCTTAGTGACAAAACAATATTGTTTGACAACACCACTCATTATTTTACTTTTCTTCTCTTTTTCTTTTTATTACAAATTGTAACCACCACACTCTCCCCTTCGAAAATAAATGTCGTCCCGACATTACTCTTTTGTGTTTCTTAATGTTTTTTTTTTTTTTAGGGTGAAACTTTCAATTTATATATGCACTGCAGATTAACCCTATTTGCTATTCTTCAATAAAGGAATATACTGGACATTAACATAGTCGTTTGTCTTCTTTAACTGTGACCCCTTTTCTTCACTCGATTTCAAATCTGTTTAGTATGCATATAAATATACTGGCTGATACTGCGACACTGGGTAAGTCCATGATGTAAAGTTCTGCATTTCATATGGTGTGGAGTGAAATGATATTGTGTTTGGATTCCGTATGTTATAGCATTCAGGGGTACCCAAGTAATCGTAAGTGAATGTTTTCGGTGGTCTCCTCTTTCTCCAAGGCCATCTGTCCACCTGTTCTCCTTCACTGTTGCATTCGCCTGGGACTGCATGAGCATCTGCTTCATCATCAGGTTGTCCTACAGGTTGTTCCTCATTCATCGCATCTCCCTCCTGTTGAGGTAAGCCATCATTCCCTGTTTGGGCTGCTGTTTCATCAACACTCGTTATCTCAAGGTTAACTTCTCTTCTTCCCCTTTCAGGTTCGTTGGGCTGGACAACAGGTAAGTATAGGTTATCTGATTCACCTTTTTCTTCCACAGGTTGCTGATGCTGCACAGCAGGTAAGTAATAGTAATAATCTTCATCCTCCCCTTCTTCTGGATTAGACTCATTTCCATCAGATGGCCTTTGTTCATTCACTGTCTTCTTTGGCTTTGACTCCCTCCTGAGTTCAACCTCCAATGGTAAGTAATCGCAAGACAGTAAGAGATTACAGTGAAGGACACGAGATGTTCCCTTTCCTTGTTCCGGTTTCACTTAATAAATTGGACTCGTTCTCCCACTTGACGTACAACTGTATGTACAACATCCTCCCAATGATTGTGAAGCTTCCCAGTCCCCCCTCTTGGTGTCAAATTTCGCAATAGGACACGATCTCCAGGGCCCAATATGGAACTCCTCACCTTCCCATCATAATTCTTCTTGTTCCTCTCTGCTGACTTCTTCGCTGTCTGTCTGGTAATTTCAAAAGCATCTTGCATTTCTTGCCTCCATCTCTTCACATACTCTTTATAGTCTGTAGTTCCTGTGTCAGAGGTCAAGCCAAACAGCAGATCCACTGGTAACCTTGGGGACCTTCCAAACAGCAAGTAAAATGGGGAAAATCCTGTTACTTCACATCGTGTGCTGTTGTATGTGTAGTGGGGCTCGAGTCGGAGAGACACAAGCCACCCTTGTAACAGGGAATATTTCTTGGACACAGGTACGTGGTTTCAAAAGAGGACCCGAGACGTGGATGTAAGAAAATACAAAATTTTTATTAACAATAGAGAAGTCTTAAAACCAATTTGGGAATGACTTGGCCTGCCCCGAAGCCTCGGTTCCTACAACAGAAGAAGGGAAATTAACCATTTAACTCAAAGTAACTACAAAATGATATTTTCAACAATACTTAAATGAAATCAAAAATACATATTCACACAATAAACCAAAAACAAAAGACAAAGACGAACAATAGCAAATACAGACAGAAAAATGAAACAAGAGACAGCTGAACACCATCAAGGAAATAAACAATATAACAAATAAATACAGGCAAAAGAAATGGAACGAATGAATCTGAATACAGCAAAAACAACCAGAGATAACAAATGAAAACCAAACAAACAATGTAACAAAGCCCTAGAGCCAAAAGAAATGAAACAATAAACCTAAACAAACGAAAGCAACCACTTAACGAATGATTACCAACAAAAATAATAAACAAAACAAACGAGTTCAAGACAGAGATAAATACAATAAATTAGACGAACCAAATAAATCAACACAAAATGAAGCTAAACAAACAAACCAAAAAAAACAAAAACAAATTAAGTTACTGAAGGAACAAGATCTCGGGAGAACCAGCACGCGCGATTGCCCGCTGGATCGAGTAATATTCGGGAAAGTCAGTACGGAGAAAACAGCAGTATCCACATATTGCCCTGCAGGCTCTGTAGATTCTTCCTCTATTAAGCGCTGAGTTGTGTCTAACAAACAATGAGCCTGAGCCCGATCATTCCTCCTAAAACTATTTAAAAGAATACGTTATCACAGTAATAAAAAACTGCACGAACAGCGGTGGCTACACATACCTTTATATTGTTGATACCACGCGCAAAGTCACACCGTTGTCGGCCAATACAGCATGGGAATATGAACTTGCGCTGATAGGAGAAGGCAGCCGCCAACCAAACACTATGATGTTGGTCAAGAAGCTCTAGACAAAGATATTAACTAAATATAGAAACCGATGCATTTACTATTTACTCTTCAGCCCAACCACTTACCCATGAAGCGGAAGGGACACCAGAAAGGGGCGGTCCACCAGCAGTGACGCACAAGCGATACCTTGGTTGCCCTCTTTATGTTTGCACTAGAGTTACGTGATTGGATGTTGCGCAGATGAAGCCCAACCCTTAATTGCCTGGGAGTCCCACTACATATGCAAAGCTAAGTTTGTTTAGGGACTCTTTCCAATTGGTTTTCTGTTTTTCCGTCAACGTTTTCAACATCTGGAGTAACGTTCTGGTGAAACGGTGATGTTATCCAGCTAATTTCAAGTATCATATAGTGTCAATGCGGGCAGATCGGTAATATAGATGAAATTTAGGTGTCCCCAACTGAGCAAGCCAAAAGCCAAAGGCAACGGTGTCAAGGAACCAAAACTCCTTCAGGGCCAGAATGGAGAAAAAAACCTTGGGAGAAACCAGGCTCAGTCGGGGTGCCAGTTCTCCTCTGGCCGACGAACAAACAGTGTATGATTATAATTCTGGCAACATTGCAGGTCTTAATTCATATTAGGTAAATAGATATTCGTAAGATTATCAAAAGATTGGAGTCGTCACGCCAGAGACGGGTTTAATGAGGATGTCGTGTCGATGCAGCATTTACAGGGGGAGTTTATTTGACACGCTCTCTGCAGACATTTCAGGGATGCGTTGGTCATGTCCTCATCTGACCTCCGGCCGTATGTCTTGGACATTCGGATGAAGAGAGGGGCGGAGCTGTCAACTGATCACCACCTGGTGGTGAGTTGGATCCGATGGTGGGGGAGGAAGATAGACAGACTCGGGAGACCCAAACGTACTGTGAGGGTCTGTTGGGAACGTTTGGCCGAGCCCCCTGTCAGAGAGATCTTCAACTCCCACCTCCGACAGAGCTTCGACTGGATCCCGAGGGAGTCTGGAGATGTTGAGTCCGAGTGGACCATGTTCTCCACCTCCCTTGTCGACGCGGCTGCTCGGAGCTGTGGCCATAAGGTCTCCGGTGCCTGTCGAGGCGGAAATCCCCGAACCCGGTGGTGGACACCGGAAGTAAGGGATGCGTCAAGCTGAAGAAGGAGTCCTATCGGGCCTGGTTGGCTTGTGGGACTCCTGAGGCAGCTGACGGGTACAGGCAGACCAAGCGGACTGCAGCCCGGATAGTTGGATAGTTGTCGGATAGTTGTGACCAACACTGTTTACAGTGGAGATGGGCAGCTGTTGACCTCAACTGGGGATATCGTCGGACGGTGGAAGGAATACTTTGAGGATCTCCTCAATCCCACCAACACGTCTTCCATTGAGGAAGCAGTGGCTGAGGGCTCAGAGGTGGATTCATCCATCACCCGGGCTGAAGTCATCGAGGTAGTTAAAAAGCTCCTCGGTGGCAAGGCACCGGGGGTCGATGAGATCCGCCCTGAGTACCTCAAGTCTCTGGATGTTGTGGGGCTGTCTTGGCTGACACGCCTCTGCAACATCGCATGGCGGTTGGGGACAGTGCCTCTGGACTGGCAGACCGGGGTGGTGGTCCCTCTTTTCAAGAATGGGGACCGGAGAGTGTTCCAACTACAGGGGGATCACACTTCTCAGCCTCCCCGGGAAAGTCTATGGCAGGGTACTGGAGAGGAGAATTCGGCCGATAGTGGAACCTTGGATTCAGGAGGAACAGTGTGGTTTTCGTCCCGGTCGTGGAACACTGGACCAGCTCTATACCATTTCCAGGGTGCTGGAGGGTTCATGGGAGTTTGCCCAACCAATCCACATGTGTTTTGTGGATTTGGAGAAGGCATTCGCCTGTGTCCCTTGTGGTGTCCTGTGGAGGGTGCTCTGGGAGTATGGGGTCCGGGGCCCCTTGCTTAGGGCTGTTTGGTCCCTGTACGACCGGAGCAGGAGCTTGGTCCGCATTGCCGGCAGCAAGTCGGACTTGTTCCCGGTGCATGTTGGACTCCGGCAGGGCTGCCCTTTGTCACCGGTTCTGTTCATAATTTTTATGGACAGAATTTCTAGGCACAGCCAAGGGCCGGAGGGTGTCCGGTTTGGGAACCACATGATTTCATCGCTGCTTTTTGCGGATGACATTGTCATGTTGGCCTCCTCAGACCAGGACCTTCAGCGTGCACTGGGGCGGTTTTCAGCCGAGTGTGAAGCGGCCGGGATGAGAATCAGCACCTCCAAATCCGAGGCCATGGTTCTCAGTCGGAAAAGGGTGGCTTGCCCACTTCAGATTGGTGGAGAGTTTTTGCCTCAGGTGGAGGAGTTCAGGTATCTTGGGTCTTGTTCACGAGTGAGGGAAGGATGGAACGAGAGATTGACAGACGGATCGGTGCAGCTTCTGCAGTAATGCGGTCGATGTACCGGTCTGTCGTGGTGAAGAAGGAGCTGAGCTGTAAGGCGAAGCTCTCGATTTACCGGTCAATCTACCTTCCTACTCTCACCTATGGTCATGAGCTGTGGGTCATGACCGAAAGGAGAAGATCCCGGATACAGGCGGCCGAAATGAGCTTTCTCCGCAGAGTTGCTGGGCGCTCCCTTAGAGATAGGGTGAGAAGCTCAGTTACTCGGGAGGAGCTCAGAGTAGAGCCGTTGCTCCTCCACATAGAGAGGAGCCAGTTGAGGTGGCTCGGGCATCTATTTCGGATGCCTCCTGGACGCCTTCCCGGGGAGGTGTTTCAGGCATGTCCCACCGGGAGGAGGCCCCGGGGAAGCCCTAGGACACGCTGGAGGGATTATGTCTCCCGGCTGGCCTGGGAACGCCTCAGGGTTCCCCCGGAAGAGCTGGAGGAAGTGGCTAGGGAGAGGGAAGTCTGGGCGTCTCTGCTTAGACTGTTGCCCCCGCGACCCGGCCCCGGATAAGCGGAAGATAATGAATGAATTAATTAATTAACTAAAAATTCATTTTTTTCTGAATTAAGTTGCAGGAAATTACTAGACATCCAATGTTTTATATCAGCTATGCATTCCGTTAATCTTGTGAATTGGTAAGTTTCGTCAGGGCGTGAAGAAATATAGAGCTGAGTATCATCAGCATAACAGTGAAAACTAATGCCATGCTTCCTAATGATATCTCTCAGTGGTAGCATGTACAGGGTGAAGAGCAACGGTCCCAGCACTGAGCCCTGCGGTACTCCATACTGAACTTGTGATCGCTGTGACATCTCTTCATTTACTGCTACAAACTGATAACGGTCAGATAAGTATGATTTAAACCATGCCAATGCAATTCAGCTAATGCCAACATCATTTTTGAGTCTATTCAAAAGAATGTTGTGGTCGATAGTATCGAATGCAGCGCAAAGATCGAGTAACACTAATAGAGAGATACAACCACGATCGGATGATAAGAGTAAATCATTTGTAACTCTGATGAGAGCAGTCTCAGTATTATGATATGGTCTAAATCCTGACTTGAAATCCTCACAGATACCATTTCTTTCTAAAAAGGAACAAAATTGTGAAGACACTGTCTTTTCCAGTATTTTTGACAGAAAGGGTAGATTTGAGATCGACCTGTAATTGACTAATTCTGTAGGATCAAGTTGAGGTTTTTAATAAGTGTTTTGATAATAGCCAACTTAAAAGTTTTCGGTACATATCCTAATGACAAAGATGAGTTAATGATATTAAGAAGAGGATCTATGACCTCTGGTAGCATCTCTTTAAATAGCCTAGTCGGTATAGGGTCGAGCATACATGTTGTTGATTTAGATGATTTAGATGATTTAACGAGTTTAGTTGGTCTAAGAGAGTCGAGAAATAAGCAGATCTAGCAGTTTTTACGGCCTTTCTGTATGCGATCATGCTCTCTTTCCATGAATTACGAAAAACCTCTAGTTTTGTTTTCTTCCAGCTGCGCTCCATTTTCCTGGCTGCTGTTTTAAGGCCCGGTGTGCTCGTTGTACCACGGCGTTGGACTATTTTCATTAATCTTCTTTAAGCGCCGGGGAGCAACTGTGTCTAAAGTGCTGGAAAAAAGAGAGTCAATAGTTTCTGTTGCAAAATCGAGTTCCTCTAGGCTATCTGGGATGCTGAGGAGATGAAACTGATGAGGAAGATTATTTAAAAGCAATCTTTAGTGGCGGCAGTGATAGTTCTGCCATATTTGAAGTGAGGGGACGGCTTTGCAGCCTTAGCTAAATTATACATGATACTAGGTAATGATCTGAGATGTCGTCGCTCTGCTGCAGAATTTCAACGGTATCAACATTTATTCCATGTGACAGTATTAGGTCTAGAGTATGATTAAGGCGATGAGTGGGTCCTGACACGTGTTGCCTTACTCCGATAGAGTTTAGAATGTCTCTAAATGCTAATCCCAATGCGTCTTTTCATTATCTACATGGATATTAAAATCACCAACAATTAGTACTTTATCTGCAGCCAGTACTAACTCTGATAGAAAGTCAGCAAATTCTTTGATAAAGTCTGTATTGTGCCCTGGTGGCCTGTATACAGTAGCCAGCACAAATGTCAAACGGGATTTATCAATTACACTACATAACGCTACATAAAGCACCAAGACGTCAAAAGAATTATATTTGAAACTATACTTCGGAGTAATACTGAAGATATTATTATAAATTACAGCAACCCCTCCCCCTTTACCTTTCAGACGTGGCTCGTGTTTATAACAATAATCTTGTGGGGTGGACTCATTTAAAGTAATGTAGTCGTCAGGTTTTAGCCAGGTTTCTGTCAAATACAGCACATCTAGATTATTATCTGTAATCATATCATTAACAATAAGCGCTTTTGGGGAAAGGCATCGAATATTCAGCAACCCAAGCTTTATCATTTGATCATCTGTATTATGTCTGTTGTTTATTTGTTGGACATCAATTAAGTTTTTACTGTTGAATGGTCTTGATGGTTTTTTGTATTTACTAATTCGGGAACAGATACAGTCTCTATGTGATAATATCTAGGTGAAAGAGTATCTATGTGTTGGGATTTATCTGACTTCTGTAACGGGAGACAGCTAGCAGACAGTCGGGTAAGCCAGTCCGTCTGCTTCCTGACCTGGGCCCCAGTTAGTCAAGGTTTAGCTCTAAGACTATGTGCCAAATTACTAGAGAGAAGAGCAGCACCACTCCAAGAAGGATGGATGCCGTCCCTCTTCAACAGGTCCGGTCTGCCCCAAAAGCTTTTCCAATTGTCTATGAACCCTATGTTATTTTGCGGACACCACTTAGACAACCAGCCATTGAGTGATGATAGTCTGCTAAGTATCTCATCACTCCTTTTAACAGGAGCGGACCAGAACAAAAACTGCATCTGCCATCGTACTTGCGAGTTCACACACCCTTTAATATTAATTTTGGTGATCTCCGACTGGCGAAGTCGAACATCGTTAGTGCCAACGTGAATAATAATCTTAGAGAATTTACGATTAGCTTTAGCCAGCACTTTTAAATTTGCTTTGATGTCAGGCGCTCTGGCTCCCAGTAAACATGTGACTATGGTGGCTGGTGTCTCTATTTTCACGTTCCGTGTAATAGAATCACCAATAACTAGGGCACTTTCAACAGGATTCTCAGTGGGTGCGTCACTGAGTGGGGAGAACCTGTTTGATGTTCTAATCGGAATGTAAGAGTGGTTTTTGATCCACGACTATGCCACCTCACCGTTACGCATGGGCTCTACAGCGGAACCGAACAATGTACAACGTTCACTAAGCTAGTCGCATCCAAAGTAGTGTCTAAAGCTGTTACATTCTCACTACTCTCAAATAAAGTCTGGATGCGTGTCTCTAATTCTCAAATCTCTATCTCCTTACATTTATCACATGTGAAGCCCTGCTCGCCAACGGAGACGGATACACTAAACATGAAACATGCGGTGCAAGTGACAATGATATTGTTTGAGCAGCGCCCCTCCCCAGCAGGTGAGCCCAAGGCAAAAGTAATCAACTAATCGATCGCCCATACCACTCTAGGCAAGAAAAATAAATGGTCATCAACAAAATCATACAGTATGCATTAATCACAGTTTCTTAGTGACAAACAATATTGTTTGACAACACCACTCATTATTTTACTTTTCTTCTCTTTTTCTTTTTATTACAAATTGTAACCACCACACTGGCGCACCAACCGTTTTTCCCATCGTTAAACTAGTAAAAGTGGATTCAGACACGCCCTGAGTGCACCTGCGCCATGTGCTCAGATCCTTAAAATAGGGCCCAATGTTTTAAATATACTAAATTGCAGCTTCATCACTACAAATGTGTAATTACAAGACATTAAGACATGTAATTAAAAAACAAGTTCAATAAAAATGAATGTAAAGTTTTTAGGTTCCAATGAAGATGATTCAGAATCAAAATTACATTTATTAAATGATATCCACTCGGGTACAAACAAAAGAAAGAGTCTAGGAAACAGCGTGCACAGCACAAACAATACCAGACAGTAAACACACAGTGATAATGAACAGAAAACAAACAGGTGTGATCGTCAAATCACCATGGTGACAAACCAGGGCTGTGTCTGAGATCGCCCCCTATACCCTTGAATAGGGCATTATTTGAGGGGACAGCCATTTGTAGTGGTGTCCGAAACCATAGTGGATGTTATTGAGTGCACTCATTCAATCCCATAATGCACTGCAATAAAGAGTGTAAAACAACCTTTCGCAGTCTCTCTTGAACCCAACACGCAATTAAGTGGCTTAAACTGCAATTCATCGACTGGCCGCTAGAGAGAAAAGGGAGTCAAATCTGTATCTCCCCCATGTTAAAATGCCCAACTTTACAGCTGAAAAAAAATATGTTTACAGCCTGGTACAAAAAGTGGTGTTGGTCTATACGGCTAATTTTGCCCTTCATGACAACTGTGAGGGGGGTGAATTGTTTTATAACTCTTTCATTTACATTCCATAAAGCCTTAAAGTTCTGCATAATTAAGGGCGTGGACACTTTGAGTGACAGGTGGATTGCCGTTTGTCTGCTGTTATGCTGCCTTCACGTGCTATCGGAAATTTCCTACTTCCCACTTCTGAAGTCGTGGCACACAATTACTGGCACACTGCATTCAAATTGTGACTTGAGAGAAGCCTGGTCCTACCAGACTCTCGTACATTTCATTTGTACAGAGAGTCTGGCCACTCATTGACAAGCATTAACTTCCTTGAAGGCGGGTACTCTGTTGAAGTTTAAAATTATTGGATCTGCCCAGAGCCACTCTGGATCTGCCATAACAAATCGCTAGGGTCAATATATAATTGTGGGAGATTTTGAGTTTGAATAATTCTCAGAAAAATATATTTATTTACAAAATATTATTATGTTCCCTGATAAATCATCCCTGAAATATTTTGTTTTTAGTCATTGCCAAGCTCAGGCATAATTGGTTTCAGATATTTAGTTTTAAAAACAAGAAGTTTACTCATTATTTGGTCAACTATGTTACGGACAAAACCTATAAGTTTTAACTTTAAGTAAATGGCAGACATTTAAAGAAATCATTACTCTTTGAAGAATATGTGTCTATTTACCTACCTTTTCAAATAAAATACCCAATGAATTAAGAAAATACACATTTTGTTCAATTGAAACCCCAAATTTCAAGTACTGATTAATGATAATTTTCTTGATTAAATTATGCTGCAGTATATATTTGACAGCTACTCAGTTTCAAAATATTTACTTGGAGATTAGGGAACCATTAAAATACATATATTTAAAAAAAAAAACATAATGGTAACTTAATTGACAGCCCAGTATCATAGTTGACAAAAGTAACATAGTTGACTGGACAAGGCAAAGTAGGATGATGTATTTCACAAAAACAATCCTAAACTATATCAGTTATTATATATAAGCTAATCTCTTATTGCATTTAATCAAGACCTGTTGAATATTTCATGACACAAAGGAGAAATACAGACGCACATCAGTTTATAAGGATCAATCACAACTTTATTAACAAGCACATATATCATAAGCAAGAGATCCAAAAGTATCAAAAACAGCACTTACACAAAAATTCCACCATGTAAACATTTTGAAAATCTTGTTTGTGGAATGAAATACAGTAGTGCATTGTATTGAACAAAAAATAATAGTGCACTGCAATAAGTAACAATAACCAAATAGTGTTTTATTCTGTTGGTTAACAGAATAAGTGTGCTGCATTGGATCAAAATTGTAATAGTGCAAACAGTTGTATCTCAAAAACATTCATATGTCAGAACATGAAGTAAAACATTGGCATACCCTCCAACTTCCAGGCACCCATGAAACCGGCGGAGACAGAACACAATCCCCATTTTCTAACCCAAGAACATGGCCAATTATGGTTTGTTTTTTAATGACTTTGTCAAACTCAATCAAGTAATCTTTGAGTGTGTTTTGTGTGTGTGTGTGCGCACGCATGTCCTTAGCCATGAAGAAATGATTTGGCAATATCTTCCCACACATCTCTTTTTATTTCAACATGACGTGCTGTCACGTGCTGTGGGGCAGGAATCAACCTGAGCACATCCTCAAATGGATACCAGAGCGCATCCTCTCGCATTGGCCAGTAGTAACGATTGTGTCCCACTCTGTGCATGCACTTAACATGAACATGTGTCTCACTCACTTCAACAATGGTTCCAGGGTAAACCTCATTGTGTCATATCTGATGACACACCACTGACCAACAGTGTCATCTCTATCCCACTGTACTTCAAGGTCTGGTTGTTCTTGGTGCAATGCAGGAACAGCAGAGTTGACTTTGAAGTCGACGGCCTGAGCTTGGTAACACTGACATTGCAGAATCTGCCTTGTTGAACACAGGCAGCTCACATCACGGTATGTCAGTTTCCCTGGTGTTTGCGTGATGACCTGGTGAATCCGCATAGTGCATGGTACAGCAGGGAGTCGTTGTGGCATCTGCTGTATGGCCTTTTCCACTGTAGCCTCTTCAATGTAGAAGATCTTTACAGCTGTATTGGTGTTTACCAATGCATTGAAAAGATGTTTAGCAGCCTCCTACCCCATCGGGGGCACCCTTTCCGTGGCTGGCCTCAAAAAAGTTCCAAGTGCTCGCAGTGAAGCCCTGGTTGTACAATTCAGTTGTCAACATGTAAAAGTTGCCCTTCTGCCTGTATTGTGAGCAGGGACCATCACTGAAAAAAGTGGATAATTGACACTGTTGGGCATGTTTCCTTGAGATGGTTAAGTATTGGGGAGAGGTGTGCCCATATGGCAGGTGGACCCTTTTCTTTGCATGGCGAAATTGTAGTGAAGCACAAGTGGTCTTCCCACCACCAATGTAGAGGACCCTGTATGAAGAGTTGCTTGTTGATGAGAAGAGGCAAAATGGACAGCTTGAATCTCTTTGTGAAACTTGCAAGAGTAGTTTTCAGAGAAATCAATGTGTATGAGGCATTCATTACTCTTCATGTTCTTTTTCAATTCCCTGTAGTAGTTAAACTGGGTCTTGATGTTGAACAAGTGCCTTTTGAACTTTGTGAGCTGTTGCTGGAAAGTCTCAATCAGGTCCTCCAAAGAACTCTCCATTTCCCTCTTCACGGTGATATTCACAGGCAACTTTTCTTTGCTGTCACCACTTTTCTTCTCTCTGAGGACAGTTTCAGTTGTCCACTGCACACAAGAAACTTGGGTTTGACCATCATAGCCAGACTGAATCTTGAGGTCTTGTAGTTTGCAGTTCTTGCATTCCAAATACATGCATGGCTTAAATGTTGGATTACAGCAAGTTTCCTCAGCAAGAGATTCCAACTCTGTTCTCTCCAGAAGTTTAAGTCCATGAAGTTTCTCCACGATAAATTCAAAATTTTCATGCACCTTACACAGACATGTATCTCTGTCTGCAATGGTTGGATGGACTACCCAGTATGGGCGCATTCGGCAGAAGAGTGTATAGGAAAGTTTGCTAGAGACGTTTTCCAGCAGGAATTTCCTATGGAGGTTTTTCATGGTGTCAGTCATAAACCGCTCCTGTTTTTTTACTTTTCCCTTTGTTACGGTCTGCTTTTTACCTGCAGTTGAACAACTTACGTCATCCCTGGTGTAAAAGGCAACAACCTGGTCTTGCAGTTTTGAGTGTGTGGATATGTATTTCTTCCTGGCAAAACAGGCTATTTCGTCCCCATTTGTGTTCACATTCTTGCAGAATCGTTTGGCTGAGACACCCAGTGTGTCATGAATGATTTTCTGGAACCTGTATTTTTTCAATATCTTTCCAGATACGATTCTGGCGATTAGGTTCCTGGTCTTTTCTTTTGCTGCACACTGAAATTTTTGTTTGAGGCTTTTCACAAGTGCATGATGATAGACTAGAGTTCTCCGCACATCATTACTGACTGGACTTGTTCCGATCATCCTTTTTGTTCTTTTCCTAGGCGAGTCGACATTGCACAGTAGGCGTTCATAGTGCTTACGGTATTTGTCTGATGTTTTTGTTTGAGCTTTAAGCTTTTCCTTGAGTTTGTGATTCTCAATGTATATTTTCTGGTACCGTCTTCTTCTAGTCCTTCTTCCTTGTATTCTCTGTCTGAAATTTCAATGTAGACATTTAAAAATTATGTTTTAACAGCAGGTGTCACTTAAAGCATTTGAAATTAATTGTCACCATGCCACCATGTAATTTTGCATTTTAATCTAACACTATAATCTAACAAGTACTTTTGCATGAGACATTGCTCTGTTTAAGGTACTTTCTACATAGCCTGACTACATAGTTCTGTTTGAGGTTCTTTCTACATAACCTTCTAACCTTCCTGGTTGTGGAACTGGTTGTTCCTCGCTGTCAGGACTCAGTGGTGGGGTAACAATAGCAGAAGCCTGTTTCTTTCTACGTCTGCTCTGTTCCTGGGCTCTTCTCCAGGCCTTTCTCTTTGCACGTTTTTCCCTCTCACTCTGTTCAGATATGGGCTTATAGTATGCACCTTGCTCCCTGTTTTCTCTCCATTTCTGCCGGCCTTTTGCCAAGTATGCCTCCCTTTTTGCAGGATCAGCATCTCGCCGTGCACGGTAACGGCGCTGCTTTTCTGCAGCAGATAATCGTGGCATTTGCCTGAAAACAAGTTTACTTTTATAATATTTATTTCAAAGTATTTTATAGTTACTGTACAGTTAGAATATTAAATTAACTCCTGAAAACTATAATAACATGTCATGAATGTCAACTATGTTACTCTTGGTCAACTAAGTTACCTTTGCAGAGTAACATAGGTGACTGGTAACCTAGTTGACATTTTTGCTGTTCTTGGGGATAAAATCAAAATGGTTGCCTAGCACCAGACACCACATGGCATTTTACGGAGAGGTTCTTCTAAATATTACATGTACAACGGAGTAAAATTGAAATTCAAAGTTATTCATGAATTCATTGTAGTAACATTGTTGACATATGATAAATACGCATTTGCCCCAAGCACTACTTTAGGTGAAATAACTGAAAATGTGGAGGGAGAACATACCTTGGAGTCTTGCTAGTTTTCTCTTCAGGAGGAAATGACATCATGTGGAGCAGGTCATGTGATTTGGAAAACACACTCTTCCTTGAGGGGTGTATTTGCTATGGGTAACTTAGATGACAGCGACTTCTCGGACACATATTCAATTTGTCAATTTCTATTGAAAATGTGACATATTGCCCAAAAAGACACATTGTTCACAATTACCTCAACTTAATGTAAATAATATAATTAAAACTGTTTTTGAATACGTTTTTTAAATGTTTTTTTAGGTAATGAGATTGTGGTTGTAATTCATTTCGGACGGTTATTTAGTTGACATTTTAGGGATATCTAGTCAATTTTTATAAATAAATTATTATTTCCATAATAATTAACCATGGAATTTGTAAAGATAAGATCATGAAGAACACTGAAGACTTTTAAAATTTTATTTTAATAAGCATGTTTGCGAGATAAATCTCATGGACATGAAAACTCCCTTTTATTAATTATATATTGACCCGCTAACGTTTCGTCGTGACGTATGTCATCTCAAACTAGCGTACGACATTTGAAAATAGGAAAAACTGAATTTGAAACTAGGAAACTAATATTTATGATAATTCCGATAGCACGTGAAGGCAGCATAAGTCATCACGTCACCTCAGCTCCACCCACGTTCCGCCTCTTTGCCCATTTTCAGTTATCCGGGAGTGACATGCTTCCGAGATGGCAACGATCGACTTTAGGCTTCAAAAATTCTCTTCAGAAACCTACGGATGACGTCATGGACACTACGTCCATATTTTTTTGTTACAGTCTATAGCTGCGTCTCATTTCGAAGGCTGCGTCCTCCGGAGGTCGCATTTGAAGGCTGCACACGTCATCGAGGGGGTCTCATTTAAGAAAAAAAAGTAACCATTAGATTGCAAAGTAAGAAAGAAATGACAGCATTTTACACCTTACAAGAAATAACAGTCAATTTGATGTTTACATTTGATGTAAACTATTGTTTATAAATAGTTACAATTCGTTTAATTGACTCAGAGTCGACTCTTACTTTTGAGAGACAATAACTTTATAAACGGTGCACTTTAAGATTTAAAACTTTGCAGGGTGTTTTCCTTCACTTTGAACTATGTTACACACTACATGAAAGGTCATTTTCAAAAATCCATAATAGGGACACTTTAAGTAACATTTAACGAGTCTTCGGTACACTCGTTTCGAAACGCGAGCATCGTTAAAACAACGATAATTTGCGGTTCAGTGAGTGAGTCAAATGTTGATTCAGTAACTGCTTTGACGAATTCCTCAAGTTCATTCAGTGAAGGACTCGTGTTCGTTAGACTGATCTGTGAGTGAAAATAAAACGAGCCATGAAAAGAATCGGCTCAAACGAGTCATTTGCTCATGAATCGGACTAACTAACACTGGCATCGTTTGTTTTGGCGTTCAGCTCGCGAGGACAGGACTCAACAGAAGGATTTACGCGATGTTTTTATCACCACATTTAATCCAGCCTTCAAAATTACATCTGGTAATTATGTCTTTTATTTTATATTTTTATATATTGTGGCGCTGGAGAGCCCACATCGCAAACACTGACTGGAAAACTGGTAAATCGTCTATATATTGTTACCCACCTCTAAGGTGATTGAAATTGAGTCAGTAAAAGTAATCTGAGTACAGGAAATTGTGTTAAATTATTTAATTTATATTAATAATAATATATAGATCATTAGTGAGTCAGAGACAACATAAACCGTTGAGAGCGCTGCTACTGCCAATCACTGCGCGTTTCTACGGCAACCATGGAGCGTCATGTATTATTACGTCACAGACAGTAGGCTTACAATAGGCTTACTATTAAGACTCTTGCTCGCAGTCTCTCAGTGCAGCGACACATCTACCGACACACTACAGCAGAAACCTACCGATACACTACCGATACACAGCAGAAACCTACCGATACACTACAGCAGAAACCTACCGATACACTACAGCAGAAAACCTACCGAGCATACTTACATTACAGCAGAAACCTACCGATACATATTACAGCAGAAAACTACCGATACATATTACAGCAGAGAAACGATACATATTAAAAAACCTACAAAACAAACGATGTCTACAAACCGCCGAGAGGTGTGTCTGGAGATATACGTGAACGGAGAGTTCTACTGCACTGACAGTGTCTGGGTCCCGGATGAGGAAGATGTGCAGATGGAGTTTATGGTCACCGATCGCATCTACGACCTTCTCGGCTGCTCACCGGGCGAGATCACTGCACAGCTGGAGGTGGACACGGACGAGTGCATGTCGGTCAGTCACTGCGCTTTAGAGGGGGAGGATCTGCAGATCGACATTGACATGAAGCACCCAACCTCTACCTGTAAAACCCCTGAGAACAGCCCGACAGGTGAATGCTCAACACGCACCGCTCACACATTTTCTATATAACTTACTGTAATCATTAGGATGATCAAAACTTATAATAATAACTGTTTTAATGAGCTCATTGTTTCTGCTTAAATGAATGCACGATGTTAGCGAACTGCATGATTTGCATTGTCTTAGAACTGTACATTTCTGACATATGAACATTACTTGAGCCCTGTTCACACCTGGTATTAAGATGCGTTTGGTCGATCGGATCACAAGTAGATCTTAATGCATCGTGTTTCCTTCTTGAGCGTTCTTTTTTTTCAAGATTGTCTGCATTTTTGCTTCAATAAATATTCTGGACAACTGATGTTGTTTAAAATAATATGCAGAGGAAAACCAAGTCCTGTGTTTGGTTACAAAACTTGTGCAATCTGACGAAATACATTACAAATTACTTTTTAAAGCAGGTATTTTGTAATCTGTAGTGAAATACATTTTAAAAGTAACCTTCCCAACCCTGATGTCAACAGAGCATTTGAGATGAGATGCAAACAGAGATGTCTCTCAAGTCAGACTAATTATTCATGTCTAATCTGTGGCTTGAGATGTTTCTAATAACATATTATGTGTTTTTCAGGAAGTACCAAAGAGTGGATGATGAAAAAAATTGGTGGATTTTTTCAAATGCTTTTTGGGATGGATCCGGCTGTTCCTGAGCTAAGCTCTGAAAAGGATCTGGTCCAAGTGCCAAGAGTTCCTGAACCGGAACCTGAATTGGAACTGGTTGGCATCTGCTGGCCAGCAGAAGTGTCGGGGAGCAGCAGCGGGATCGATCAGGGTGGCACGGATGCTCCTGAAACCCCTGAAATGAACGGCCCAGAAGGTGAACCTGTGTCTGCAGAAGGTCAGGAGGTTGACGTCAATGATGGCACGAATGCTTCTCCTGAAAACCATGAAAAGAACATCCCAAAAGGTGAATGTCAACAGATGCAACATTACAATGACCATGTGCATGCTGTAAAGTTTCAGGAGTGACAACCGCATTTAACGTCATTAACAACGAGTTGTTCCGCACACACGTATAGTACACGTGATGCAAATAGTTTTTGTAAATGTGGTTGCCACTCCCGTAAATGACTGAACTGTGTGAGTACAGAACGAATGAGACGCAAACAGAAATGTCTTTCAAGTTGGACTAATTATTCATTTTTGGTCTGTGGTTAGTGATGTTTCTAATAACCGAGCCCTTGTGTGTCCCAGATGCAAGCGTTCCTGAGACTGGACTGGATCTGGTTGATCCCAAGGAATCGTGTGTCTCAAGCGTTCGAGTCAGAATCTGAATCAGATCTGCTTGCTTCAGATGAATCGTGTGTCCCAGGTCCAAGCAGTTCTGTGCCAACACCTGACGTGCAGGAACTATTTCGGGAAGAAGACTGGTTCCGATTGGAGGAGCGTGTGAAGGGCTGTACACAGCGTCATAGACCTGTCACTGCAGTCTGGAACAACATCTTCATTGGAAACGAGTAAGTCTACAACACATTTACACTAAAATAAACCATGTGTGAACAGGATATATTTCTACATTGTAAATCCTCCCAAGACTAATCTAGGCTGTTGTGTTCTCGTGCAGAGAGATAGCACGGGACCGAATGAGACTGAAGGAGCTGGGTATTACTCACGTCCTGAATGCGGCTGCGGTGAAGACCAAACTGAGGGTCTGGTTGGGGCTGCTCTGGGAGAAAGACCTGAGAGAAACTGTTAATACAGGGGCGAGTTATTACAGAGGCATGAACATCAAATATTGTGGCTTGCCTGCAACGCGTGACAAAATCAGCAAATACTTCTACAAAGCTGCCAAATTCATCCACAAGGCCAAGCAAACCCCAGGAAGTAAGATCTTTTATCAAGTGTTCTGGAGTGACAAACTGTTTGGGACTTTTTTTTTTGTTGACTCATCTCTCTGTTTTTATTCCCACAGATAAGGTGTTCATTCACTGCACAGACGGTGTCAGCTATGCCCCTACACTTTTTCTGGCATACCTCATGATCCACCATAACATGACTGTGGAGGATGCCATTGATCATCTCATAAAGGCGAGGTACATCAAGCCCGACACAGAGTTCCTGAAGCAGCTGGCAGTCCTCAACCAGGATCTCATGAAAAACAACAGCCAAAATGAAGTCCGGCAGAGCACCGATTAAAAATGGTGCACAGATCAAAGATACAAAGTAAAGACACCATCATGAGAGGCAGAGCGGAAAACAGAAGAAACCCAGAGAGAATCGTCAAGTGCAAGGAAAAAAGGATGCAATTACAGTGTGTGTGTGTGTGTGTGTGTGTTTGTGCTTAATAAACATTTTAAGAAACACTGGATATGAATGCAATTAATGTCTAATAAAGGTTGTTTTAAATATGTGACCCTGGACCACAAAACCAGTCATAAGGGTCAATTTTGAGATGTATACATCATCTGAAAGCTGAATAAATAAGCTTTCCATTGATGTATGGTTTGTTAGGATAGAACAATATTTGGCTAATTGGTTAATTATTTGACCAATCGTGGCAATATATGTAGTACCCTCGCCGCCTGATGAGGGGAGATATTAAGAGACAATAAAGACGAGACACACGGAGCTGCTGCTTCAACTTCTCAGTCTGTATATTGTTTTTGATTAATGCAAATATTTCAACATTTTCATATACTGATAACCTTATAACATGAAACATCTCTTTCAGAAGAAAAACCACAATATATATGTAAACACAGAATTACTCACATACAGTTTCTCATCAGGCTCTGTTTCCAATTCAAACTATTTTGATAACTTTTAGATGACAGTGTACATTAAGTCAAAGTCAAAGTCAGCTTTATTGTCAATTCTGCCATATGTACAGTACATACATACAGAGAATTGAAATTCTATGACTCTCAGACCCTAGGTGCCTAACAACAACAAAACAATAACAATAACAACAAAAGTTTAACAGTAACAACAACAGAGGAAAGATTAAAAAAAGATGGATAAAGTGAATTATAGAGGTAAAGTGGCGATGGCAAATAGTGCAAACAATGGTAACAATAGTGCAATTTCAGATTTAAGTCAGTGCAGGTATAAAATAAAATTATAAGAGTGTGTGCAAAAAAAAAAGAGTCTGTAAGAGGGGAGACCAAGTCCTCAGAGAGACAATATATGAGGTAGATGAAGGGAGGAGAACTGGGGGGGTGATTCCCAGATCAGGTGCGTGGGGCAGAAGAGGGGAGGGTCGGCAGAGTCGGGAGGGAGTTCAATGCCCTGACAGCTTGGGGAATGAAGCTGTCCTTCAGTCTGCTGGTCCTTGCTTGAGACTGTGAAGCCTCCTCCTGATGGCAGCAGACTGAAGAGGCTGTGCGATGGGTGGGTGGGGTCTCTCGCAATGATGAGGGCTTTGCGGGAGAGGCGGGAGTTATAAATGTCCTGGAGGGGGGGAGAGAGACACCAACGATCTTCTCAGCTGCTCTCACTATGCGCTGAAGTGCTTTACGGCAGGATGCGTTGCAGGCGCTGTACCACACAGTGATGCAGCTGGTCAGAATGCTCTCGATGGTGCCTCTGTAGAAGGTGCGCATGATGGGGGCTGGGGCTCCGGCTCTTCTCAGCTTGCGGAGAAAGTAGAGTCGCTGCTGTGCTTTCTTGGTCAGTGCTGTGGAGTTGGCGGTCCAGGAGAGGTCCTCTGTGATATGCACACCCAGGAATTTGGTGCTCCTCACCCTTTCCACGGTCACACCGTTGATGGTCAGAGGAGCGTGCTGGGTGTGCATTCTCCTGAAGTCAGCAACAATCTCCTTCGTCTTCTCCACGTTCAGAGAGAGATTGTTGTCGCCACACCACCTGGCCAGGCGGCTCACCTCGCTCCTGAAGTTCGTCTCATCATCGTTGCTAATGAGACCAACTACGGTCGTGTCGTCTGCAAACTTGATGAAGAGATTGCTGTTGTGTATGGGTGTGCAGTCATGTGTCAGCATAGTGAAAAGGAGGGGGCTCAACACACATCCCTGAGGGGCTCCAGTGTTCATGATGATGGAGTTGGATGAGTTACTGCCGACCCGAACTGCCTGAGGTCTTCCCGTCAGGAAGTCCAGCAACCAGTTGCACATCGATGTGCTGAGTCCCAGCTGTGACAGTTTTTGAGTGAGCTGTAGAGGGATGATTGTATTGAATGCTGAACTAAAGTCTATGAACAGCATTCTGACATAAGTGTCTTTATTTTCCAGGTGAGTGAGTGCTGAATGGACGGTGGTGGCAATGGCGTCATCGGTCGAGCGTTTTGACCGATATGCAAATTGGTAGGGGTCCAGGGAGGGGGGGAGGACAGACTTAATGTGGTGCATGACTAGCCGCTCAAAGCACTTCATAAGGATGGGGTAAGTGCGACTGGACGGTAGTCGTTGAAGCAGGATGGAGATGATTTCTTAGGGACTGGAATGATGGTGGTTGCTTTGAAGCATGTGGGGACGACAGCTTGACTCAGTGAGATGTTGAAGATGTCTGTGAAGACATCAGTGAGTTCCTCTGCACAGTCTCTCAATACACGTCCAGGAATGTTGTCAGGACCTGGAGCTTTGCGTGCGTTGACCCTGCTGAGGGATCTTCTCACGCTGTCCCTGGGCAGTGACAACATCAGGTCATCGAGCAAAGAAAGTGTTCAGCTCATTCAGCAGGGGTGGAGCTGTCACATGTCCGCAGGGGGCTTATAATCTGTGATGGTCTGAATACCCTGCCACAGGCTCCTTGTGTCTCTGCTGTCGCTGAAACGATGGGCTATCCTCCTGGAGTACTGTCTCTTAGCCTTCCTGATGCCGCGTGACAGGTTGGCCCTTGCTGTCCTCAGGCCCACCTCATCTCCAGCTCTGAAGGCAGCGTTACGCGTCTTCAGGAGTCTGTAGACATTTCCTGTCAGCCACGGTTTTTGGTTGGGCCAGACGGTGATGGTCTTTGTGACTGTTACATCCTCCATACACTTGGTGATATAAGAAGTAACAGTCTCAGAGTACTCCTGGATGTCTATGGTGTTGTGGTAGGTTGCAGCCTGTTTAAACATGTCCCAGTCAGTGGTGTCGAAGCAGTCTTGAAGAGCCTCTGATGACCCTTCAGGCCAGACTTGAATCTGCTTCTGGACTGGTTTGGTGGCTTTCACAAGTGGTCTGTATGCTGGCATTAACATAACAGTGATGTGATCTGAAGCACCCAGGTGGGGAGGGAAGGGCTTTGTAAGCTCCTCTCTGTGTAGTGTACACAAAGTCCAGAGTGTTTTTACCACGTGTTGGGAAGTCAATGTGCTGATGAATTTTTGGAAGCACACTCTTTAGGTCTGCATGGTTGAAATCTCCAGCCAAGATGAGAAAAGCATCTGGGTGGGCTGTCTGAAGTTGAAGTTGAAGTTGAAGTTTATTCGTCATTACACATGTACAAGTACAGTATAACGAAATGAAGTTTGGAGCATGCCTCCGGGCCGCAGCCGATTATTCAGGCGCCGCCCTACGCTCCAGAAATACAAGAATGCAATTTAGCAAGCATTACATAGCAAACACAACAAAACATAAACATAAACATAAACATGACACAGTACACGTGGTCACGTGGTGGGATTTTTGTATGGAGTGGGAGAGGAGATAGATAACAGACAGGCAGACGGATGGAGGGGGGAGGGAATGAGGTCGGGTATGTATGGTGCGAGTGAGTCTGAGATTGTGTTGTGTGAGAATGTTAGCCATAACTTCAGATGTTTTCGAGTTCAGTTCTATGGTTTGTCCTTGAAGGGAGATAAGGCAGTGCACAGGGGGAGATAGCAGACCAGCTGTCAGGCTGAAATCCCAACCGAGAGATAAGGACAAGTGAGGTTTGTTGGGCTAGTTGATTAGGTCAGGCAAATACAATTTATTATTTTTAATCCATTTGATGATCTTCGGTAATTTGTCTGCTGATCACTGATGTGTTTATAAAGATTATTTAGTGCCTCACTCCTGTTGTTGTTGGAGCTGGGGGGGATGTATACAGCAACAAGTATAATAGCTGAATATTCCCGCGGTAGATAAAACGGCCGACATTTAATAATCATAAACTCCACCAGGGGTGAGCAGTGTTTGCAGACCACAACAGCATCGCGCACCACGCATCATTGGTGTAAACACAGAGTCCGCCACCGCTGGTCTTACCTCCTCGACGAGCACTCTGTCCGCCCGATGGCATGTGCGCTGATCGAGCTGAATGGCGTGGTCCGGAACGCTGTTGTTGAGCCATGTTTCCGTGAACACAAAAACACAACAGTCTCTTACAGTCTTCCGACTAGAGCAAAGAAGACGAAGATCGTCCAGTTTATTGTCCAACGAGCGTACATTAGCGAGAATGATGGAGGGGATAGCCGGCTTGTGTGGTTTAGCCGCTAGCCTGACACGGATACCTCCGCTTCCCCTCTTCTGTTTCCACTCACCCCGTTTGTGGCGCCTCCACTGTGGGAGAGGTGCAGTAGTGGGGGACGGTGATGGGGTAGGCCCCCAGAGAAGGCCGTGATCCCGCAGATCTTGAGCGAGCGCCGAGCTTGGATTGAAGACTGTAGTTTTTCCAACCTCGAGCAGAAACTCACGTCTGTAGCTGAGTTTGCAGATGAATGGATGCAACAAGGACGTACAAAAACACTGTGATTTACACGACGAAAAACACAAAAACACTGGTCCGTTGGGAGAGAGAGAAGCCGCTGCGTGTGCACGCGCCGCCATCTTGTATCGATGGGGATTAATAGTATATATCTATAGCAATCAATACTCACGTATGACATTCTGCCTAGCAAATTAAACACATATACTACTGTCTATGTCTTAAACTCTTTTTAACTACTTAAATAAGCTCTGGGTGTATTTAAAGCATCAGCAGAAATAATGATTTCTTTTGTAAGGTCCATCCGTTAGCCCAAGGACGGAATCTAACGGCCTGGTCGAAGGACTTCTGCGTGTTCGCCTTCTCAGCACTTCTGTTGGATTCACTTAATTTATGACCATCGAATTTTAAATCTGACTCCATGAATAATTTGATCTTACTCCAATTCTTTGTAACTTTGTTACATTTGTTACATTTGTAACTTAACAGCTGATCATAAGTTTAGTTGTGATTTAATTTAGATCTTTGATTTCTCTTAATTTCAAATACTCGTTCCTCCATGGGACCCGGAGTCGCTCAGAGGATAATGCTCGCGATTATAATTACATTACCTCACGGACGCAAATTAGTCAGTTCTGATATTACAGAGGATTACAGAGTGAACTATTTTACCTTTAAGTGAGTCGCACATGCTTACTCATAACAGAAAATGTAATTTTAGCAATAGTCACGAGAGCTGTAACTTGTTAATAACAGTGACACCCAGAAATCAGATTGCCCCTCATGCTTAGCGCCATGCTCCGGTCATGGGGTCCTCGGTATGAATTTGCCCTGACAGAAAGATTTACGGAAACTCCTACAAAACTCCTCATGCGACACTACTTGAGTAATGATTTATGAAAAATACAGAATAAATCAAGATTAACATTTATTTTGGCCAGACAGAACTTAAAGAACATAATTAAACATGAATCCATGGTACACAACTTTCAGCATAAAATACAATTAAGTAATATGAAAATAGTTTCAAAGAGTCATATCTGGCACAATACATACAGTGTGTGTGAGTGCCTCTTATGACACTGACACAACACTGCATGGGGGCTTCTGTCTACAGAATATTCCCCCCTGGCAGCCCTGCTACCCTTCCTTAAATACCCAGACCAGAACAAAGGGTTGTAAATATTTGCAACACAAACACCTAGTTTGGGGGGAGAAGATCAGATATCTTTGGAGAGACCACTCAAAAAGAGAACACAATTCTCATATGTTTCAATCTTTCTAACCCTATCAGTGACTTCAGTGATGTTGAGACCATTTTACCAATCGCACTATGACCTTTAAAAAGACACCAGACATGAAAGGGATAAAACAATAGATTCACAAGATAAATCATATGTAGTATATCTGCATTCTGGGACTTGAATCAGGGGAAGGGGGAAGGGAGGTAGAGAGGGGAGAGGGTTTTGGTCAGGGCGGTGTCCTACAGTTTCTCTGTGAGATCTTCTCTTCAGATTGAGTTTTATTGTTTTAATGCAGGGTGTTGGATCTCAGCTTTTGTCTTAGCAGTAAAACCGGTCCTTACACTTTACACAACATAAGCATGAACTCCTTCATTACCCTTATTCTTGTGAAATAACACATTTCCTTTTTGTAAACACTGTACTTTGACTCTTAACTGTTATATTAGTTATTGAAAGCACAAAACATATACATAAATTTCCCCCGTCTTCACATTCTTTCTGATGCCTGGCCTCTGCCATCAGATTAGCATTAACACATAACACACGTGCTACACACATTGTTAACTTGATCCTAACTTTTAAACTTACATCTTCAAATTATTTATACATTTCACACACATTTATCATCTTCACAATCTTACAAATTGAGTTTCCATGACAATTTATACATTTCATCCCTGATGAGGGGAGATATTAAGAGACAATAAAGACGAGACACACGGAGCTGCTGCTTCAACTTCTCAGTCTGTATATTGTTTGAGCAGCGCGCCCCCTTCCCCAGCAGGTGAATGAGCCCAAGGCAAAAGTAATCAACTAATCGGTCGCCCAAACCACTCTAGGCAAGAAAAATAAAGCGTCATCAACAAAATCATACAGTATGCGTTAATCACAGTTTCTTAGTGACAAAACAATATTGTTTGACAACACCACTCATTATTTTACTTTTCTTCTCTTTTTCTTTTTATTACAAATTGTAACCACCACACTCTCCCCTTCGAAAATAAATGTCGTCCCGACATTACTCTTTTGTGTTTCTTAATGTTTTCTCTTTTTTTCGGGTGAAACTTTTCATTTATATATGCACTGCAGATTAACCCTATTTGCTATTCTTCAATAAAGGAATATACTGGACATTAACATAGTCGTTTGTCTTCTTTAACTGTGACCCCTTTTCTTCACTCGATTTCAAATCTGTTTAGTATGCATATAAATATACTGGCTGATACTGCGACACTGGGTAAGTCCATGATGTAAAGTTCTGCATTTCATATGGTGTGGAGTGAAATGATATTGTGTTTGGATTCCGTATGTTATAGCATTCAGGGGTACCCAAGTAATCGTAAGTGAATGTTTTCGGTGGTCTCCTCTTTCTCCAAGGCCATCTGTCCACCTGTTCTCCTTCACTGTTGCATTCGCCTGGGACTGCATGAGCATCTGCTTCATCATCAGGTTGTCCTACAGGTTGTTCCTCATTCATCGCATCTCCCTCCTGTTGAGGTAAGCCATCATTCCCTGTTTGGGCTGCTGTTTCATCAACACTCGTTATCTCAAGGTTAACTTCTCTTCTTCCCCTTTCAGGTTCGTTGGGCTGGACAACAGGTAAGTATAGGTTATCTGATTCACCTTTTTCTTCCACAGGTTGCTGATGCTGCACAGCAGGTAAGTAATAGTAATAGTCTTCATCCTCCCCTTCTTCTGGATTAGACTCATTTCCATCAGATGGCCTTTGTTCATTCACTGTCTTTGGCTTTGACTCCTCCTGAGTTCAACCTCCAATGGTAAGTAATCGCAAGACAGTAAGAGATTACAGTGAAGGACACGAGATGTTCCCTTTCCTTGTTCCGGTTTCACTTAATAAATTGGACTCCATTCTCCCACTTGACATACAACTGTATGTACAACATCCTCCCAATGATTGCGAAGCTTCCCAGTCCCCGCTCTTGGTGTCAAATTTCGCACTAGGACACGATCTCCAGGGCCCAATATGGAACTCCTCACCTTCCCATCATAATTCTTCTTGTTCCTCTCTGCTGACTTCTTCGCTGTCTGTCTGGTAATTTCAAAAGCATCTTGCATTTCTTGCCTCCATCTCTTCACATACTCTTTATAGTCTGTAGTTCCTGTGTCAGAGGTCAAGCCAAAAAGCAGATCCACTGGTAACCTTGGGGACCTTCAAAACAGCAAGTAAAATGGGGAAAATCCTGTTACTTCACATCGTGTGCTGTTGTATGCAAAGCTAAGTTTGTTTAGAGACTCTTTCCAATTGGTTTTCTGTTTTTTGGTCAAATGTTTTCAACATCTGAAGTAACGTTCGGTTGAAACGTTCAACCTGCCCATTTCCTTGGGGGTGATACGGTGTGGTCCTTGATCCAGCAACTCCACAACTCTTCTTCAACTGTGCAACCAGCTGGTTTCCAAACTCTGCTCCTTGTTCATGGTGAATTCTTTGCGGGAACCCAAACTTCAGCGCGTAGTCATTAAACAACTTGTCAACAATAGTTTTAGCCGATTTTGAGGTAGTTGCGTAGGCTTGTGCGAATCGTGTGAAGTGATCAACTACGATTAAGATATACTCATACCCTCCTTTAGATTTATCCAGGTGTAAGAAATCAATGGAAACAAGCTCGAACGGGTGAGTAGTGACAATATTTTGGAGAGGTGCTCTGGTCTCTTTACATGGTTTCTTTTGTTTCTGGCAAGCACAACTTTTGGTCACATAATGATCAACATCATAATTCATTTGTGGTCAATAGAACCTTTCTCTGATTAAGGACATTGTCCGATCTAGGCCTTGATGACCCATGTTGTCATGTAATTCTCTCAGCACATGTTGCTTATACTTCGCCGGTAAGATCAGCTGTG
The DNA here is from genome assembly GCA_018749465.1 of Paracanthobrama guichenoti. Classification (NCBI taxonomy): domain Eukaryota; kingdom Metazoa; phylum Chordata; class Actinopteri; order Cypriniformes; family Gobionidae; genus Paracanthobrama; species Paracanthobrama guichenoti. The sequence continues at coordinate 34,566,574 of CM031945.1, forward strand.
TTCGACTGTTCATTTTTATACGGAAGATGCCATCGTCTCCCAAGAAAAGTTTGTCCCAACTGCGCAGTAAACATTTACTTTGTGCACTCAAGGTCTTAAACAGATGTCCTGTTGGCTTTTTATCAGACAACTTAAACTGTAAAACAGGTCCAATGTGGTCATCGTTTTGCTGTGCTTGACTGATCTTATCCACAGGCAATGGCTCACATACGTGCTCAGACGTTTGGGTGTCATCAAAAGAAATCAGACAGCCCACTTCAAGGCTAGAAACTCCATTTTGCCTGAGTGAAGGTGGTACTTCTATTCTGCAGCTGTCAATGTTCGGGACCCATATGCGATGACTCTTAAGCTTTAAGTCTTGTTTTTGATACAAAACAGCTCCAAGTCCCTGATTTGAAGCGTCGGTATGAAGTACGAACGGCTGTGAGAAATCAGGAAATGCGAGAACAGGTGGCTCAACCAGACAGTCTATCAGTCCTTCCAGTATCTCTTGGTGCTTGTCCATCCACACAATTGGTGTCTGAGAAGGCACTCCCCTTTTCTTTCCTTTCCACTGTTGGTTCTTTGTGTCTTTAGACCTCTCTTTGTTTGCCTCAGTTTGTTTCAGCAAGTCGTACAAGGGTCCCATGGTAATCGGGAGAAATCTTTTATATACTGTCGATAGTAACTCAACAGGCCCATGACTGCCCTCAGTTACCCAACTGTACTAGGTCTCTTCTCTTTCAGGTCTGTCACAGCAGCTGTATTGGCTGGATCCATCTTACTCCCTTCTGCAGACACAATCCTCCCAAGGTACCTCACTTTACACTTGAATTGTTCACATTTACTAGGCTTTAATTTTATTCCATACTGCCTCAATCTTTGCAAGACTTTTCTTACATCCTCTACGTGATTTTCAAAGGTGTTACTGAAAACTAACGTGTCATCCAAACGGGAACGCAGATGTTATCCCTTAGCTCATCCAGGCACTCTTCCATGCAGCACTGAAAAGCAGAGGGAGCGTTCATCAGGCCAAAAGGTATCCTGATCCACTCATACAAGCCCCACGGTGTTACAAAGGCCTTAACCATGAAGCCCTGATGATACGCTTTTCCTTGGTCAAGAAGCAAAAACCAGGAGTTCCCCCCCCAAACTGTCCATTATGTCTTGTACACGGGGAATGGGTTGTCGATCAGGATGAGTTTTACAGTTTAGCTGTCTGTAATCAATGCACAAACGTAAGCTGCCGTCTTTTTTTTCGGACGCACACAACAGGTGAGGCATATGGTGACTTTAATTTCTGCATCCATCCTTGTGCAATGAGATCATGCAGGTAGTTTTTCATTTCTTGGCAGAGAGGTTTTGGCACTGACTGGTAAGTGCGTGCAACAGGAGTAGCGTCTTTCAGTGAAATGGCTAGTTGCAGCTTTTGATGCAACCTATGTCACTCTCAGATTTGGAGAATGAAGCTGCTTCCTCTTTTAACATTTGTTGAACAATTTGTTTTTCAGGCTCGCTGAGATGGCTCAAGTCAACTGGCGGAACCCATGTGATGTCGGAGGTATGGCTGGTTTCAGTCTTCATTTGGTTGACACTCACAGACGTTAAGCGCGGTCCCTTCAAGAGCAGCAGTTGGATAAACGGCCTGTACTGGTTGCACTGTGCCTATGACCATCTTGCCTGTTAACAGTAAGTCGTGATCCGTAGGGTTCTGAACACTGACAATTATGTGCAGAGAAGTATGTTGCCGCAATTATGTCCGGGAACCACTGTTGTCGTTGGAAAGCATCCCCTCTCCTGCCATACGGCTGCACATAACTTTTTGAGGGGGTATGCAGATTGGGGCAGTGGCGTGACAGTTTGGTCTCTTACAAGGGTAGCGCACTGTGTGGGCATGACCTGTGGCTGTCGAATGGACTCTTTAATTTGAGATCCTTTAGCAGTGCCATTTCTGATCGCATTTCCTTCAACTCACTCAAAATGTCAGGCTCATGTCTTTCGGTGCTTTTCTGACACCGCTTCTTTTCTTTCTTTTCGACAGCAACTTCACTGACCTGTACTGAATGCAGTTTGGGATGCTGCTGTTGAGCTAGAAGCTTATTTTTGCTTTGACGCTCTGTCTCGTTGGCACAAGCAATATTGAGTTTGTCAAAGAGAATTTCATCACTCACATCAATTGCAGTCAGGTAAGGTTGCAGGTCACTTCTGATACTGTCATTTTGCAGGCAAGTAAGGACAGTGTGAAGAAACATGATCTGCACTAGTTTTGGATTTCAAGCTGGATTCCGCTTCTTGAGATGCAAACAAAATCTTTTGCCTCAGGTCAAGTCACCGAACAAGGAAACTTTGTGGGGTCTCTTTACTACTTTGTGCTTCGAAGGTAAGCTGCTTATACAATTCTGTCACACCTCTTTCTTGATAATGCACTCTTAGTATACGTCTCAGAACAGGGAGGGTTAAATTTGGCTTTCCCTCCAGGTAACTACGCAGCTGCATGCCTGGTGCAATTGCTCTAATCACTGTGTAACAATTAGAACTCTAGTAAAAGGGTCAAATCATTACCAAAAGAAGGAATTCATGTGAATGCTTGTTTACTCAGAAGTGATCCCCCACAAAACACCAGCTGTCAATTCTTAAACAACCCCCCCCAAAAAAATCTGTCCAAATAGTGAGTGTCCATGAACAGACTTGTTTGGCCTCAGCATATCAGTCTTTTAGTCCATAGTTCCACAAAAAAAACAATACTCATCAAGATCCTGGCAACGTCCGCTCTCCCCTTGGGTGGTTTGTCAACCAAAAGTTCATCTGGAGAGAAAGATAATGTTCCAAAAAAATATGATGAAGAAAGTATAATCCACCTGTTTGCAGGCCACCAAAAATCACCATATGTTATCCACCAAAACTTACCACATGTTCACTCGAGAGACAAAAAAAAAGGACTTCCCCAAAATGGCCGCCCTTCCTTTCTTATAGACTGGCCCATCATAATAAAAGTCCTTTTCAACCACAAGTATTATACATACATACAAATTGGTAACATACAGAACAAACATTCAAGGTTTTTTTCTTTCAGGGAACATTGTTTAGGCTTTACTGTGGGAGTGTCACAACTGCATCCCCTATTTCAAGCTCTGAAATTCCCCTGCTCAAACCATGTTCAATTTGATGGGCCAAACTTGAAAAGGTGAGCTTGTCTCTTTGCCCAGGTTCACCTATCTGTCCTGATATTTTGAATTCTCTGTTCCAGGGAGGCATCACTGGTCTGGGTGTCACCAACTGCCGATCTGAGCTCGTGTCGGGCTGTACATTAGGGCCGTGCAACGTGAAATAACTTTGGATAGTGCTTGTGTTCTGTTGCGTGCCTGTGTGTTGCGGTGTATGATTCACTGTTCTGTTTTTGTTTTTGCCCCTGAATTTCACAGATTTTGTCTTTTAGACACAAAAGGTCGGCCATACCAGCATCTTCTAGCTCCTCTAATGCCTCTCTCTCCATGTGTTTCACAATCACAGAAATAAGAAATGAGCGACTTTTGCTACTGGCATGTTTACACTCAATCCCTAGGAATTCAGACAGTTCCATCAGATTTTCTTGTGAGAGAGCATACACTGCTCCGATCACCTCAAGCTTCAAGTCCTCCAACTGATCCATGGGTTACTCAGTCTTTGGATGTGTGTAAAGTGATAGAAGAAATGTCCTTATCTGGCTGGAATCCTATAGCGTTCCTGGTATCGAAGATTACCCTCAGTTTGCTGGCACTTTCCTTCCTAACTTGACATGGACACCGAACACCAAACTTCTTCACTCCAATGGTCACCTGGGCTGAGTAGTAGGCTGAATGGCACTGGAAGCAGGCTGTCGTCACTGGAAGCCAACTCGCACCGCATTCATCCTCGCTGGGGCCTCCAAAATGTAGTACCCTCACCGCATAGTACCCAACCACCACATACACACATGTATTTAAACTGAATAGTCAGGTTGAGGGTGTCTCTATTGCTCCATGTACATAGTGAATAGTGAATCTGGCTTTTAAAGGGAATGGGAGATGAGACTCTGATTGGTTTATTGCACGTTACACCCAAAACACACCCATGACTCATTAAGAGACTATGTACAACCCTTTTGTACCATGTGCCTGGCGCACCAACCATTTTTCCCATCGTCAAACTAGCAAAAGTGGATTCAGACACGCCCTGAGTGCACCTGCGCCATGTGCTCAGATCCTTAAAATAGGGCCCGATGTTTTAAATATACTAAATTGCAGCTTCATCACTACAAATGTGTAATTACAAGATATTAAGACATGTAATTAAAAAACAATTTCAATAAAAATGAATATAATGTTTTTAGGTTCCAATGAAGATGATTCAGAATCAAAATTACATTTATTAAATGATATCCACTTGGGTACAAACAAAAGAAAGAGTCTAGGAAACAGCGTGCACAGCACAAACAATACCAGACAGTAAACACACAGTGATAATGAACAGAAAACAAACAGGTGTGATCGTCAAATCACCATGGTGACACCATGGTGACATGGTTTTTTTTTATTTACATCCTGGTACAAAAAGCACTGTTGGTCTATACGGCTAATTTTGCCCTTCATGACAACTGTGAGTGGGGTGAATTGTTTTATAACTCATTCATTTACATTATATAAAGCCTTAAAGTTCTGCATAATTAAGGGCATGGACACTTTGAGTGACAGGTGGATTGCCGTTTGTCTGCTGTTATGCTGCCTTCATGTGATATCAGAAATTTCCTACTTCCCACTTCTGAAGTCGTGATTACTGGCACATTGCATTCAAATTGTGACTTGAGAGAAGCCTGGTCAAATCAAATCAAATCAAATCAAATAACCTTTATTTGTATAGCGCTTTTAACAAGTCCAATTGTTTCAAAGCAGCTTCACATTGTTAACAGGAAAATAACGCAACAGAATTTGTACAGCCGTTCTGGTGAAACGGTGATGTTATCCAGCTAATTTCAAGTATCATATAGTGTCAATGCGGGCAGATCGGTAATATAGATGAAATTTAGGTGTCCCCAGCTGAGCAAGCCAAAAGCCAAAGGCAACGTTGGCAAGGAACCAAAACTCCTTCAGGGTCAGAATGGAGAAAAAAACCTTGGGAGAAACCAGGCTCAGTCGGGGTGCCAGTTCTCCTCTGGCCGACGAACAAACAGTGTATGGTTATAATTCTGGCAACATTACAGGTCTTAATTCATATTAGGTAAATAGATATTCGTAAGATTATTCGAAAGATTGGAGTCATCACGCCGAAGACGGGTTTAATGAGGATGTCGTGTCGATGCAGCATTTACGGGGGGAGTTTATTTGACATGCTCTCTGCAGACATTTCAAGGATGCGTTGGTCATGTCCAGGCGCTGGTCCACCAGCTGATCTGGATACGGCCCGGATCCGGCTGACTGCAGTAAACCTCGGGATAAACAGAGAGGCTAACATTAGCGTAGATGCCATTCTTCTTATGATGTAACGAGTACATCAGGTGTTATGGGAGGTGTTCCTGGTTCCGGCTGACCTAGTTAATGCAGCCTAACAATCATTTACTGATTTGAATAATAGAAATTGATAATGTTTTATGTGTAAGCCATAGTAAAGAGATGCGTTTTTAGTCTAGATTTAAACTGACAGAATGTGTCTGCTTCCCGAACAATGCTAGGAAGACGGTTCCAGAGTTTAGGCGCTAAATAGGAAAAAAAGGATCGACCGCCTGCAGTTGATTTTGATATTCTAGGTATTATCAACTGGCCAGAGTTTTGAGACCGCAATAGACGTGATGGAGTATAATGCGTTAAGAGTTCGCTCAAGTACTGGGAGCTAAACCATTTAGTGCTTTGTAAGTAATAAGCAAGATTTTAAAATTAATACAATGTTTAATAGGGAGCCAGTGCAGTGTTGACAGAACCGGGCTAATATGGTCATACTTCCTTGTTCTAGAGAGCTCGAGCTGCTGCGTTTTGGACCAGCTGGAGTTTTTTTATTAAGCGAGCAGGGCAACCACCCAGTAAAACATTACAATAATCTAGCCTTGAGGTCATGAACGCATTAATTAACTCTTCAGCATTTTGCATCGAAAGGACGTGCCATAATTTAGATATATTTTTAAGATGGTAGAATGCAGTTTTACAGATGTTAGAAACGTGGCTTTCAAATGAAAGATTGGTATCAAAGCGCACACCCAGGTTCCTAACTGACGACGAGGACTTGACAGAGCAGCCATCGAGTGTTAGACAGTATTCTAGGTTACTACGTGCAGAGTTTTTTTGTCCAATAATTAAAAATTCATTTTTTTCTGAATTAAGTTGCAGGAAATTACTAGACATCCAATGTTTTATATCAGCTATGCATTCCGTTAATCTTGTGAATTGGTAAGTTTCGTCAGGGGGTGAAGAAATATAGAGCTGAGTATCGTCAGCATAACAGTGAAAACTAATGCCATGCTTCCTAAGGATATCTCCCAGTGGTAGCATGTACAGGGTGAAGAGCAACGGTCCTAGCACTGAGCCCTGCGGTACTCCATACTGAACTTGTGATCGGTGTGACAGGTCTTCATTTACTGCTACAAACTGATAACAGTCAGATAAGTATGATTTAAGCCATGCCAATGCAGTTCCACTAATGCCGACATAATTTTCGAGTCTATTCAAAAGAATGTTGTGGTCAATAGTATCGAATGCAGCGCTAAGATCGAGTAACACTAATAGAGAGATACAACCACGATCGGATGATAAGAGTAAATAATTTGTCTGTCAATACCAGACAGTAAACACACAGTGATAATGAACAGAATACAAACAGGTGTGATCGTCAAATCACCATGGTGACAAACCAGGGCTGTGTCTGAGATCGCCCCCTATACCCTTGAATAGGGCATTATTTGGGGACTGCCATTTGTAGTGGTGTCGAAACCATAGTGGACGTTATTGAGTGCACTCATTCAATCCCATAATGCACTGCAATAACGAGTGTACAACAACCCTCTCGCAGTCTCTCTTGAAGCCATCACGCAATTAAGTGGCTTAAACTGCAATTCATTGACTGGCCGCTAGAGACAAAAGGGAGTCAAATCTGTATCTCCCCCATGTTAAAATGCCCAACTTTACAGCTGAAAAAAAATATGTTTACAGCCTGGTACAAAAGTGGTTTTGGTCCATACGGCTAATTTTGCCCTTCATGACAACTGTGATGGGGTGAACTGTTTTATAACTCATTCATTTACATTATATAAAGCCTTAAAGTTCTGCATAATTAAGGGCGTGGACACTTTGAGTGACAGGTGGATTGCCGTTTGTCTGCTGTTAATGCTGCCTTCACGTGCTATCGAAATGTCCTACTTCCCACTTCTGAAGTCGTGATTACTGGCACACTGCATTCAAATTGTGACTTGAGAGAAGCCTGGTCCTACCAGACTCTCGTACATTTCATTTGTACAGAGAGTCTGGCCACTCTCCATTGACAAGCATTAACTTCCTTGAAGGCGGGTACTCTGTTGAAGTTTAAAACTGTTGGATCTGCCCAGAGACACTCTGGATCTGCCATAACCAATCGCTAACGTTTGGTCATGACGTATGTCATCTCAAACTAGCACACGACATCAACGTCATCGTTCTCAGCCACTCCCTCTGTTCGATGATTGGACCGGTTTAAAATTTGACCGGAGAAAACCAAAGAATATACCGCAATCCCAGACGGAGTACTGAAGGAAAATGAAAATTGAGTGGAAGTACGTAGGAGGGCGGAGCCAGGCTAACTTGAGAGGGCCAAATTTGAAACTAGGAAACTAATATTTATGATAATTCCGATAGCACATGAAGGCAGCATAAGTCATCGTGTCACCTCAGCTCCACCCACGTTCCGCCTCTTTGCCCATTTTCAGTTATCCGGGAGTGACACGCTGCCAAGATGGCAACGGCCGACTTTAGGCTTCAAAAATGCTCTTCAGAAACCTACGGATGACGTCATGGACACTACGTCCATATTTTTTTTTCCAGTCTATAGCTGCGTCTCATTTTGAAGGCTGCGTCCTCCGGAGGTCGCATTTGAAGGCTGCACATGTCATCGAGGCGGTCTCATTTAAGAAAAGTAACCATTAGATTGCAAAGTAAGAAAGAAATTACAGTATTTTACACCTTACAAGAAATAACAGTCAATTTGATTACGGTTACTCTTCTTAAATAAGACCTCATTGGCCCTGTCCCAAATGTTTATAAATAGTTACAATTCGTTTAATTGACTCAGAGTCGACTCTTACTTTTGAGAGACAATGACTTTATATACGGTGCACTTTCAGATTTAAAACTTTGCAGGGTGTTTTCCTTCACTTTGAACTATGTTACACACTACATGAAAGGTAATTTACAAAAATCCATAATAGGGACACTTTAAGTAACGTTTCACGAGTCTTCGGTACACTCGTTTCGAAACGAGCATCGTTAAAACAACGATAATTTGCGGTTCAGTAAGTGAGTCAAATGTTGATTCAGTAACTGCTTTGACGAATTCCTCAAGTTCATTCAGTGAAGGACTCGTGTTCGTTAGACTGATCTGTGAGTGAAAATAAAACGAGCCATGAAAAGAATCGGCTCAAACGAGTCATTTGCTCATGAATCGGACTAACTAACACTGGCGTCGTTTGTTTTGGCGTTCAGCTCGCGAGGACAGGACTCAACAGAAGGATTTACGCGATGTTTTTATCACCACATTTAATCCAGCCTTCAAAATTACATCTGGTAATTATGTCTTTTATTTTATATTTTTATATATTGTGGCGCTGGAGACTCACTCAAAATGTCAGGCTCATGTCTTTCGGTGCTTTTCTGACACAGGTTCTTTTCTTTCTTTTCGACAGCAACTTCACTGACCTGTACTGAATGCAGTTTGGGATGCTGCTGTTGAGCTAGAAGCTTCTTTTTGCTTTGATGCTCTGTCTCGTTGGCACAAGCAATATTGAGTTTGTCAAAGAGAATTTCATCACTCACATCAATTGCAGTCAGGTAAGGTTGCAGGTCACTTCTGATACTGTCATTTTGCAGGCCAGTAAGGACAGTGTGAAGAAACATGCTCTGCTCTAGTTTTGGGTCGTATTTCAAGCTGGATTCCACTTCTTGAGATGCAAACAAAATCTTTTGCCTCAGGTCAAGACACCGAACGAGGAAACTTTGTGGGGTCTCTTTACTACTTTGTGCTTCGGAGGTAAGCTGCTTATACAATTCTGTCACAACTCTTTCTTGATAATGCACTCTTAGTATACGTCTCAGAACAGGGAGGGTTAAATTCGGCTTTCCCTCCAGGTAACTACGCAGCTCCATGCCTGGTGCAATTGTTCTAATCACTGCATCCACTATTCCAATTCCCCTGCTCAAACCATGTTCAATTTGATGGGCCAAACTTGAAAAGGTGAGCTTGTCTCTTTGCCCAGGTTCACCTATCTGTCCTGATATTTTGAATTCTCTGTTCCAGGGAGGCATCACTGGTCTGGGTGTCACCAACTGCCGATCTGAGCTCGTGTCGGGCTGTACATTAGGGCCTTGCAACGTGAAATAACTTTGGATAGTACTTGTGTTCTGTTGCGTGCCTGTGTGTTGCGGTGTGTGATTCACTGTTCTGTTTTTGCTTCTGCAGCGCTAATTGTAACGTGTCAATTTCGTTTTGCAATTTTTCCTGCTCTGTAGTTTCTGCTACTGAATCTGCAGCTACTCTCTTAGAAGTCTTAACTGTGTTTTTCTGAATTTCCATTAACCCCCTGAGTTTCACAGATATTGTCTTTTAGACACAAAAGCTCAGCCATTCCAGCATCTTCTATCAACAAGAAATGTTGCGACCCCAGGAACATCACCATTCTCTCGCAGTCCTGCTTGCCTCATCTGGAACATTTAATAATCATTTGCCGCCCATTTTATTTGCTGAGGGAGTTTTCTGCAGTCATCGCCACCGCCGTTTACATTCCACCACAGGCAGACACAGGGCTGGCTTTATCTGGCCTTCATGATGTTACCAGCGGCGTCATAAACAAACACCCCGATGCTGCATTCATCATCGCAGGCGATTTCAACAAAGCAAGACTAAAGAAAGTCTTGCCAAACTTTCACCAGCACGTCTCCTGTCCTACACGAGGAGCAAACACACTGGATCATTGCTACTCTCCGTTTAAGAACGCCTATAAAGCGCGGTCACTTCCAGCTTTCGGCAAATCGGATCACGCCGCCATTTTCCTCACACCTGAATACAAACAAAGGCTCGTTCAGGAACCCCGGTGGCGGGAAGTTAAACGCTGGTCAGCCCACTCAGAGACCGCGCTACAGGCAGCTCTGGATGATGTTGACTTGGACATGTTCCGAGCGAGTTCAGCTGACTTCAGCGAGTTCACGGACGTGGCGCTTTGCTTCATCAACACGCTTACAGAGCAAGCCACACAAACAATAACAATAACGTCCTTCTCAAATCAGAAACCGTGGGTGGACAATTCAATCCGGCGCTGCAGTGAATACACGCACTGCCGCTTACAACGCCAGTCTCCTATCGGGGAACATGACTGAATACAGATCGTCCTGCTATGCTCTGCGGCATGCAGTTAAAGCCGCAAAGTTCCGTTATAAGGATCGAGTGGAGTCTCATTTCCAACTCAACGACTCGCGGCGCATGTGGCAGAGTCTGAGGTCCATCTGTTCTTTTGGATCTAAATCCTCTGCAGAGGTGAGCGCTGATCCGTCGCCAGAATGAGTTAAACTCTTTCTACGCCGCTTTGATTGTAATCGCGGCAGCGTGACTCCGCCAAGTGGCGCGTCAGAGGGAATTACTCAGAGCAGCAACAACCACGTGATCTCTGTCTCAGTGGATGCAGTTCGGAGGGCACTCAAGCGTGTGGACGTCAGGAAAGCTGCTGGGCCGGATGGTACTTCAGGCCATGTTCTGCGGTCCTGTGCTGATCAGCTCGCCGGGTTGTTTACATCTATCTTTAATGAGTCCCTCGCTACATCTGTGGTCCCCACCTCCTTCAGAAAATCCACTATCATCCCTGTCCCTAAGAACAGTAAACCCTCTTGCCTAAATGACTATCGTCCAGTGGCTCTCACATCTATAGTCATGAAGGTCTTTGAGAGACTCATTAAAAACACCATTTGCTCCTTCATTCCTGACACTTTGGACCCTCTTCAGTTTGCCTATCGTCCCAATAGATCGACTGAAGATGCCATCTCTCATGTCCTCCACTCCTCCTCACTCACATCGACAGCAAAAGTGGGAACTACGTAAGGCTGCTATTTATTGACTATAGCTCAGCCTTTAACACCATAGTTCCCATTAAGCTAACCGCCAAACTCCTGGATCTTGGCCTAAATCCTTCTCTCTGCCACTGGATTGAGGACTTCCTCACTGGCAGGCCTCGGGTGGTGAGAATAGGCCAGTCCACCTCCACCTCCATCACCCTGAGTGTGGGAGCTCCACAGGGCTGTGTCCTGAGTCCCCTGCTCTACTCTCTCTACACACATGACTGTTTGTCCACACACAGCTCCACCTCTATCAAATTTGCTGATGATACTGTTGTCCTGGGCCTCATTTCCAACAACAATGAGACGGCATACTTGGACGAGGTGGAGCATCTAACATCATGGTGCCAGGACAATTGTCTCTCTCTGAATGTTGGCAAGACCAAAGAAATGATTGTGGACTTCAGGAAGAGACAGCAACGGACATACTCCCCTCTCATGATCAGCGGGTCACCAGTAGAGAGAGTGAGCAGCTTCAAGTACCTGGGTGTAAACATCTCCGAGGACCTGACCTGGACTGCTCACATTCAGACACAGGTGAAAAAAGCCAGGCAAAGACTGTACCACCTGCACCAGCTGAGGAAATTCAGGGTTTCACCAGCTATCCTGAAAACGTTCTATTTAGGGGCGATAGAAAGTGTATTAACTCAGTGCATCACAGCGTGGTATGGGAACAGCACCAGTCATGACTGCAAAGCCCTGCAAAGAGTTGTGCGCTTATCCGAGCGTCTCTCAGGGTCAGCGCTCCCGTGTCTGCAGGACGTCTACACCAAACGCTGCAAAGGTAGAGCTACTAAGATCATCAAGGACTCTAATCACCCTGCAAACCCTCATTTCACGCTGCTGCCATCTGGTAAGTGCTTCCGAAGCCTGATGGCCAAAACTGAGAGACTCAGGAGGAGCTTCTTCCCCCAGGCCATCAGACTCCTGAACTCAGTCACTTAACATCACGTGACCATCGATACACTGACATTGCACTGCACTTTCTGTTCTCGTTGTTACTGTGTAACAACCTGTTATAAACCTGTTTGCACATTATACTCTTTGTACATTTGTTAACCACATAAGTCTACAGTTTACTCACTGCACAGTTTACTCCACTTATTTTATTCCACTTCTTTATTTTTATTTTTATTAATAAGATAAAAGGAACTTTATTTTTTTCTACTTGACTTATTTATAATTCTACACATATATATATATATATATATATATATATATATATATATATATATATATATATATATATATATATATATATATATATATATAGTACTTTTTTATTCTATTTCTATTATAATTTCCTCCTTGTGTTTTTGACTGTGAATTTGCACTGTCCATGGAGCAGTTTTCAGACCTGTTTACATTTTTTTTTACATGTCTTTGGATGTGTGTAAAGTGATAGAAGAAATGTCCTTATCTGGCTGGAATCCTACAGCGTTCCTGGTATCGAAGATTACCCTCAGTTTGCTGGCACTTTCCTTCCTAGCTTGACATGGACACCGAACAACAAACTTCTTCACTCCACTGGTCACCTGGGCGGAGTAGTAGGCTGAATGGCACTGGAAGCAGGCTGTCATCACTGGAAGCCAACTCGCACCGCATTCATCCTCGCTGGGGCCTCCAAAATGTAGTACCCTCACCGCCTGATGAGGGGAGATATTAAGAGACAATAAAGGCGAGACACACGGAGCTGCTGCTTCAACTTCTCAGTCTGTATATTGTTTGAGCAGCGCGCCCTTCCCCAGCAGGTGAATGAGCCCAAGGCAAAAGTAATCAACTAATCGATCGGCCATACCACTCTAGGCAAGAAAAATAAAGCGTGTCTACCGATACATTACAGCAGAAACCTACCGATACATATTACAGCAGAAACCTACCGATACATATTACAGCAGAAACCTACCGATACATTACAGCAGAAACCTACCGATACACATTACAGCAGAAACCTACAAAACACACGATGTCTACAAACCGCCGAGAGGTGTGTCTGGAGATATACGTGAACGGAGAGTTCTACTGCACTGACAGTGTCTGGGTCCTGGATGAGGAAGATGTGCAAATGGAGTTTATGGTCACCGATCGCATCTACGACCTTCTCGGCTGCTCACCGGGCGAGATCACTGCACAGCTGGAGGTGGACACGGATGAGTGCATGTCGGTCAGTCACTGCGCTTTAGAGGGGGAGGATCTGCAGATCGACATTGACATGAAGCACCCAACCTCTACCTGTAAAACCCCTGAGAACAGCCCGACAGGTGAATGCTCAACACGCACCGCTCACACATTTTCTATATAACTTACTGTAATCATTAGGATGATCAAAACTTATAATAATAACTGTTTTAATGAGATCATTGTTTCTGCTTAAATGAATGCACGATGTTAGCGAACTGCATGATTTGCATTGTCTTAGAACTGTACATTTCTGACATATGAACATTACTTGAGCCCTGTTCACACCTGGTATTAAGATGCGTTTGGTCGATCGGATCACAAGTAGATCTTAATGCATCGTGTTTCCTTCTTGAGCGTTCTTTTTTTTTTTCAAGATTGTCTGCATTTTTTGCTTCAATAAATATTGTGGACAACTGATGTTGTTTAAAATAATATGCAGAGGAAAACCAAGTCCTGTGTTTGGTTACAAAACTTGTGCAATCTGACGAAATACATTACAAATTACTTTTTAAAGCATGTATTTTGTAATCTGTAGTGAAATACATTTTAAAAGTAACCTTCCCAACCCTGATGTCAACAGAGCATTTGAGATGAGATGCAAACAGAGATGTCTTTCAAGTCAGACTAATTATTCATGTCTAATCTGTGGCTTGAGATGTTTCTAATAACATATTATGTGTTTTACAGGAAGTACCAAAGAGTGGATGATGAAAAAAATTGGTGGATTTTTTCAAATGCTTTTTGGGATGGATCCGGCTGTTCCTGAGCTATGCTCTGAAAAGGATCTGGTCCAAGTGCCAAGAGTTCCTGAACCGGAACCTGAATTGGAACTGGTTGGCGTCTGCTGGCCAGCAGAAGTGTCGGGGAGCAGCAGCGGGATTGATCAGGGTGGCACGGATGCTCCTGAAACCCCTGAAATGAACGGCCCAGAAGGTGAACCTGTGTCTGCAGAAGGTCAGGAGGTTGACGTCAATGATGGCACGGATGCTTCTCCTGAAAACCATGAAAAGAACATCCCAAAAGGTGAATGTCAACAGATGCAACATTACAATGACCATGTGCATGCTGTAAAGTTTCAGGAGTGACAACCGCATTTAACGTCATTAACAACGAGTTGTTCCGCACACACGTATAGTACACGTATGCGAATAGTTTTTGTAAATGCGGTTGCCACTCCCGTAAATGACTGAACTGTGTGAGTACAGAACGAATGAGACGCAAACAGAAATGTCTTTCAACTTGGACTAATTATTCATTTTTGGTCTGTGGTTAGTGATGTTTCTAATAACCGAGAGCCCTTGTGTGTCCCAGATGCAAGCGTTCCTGAGGCTGGATTGGATCTGGTTGATCCCAAGGAATCGTGTGTCTCAAGCGTTCCCGAGTCAGAATCTGAATCAGATCTGCTTGCTTCAGATGAATCGTGTGTCCCAGGTCCAAGCAGTTCTGTGCCAACACCTGACGTGCAGGAACTATTTTGGGGAGAAGACTGGTTCCGATTGGAGGAGCGTGTGAAGGGCTGTACACAGCGTCATAGACCTGTCACTACAGTCTGGAACAACATCTTCATTGATTCATCCACAAGGCCAAGAAAACCCCAGGAAGTAAGATCTTTTATCAAGTGTTCTGGAGTGACAAACTGTTTGGGACTTTTTTTTTTGTTGACTCGTCTCTGTTTTTATTCCCACAGATAAGGTGTTCATTCACTGCATGGACAGTGTCAGCTATGCCCCTACACTTTTTCTGGCATACCTCATGATCCACCATAACATGACTGTGGAGGATGCCATTGATCATCTCATAAAGGCAAGGTACATCAAGCCCGACACAGAGTTCCTGAAGCAGCTGGCCGTCCTCAACCAGGATCTCATGAAAAACAACAGCCAAAATGAAGTCCGGCAGAGCACCGATTAAAAATGGTGCACAGATCAAAGATATGTGTGTGTCTGTGTGTGTCTGTATGTGTGTGTGTGTGTGTGCTTAATAAACATTTTAAGAAACACTGGATATGAATGCAATTAATGTCTAATAAAGGTTGTTTTAAATATGTGACCCTGGACCACAAAACCAGTCATAAGGGTCAATTTTGAGATGTATACATCATCTGAAAGCTGAATAAATAAGCTTTCCATTGATGTATGGTTTGTTAGGATAGAACAATATTTGGCTAATTGGTTAATTATTTGACCAATCGTGGCAATATATGTAGTACCCTCGCCGCCTGATGAGGGGAGATATTAAGAGACAATAAAGACGAGACACACGGAGCTGCTGCTTCAACTTCTCAGTCTGTATATTGTTTTTGATTAATGCAAATATTTCAACATTTTCATATACTGATAACCGTATAACATGAAACATCTCTTTCAGAAGAAAAACCACAATATATATGTAAACACAGAATTACTCACATACAGTTTCTCATCAGGCTCTGTTTCCAATTCAAACAATTTTGATAACTTTTAGATGACAGTGTACATTAATAGTATATATCTATAGCAATCAATACTCACGTATGACATTCTGCCTAGCAAATTAAACACATATACTACTGTCTATGTCTTAAACTCTTTTTAACTACTTAAATAAGCTCTGGGTGTATTTAAAGCATCAGCAGAAATAATGATTTCTTTACACAACATAAGCATGAACTCCTTCATTACCCTTATTCTTGTGAAATAACACATTTCCTTTTGTAAACACTGTACTTTGACTCTTAACTGTTATATTAGTTATTGAAAGCACAAAACATATACATAAATTTCCCCCGTCTTCACATTCTTTCTGATGCCTGGCCTCTGCCATCAGATTAGCATTAACACATAACACACGTGCTACACACATTGTTAACTTGATCCTAACTTTTAAACTTACATCTTCAAATTATTTATACATTCAAACAAAATCATACAGTATGCGTTAATCACAGTTTCTTAGTGACAAAACAATATTGTTTGACAACGCCACTCATTATTTTACTTTTCTTCTCTTTTTCTTTTTATTACAAATTGTAACCACCACACTCTCCCCTTCGAAAATAAATGTCGTCCCAACATTACTCTTTTGTGTTTCTTAATGTTTTCTCTTTTTTTCGGGTGAAACTTTTCATTTATATATGCACTGCAGATTAACCCTATTTGCTATTCTTCAATAAAGGAATATACTGGACATTAACATAGTCGTTTGTCTTCTTTAACTGTGACCCCTTTTCTTCACTCGATTTCAAATCTGTTTAGTATGCATATAAATATACTGGCTGATACTGCGACACTGGGTAAGTCCATGATGTAAAGTTCTGCATTTCATATGGTGTGGAGTGAAATGATATTGTGTTTTGATTCCGTATGTTATAGCATTCAGGGGTACCCAAGTAATCGTAAGTGAATGTTTTCGGTGGTCTCCTCTTTCTCCTAGGCCATCTGTCCACCTGTTCTCCTTCACTGTTGCATTCGCCTGGGACTGCATGAGCATCTGCTTCATCATCAGGTTGTCCTACAGGTTGTTCCTCATTCATCGCATCTCCCTCCTGTTGAGGTAAGCCATCATTCCCTGTTTGGGCTGCTGTTTCATCAACACTCGTTATCTCAAGGTTAACTTCTCTTCTTCCCCTTTCAGGTTCGTTGGGCTGGACAACAGGTAAGTATAGGTTATCTGATTCACCTTTTTCTTCCACAGGTTGCTGATGCTGCACAGCAGGTAAGTAATAGTAATAATCTTCATCCTCCCCCTTCTTCTGGATTAGACTCATTTCCATCAGATGGCCTTTGTTCATTCACTGTCTTCTTTGGCTTTGACTCCCTCCTGAGTTCAACCTCCAATGGTAAGTAATCGCAAGACAGTAAGAGATTACAGTGAAGGACACGAGATGTTCCCTTTCCTTGTTCCGGTTTCACTTAATAAATTGGACTCGTTCTCCCACTTGACGTACAACTGTATGTACAACATCCTCCCAATGATTGTGAAGCTTCCCAGTCCCCCCTCTTGGTGTCAAATTTCGCACTAGGACACGATCTCCAGGGCCCAATATGGAACTCCTCACCTTCCCATCATAATTCTTCTTGTTCCTCTCTGCTGACTTCTTCGCTGTCTGTCTGGTAATTTCAAAAGCATCTTGCATTTCTTGCCTCCATCTCTTCACATACTCTTTATAGTCTGTAGTTCCTGTGTCAGAGGTCAAGCCAAACAGCAGATCCACTGGTAACCTTGGGGACCTTCCAAACAGCAAGTAAAATGGGGAAAATCCTGTTACTTCACATCGTGTGCTGTTGTATGTGTAGTGGGGCTCGAGTCGGAGAGACACAAGCCACCCTTGTAACAGGGAATATTTCTTGGACACAGGTACGTGGTTTCAAAAGAGGACCGAGACGTGGATGTAAGAAAATACAAAATTTGTATTAACAATAGAGAAGTCTTAAAACCAATTTGGGAATGACTTGGCCTGCCCCGAAGCCTCGGTTCCTACAACAGAAGAAGGGAAATTAACCATTTAACTCAAAGTAACTACAAAATGATATTTTCAACAATACTTAAATGAAATCAAAAATACATATTCACACAATAAACCAAAAACAAAAGACAAAGACGAACAATAGCAAATACAGACAGAAAAATGAAACAAGAGACAGCTGAACACCATCAAGGAAATAAACAATATAACAAATAAATACAGGCAAAAGAAATGGAACGAATGAATCTGAATACAGCAAAAACAACCAGAGATAACAAATGAAAACCAAACAAACAATGTAACAAAGCCCTAGAGCCAAAAGAAATGAAACAATAAACCTAAACAAACGAAAGCAACCACTTAACGAATGATTACCAACAAAAATAATAAACAAAACAAACGAGTTCAAGACAGAGATAAATACAATAAATTAGACGAACCAAATAAATCAACACAAAATGAAGCTAAACAAACAAACCAAAAAAACAAACAAATTAAGTTACTGAAGGAACAAGATCTCCGGGAGAACCAGCACGCGGCGATTGCCCGCTGGATCGAGTAATATTCGGGAAAGTCAGTACGGAGAAAACAGCAGTATCCACATATTGCCCTGCAGGCTCTGTAGATTCTTCCTCTATTAAGCGCTGAGTTGTGTCTAACAAACAATGAGCCTGAGCCCGATCATTCCTCCTAAAACTATTTAAAAGAATACGTTATCACAGTAATAAAAAACTGCACGAACAGCGGTGGCTACACATACCTTTATATTGTTGATACCACGCGCAAAGTCACACCGTTGTCGGCCAATACAGCATGGGAATATGAACTCGCGCTGATAGGAGAAGGCAGCCGCCAACCAAACACTATGATGTTGGTCAAGAAGCTCTAGACAAAGATATTAACTAAATATAGAAACCGATGCATTTACTATTTACTCTTCAGCCCAACCACTTACCCATGAAGCGGAAGGGACACCAGAAAGGGGCGGTCCACCAGCAGTGACGCACAAGCGATACCTTGGTTGCCCTCTTTATGTTTGCACTAGAGTTACGTGATTGGATGTTGCGCAGATGAAGCCCAACCCTTAATTGCCTGGGAGTCCCACTACATATGCAAAGCTAAGTTTGTTTAGGGACTCTTTCCAATTGGTTTTCTGTTTTTCCGTCAACGTTTTCAACATCTGGAGTAACGTTCTGGTGAAACGGTGATGTTATCCAGCTAATTTCAAGTATCATATAGTGTCAATGCGGGCAGATCGGTAATATAGATGAAATTTAGGTGTCCCCAACTGAGCAAGCCAAAAGCCAAAGGCAACGGTGTCAAGGAACCAAAACTCCTTCAGGGCCAGAATGGAGAAAAAACCTTGGGAGAAACCAGGCTCAGTCGGGTGCCAGTTCTCCTCTGGCCGACGAACAAACAGTGTATGATTATAATTCTGGCAACATTGCAGGTCTTAATTCATATTAGGTAAATAAATATTCGTAAGATTATCAAAAGATTGGAGTAAATCACGCCAGAGACGGGTTTAATGAGGATGTCGTGTCGATGCAGCATTTACAGGGGGAGTTTATTTGACACGCTCTCTGCAGACATTTCAGGGATGCGTTGGTCATGTCCTCATCTGACCTCCGGCCGTATGTCTTGGACATTCGGATGAGAGAGAGGCGGAGCTGTCAACTGATCACCACCTGGTGGTGAGTTGGATCCGATGGTGGGGGAGGAAGATAGACAGACTCGGGAGACCCAAACGTACTGTGAGGGTCTGTTGGGAACGTTTGGCCGAGCCCCCTGTCAGAGAGATCTTCAACTCCCACCTCCGACAGAGCTTCGACTGGATCCCGAGGGAGTCTGGAGATGTTGAGTCCGAGTGGACCATGTTCTCCACCTCCCTTGTCGACGCGGCTGCTCGGAGCTGTGGCCATAAGGTCTCCGGTGCCTGTCGAGGCGGAAATCCCCGAACCCGGTGGTGGACACCGGAAGTAAGGGATGCGTCAAGCTGAAGAAGGAGTCCTATCGGGCCTGGTTGGCTTGTGGGACTCCTGAGGCAGCTGACGGGTACAGGCAGACCAAGCGGACTGCAGCCCGGATAGTTGGATAGTTGTCGGATAGTTGTGACCAACACTGTTTACAGTGGAGATGGGCAGCTGTTGACCTCAACTGGGGATATCGTCGGACGGTGGAAGGAATACTTTGAGGATCTCCTCAATCCCACCAACACGTCTTCCATTGAGGAAGCAGTGGCTGAGGGCTCAGAGGTGGATTCATCCATCACCCGGGCTGAAGTCATCGAGGTAGTTAAAAAGCTCCTCGGTGGCAAGGCACCGGGGGTCGATGAGATCCGCCCTGAGTACCTCAAGTCTCTGGATGTTGTGGGGCTGTCTTGGCTGACACGCCTCTGCAACATCGCATGGCAGTTGGGGACAGTGCCTCTGGACTGGCAGACCGGGGTGGTGGTCCCTCTTTTCAAGAATGGGGACCGGAGAGTGTGTTCCAACTACAGGGGGATCACACTTCTCAGCCTCCCTGGGAAAGTCTATGGCAGGGTACTGGAGAGGAGAATTCGGCCGATAGTGGAACCTCGGATTCAGGAGGAACAGTGTGGTTTTCGTCCCGGTCGTGGAACACTGGACCAGCTCTATACCATTTCCAGGGTGCTGGAGGGTTCATGGGAGTTTGCCCAACCAATCCACATGTGTTTTGTGGATTTGGAGAAGGCATTCGACTGTGTCCCTTGTGGTGTCCTGTGGAGGGTGCTCTGGGAGTATGGGGTCCGGGGCCCCTTGCTTAGGGCTGTTTGGTCCCTGTACGACCGGAGCAGGAGCTTGGTCCGCATTGCCGGCAGCAAGTCGGACTTGTTCCCGGTGCATGTTGGACTCCGGCAGGGCTGCCCTTTGTCACCGGTTCTGTTCATAATTTTTATGGACAGAATTTCTAGGCACAGCCAAGGGCCGGAGGGTGTCCGGTTTGGGAACCACATGATTTCATCGCTGCTTTTTGCGGATGACGTTGTCATGTTGGCCGCCTCAGACCAGGACCTTCAGCGTGCACTGGGGCGGTTTTCAGCCGAGTGTGAAGCGGCCGGGATGAGAATCAGCACCTCCAAATCCGAGGCCATGGTTCTCAGTTGGAAAAGGGTGGCTTGCCCACTTCAGATTGGTGGAGAGTTTTTGCCTCAGGTGGAGGAGTTCAGGTATCTTGGGTCTTGTTCACGAGTGAGGGAAAGATGGAACGAGAGATTGACAGACGGATCGGTGCAGCTTCTGCAGTAATGCGGTCGATGTACCGGTCTGTCGTGGTGAAGAAGGAGCTGAGCTGTAAGGCGAAGCTCTCGATTTACCGGTCAATCTACCTTCCTACTCTCACCTATGGTCATGAGCTGTGGGTCATGACCGAAAGGAGAAGATCCCGGATACAGGCGGCCGAAATGAGCTTTCTCCGCAGAGTTGCTGGGCGCTCCCTTAGAGATAGGGTGAGAAGCTCAGTTACTCGGGAGGAGCTCAGAGTAGAGCCGTTGCTCCTCCACATAGAGAGGAGCCAGTTGAGGTGGCTCGGGCATCTATTTCGGATGCCTCCTGGACGCCTTCCCGGGGAGGTGTTTCAGGCATGTCCCACCGGGAGGAGGCCCCGGGGAAGCCCTAGGACACGCTGGAGGGATTATGTCTCCCGGCTGGCCTGGGAACGCCTCAGGGTTCCCCCTGAAGAGCTGGAGGAAGTGGCTAGGGAGAGGGAAGTCTGGGCGTCTCTGCTTAGACTGTTGCCCCCGCGACCCGGCCCCGGATAAGCGGAAGATAATGAATGAATTAATTAATTAACTAAAAATTCATTTTTTTCTGAATTAAGTTGCAGGAAATTACTAGACATCCAATGTTTTATATCAGCTATGCATTCCGTTAATTTTGTGAATTGGTAAGTTTCGTCAGGGCGTGAAGAAATATAGAGCTGAGTATCATCAGCATAACAGTGAAAACTAATGCCATGCTTCCTAATGATATCTCTCAGTGGTAGCATGTACAGGGTGAAGAGCAACGGTCCCAGCACTGAGCCCTGCGGTACTCCATACTGAACTTGTGATCGCTGTGACATCTCTTCATTTACTGCTACAAACTGATAACGGTCAGATAAGTATGATTTAAACCATGCCAGTGCAATTCAGCTAATGCCAACATAATTTTTGAGTCTATTCAAAAGAATGTTGTGGTCGATAGTATCGAATGCAGCGCAAAGATCGAGTAACACTAATAGAGAGATACAACCACGATCGGATGATAAGAGTAAATCATTTGTAACTCTGATGAGAGCAGTCTCAGTATTATGATATGGTCTAAATCCTGACTTGAAATCCTCACAGATACCATTTCTTTCTAAAAAGGAACAAAATTGTGAAGACACTGTCTTTTCCAGTATTTTTGACAGAAAGGGTAGATTTGAGATCGGCCTGTAATTGACTAATTCTGTAGGATCAAGTTGAGGTTTTTAATAAGTGGTTTGATAATAGCCAACTTAAAAGTTTTTGGTACATATCCTAATGACAAAGATGAGTTAATGATATTAAGAAGAGGATCTATGACCTCTGGTAGCATCTCTTTAAATAGCCTAGTCGGTATAGGGTCGAGCATACATGTTGTTGATTTAGATGATTTAGATGATTTAACGAGTTTAGTTGGTCTAAGAGAGTCGAGAAATAAGCAGATCTAGCAGTTTTTACGGCCTTTCTGTATGCGATCATGCTCTCTTTCCATGAATTACGAAAAACCTCTAGTTTTGTTTTCTTCCAGCTGCGCTCCATTTTCCTGGCTGCTGTTTTAAGGGCCGGGTGTGCTCGTTGTACCACGGCGTTGGACTATTTTCATTAATCTTCTTTAAGCGCCGGGAGCAACTGTGTCTAAAGTGCTGGAAAAAGAGAGTCAATAGTTTCTGTTGCAAAATCGAGTTCCTCTAGGCTATCTGGGATGCTGAGGAGATGAAACTGATGAGGAAGATTATTTAAAAAGCAATCTTTAGTGGCGGCAGTGATAGTTCTGCCATATTTGAAGCGAGGGGACGGCTTTGCAGCCTTAGCTAAATTAAGTATACATGATACTAGGTAATGATCTGAGATGTCGTCGCTCTGCTGCAGAATTTCAACGGTATCAACATTTATTCCATGTGACAGTATTAGGTCTAGAGTATGATTAAGGCGATGAGTGGGTCCTGACACGTGTTGCCTTACTCCAATAGAGTTTAGAATGTCTCTAAATGCTAATCCCAATGCGTCTTTTTCATTATCTACATGGATATTAAAATCACCAACAATTAGTACTTTATCTGCAGCCAGTACTAACTCTGATAGAAAGTCAGCAAATTCTTTGATAAAGTCTGTATTGTGCCCTGGTGGCCTGTATACAGTAGCCAGCACAAATGTAAAACGGGATTTATCAATTACACTACATAACGCTACATAAAGCACCAAGACGTCAAAAGAATTATATTTGAAACTATACTTCGGAGTAATACTGAAGATATTATTATAAATTACAGCAACCCCTCCCCCTTTACCTTTCAGACGTGGCTCGTGTTTATAACAATAATCTTGTGGGGTGGACTCATTTAAAGTAATGTAGTCGTCAGGTTTTAGCCAGGTTTCTGTCAAATACAGCACATCTAGATTATTATCTGTAATCATATCATTAACAATAAGCGCTTTTGGGAAAGGCATCGAATATTCAGCAACCCGAGCTTTATCATTTGATCATCTGTATTATGTCTGTTGTTTATTTGTTGGACATCAATTAAGTTTTTACTGTTGAATGGTCTTGATGGTTTTTTGTATTTACTAATTCGGGGAACAGATACAGTCTCTATGTGATAATATCTAGGTGAAAGAGTATCTATGTGTTGGGATTTATCTGACTTCTGTAACGGGAGACAGCTAGCAGACAGTCGGGTAAGCCAGTCCGTCTGCTTCCTGACCTGGGCCCCAGTTAGTCAAGGTTAAGCTCTAAGACTATGTGCCAAATTACTAGAGAGAAGAGCAGCACCACTCCAAGAAGGATGGATGCCGTCCCTCTTCAACAGGTCCGGTCTGCCCCAAAAGCTTTTCCAATTGTCTATGAACCCTATGTTATTTTGCGGACACCACTTAGACAACCAGCCATTGAGTGATGATAGTCTGCTAAGTATCTCATCACTCCTTTTAACAGGGAGCGGACCAGAACAAAAAACTGCATCTGCCATCGTACTTGCGAGTTCACACACCCCTTTAATATTAATTTTGGTGATCTCCGACTGGCGAAGTCGAACATCGTTAGTGCCAACGTGAATAATAATCTTAGAGAATTTACGATTAGCTTTAGCCAGCACTTTTAAATTTGCTTTGATGTCAGGCGCTCTGGCTCCCAGTAAACATGTGACTATGGTGGCTGGTGTCTCTATTTTCACGTTCCGTGTAATAGAATCACCAATAACTAGGGCACTTTCAACAGGATTCTCAGTGGGTGCGTCACTGAGTGGGGAGAACCTGTTTGATGTTCTAATCGGAATGTAAGAGTGGTTTTTTGATCCACGACTATGCCACCTCACCGTTACGCATGGGCTCTACAGCCGGAACCGAACAATGTACAACGTTCACTAAGCTAGTCGCATCCAAAGTAGTGTCTAAAGCTGTTACATTCTCACTACTCTCAAATAAAGTCTGGATGCGTGTCTCTAATTCTCAAATCTCTATCTCCTTACATTTATCACATGTGAAGCCCTGCTCGCCAACGGAGACGGATACACTAAACATGAAACATGCGGTGCAAGTGACAATGATATTGTTTGAGCAGCGCGCCCCCTTCCCCAGCAGGTGAGCCCAAGGCAAAAGTAATCAACTAATCGATCGCCCATACCACTCTAGGCAAGAAAAATAAATGGTCATCAACAAAATCATACAGTATGCATTAATCACAGTTTCTTAGTGACAAACAATATTGTTTGACAACACCACTCATTATTTTACTTTTCTTCTCTTTTTCTTTTTATTACAAATTGTAACCACCACACTGGCGCACCAACCGTTTTTCCCATCGTTAAACTAGTAAAAGTGGATTCAGACACGCCCTGAGTGCACCTGCGCCATGTGCTCAGATCTTTAAAATAGGGCCCAATGTTTTAAATATACTAAATTGCAGCTTCATCACTACAAATGTGTAATTACAAGACATTAAGACATGTAATTAAAAACAAGTTCAATAAAAATGAATGTAAAGTTTTTAGGTTCCAATGAAGATGATTCAGAATCAAAATTACATTTATTAAATGATATCCACTGGTACAAACAAAAAGAAAGAGTCTAGGAAACAGCGTGCACAGCACAAACAATACCAGACAGTAAACACACAGTGATAATGAACAGAAAACAAACAGGTGTGATCGTCAAATCACCATGGTGACAAACCAGGGCTGTGTCTGAGATCGCCCCCTATACCCTTGAATAGGGCATTATTTGAGGGGACAGCCATTTGTAGTGGTGTCCGAAACCATAGTGGATGTTATTGAGTGCACTCATTCAATCCCATAATGCACTGCAATAAAGAGTGTAAAACAACCTTTCGCAGTCTCTCTTGAACCCAACACGCAATTAAGTGGCTTAAACTGCAATTCATCGACTGGCCGCTAGAGAGAAAAGGAGTCAAATCTGTATCTCCCCCATGTTAAAATGCCCAACTTTACAGCTGAAAAAAAATATGTTTACAGCCTGGTACAAAAAGTGGTGTTGGTCTATACGGCTAATTTTGCCCTTCATGACAACTGTGAGGGGGGTGAATTGTTTTATAACTCTTTCATTTACATTCCATAAAGCCTTAAAGTTCTGCATAATTAAGGGCGTGGACACTTTGAGTGACAGGTGGATTGCCGTTTGTCTGCTGTTATGCTGCCTTCACGTGCTATCGGAAATTTCCTACTTCCCACTTCTGAAGTCGTGGCACACAATTACTGGCACACTGCATTCAAATTGTGACTTGAGAGAAGCCTGGTCCTACCAGACTCTCGTACATTTCATTTGTACAGAGAGTCTGGCCACTCTCCATTGACAAGCATTAACTTCCTTGAAGGCGGGTACTCTGTTGAAGTTTAAAATTATTGGATCTGCCCAGAGCCACTCTGGATCTGCCATAACAAATCGCTAGGGTCAATATATAATTGTGGGAGATTTTGAGTTTGAATAATTCTCAGAAAAAATATATTTATTTACAAAATATTATTATGTTCCCTGATAAATCATCCCTGAAATATTTTGTTTTTAGTCATTGCCAAGCTCAGGCATAATTGGTTTCAGATATTTAGTTTTAAAAACAAGAAGTTTACTCATTATTTGGTCAACTATGTTACGGACAAAACCTATAAGTTTTAACTTTAAGTAAATGGCAGACATTTAAAGAAATCATTACTCTTTGAAGAATATGTGTCTATTTACCTACCTTTTCAAATAAAATACCCAATGAATTAAGAAAATACACATTTTGTTCAATTGAAACCCCAAATTTCAAGTACTGAAGTAACCGGTCTGTATATTTTGTTTCCAAACTGCTTGATTAATGATAATTTTCTTGATTAAATTATGCTGCAGTATATATTTGACAGCTACTCAGTTTCAAAATATTTACTTGGAGATTAGGGAACCATTAAAATACATATATTTTTAAAAAAACATAATGGTAACTTAATTGACAGCCCAGTATCATAGTTGACAAAAGTAACATAGTTGACTGGACAAGGCAAAGTAGGATGATGTATTTCACAAAAACAATCCTAAACTATATCAGTTATTATATATAAGCTAATCTCTTATTGCATTTAATCAAGACCTGTTGAATATTTCATGACACAAAGGAGAAATACAGACGCACATCAGTTTATAAGGATCAATCACAACTTTATTAACAAGCACATATATCATAAGCAAGAGATCCAAAAGTATCAAAAACAGCACTTACACAAAAATTCCACCATGTAAACATTTTGAAAATCTTGTTTGTGGAATGAAATACAGTAGTGCATTGTATTGAACAAAAATAATAGTGCACTGCAATAAGTAACAATAACCAAATAGTGTTTTATTCTGTTGGTTAACAGAATAAGTGTGCTGCATTGGATCAAAATTGTAATAGTGCAAACAGTTGTATCTCAAAAACATTCATATGTCAGAACATGAAGTAAAACATTGGCATACCCTCCAACTTCCAGGCACCCATGAAACCGGCGGAGACAGAACACAATCCCCATTTTCTAACCCAAGAACATGGCCAATTATGGTTTGTTTTTTAATGACTTTGTCAAACTCAATCAAGTAATCTTTGAGTGTGTTTGTGTGCGTGTGTGCGCACGCATGTCCTTAGCCATGAAGAAATGATTTGGCAATATCTTCCCACACATCTCTTTTTATTTCAACATGACGTGCTGTCACGTGCTGTGGGGCAGGAATCAACCTGAGCACATCCTCAAATGGATACCAGAGCGCATCCTCTCGCATTGGCCAGTAGTAACGATTGTGTCCCACTCTGTGCATGCACTTAACATGAACATGTGTCTCACTCACTTCAACAATGGTTCCAGGGTAAACCTCATTGTCATATCTGATGACACACCACTGACCAACAGTGTCATCTCTATCCCACTGTACTTCAAGGTCTGGTTGTTCTTGGTGCAATGCAGGAACAGCAGAGTTGACTTTGAAGTCGACGGCCTGAGCTTGGTAACACTGACATTGCAGAATCTGCCTTGTTGAACACAGGCAGCTCACATCACGGTATGTCAGTTTCCCTGGTGTTTGCGTGATGACCTGGTGAATCCGCATAGTGCATGGTACAGCAGGGAGTCGTTGTGGCATCTGCTGTATGGCCTTTTCCACTGTAGCCTCTTCAATGTAGAAGATCTTTACAGCTGTATTGGTGTTTACCAATGCATTGAAAAGATGTTTAGCAGCCTCCTACCCCATCGGGGGCACCCTTTCCGTGGCTGGCCTCAAAAAGTTCCAAGTGCCCGCAGTGAAGCCTTGGTTGTACAATTCAGTTGTCAACATGTAAAAGTTGCCCTTCTGCCTGTATTGTGAGCAGGGACCATCACTGAAAAAGTGGATAATTGACACTGTTGGGCATGTTTCCTTGAGTATTGGGGAGAGGTGTGCCCATATGGCAGGTGGACCCTTTTCTTTGCATGGCGAAATTGTAGTGAAGCACAAGTGGTCTTCCCCACCACCAATGTAGAGGACCCCTGTATGAAGAGTTGCTTGTTGATGAGAAGAGGCTAAATGGACAGCTTGAATCTCTTTGTGAAACTTGCAAGAGTAGTTTTCAGAGAAATCAATGTGTATGAGGCATTCATTACTCTTCATGTTCTTTTTCAATTCCCTGTAGTAGTTAAACTGGGTCTTGATGTTGAACAAGTGCCTTTTGAACTTTTTGAGCTGTTGCTGGAAAGTCTCAATCAGGTCCTCCAAAGAACTCTCCATTTCCCTCTTCACGGTGATATTCACAGGCAACTTTTCTTTGCTGTCACCACTTTTCTTCTCTCTGAGGACAGTTTCAGTTGTCCACTGCACACAAGAAACTTGGGTTTGACCATCATAGCCAGACTGAATCTTGAGGTCTTGTAGTTTGCAGTTCTTGCATTCCAAATACATGCATGGCTTAAATGTTGGATTACAGCAAGTTTCCTCAGCAAGAGATTCCAACTCTGTTCTCTCCAGAAGTTTAAGTCCATGAAGTTTCTCCACGATAAATTCCAAATTTTCATGCACCTTACATAGACACGTATCTCTGTCTGCAATGGTTGGATGGACTACCCAGTATGGGCGCATTCGGCAGAAGAGTGTATAGGAAAGTTTGCTAGAGACGTTTTCCAGCAGGAATTTCCTATGGAGGTTTTTCATGGTGTCAGTCATAAACCGCTTCTGTTTTTACTTTTTCCCTTTGTTACGGTCTGCTTTTTACCTGCAGTTGAACAACTTACGTCATCCCTGGTGTAAAAGGCAACAACCTGGTCTTGCAGTTTTGAGTGTGTGGATATGTATTTCTTCCTGGCAAAACAGGCTATTTCGTCCCCATTTGTGTTCACATTCTTGCAGAATCGTTTGGCTGAGACACCCAGTGTGTCATGAATGATTTTCTGGAACCTGTATTTTTCAATATCTTTCCAGATACGATTCTGGCGATTAGGTTCCTGGTCTTTTCTTTTGCTGCACACTGAAATTTTTGTTTGAGGCTTTTCACAAGTGCATGATGATAGACTAGAGTTCTCCGCACATCATTACTGACTGGACTTGTTCCGATCATCCTTTTTGTTCTTTTCCTAGGCGAGTCGACATTGCACAGTAGGCGTTCATAGTGCTTACGGTATTTGTCTGATGTTTTTGTTTGAGCTTTAAGCTTTTCCTTGAGTTTGTGATTCTCAATGTATATTTTCTGGTACCGTCTTCTTCTAGTCCTTCTTCCTTGTATTCTCTGTCTGAAATTTCAATGTAGACATTTAAAAATTATGTTTTAACAGCAGGTGTCACTTAACAATAGCAGAAGCCTGTTTCTTTCTACGTCTGCTCTGTTCCTGGGCTCTTCTCCAGGCCTTTCTCTTTGCACGTTTTTCCCTCTCACTCTGTTCAGATATGGGCTTATAGTATGCACCTTGCTCCCTGTTTTCTGCCGGCCTTTTGCCAAGTATGCCTCCCTTTTTGCAGGATCAGCATCTCGCCGTGCACGGTAACGGCGCTGCTTTTCTGCAGCAGATAATCGTGGCATTTGCCTGAAAACAAGTTTACTTTTATAATATTTATTTCAAAGTATTTTATAGTTACTGTACAGTTAGAATATTAAATTAACTCCTGAAAACTATAATAACATGTCATGAATGTCAACTATGTTACTCTTGGTCAACTAAGTTACCTTTGCAGAGTAACATAGGTGACTGGTAACCTAGTTGACATTTTTGCTGTTCTTGGGGATAAAATCAAAATGGTTGCCTAGCACCAGACACCACATGGCATTTACGGAGAGGTTCTTCTAAATATTACATGTACAACGGAGTAAAATTGAAATTCAAAGTTATTCATGAATTCATTGTAGTAACATTGTTGACATATGATAAATACGCATTTGCCCCAAGCACTACTTTAGGTGAAATAACTGAAAATGTGGAGGAGAACATACCTTGGAGTCTTGCTAGTTTTTCTTCAGGAGGAAATGACATCATGTGGAGCAGGTCATGTGATTTGGAAAACACACTCTTCCTTGAGGGGTGTATTTGCTATGGGTAACTTAGATGACAGCGACTTCTCGGACACATATTCAATTTGTCAATTTCTATTGAAAATGTGACATATTGCCCAAAAAGACACATTGTTCACAATTACCTCAACTTAATGTAAATAATATAATTAAAACTGTTTTTGAATACATTTTTTAAATGTTTTTTTAGGTAATGAGATTGTGGTTGTAATTCATTTGGACGGTTATTTAGTTGACATTTTAGGGATATCTAGTCAATTTTTATAAATAAATTATTATTTCCATAATAATTAACCATGGAATTTGTAAAGATAAGATCATGAAGAACACTGAAGACTTTTAAAATTTTATTTTAATAAGCATGTTTTTGCGAGATAAATCTCATGGACATGAAAACTCCCTTTTATTAATTATATATTGACCCGCTAACGTTTCGTCGTGACGTATGTCATCTCAAACTAGCGTACGACATTTGAAAATAGGAAAAACTGAATTTGAAACTAGGAAACTAATATTTATGATAATTCCGATAGCATGTGAAGGCAGCATAAGTCATCACGTCACCTCAGCTCCACCCACGTTCCGCCTCTTTGCCCATTTTCAGTTATCCGGGAGTGACATGCTTCCGAGATGGCAACGATCGACTTTAGGCTTCAAAAATTCTCTTCAGAAACCTACGGATGACGTCATGGACACTACGTCCATATTTTTTTGTTACAGTCTATAGCTGCGTCTCATTTCGAAGGCTGCGTCCTCCGGAGGTCGCATTTGAAGGCTGCACACGTCATCGAGGGGGTCTCATTTAAGAAAAGTAACCATTAGATTGCAAAGTAAGAAAGAAATGACAGCATTTTACACCTTACAAGAAATAACAGTCAATTTGATGTTTACATTTGATGTAAACTATTGTTTATAAATAGTTACAATTCGTTTAATTGACTCAGAGTCGACTCTTACTTTTGAGAGACAATAACTTTATAAACGGTGCACTTTAAGATTTAAAACTTTGCAGGGTGTTTTCCTTCACTTTGAACTATGTTACACACTACATGAAAGGTCATTTTCAAAAATCCATAATAGGGACACTTTAAGTAACGTTTCCACGAGTCTTGGTACACTCGTTTCGAAACGAGCATCGTTAAAACAACGATAATTTGCGGTTCAGTGAGTGAGTCAAATGTTGATTCAGTAACTGCTTTGACGAATTCCTCAAGTTCATTCAGTGAAGGACTCGTGTTCGTTAGACTGATCTGTGAGTGAAAATAAAACGAGCCATGAAAAGAATCGGCTCAAACGAGTCATTTGCTCATGAATCGGACTAACTAACACTGGCATCGTTTGTTTTGGCGTTCAGCTCGCGAGGACAGGACTCAACAGAAGGATTTACGCGATGTTTTTATCACCACATTTAATCCAGCCTTCAAAATTACATCTGGTAATTATGTCTTTTATTTTATATTTTTATATATTGTGGCGCTGGAGAGCCCACATTGCAAACACTGACTGGAAAACTGGTAAATCGTCTATATATTGTTACCCACCTCTAAGGTGATTGAAATTGAGTCAGTAAAAGTAATCTGAGTACAGGAAATTGTGTTAAATTATTTAATTTATATTAATAATAATATATAGATCATTAGTGAGTCAGAGACAACATAAACCGTTGAGAGCGCTGCTACTGCCAATCACTGCGTTTCTACGGCAACCATGGAGCGTCATGTATTATTACGTCACAGACAGTAGGCTTACAATAGGCTTACTATTAAGACTCTTGCTCGCAGTCTCTCAGTGCAGCGACACATCTACCGATACACTACAGCAGAAACCTACCGATACAGAAACCTACCGATACACTACAGCAGAAACCTACCGATACACTACAGCAGAAACCTACTGATACACTACAGCAGAAACCTACCGATACACTACAGCAGAAACCTACCGATACACTACAGCAGAAACCTACTGATACAGAAACCTACCGATACACTACGGCAGAAACCTACCGATACAGAAACCTACCGATACACTACAGCAGAAACCTACCGATACATATTACAGCAGAAACCTACCGATACATATTACAGCAAAAAACTACCGATACATATTACAGCAGAAAACTACCGATACATATTACAGCAGAAAACTACAAAACACACGATGTCTACAAACCGCCGAGAGGTGTGTCTGGAGATATACGTGAACGGAGAGTTCTACTGCACTGACAGTGTCTGGGTCCCGGATGAGGAAGATGTGCAGATGGAGTTTATGGTCACCGATCACATCTACGACCTTCTCGGCTGCTCACCGGGCGAGATCACTGCACAGCTGGAGGTGGACACGGACGAGTGCATGTCGGTCAGTCACTGCGCTTTAGAGGGGGAGGATCTGCAGATCGACATTGACATGAAGCACCCAACCTCTACCTGTAAAACCCCTGAGAACAGCCCGACAGGTGAATGCTCAACACGCACCGATCACACATTTTCTATATAACTTACTGTAATCATTAGGATGATCAAAACTTATAATAATAACTGTTTTAATGAGATCATTGTTTCTGCTTAAATGAATGCACGATGTTAGCGAACTGCATGATTTGCATTGTCTTAGAACTGTACATTTCTGACATATGAACATTACTTGAGCCCTGTTCACACCTGGTATTAAGATGCGTTTGGTCGATCGGATCACAAGTAGATCTTAATGCATCGTGTTTCCTTCTTGAGCGTTCTTTTTTTTTTTCAAGATTGTCTGCATTTTTTGCTTCAATAAATATTCTGGACAACTGATGTTGTTTAAAATAATATGCAGAGGAAAACCAAGTCCTGTGTTTGGTTACAAAACTTGTGCAATCTGACGAAATACATTACAAATTACTTTTTAAAGCATGTATTTTGTAATCTGTAGTGAAATACATTTTAAAAGTAACCTTCCCAACCCTGATGTCAACAGAGCATTTGAGATGAGAAGCAAACAGAGATGTCTCTCAAGTCAGACTAATTATTCATGTCTAATCTGTGGCTTGAGATGTTTCTAATAACATATTATGTGTTTTTCAGGAAGTACCAAAGAGTGGATGATGAAAAAAATTGGTGGATTTTTTCAAATGCTTTTTGGGATGGATCCGGCTGTTCCTGAGCTAAGCTCTGAAAAGGATCTGGTCCAAGTGCCAAGAGTTCCTGAACCGGAACCTGAATTGGAACTGGTTGGCATCTGCTGGCCAGCAGAAGTGTCGGGGAGCAGCAGCGGGATCGATCAGGGTGGCACGGATGCTCCTGAAACCCCTGAAATGAACGGCCCAGAAGGTGAACCTGTGTCTGCAGAAGGTCAGGAGGTTGACGTCAATGATGGCACGAATGCTTCTCCTGAAAACCATGAAAAGAACATCCCAAAAGGTGAATGTCAACAGATGCAACATTACAATGACCATGTGCATGCTGTAAAGTTTCAGGAGTGACAACCGCATTTAACGTCATTAACAACGAGTTGTTCCGCACACACGTATAGTACACGTATGCGAATAGTTTTTGTAAATGTGGTTGCCACTCCCGTAAATGACTGAACTGTGTGAGTACAGAACGAATGAGACGCAAACAGAAATGTCTTTCAAGTTGGACTAATTATTCATTTTTGGTCTGTGGTTAGTGATGTTTCTAATAACCGAGCCCTTGTGTGTCCCAGATGCAAGCGTTCCTGAGACTGGACTGGATCTGGTTGATCCCAAGGAATCGTGTGTCTCAAGCGTTTCGAGTCAGAATCTGAATCAGATCTGCTTGCTTCAGATGAATCGTGTGTCCCAGGTCCAAGCAGTTCTGTGCCAACACCTGACGTGCAGGAACTATTTCGGGAAGAAGACTGGTTCCGATTGGAGGAGCGTGTGAAGGGCTGTACACAGCGTCATAGACCTGTCACTGCAGTCTGGAACAACATCTTCATTGGAAACGAGTAAGTCTACAACACATTTACACTAAAATAAACCATGTGTGAACAGGATATATTTCTACATTGTAAATCCTCCCAAGACTAATCTAGGCTGTTGTGTTCTCATGCAGAGAGATAGCACGGGACCGAATGAGACTGAAGGAGCTGGGTATTACTCACGTCCTGAATGCGGCTGCGGTGAAGACCAAACTGAGGGTCTGGTTGGGGCTGCTCTGGGAGAAAGACCTGAGAGAAACTGTTAATACAGGGCGCGAGTTATTACAGAGGCATGAACATCAAATATTGTGGCTTGCCTGCAACGCGTGACAAAATCAGCAAATACTTCTACAAAGCTGCCAAATTCATCCACAAGGCCAAGCAAACCCCAGGAAGTAAGATCTTTTATCAAGTGTTCTGGAGTGACAAACTGTTTGGGACTTTTTTTGTTGTTGACTCATCTCTCTGTTTTTATTCCTACAGATAAGGTGTTCATTCACTGCACAGACGGTGTCAGCTATGCCCCTACACTTTTTCTGGCATACCTCATGATCCACCATAACATGACTGTGGAGGATGCCATTGATCATCTCATAAAGGCGAGGTACATCAAGCCCGACACAGAGTTCCTGAAGCAGCTGGCCGTCCTCAACCAGGATCTCATGAAAAACAACAGCCAAAATGAAGTCCGGCAGAGCACCGATTAAAAATGGTGCACAGATCAAAGATACAAAGTAAAGACACACCATCATGAGAGGCAGAGCGGAAAACAGAAGAAACCCAGAGAGAATCGTCAAGTGCGAGGAAAAAAGGATGCAATTACAGTGTGTGTGTGTGTGTGTGTGTGTGTGTGTTTGTGCTTAATAAACATTTTAAGAAACACTGGATATGAATGCAATTAATGTCTAATAAAGGTTGTTTTAAATATGTGACCCTGGACCACAAAACCAGTCATAAGGGTCAATTTTGAGATGTATACATCATCTGAATAAATAAGCTTTCCATTGATGTATGGTTTGTTAGGATAGAACAATATTTGGCTAATTGGTTAATTATTTGACAAATCGTGGCAATACACACATGTATTTAAACTGAATAGTCAGGTTGAGGGTGTCTCGATTCCTCCATGTAAATAGCGAATAGTGAATCTGGCTTTCAAAGGGAATGGGAGATGAGACTTGGTTTATCGCACGTTACGCCCAAAACACACCCATGACTCATTAAGAGACTATGTACAACCCTTTTGGACCATGTGCCTGGCGCACCAACCGTTTTTTTCCCATCGTTAAACTAGTAAAAGTGGATTCAGACACGCCCTGAGTGCACCTGCGCCATGTGCTCAGATCCTTAAAATAGGGCCCAATGTTTTAAATATACTAAATTGCAGCTTCAGCACTACAAATGTGTAATTACAAGATATTAAGAACATGTAATTTAAAAACAAGCAGCATTTAGCAGGGTTCAAGCATTTAAAGCCTTTAAGGCACACATGCATAAAAAGATATTAAGGTTTATTTAGCAAGCATGTAGCAAATTAAGTCGTAGAAGGACTCTACCATTTTAAAGACTGCTATAGGCTTTTGTGTGCAGTTATATGATAGACTAGATAAAAAAGTTGGAGGCAAATTTTAAATGGGCTTGAAAAAGCTGGAGCATTTGGCCACACACACACACACAGGGGAGGACAGGTTTTAAAAAAAATAAAACAATACTGCCCCCTTTTGGTGATTGAAGGGGAGGGAGGGCAGAGAGAGAGAGAGAGAGAGAGAGAGAGAGAGAAATTTTAATTTTAACAACACTTTTTTTCTTTACAAGAAAAAATAAACAAAACTCACAAACTATGCAAAAAAAATCAATTTGCCCTCAATAAAACAGCACAGAGCTTCATTACAACAAATACAGTCAAATGTGACAAAATCATCAATAGACTTATAATACAAAAAATCAACCATAACTCTTGATTTCACCAAGTTAGAAAACAATGCTACTAAGTTCTGATTTATATTTTGATCTTTTTTCTTTTTCCTACTTGTATAAATGACCAGTTTTGCTTGGCCTAGAACAAAATTCAGAAGTTGACAAACAAATATTTTTTCCTCACATATTTTTACCCCAAAATAAATGTCTCCAGAGAAAAAGTCTCATTACAACTCCTAAAAACATTACTTACAACTAGAAATAAAGGCTGCAATCTATTACAATTCATAAAAACATGAAATACAGTTTCTCTATTAGAGCAAAAAGGGCATGTAGAAGCAACCTCAGGGTTTAAAACAGAAACAAAAGCATTAACAATGGAATTCTCCATTGTAAATCACCTGTTCTCTTGGTCAACGGTGGTTTATACAAGGATCTCCACTCAAGTTTTGTGCCTTGATCCAGTTTTTAAAAAATCACGCCAGGGAGAATCAACTTTTCCATTTAACACCTTTTTGTTAAAAACCAAAACACAAAACTTGTACAAAGATTTACCAATACTCGAGAAAAAGTTTACACACAAAGATGCACCACTTTCAATGAAAGGGGATGCAATCCCTTCAACATTTATTGACAAAAACAAACCAGGAAAAGAGTCTTTGGGATTAGGAACACAGGAGCCTACACGATGCTCTGTTAACAAGTCTATTTCAGTTGTTTTGAGGGCAGCTTTCCATTTCATGAGCAACCAACCGAATAGACCTGATTCCCAAATGTTGAGCTAATACTGCTCCATTCTGTAAATCTGGCCCTACAATATTTAGTAGGTGACTACAATCAGCAACCTACTAAGTCCAGGAAAAAAAGAGCTGTCCGTTAAGTCCAACCGAGGGTTCCTCTAGTAGCCAGTGAAGAGAATGTGAGCTTTCTGGTCGTTGAACATCAGAGACTCCAAACTTTAAAAATGTTCTTATAAAAAATTGGCAA
Source organism: Paracanthobrama guichenoti (assembly GCA_018749465.1). Taxonomy (NCBI): domain Eukaryota; kingdom Metazoa; phylum Chordata; class Actinopteri; order Cypriniformes; family Gobionidae; genus Paracanthobrama; species Paracanthobrama guichenoti. The sequence continues at coordinate 34,603,527 of CM031945.1, forward strand.
TATCGAAGTGCCCATTTTTAGGGGATCCAACGAAAAAAAAGTCCTTTGTCCAGCCCCAAACCTACAAAACTACATAAAATCAGGCATGAAACAACACGCCAGCTACAATTTAAAGGTCCATCCAACAGTCTTTGCACGAACTGCAGACGAAAAGTTGCAATTCTGCTTTGAAGATGCATCAGCCCTTGACCACCTTCCTCTTTAGGCAAAAACAATACATTTTGTGAGACCCAATGTAACCTATCCCAAAAAATTCTTGAAAGTAGCTGCAAAGGAGGACCTACACAGGCAAACTTATACCATATTATACCAAATTATTAACAATTAATATCCTCTGTATGATCATTTTGGAGTCAAATACTTCCATTTGTCTAGGCGTCCTTTGACTTTTTCAATTAAACCTTCCCAATTGTTCTGTACTATTGTTTCATTACCTAAAAAGACCTTAATTAACCACAATAATCTGTTACGAGATGATATCAGAAAGAACAGTTGTAAGATAATGCATTTAAGCAAAAGTAGTGTGCATTCGATAATGTCTAGTTACCTTGTGACATTGAAATTTATAAAAAGGTTTTAATTATTTTATTCAATTGATTCTTTAATGCATTCAAAGGATGACATGTGCAACAATTAAATAATAATGTAATTACTTTTTATATAGCCTATCTTTGTAATTTTACAGCCATTTTCACTTATATTTCAGTGCCATTTACATTTCTAAATAGACACAATACTAGCAACAGGGCCCCTAAAAGGCATGGGGGGAGCACGTCCATTAAGCTGAAATGTTCAATAATTGAAAATTAGCCTTTACTGTAATTTATGTGCCTTTATATTTTTACAGTCTATTTTCGGTCATATATTAGTGTTATTTGCATTTAATTTCTTCATTCTGAAAAAAGACAAAATTATCATGATCCCTTAAAAACAAAAAGCGTGAAAAATAGAAAAACTGCACGGTCCCTAAATTGAGCCTGAATAAGAAGCTGAAGACTCGGAAGCGTTGCGTCTTTTAAGGTGGACCGGGTAGCGGCAATAAGAAGCTGCGAATAAGAAGCTAAATTCAGCCTTGTCTAAACGAGACAACATGTTTTAGTAAATGCGATTCACTGCTGATAGGGATCTTTTTAATGGGCGACACCAGTTTGCCATAACGAGAAAAAGCTTTAGCTAATATCTCATCACTTAAAAACGGTGGTATGTTGGATAAAGTGACTTTCTTTGAAGGTGTAGAAAGTGGCAACACAGGGGTAAATAAACCCCTGTGAGGGGGAGAGAGAGAGAGAGAGAGAGAGAGAGAGAGAGAGAGAGAGAGAGAGAGAGAGAGAGAGATTCAGATTAAATATAAATAAAATAAATATATTGATCTGAAAAATAATACATTCAAATTAAATTTATCCAGGTTCAAGTACCAAACATACAATTTTATTGTAATTTAAATAAAAAAAAAAACAATTTCTGTTTCCCTTTTTGTCCTTATTTAATCTCTCATCATAGCAGCACTGTTTGAGATATCCTATAATCGTTCGCACTATAGCATCTTCAGTGTCTTTGTTTCATGTTGACTGAGTTTGGTGTCGATTCCATGTATCTCCTACGAGGAGTTTATAAAAACTCAGAGCCTGATTATTCAAAATATGACTAACTGACGCTATGACTAACTGAATATTTGTATGTAGATGTCTTCAGGCCAGGACTCTTATCAAACATGTGAGGTTTGGGGGTAGATCAGACATTGTATGCCTGAGTTACAACAACTTCCACTTTCATGACGAAACATCGAACTTTGTGAGGCCGCCACGGACACGCCCTTCAGTGAAAACTCAAGATCTTCGCAATTTAACATCGCAAAAGCCTTTAGATTAGACTGACCAAATATGATGTTGATCTGGTTAAATCTCTAGGAGGAGTTAATCACAATGTAAAACAAGGATTTTCTTTTTGCCCGTAGGTGGCGCTATGACTGTAACTGAATATTGGCGTGTAGATGTCTTCAGGCCAGGACTCTTATCAAACATGTGAAGTTTGGGGCAGATCGGACATTGTATGCCCGAGTTACAACAACTTCCTGTTTTATGTTGAAACATCGAACTTTGTGAGGCCGTCACGGACACGCCCTTCAGAGAAAACTCAAGATCTTCACAATTTAACATCGCAAGAGCCTGTAGATTAGACTGTGCACATATGATGTTTATCTTATTAAATCTCTAGGAGGAGTTTGTTAAAGTACAACGTCTGGACATGGCAAAAATTGCAACAATTTTGCAGAGAAAATTCAAAATATCTCACTTCCTGTTGGGTTTTCCGATTTTGCACCCAGGGACTTTTTTGTAGGTATTGAGCTGTTAAAAGCATCTACCGAACTGTCATACTCGTACATGAAACGTAGCGCAAATGACACTTAATTTAAATTTTGTAGGTGGCGCTATCGAACCATTTTGTCATGCCTAATTCTGAAACCCATATCAGACATAAATTTTCACCACTTCTGATGCGTGTGCAAAGTCTCATGAGTTTGAGCATGTTTAGGCCCTCAAAAATGCGATTCATTTTGGAGAAAAAGAATAATAGGCTGAGCAATTACAATAGGGTCCTCACACATCGGGCCCTAAATATCTGATTTCCTGTTGGTCGGAGCTAATGACTGTAAATTAGAAAGTTGCCCAGCTCAAAGAGAAAAATATATATACAGAGTTTGGTGACTGTAGATAAAACTAACCCCTCACTTTTGTCAAAAGATGGCGCTACTGAGCCCCTCCACCACACCCATTTTTAAGTCTTTGCCCGTATTTACTGGACGGCATCTCTGACGTGTGTCGAGTTTCATGCAATTTGAGGCATTCTAAGAGTCTCAAAAGCATTGAAAAAGAATATTATAGTTTGATGTGTTGCCATGGCAACAATATTTACAATATCAAGAAGTGCTTACCAGGTTTACATCTGCTATGTTTTTACACGATACTGATGAAGTTTGAAGAAATAGGTAAAAATTAGATATAACTTTGACTCACAATAGTCACATCCATGTGATAGGATGGCTTTGGCCCGGCCCTGATAGCTGCAGATTCCGACATGTGCAAAGTTTCAAGAGTTTTCGAGCATGGTAAGGGCCCCAAAAGTGTCAGAGAAGTCGAAAAAAAAACATTTATCCTTAGAAGAACAATAGGGCCTTCGCCCTTTCAGGCCTTGGGCCCTAATTAATGTAACGTTTTAGGTTCCAATGAAGATGATTCAGAATCAAAATTAAATTAATTAAATTAAATGATATCCACTCGTGTACAAACAAAAGAAAGAGTCTAGGAAACAGCGTGCACAGCACAAACAATACCAGACAGTAAACACACAGTGATAATGAACAGAAAACAAACAGGTGTGATCGTCAAATCACCATGGTGACAAACCAGGGCTGTGTCTGAGATCGCCCCCTATACCCTTGAATAGGGCATTATTTGAGGGGACAGTCATTTGTAGTGGTGTCCGAAACCATAGTGGACGTTATTGACTCATTCAACCCCACAATGCACTGCAGTAATGAGTGTACATGTACGCTCAACAGCTAGAGAATACCCATAATGCACTGTGAGAGCCACATGCTGAATGAAGAGGGAGATGGCGCCCGCAGAATCAATCATCCATCCATTCTCCAAACCACACTGGTCAATATAGTTATAAATTCTTTTTAATTGATTATTAAATTGTTTACAGTTTATACATGCTAGTTTCCATGGCAGAGTTCAAGATAAATCTTTTCATTACTACTGGAGCTGCCAGTATTAAACAGCAAGCACAACTATACAAAAGCAGCAGCTCTTCCTATGCACTTAGTGTCCGAATTTACTCACTCGTTTTCATTCACCCACTCAAGTGGACTATATTAGTGGAGTAATGTAGGGATTAGTGAATGAAGGTATAGGGGGCGATTTTGCACACAGCATTGGAGATGAAATGTTATTTGTAGTGATGGGAGAAACAAAGCTTTTCAAAGCTTCAAATCAATTGAACCTTTTGCTTCCCAGAATGATTCATTGTTTCAAAGCAGTCGAAACGCCACACGCTGGTGACCCTGCTTGTAAAAACTCAAGGCCAAACATGTATATAAAAAAAAAAACAACACCTTTTAAAAACCCATTGCAAATATTTTATTGAAAGAAAAATCTATCCAATGCAACTAATTAATCACCTAATAAGATTAAATATCAAGTGTCTGTATAATAAGTGTTCCTTTATCTATTTTCAGGGCTTGTTTTGTTTGTTCCACGTATTTCTCCGCTAAACGCCAATAAGAGACTATTAACTACTATTATTCCTAATTATACTAATGTCTAATTAAAATGTGTACAAATGTATAAAACTGATCAGAGATCAGGTAAACCCAAGCGTGCCGCACACGTCCTGAAAGCTGAAACCAACTACTGCGCAGACTCCGGTCCCGAGGTCTCTACTGCGCAGACTCCGGTCCCGAGGTCTCTACTGCGCAGACTCCGGTCCCGAGGTCTCTACTGCGCAGACTCCGGTCCCGAGGTCTCTACTGCGCAGACTCCGGTCCCGAGGTCTCTACTGCGCAGACTCGGTCCCGAGGTCTCTACCGCGCAGACTCCGGTCCCGAGGTCTCTACTGCGCAGACTCCGGTCCCGAGGTCTCTACTGCGCAGACTCCGGTCCCGAGGTCTCTACCGCGCAGACTCGGTCCCGAGGTCTCTACTGCGCAGACTCGTCCCGAGGTCTCTACTGCGCGCAGACCGGTCCCGGTCTCTACTGCGCGCAGACTCCGGTCCCGAGGTCACTACTGCGCAGCGGTCCCGAGGTCTCTACTGCGCAGACTCCGGTCCCGAGGTCTCTACTGCGCGCAGACTCGGTCCGAGGTCTCTACTGCGCAGACTCCGTCCCGAGGTCTCTACTGCGCCGACTCCGGTCACGAGGTCTCTACTGCGCCGACCGTCACGCAGGTCTCTACTGCGCCGACTCCGGTCACGAGGTCTCTACTGCGCCGACTCCGGTCACGAGGTCTCTACTGCGCCGACTCCGGTCCCGCGGTCACTACTGCGCCGACTCCAGGTCCCGAGGTCTACTGCGCGCAGACTCCGGTCCCGAGGTCTCTACTGCGCAGACGCAGGTCCCGAGGTCTCTACTGCGCAGACGCAGGTCCCGAGGTCTCTACTGCGCAGACGCAGGTCCCGAGGTCTCTACTGCGCAGACGCAGGTCCCGAGGTCTCTACTGCGCAGACGCCGGTCACGAGGTCTCTACTGCGCCGACTCCGGTCACGAGGTCTCTACTGCGCCGACTCCGGTCACGAGGTCTCTACTGCGCCGACTCCGGTCCCGCGGTCACTACTGCGCCGACTCCGGTCCCGCGGTCACTACTGCGCAGACGCAGGTCCCGAGGTCTCTACTGCGCAGACGCAGGTCCCGAGGTCTCTACTGCGCAGACGCAGGTCCCGAGGTCTCTACTGCGCAGACGCAGGTCCCGAGGTCTCTACTGCGCAGACGCAGGTCCCGAGGTCTCTACTGCGCAGACGCAGGTCCCGAGGTCTCTACTGCGCAGACGCAGGTCCCGAGGTCTCTACTGCGCAGACGCAGGTCCCGAGGTCTCTACTGCGCAGACGCAGGTCCCGAGGTCACCTACTAGGTCACAAATCAGCACAAGATGTCAGCGCCATATTCGGACATTGGCGGCTTCACTTTTCTTCAATGGAAGGTAGTGAAGGGGAGTCATCCAATTTTTTTACAGTCTATGTTTGAAACAGTTATGATGTAATTAACCTTGTTTACTGAAATCACGTAACTCTGGCAGTATCAAACATGCTCCAAACCACTGATTCGAAAAACAAAAGATTTCTAAAGGTTTCGAAGGCTCATGAAGCAGTGTTTTGAAATTGCCCATCACTAATTATTTGGCTCTGCAGTGAGCACCACCTGTAATGACCAGGCCACGAGAGCAGAGAAATAAAAAAAGTAGAGAACAGGGACATGTAAGTGATTTAACACTTGCAAATGCATGAATGGAAAGGAGGGGGGATGTTTAGGTAGCGAAGCCAGTGGGACTGTCGGTAAGAACAGGTCCAGTTGAGTCAACTCAGGAAAATCTTTCTTTATTATACACCCAAGCAGGTATCGAGTGCACATGTGAATGTATGCAGATGTGTGCGTGTGTGTGCATGCGTGCGTGCGTGCGTGCGTGTGCTTTCTACAACCAAATCAAGTAAAAGGTAACTAGCTATATTACATTAATTCACAGGCAAAAGTAACTTAAACAATACATGAGGCCATCTAATCATACTATAAGGCAGGAAATACAGCATGAAAATAAACATTTATACCAAACTTAAATCATACAAAAGGGAATCTTCAGATATCAAGCAAAAACACTTACATGGTCAATTACGCACACGCAGGAAATAGAAAGGTAGAAAGGAGTAAAACTCAGTCCTCTGCATGGTGTAGCCACATGCAACAGAAAGGGTAAAGCTCTGTGCACAGGTGCAGGTAATAAAGTCTGTGAGAAAGTCCTGTGAGACTGGCATGAAATTGAGTGGGTGGAGCTTGGTGCTAACAGGGAAATAAACTCTTAGGAGGAGGTGTGGCACTTGCCTTGAGAGTGCAGTTCAGAGACCTAATAAGAACTTCCCAACAGGAACAGTTTTCTGCCTGCAGTGGCTATGAGTGAAACGTCACTTCATCATTGTGTATCAGACATCGCACTTTCACACAAGAATTCACTTGAAGAATTATTTCATAATTGAAGACTCAGTTATTGTTGTGCAGAAAAAAATATACTTACACTATTACACACCTCGGGTCGTTAGCGACCCTATAGAAATTTTACAAAAAAAATTATGGGAAAACAGGCAATCTTTTATCATTTTATTATTTTTTTCTTGTTATATTGTTTATATTGAATTGATTAAGGAGGTTGATGTCTAACTTTAAAAAATGAAGGAGTAGGAGGGTAGTGAATACAATATGAATACGAAAAGGCTACATCAAGAAGAAGTGTTTTACACGTACTAAATTGACACACGTCAAAATTTTGATTTACGGACGCTAAGGGGCGCCAAAACGCTCGAAGTGGGCGGAGCCACTTTTACTAAAATGGCTATAACGCGAGAGCAAAATGAGATATTTTCACCAAACTTGGTATACATACACTATATTTCCAAAAGTTTTGGGATGCCTGCCTTGAACTTTAATGACACCCCTTTCTCAATCCGTAGGGTTTAATATGGAGTTGGCCCACCCTTTGCTGCTATAACAGCTTTAACTCTTCTGGGAAGGCTTTCCACAATGTTTAGGAGTGTGTTTATGGGAATTTTTGACCATTCTTCTAGAAGCGCATTTGTGAGGTCAGGCACTGATGTTGGACGAGAAGTCCTGGCTCACAGTCTCCGCTCTAATTCATCCCAAAGGTGTTCTATCGTGTTGAGGTCAGGACTCTGTGCAGGCCAGTCAAGTTCCTCCACACCAAACTCGCTCATCCATGTCTTTATGGGCCGAGGCTTTGTGCACTGGTGCGCAGTCATGTTAGAACAGGAAGGGGACATCCCCGAACTGTTCCCACAAATTTGGGGGCATGAAATTGTCCAAAAATTTTTGGACACTCTTTTGCATTTTATATTTAATACTGGTGGCATTTTTGCCCCAAGCCCCCATTCATTTTCATGATGACAGGGGGGCTTGAAGCTTGAGGCTCTTTTTTGAGCGCAGGTGGACGGAGGCCCCTTCTGTTGCAATTAAGAATCTAATTAAAACAAAATCTAATATAATTTTACTTAATTAACACTAAAGATTTCACCTTGTTTTGACGCACAGATTTCTTTCCAAACCATTGTTTTTACGGTAATGATGATCAATGTAATATGCTGACAAATGTTACCACCCTGAAGCATAAGGAAGGGATCGTACTTTATAAAACGTTATAAAACGGCTGTGCCGAGACACCCAGGGGAAACTGCCTTCTATTATTTAGAGGTTTGAGTCAGATGTCCAATTACATTAATGAATGTTTTCTCCAGCAGTGGTTTGGGTTTCAAACACCTAGTTTAATGATATCTGTGAGGCTAGCAGGTGAACATCACCATAAAACATTCAGTGACTATAATGATGAGATTTGAACCGAAGGCTTAACTGTTCTCAGGACACAGTATTTTACATAAATATCATCATCAGGTTCATAAAGTTAATCCTCTCTCTCTATATGGTGGAGACGTAGTTCACTATAGGCCAATGCATTGTAATTTTTCCAAATCCCTACATTCTATGAAGTTTAATGGAAGGTTTCTGGAAAATATCTTTTATATATATGTTTTGCTTGTACTATACTGTGGTAATGTTTTTATGCATGTAACATACATACATATATACATATACAGTGTTGGGTGTAATTAGTTACTAAGTAGTTAGTTACTGTAATCTAATTACTTTTCCTTGACAATGTAAAGTAAGGGATTACTCTTATTTTTAATAGTTACTTCACAAGTAATTGAACTAAATACTGCGAACAGACTGTTGAACAATTATATATAGGCTAATACAATAGTGGAATTAGCATCAACATTTAAAGTCTAACTTTAAAATGCATGTTTTTATCGATCCTTCTCATATTTGTAATACTTTGGCCACTTAATAAGAATAATTTATGTAGTTTTATATTATGTATTTGAATTAATTAAAAGAGCCATTTTATGTCTATGGGATTAAGAACGTAATTAGTAATAAGTAATTAAATACTTTTAAATACTTTTACTTGGAGAAACAATTTGTACAGTAATCTAATTACACTATGGAATATGTATATGTGTGTGTGTGCGTGTGTGTGTGTGTGTGTGTGTGTGTGTGTGTGTGTGATTGTTTGGCATTACAGTGCAGATTTTTAATGTGTTATTTTAGTATATTGCTACTTTTATAGTTTTATTAATTGGCTATTTTGAATTAGGTTTTTTTTTTAAATACATATATAATTTTAGTTTTAGTTATTTTAGTAGGCTACTTTTAGTTAAAATAAACGAAATTAAATTAAATAAGTGTACGTTTATTTCAGTTAACATTTATTTTATTTCAAGTTTTGTATTGTTTTGGTTTTAGTTATGAATAGTAACCCTGACATGTACCAACTACAGTGATTTTTATTTTATTTTTACGGTACGGTAATATACGGTTTTTATTGGCACGGTATGTCGCGTTTGGCGATATATTGGAGTGTGTGATCTTCAGCCGGTCACGGTCACGCCCTTTGCCTCCGTTATTTTAATGTCATGCCGCTTTTCTGTCACTAGGGAGAGATGTGAACTCTCTCTCGCGCGCACACACACACACACACACACACACACGCACGCACGCACGTGTTTAAACAGCGTCCCGCTGCACTGCACGCGCACTCACTGCAGCACCGTCCCGTCGCGGGATGGAAGGACCGGACGCGTCGCGTCAGCAGCGGAACGGGCCCGCCGCGGAAGCGCGCATGCACGGGGTGTTTACGGACGCGGACACCGGACGGCTCACGTACGCGCTGAGTCTGTCGGACAGCTGCCTCACGGTCCAGAGGATCAACTCCCCTTCATCACCACCACCACCATCATCCTCGGAGCACCTGGACCTGCGCGACTGCCTGGGGAGCCGCGCGCACCGGGGCGAGCGCGAGGACCAGGGCGCGTATCTGTGCGCGTATTTCTACCCGTACCGGCGCCGGTGGATGGCTTCGGGTCCGGCTCGCCAGAGGGACGAGCGTCGCTTTCGGCTCGCGCTCAACACGGATGATAAATATGATGATGATGATGGTGATGATGAGGACGCGAACCTGCGCGAGGCGGAACGGTGGGCACGCGCCATCAGAAACAACACCGCGCGCCGCACGGGAAACACGCACGGTAAGAAACTAACTTATTAAAGACACAAAATAGACTTTTATAGAGTCAGACTTTGTAACAATAACATAAACATTATCTACACAACTGTTTTAAGTTCCTTCACTGTATGGTACTAGCACAATACCTTTTGTAAACAGTTATCTATAGTTATTAGAACTTGCTTTAGCCAGTGACTGGTTGAAAGTATCCTCTTGTGGAAATACAGTGGCTTGTGTACTACATATACCATGCAGATAGCAAGCATGTGAACATGGGAATCATTCAGTCCTGTGGTAAATATATGGCTGTGGCATGCCTGTTCCTTACATTCACATGCGGTTACACCTGTTTAACCTGTGATGATGAGGAGGTGTGGCGGTTTGCCAGGAGGAAAATGTGAGATCACACACTGAACTAGTTTGACCTGCTAGGCGACGGTTGTGTGTTATGAGATCAGTGCCTACATCCAGATCACGAATGCTCAGGTATGCTATAAAGCCAGAATAACATCTGATCTTGTTGTGGTCGGAATCACTTTGTTTACTCATGATGGACAGGAATAACTGATGCTGAGAGGGCATGAGGTGCCTCGTATGGGACACTTCCATCTCCATCTGTCCAACCCTCAGGGGGTTTAACCCTGTAAAGCCTGGCCATATCAAATAACAGGCAGAACAATATATTACAGTGTACTGAGCCTGTTTATAGGATATCTTGTATTACATATTAGGATTTTATGGCTCATGAAGTAATATATATTAAAGTTTGTCCTGCATCGTTTGAATGATTCTGTAAATCAAGTGTGTTATTGTGCCGTTACTTCACTAACTGATCAGACGCAACATTTTCAGTTTTACGTGTGCAAATAGCACTAATAGTCTCTGTAGGCAATATCTAGCTGTTTTATGCACGTTGAACTGATATCTGATTGGGACGGGACACATCTGGGCTTCTAGAACCGGAATCAGGAAGTTCTGAATGATGAGTTCTGAATTCTAGGTTACCATGGTAACTCAGAACTCTAGTGAACACATTGGTAAGAGGCTTGTTTGTCCTCGCTGTGCACTTAGGAATGAAACGATTGAGCCAAACCAAATAACTCCTCGCAGCTAAAATCATCCCTTCATTGGCTTCAAAGAATTCATAACCATGCATATTCATGGACGTATGTGCATATTTGCATATCTGCAGCCCAAGCCAGTGGTATTTATACAAAATTAAAGCACAAATAAAGACTGATATCAGTGTCTGTGATAAATACATATTGAATAAGTTAATATATGTGAGTTCCATGTGTCAGTGTAAACAAGTAAATCTAGCAGCACCAAAATCGATTACTTTTACTTTTATTAGTAAACTCTTACTTTTCAGGATGATAGATTTGCCAAGGAATGTGAGGTTCTCTCTCACACACACAAACACACACATTCACACACAAACACACATACACTCACACACAAACACACTAACCTTTACACACTTACACATACACACACACATTCACACACACGGACACACATGCACACACTCACACACTCACACACACACACACACACACACACACACACACACACTCTCTCTCTCTCTCTCTCTCTCTCTCTCTCTCTCTCTTACACACACACACACGCACACACACACAGTAAGTCAATCTAGCAGCACCAAAATAAATTGCTTTTATTAGTATTTGCTTGTGCAAGACTCATTTATTTCAAATAAATGCTGCTCTTTTGAACTATATGATCAATTTTATATACTCATCACAATTTGCACAAAAATATGAAGCAGTATAATAATCATAAATGTTTCTTGAGCATCATATTAGAATGATTTGTGAAGGATCATGTGACTGAAGCCTGGAGTAATGATGATAAATTCAGCTTTGATCACAGGAATAAATTACATTTTAACATGTATTCTCATAGAAAACAGCTGTTTAAAATTTTAATAATATTTCACAATATTACTGATTTTACTGTATTTTTGATCAAATAAATGCAGCCTTGGTGACATATATACCTATTCTCACTCATATATATATATATATATATACACACTCACCTAAAGGATTATTAGGAACACCATACTAATACTGTGTTTGACCCCCTTTCACCTTCAGAACTGCCTTAATTCTACGTGGCATTGATTCAACAAGGTGCTGAAAGCATTCTTTAGAAATGTTGGCCCATATTGATACGATAGCATCTTGCAGTTGATGGAGATTTGAGGGATGCACATCCAGGGCACAAAGCTCCCGTTCCACCACATCCCAAAGATGCTCTATTGGGTTGAGATCTGGTGACTGTGGGGGCCATTTTAGTACAGTGAACTCATTGTCATGTTCAAGAAACCAATTTGAAATGATTCGAGCTTTGTGACATGGTGCATTATCCCGCTGGAAGTAGCCATCAGAGAATGGGTACATGGTGGTCATAAAGGGATGGACATGGTCAGAAACAATGCTCAGGTAGGCCGTGGCGTTTAAACGATGCCCAATTGGCACTAAAGGGGCCTAAAGTGTGCCAAGAAAACATCCCCACACCATTACACCACCAGCCTGCACAGTGGTAACAAGGCATGATGGATCCATGTTCTCATTCTGTTTACGCCAAATTCTGACTCTACCATCTGAATATCTCAACAGAAATCGAGACTCATCAGACCAGGCAACATTTTTCCAGTCTTCAGCTGTCCAATTTTGGTGAGCTTGTGCAAATTGTAGCCTCTTTTTCCTATTTGTAGTGGAGATGAGTGGTACCTGGTGGGGTCTTCTGCTGTTGTAGCCCATCCGCCCTAAGGTTGTGCGTGTTGTGGCTTCACAAATGCTTTGCTGCATACCTCGGTTGTAACGAGTGGTTATTTCAGTCAGAGTTGCTCTTCTATCAGCTTGAATCAGTCGGCCCATTCTCCTCTGACCTCTAGCATCAACAAGGCATTTTCGCCCACAGGACTGCCGCATACTGTTTTTCCAGTTTTTCCCTTTTCACACCATTCTTTGTAAACCCTAGAAATGGTTGTGCGTGAAAATCCCAGTAACTGAGCAGATTGTGAAATACTCAGACCGGCCCGTCTGGCACCAACAACCATGCCACGCTCAAAATTGCTTAAATCACCTTTCTTTCCCATTCTGACATTCAGTTTGGAGTTCAGGAGATTGTCTAGACCAGGACCACACCCCTAAATGCATTGAAGCAACTGCCATGTGATTGGTTAATTAGATAATTGCATTAATGAGAAATTGAACAGGTGTTCCTAATAATACTTTAGGTGAGTGTGTGTGTGTGTGTGTGTGTGTGTGTGTGTGTGTGTGTGTGTGTGTGTGTGTGTGTGTGTGTGTGTGTGTGTATATATATATATATATATATATATATATATATATATATATATATATATATATATATATATATATATATATATATATACTGTATAAACTTGCTTCCTAGGTGGTTGCTGTCAGCTTTATAGTGACTCTGGCCATTGAACTGACACATTAGAGGCCATCTGAATATCCAGTAAAGGACACTCATGAAGTTTGAGGCTCTCAGATAGTGGCAGGTTCAGTGCTGTGGGCACAGCGTGGCATTACTACTCACTGGCTCAGTCACTCTGCATTCACATGTTTAATTGATGAGCTTGTTTCAGCATGTGTGATCCTGAGCAGACGATAATACACTATTTAACAGAATACATGTATTTTAAATGAGCATCTCCCGTATGGCACAGAACTGTCACATGTGAAGATGTCCAGCTCTGTATTATGAACCAGAAAATAACGGTGAAACGTGATTCATTCTTCTTTCTGAAAGCTGAGATGCCCCAAGACACTCTTGTGAGAATCTATCACAATGCTCAAAGCAAAAAGATGACAACAGTGTAAACAGTATCTAGGTCTGTTTTCGTAGAGGGAGGGAGGGTTTGGGTTGTGTTGTTTTCTGTATTATTGTGCTAAAAGTTTACACTAATCAATGGGTGGAAGTATTGGAGAATTTTAAAAAGGTCATATTGCACATTATTTAATCTTTTTAGGTCCACTTGTGTTTTTTTGCACCTAAAAGTCTTTATTTTGTGATCCATTTTCCATCCTCCGCCCACATTATGTTCACTAAATGTCTGATCCATATTGCACACTAAACTGGAAATATGATCTCTAATCTGAATGGATGATTTTATACAGCTTCCTGGAGTTTTTGTATCAGTCTGTGTGGAAACAGTCGTGTTGACCTGCGAATGCTTTTGAGGATGAAAAAAAACACTGGATTTGACAAACTTTGCGAGAACACTGACATCAAACATTTGAAAGATATTTAATTTTTTTTTATTTGAGGCACCTAATAACCGTCACAATCAGGTTGCAGCAAAGGGAGAGTTGAGGCAGGATCTATTCGTAGCTAAACAAAAATACAGGTCCATGGTGAAGTAGGTGTAGGAAGAGACCATGGGACGACCCTGATCAAGGCCAGGAGGAGGATGACCCACAGCAGAACCGATGGAGAGAGGAGCCAGGGTGGAGTCATGACAAGAGTGGAGCCAACCAACAAAGTTGAATCTGGAAGAGATGGAGACCCAGCCAGAGTCCGATGAAAGGAAAGACTGAGCAACATCAGAGAACAAGGAGGAAAAGGCAGAGCCTTGTGACAAGCGGTGACAAGCGGCTGAGGTGGGAGTGAGGACTGAAGAGGAGCTGAAGGGAAGGAGCAGCATGACAAATCCAAAGGAGTAGAGGGACGAGGTGCCGCCAGAGGTCCAGAAATCCGTGCCGGAGGCTGAGTGATGAGCTGGAGGAACAAGGGAACCCGGGGGAGCCAGAAGGATGACTGTCCCGGGTGGAGCAAGGGTGCCAGAGGATAGTGGCGAAGCCAGTGGGAGTGAGGACTAAGGAGGAGCCGGAGGGAAGGAGGAGCCCGACAGAGCTGAAGGCATGGCTGGAGGTCCATGCCGGAGGCAGAGTGATGACTGACCAAGGCGGATCTGGAGGAACAAGGGAGTCCGGAGGAGCCAAGGAGGAGCCGACTGGTTGCTGGGCCGAGGTGGAATAATGGGCTCGGAGGTCCAAGGCGGAGCCAGGGGAGCCTCACACCAAAGCAGAGCTGATGACCGGGAAGTCCAAGGTGGACTGGTGGAGACCAGGAGACTTGGAAAGGAGATTCGGAAGCCGGGTGGGACCAGTGGATACAAGGAAAACTGGAGGCTGGGCAGGGCTGGTGGAGACGATGAAACCTGGAAGCTTGGAGGCTGAACGGAACCAGCGGAGGAAGGGCTTGGAAACAGGAGGAAGTTGGAGAGTCTATTAATCCAGGCAGGGGAATATAGATCTCAGAGGTTGGAGGATGGGTAGGAGATCACTCTTCATCACTCAGCTCCACTAACAATTCCACTGGGATGGACATTAGAACCAGCTCACACACCTGGTCAGACTTAGCAGTGAGCATTGACTCTGGGACGGACATGGCTTCAGGCTTTAGCTCGGGGTCTGTGGCGGGTATTGGCTCTGGGTCTGCAGTGGGCCCAGGCTCATGATCCATGGTGGGTTCAGCGAAGGGCTGGATGGGCTCAAAGGAGTGCGCTGGGTGGACTGCAGACGCTGGTGGATTTAAATCTTTGCTCTCACTGATGGTGAAGAGGGATCCACACTGAAATTCTCAAAATGTCTCGAGGACCAAAAACACATGCAGAGGCTTTTGTCGGGGTAATGGACGAAATGAGCAAGATCTGAAAAACTCTGTGCTCCTCAAGGGATCGATTCCCCTGGGAGAGGAGGAGGATTTGAAATGCCATATCTTTAAGGTCCTTTCGCAGCTATCACATTTAATAACAACCTAAGCACAACAAGAGCATGCAGGAGAAACACAACCGAACTATACAGCAAACGTGAACAGACAAAGAACCAGTTAAATTTCATCTATATTACCGATCTGCCTGCATAGACACTATATGACAATTGAAATGAGCTGGATGACCTCACCGTTTCACCAGAGCGGCTGTACAGCCGAATCAAATTCTGTTGCATTATTTTCCTGTTAACACTGTGAAGTTGCTTTGAAACAATTGGCATTGTAAAAAGCGCTATATAAATAAAGGTGACTTGACTTGACGAAGAATGACTCAAACTGAGGGCTATAAATACACAGTAACACAAGAGCCAAACAAGGAGCAGGTCAAATCAATTAAACAAGGAGTCGCTATGACAACAAATGAGAACATTCTAGAACCATGACAGCTAAGGAAACAAGAACTAACACAGGTAAAACCGAAACCTCATGTAACAATAAAAAGTATACTAGATATCCGTGAGCAGAACTGTATATTCTGAACCGACTGAATGCCATTTAA
>CM031945.1:34629694-34664694 GCA_018749465.1 Paracanthobrama guichenoti
TCTCTCTCTCTCTCTCTCTCTCTCTCTCTCTCTCTCTCTCTCTCTCTCTCTCTCTCTCTCTCTCTCTCTCTCTCTCTCTCTCTCTCTCTCTCTCTCTCTCTCTCTGTCTCTCTCTCTGTCTCTCTCTCTCTCTGTCTCTCTCTCTCTCTCTCTCTCTCTCTCTCTCTCTGTCTCTCTCTCTCTCTCTCTCTCTCTGTCTCTCTCTCTCTCTCTGTCTCTCTCTCTCTCTCTCTCTCTCTCTCTCTCTCTCTCTCTCTCTCTCTCTCTCTCTCTCTCTCTCTCTCTCTCTCTCTCTCTCTCTCTCTCTCTCTCTCTCTCTCTCTCTCTCTCTCTCTCTCTCTCTCTCTCTCTCTCTCTCTCTCTCTCTCTCTCTCTCTCTCTCTCTCTCTCTCTCTCTCTCTCTCTCTCTCTGTCTCTCTCTCTCTCTCTCTCTCTCTCTCTCTCTCTCTCTCTCTCTCTCTCTCTCTCTCTCTCTCTCTCTCTCTCTCTCTCTGTCTCTCTCTCTCTCTCTGTCTCTCTCTCTCTCTCTCTCTCTCTCTCTGTCTCTGTCTCTGTCTCTCTCTGTCTCTCTCTCTCTCTCTCTCTCTCTCTGTCTCTGTCTCTCTCTCTCTCTCTCTCTCTCTCTGTCTCTGTCTCTCTCTCTCTCTCTCTCTCTCTCTCTCTCTCTCTCTCTCTCTCTCTCTCTCTCTCTCTCTCTCTCTCTGTCTCTCTCTGTCTCTCCCCTCTCTCTCTCTCTCTCTCTCTCTCTCTCTCTCTCTCTCTCTCTGTCTCTCTCTCTCTCTCTCTCTCTCTCTCTCTCTGTCTCTCTCTGTCTCTCTCTCTCTCTCTCTCTCTCTCTCTCTCTCTCTCTCTCTCTCTCTCTCTCTCTCTCTCTCTCTCTCTCTCTCTCTCTCTCTGTCTCTCTCTCTCTCTCTCTCTCTCTCTCTCTCTCTCTCTCTCTCTCTCTCTCTCTCTCTCTCTCTCTCTCTCTCTCTCTCTCTCTCTCTCTCTCTCTCTCTCTCTCTCTCTCTCTCTCTCTCTCTCTCTCTCTCTCTCTCTCTCTCTCTCTCTCTCTCTCTCTCTCTCTCTCTCTCTCTCTCTCTCTCTCTCTCTCTCTCTCTCTCTCTCTCTCTCTCTCTCTCTCTCTCTCTCTCTCTCTCTCTCTCTCTCTCTCTCTCTCTCTCTCTCTCTCTCTCTCTCTCTCTCTCTCTCTCTCTCTCTCTCTCTCTCTCTCTCTCTCTCTCTCTCTCTCTCTCTCTCTCTCTCTCTCTCTCTCTCTCTCTCTCTCTCTCTCTCTCTCTCTCTCTCTCTCTCTCTCTCTCTCTCTCTCTCTCTCTCTCTCTCTCTCTCTCTCTCTCTCTCTCTCTCTCTCTCTCTCTCTCTCTCTCTCTCTCTCTCTCTCTCTCTCTCTCTCTCTCTCTCTCTCTCTCTCTCTCTCTCTCTCTCTCTCTCTCTCTCTCTCTCTCTCTCTCTCTCTCTCTCTCTCTCTCTCTCTCTCTCTCTCTCTCTCTCTCTCTCTCTCTCTCTCTCTCTCTCTCTCTCTCTCTCTCTCTCTCTCTCTCTCTCTCTCTCTCTCTCTCTCTCTCTCTCTCTCTCTCTCTCTCTCTCTCTCTCTCTCTCTCTCTGTCTCTCTCTCTCTCTCTCTCTCTCTCTCTCTCTCTCTCTCTCTCTCTCTCTCTCTCTCTCTCTCTCTCTCTCTCTCTCTCTGTCTCTCTCTCTCTCTCTCTCTCTCTCTCTCTCTCTCTCTCTCTCTCTCTCTCTCTCTCTCTCTCTCTCTCTCTCTCTCTCTCTCTCTCTCTCTCTCTCTCTCTCTCTCTCTCTCTCTCTCTCTCTCTCTCTCTCTCTCTCTCTCTCTCTCTCTCTCTCTCTCTCTCTCTCTCTCTCTCTCTCTCTCTCTCTCTCTCTCTCTCTCTCTCTCTCTCTCTCTCTCTCTCTCTCTCTCTCTCTCTCTCTCTCTCTCTCTCTCCCTCTCTCTCTGTCTCTCTCTCTCTCTCTCTCTCTCTCTCTCTCTCTCTCTCTCTCTCTCTGTCTCTCTGTCTCTCTGTCTCAGGTGTGTTGTTCTCTGAGGTGCGCCGTCGGTGTGGTGTGATGGTATTGGTCAATCCTCAGAGTGGGAGGGGCCAAGCGATGGCTCTCTATAACGGCCATGTTCAGCGGATGCTCACTGAGGCAGATATACCACACACACTCGTCATCACAGGTGTGTCAAACACACACACACACACACACACACACACACACACACACACACACACACACACACACACACACACACACACACACACACACAATCAACACGAGATTGATTCATTTGTTTAGATTAGTTGGTCATTAGATGATTTTATTGGGTGACCAATGTTGTTCTTGAATTGAGCAAATAATTCGGGAATGATCATTTTTGGGTTCTGTTGATGTCGGGAGCAAACCTCATTAAAGCAGATGTGCTTTGTTTGTTTTCTTCATCACTAGAGTGTATCACTCTATAGAGTTGGCAGCTTCATACATAAATCATGTTATTAGTCACATATGAGTGAGAAACACTGGATACAGCAGCAGGAATGACCAGAGAAGAAGAGCTTCACTGTCAGATTATGAACTCAGAATAACCTCCGAAAGACAGACAGAGAAAGAGAGAGACAGCTGTCTGAGTGATGCTGCGACTGATCGTGTGTGTGTGTGTGTCTTGATGCTGATGGATCTATTTATACATCCATCAGTCAAATGTTCAGTGTGTGTTTGCTGTGCATGATTTACTCTCTCTGTGCGCTTTCTGTTCCAACTTATATAGTGATAAAATCAAGGTTCCATCAATGGTTCCATAAAGAACCTTTCACATCCATAGAATCTTCCATTCCACAATTGGAGAGATACTTTAGATTATGTTCTTCACAAAAAAGGTTCTTTTAAGAACTGATGACTGAGAGGTTCTTTGGGGAACCAAAAATGGTTCTTCTGTGACATCACTGCAAAACATATGGAAACATTATTTTTAAGAGGGAATGAAGCAGATATTTGTAAATGTGTGTGAGATCAGTAACGTGGGTCACTATGATGTGAAGAGTCTCCCTCAATTAACACCAGCGAGTGTGTGTGTGTGTGCGTGTGTGTGTGTGCGGTGCAGTCTCAGCTTTAGGCATTTCTGCTGAATCAGTCACTATGAATCTTCACTTCTGCCTGACACACACACTCCAGCAGTGCTGTTACTCTCTCTGTCTTACACGCGCACGCACATACACACACACACACACACACACACACACACACACACACACACACACACACGTTTAATTTTTCTTGAGCTCATATAAATCAATTGCTATATCCGACGGTATCATTTACATTCTTTCAATTAGCGGATGCTTTTATCCAAAACAACTCACAAATGAGGAACATCACAAGCACATTTGTCATGTCAAAGAAATCTCTTCTGCTCGCCAAGACAGCATTTATTTGATCAAAAATATAATACGAAATCAGTGTTTTCTATGTGAATATATGTTCAGGTGTAATTTATTCCTGTGATCAAAGCTGAATTTATCATCATTACTCCAGTCTTCAGTGTCACATGATCCTTCAGAATTCATTCTCATATGAGGATTTGATGATCAAGAAGCATTCATGATTATTATCAGAGTTGAAAACAGTTGTGCTGATTCATATTTTTGTGTATACTGTAGTTTTCAGGATTCTTGGATGAACTGAAATTTCAAAAGAACAGCATTTATTTGAAATCGAAATCTTTTGAAACCGTATAAATGTCTTTACTGTCACTTTTGATCAATTTAATGCAATAAGTGTTTTTTTCTAAATACTGCTCATTTAAAGTGTATATATATATATATATATATACAGATGAAGTAAATAACACTGATGATCTCTTCATCATGGCTCCTGTTAGTGGGTGGGATATATTAGGCAGCAAGTGAACATTTTGTCCTCAAAGTTGAAAAATGGGCAAGCGTAAGGATTTGAGCGAGTTTGACAAGGGCCAAATTGTGATGGCTAGACGACTGGGTCAGAGCATCTCCAGAACTGCAGCTCTTGTGGGGTGTTCCCGGTCTGCAGTGGTCAGGATCTATCAAAAGTGCTCCAAGGAAGGAACAGTGGTGAACCGGACACAGGGTCATGGGCGGCCGAGGCTCATTGAAGCACGTGGGGAGTGAAGGCTGGCCCGTGTGGTCCGATCAAACAGACGAGCTACTGGAGCTCAAACTGCTCAAGAAGTTAATGCTGGTTCTGATAGAAAGGTGTCAGAATACACAGAGCATCTCAGTTTGTTGCGTATGGGGCGGCATAGCCGCAGACCAGTCAGGGTGCCCATGCTGACCCCTGCCCACCGCCGAAAGCACCAACAGTGGCACGTGAGCATCAGAACTGGACCACGGAGCAATGGAAGAAGGTGGCCTGGTCTGATGAATCATGTTTGGCCGGGTGCGTGTGCGTCGCTTACCTGGGGAACACATAATACCAGGATGCACTATGGGAAGAAGGCAAGCCAGTATATATTATATATTCCCTGGTGGCTGTGGCTCTTCCAGCAGGATAATGCTCCTGCCACAAAGCAGACATGATTCAGGAATGGTTTGAGGAGCACAACAACGAGTTTGAGGTGTTGACTTGGCCTCCAAATTCCCCAGATCTCAATCCAGTCGAGCATCTGTGGGATGTGCTGAACAAACAAGTCCAACGATCCATGGAGGCTCCACCTCACAATTTACAGGACTTAAAGGATCTGCTGCTAACATCTTGGTGCCAGATACCACAGCACACCTTCAGGGGTCTAGTGGAGTCCATGCCTCAATGGGTCAGGGCTGTTTTGGCAGCAAAAGGGGGACCAACACAATATTAGGAAGGTGGTCATAATGTTATGCCTGATCGGCGTATATAAATAATAAGCATAATAGTATACAATAGTGTTTCACATCAAAGAATACCATGTATTGAGGTGGTTATTATAGTAATCTAAAACCATTTATTTAGTAAAGTAAGACTGCATTGGGAAGAATGTTATCAGATCTCTCTCTCCGGGACTTCTTGGTCAGATCTAATAGACGTGTTTAATGTAGCAGAGAGAATCTGCTCATGAAGTGCATTAACTGACTCATGGGATTGAAATGTGATCATATCCCGTGATCTGTGATCCGTACAGAGCGTCCGAATCATGCTCGAGATCTGGTGAAGAACGCCGACCTGACGCAGTGGGACGCTTTGGTGATACTGTCTGGAGACGGGCTGCTGTTTGAGGTGCGTGAGGAACGCTTGTGTCCTCCTCTGTGTGTGTGTGTGTGTGTGTGTGTGTGTGTGTGTGTGTGTGATGGCCGTCCAGCTCATCTATGTGTGCGTGTGTGTGTGTGTGTGTGTTTTAGGTGGTGAACGGTCTAATGGAGAGGCAGGACTGGGAAAAGGCCATCCAGACTCCTCTGGGAATCCTGCCTGGAGGTTCGGGAAACGCACTGGCTGCTTCCATCCATCACTACACGCGGTGAGCAGCATTCAGAGCCATGTGACCCTGCATTCAGTCAGATGCTGCGGGCCAAGACCCGCCCACGACACCCTCTGATTGACATATGAAGGGGACCAGACACATCCCATCTAAAATCTAATATTAAATGCAGACAAGTTATGGCCAATGTTAACATTCAATATTAATTTGTATAAATAAACCAGTCATTTTAAATGCTGCATTATAATGTACAATATGAAAAAGGCACATTCATTTTGAGATTTGCTAAAGATTCAATGTATAGTTTAAATATAGTATAGAAAATAAAAAATATAGAATATAAACATATATAAAAATATATAATGTATATGAGTTTTAGATGGCAGCAAGAATAATCAGTGGTCAGTGCTCATGCAGAACTTCATTTGGTTTAGTAATCGCCATTAAAGGCATCCTGAGCTGTGCTCGTTCAGATGGAGGATGTTCTGCTGTTCAATATAAAGTTTGCGAGGTAAGCAGTCATTACCGAGTCATTATTCCAGTCATTAGCGCGTGTTTCTGCGAGAGCTGAATCTCTGCAGGTTTAAACTCAGCGTTTCTTTCAACAAAACAATGAAAGTTCGGCTCTGCAGAGAGAGAGAGAGAGAGAGAGAGAAAAAACAAACAAAAGCACTAATGAATCGCTAATGACTTGCGTGCAGTCAGAGAGATGATGTTTGCTGTATAAAACCGGTTAAATACACTCTCTGGAGACAAACGCTGACATTAACCTCACTATAATAGAGTCATTTCTATTGATGAAGAACAGACAGACCGCATCCATTTATCAGCATGCGATTCACACGCGAAACGATTGATTCATCTCAGAATAATCAATCTGTTCACTCGCGCACGCACATTCGTTTTTTTGCCGTTGGACTTTTATTATCAGGGAGTGTCTGTTTTTTGTTTTGGTCTGTGCGGTAACGCACGTTGGCAGTTTATCCAATAGTATTTCGACACCACAGGTTGCCAGTTGGTGGAAAACACATCATATTGCAACCATGGAAGCCAGCGAACAAACCGGGTCAGAGATTGCGGATTCTAAGCCTCAGCATCCATCTAAAAATCCCTATGAACGAGAGCATATTAAAACGCGGATAAATCAACTCATCAACTTTCAGTGTGGCTTTCATTGTCAATTGCGCTCGCTCCTGTTGTGTCTACAAGCCGGTAACCCGCGTGAGCGTTGAGCATGAGGAGGGGAAACAACACTCTCCAGTATTTTGAATCTGGCCTGCAGTACTGCATACCGCACCTTTAAAAGAACATGCCACTATTTTTGAAAATAGGCTCATTTTCCAACTCCCCTAGAGTTTAACATTTTCAAATCCATCCAGCCGATCTCCTGGTCTGGCGGTAGCACTTTTAGCATAGCTTAGTTTAGCATAGATTAGACCGTTAGCATCTCGCTCAAAAAAATGACCAGAGAGTTTCGATATTTTTCCTACTTAACTTGACTAGTTACATCATGTACTAGACCGAGGAAAAATGAAAACTTGTGATTTTCTAGACTGATATGGCTACACTGTCACTGTCATTGCTGTCACTGGGGCGGTACCCTAAGGTACAAAACCAAAAAGGTACTGATATGTACCTTTAAGGTACTAATACTCACTCTTAAAGCACTGATATGCACATTTAAGGTACTGATACGCTCTCTTAAAGCACTGATATGTACCTTTAAGGTACTGATACGCACTCTTAAAGCACTGATATGCACCTTTAAGGTACTGATACGCTCTCTTAAAGCACTGATATGCACCTTTAAGGTACTGATACGCTCTCTTAAAGCACTGATATGCACCTTTAAGGTACTGATACGCTCTCTTAAAGCACTGATATGCACCTTTAAGGTACTGATACGCACTCTTAAAGCACTGATATGTACCTTTAAGGTACTGATACGCAGTCTTAAAGCACTGATATGCACCTTTAAGGTACTGATACGCTCTCTTAAAGCACTGATATGTACCTTTAAGGTACTGATACGCACTCTTAAAGCACTGATATGCACCTTTAAGGTACTGATACGCACTCTTAAAGCACTGATATGCACCTTTAAGGTACTGATACGCACTCTTAAAGCACTGATATGCACCTTTAAGGTACTGATACGCTCTCTTAAAGCACTGATATGCACCTTTAAGGTACTGATACGCACTCTTAAAGCACTGATATGCACCTTTAAGGTACTGATACGCACTCTTAAAGCACTGATATGCACCTTTAAGGTACTGATACGCTCTCTTAAAGCACTGATATGTACCTTTAAGGTACTGATACGCTCTCTTAAAGCACTGATATGTACCTTTAAGGTACTGATACGCACTCTTAAAGCACTGATATGAACCTTTAAGGTACTGATACGCACTCTTAAAGCACTGATATGTACCTTTAAGGTACTGATACGCACTCTTAAAGCACTGATATGAACCTTTAAGGTACTGATACGCACTCTTAAAGCACTGATATGAACCTTTTAAGGTACTGATACGCACTCTTAAAGCACTGATATGAACCTTTAAGGTACTAACACGCACTCTTAAAGCACTGATATGAACCTTTTAAGGGGTGAGTAAGGTACAAAGATGTAGCTTTTCACTTTTGTACCTTAGGGTACTGCCAGAGTGACAGCACTGTACCTTTTTTTCTGAGAGTGTAGGGACTATATTCTCATTCCTGCATAATGATCCAGGAACTTTGCTGTCGTACCATGGGTGCAGCGGCACAATGATATTACGCAGTGCCTGAAAATAGGCTAACTTCCGTCAACATAACCAACGTGACAACCTGCTTGCACAGAGAGTGTGCTGGGGACTATTTTAAGGCGCTGCGCAATGTCATTGGTACGGCTGCAAAGTTCCTTGATTACTACACATGAATGAGTATATCGGCCTAGAAAAATCACAACTTTTCATTTTCCGTCAGTCTTAGTACACAATGTAACTACAGCAGAGTCATGTTTTAAATAGGAAAAATATCTAAACTCTTTGGTCATTTTTTTGAGTGAGATGCTAACGGTCTAATCCGAATCAATGATCTATGCTAAGCTATGCTAAAAGTGCTTCCGCCAGACCCAGAGTTAAATGGTTAAACTCAACTGTTTAACTCTAGGGGAGTTGGAAAATGAGCCTGTTTTCAAAAAAAAAACATGGTGTGTTGCTTTACTTAAAGTCCCTATTGAAGCACAAACACCACCTATTGGTGTTGTGTTGAATTTACGCTTCAACACAATCCTTCTTATTTCTACCTCAGAACTGCGGATATGTCATAATAACTTCAATAAACCAGCAAAGCAGATGTACCATCTCAACATCAGTTATAAGCAGTGAAAAATAGAACTTGTAATGCTCAATACGGATGTCGTGTCGTCCCGCCATGTCATCTGTTTGTTTATTACTGAATGTGCTTTGCATTATGGGTCAGTTTTTGGCCCGTAGAAGCTAAAACATTGTAGGGATTTCAGGTTTACAGGTAAACATGAGCTTTAACGTAACTTTGGATTGTGTTCAGAATGAAACACTAGCTAACTGAAAAGGGTACAATGGGGCTAAAGGCACACCTGAAGAAAAAATGTACCCCAAAGACACACGGGGCAAAAGACACAGTATTGACACAAATACTTTAGCTAAAATAATGGTGATTGTCTCTAAGGTGGATACCCAACTTAATATATGATATTTACCATCTAAATCTAACCATGTCATGTCAACAAATGGAAAAGTCAACCAGCTGTTTAATATCATGTTAATTATGGTGCCTTTTACCACAAATACTGTACTTTTACATATTCTTCCATTATTGAAAATGAAATTGAACAAAACTGAAAATCATTAAGACCTTAATTGTCTCAAACTATAGGTTATTTAATAATTTTAGCGATTCTTATTTGCTACTTAAATCTACAAAATAAAATAAAAAATACATCAAATATTAGATCAAATTAGCTCAGAATCGACGTTGAGTTTTTGTGCCATCTCGTGGTTTAGAGGAAAATCAGCCCAAAGTGGTTCACTTTGCTGTTTGTAAAAGTATGTCGTTTTATATCAATATCATTTCATAATCATTGATTTTAGTGCTGTAGTTGAGTACATGTTGCTTGTTACTAAAAACTGAAACTAAAATGAAAACTGAGAAGTTATTTTAAAATTATAATACGTGTCTTGAACATTGGGGGGACCAAAGGTTTTTTTGGAATCATGTTTCTTTCTTTATTTATTCTTTATGCGCACACATTCACTCTTCATATGTCAGTATGTAAACAATTAAAAACGTGATAATTATATTTACACTACGTAAAAATAACAGTATGTTCTTTGCAATAATTGTAAATAGTAGTTAGATGCTATTTATACTTATAAATAATGGCAGATAATATTTGCACCTGTTGTGTAAATAGTGTGGTTGTGCGTTAAACGGTATGCAATAATAACAGTCTGAATTATTATACAGTAAACAATAAAGCCCTCGCTAAACCTACCCTTAAACACTTTATTATTAAACACACATTAGACACTTTATTTCCACTTCTCAAACATTTTCCTAATGTGATGGGGGGGAAAGGGGGAAGAGCGAATTTGGCAAAAGGCGGATTCAAACTCAGGTCGATTTGTGTCCTGCACTACTGCTGCTGTTGGCCAATCAGTGTCTTCCGTAATTTTGTCTGGCCCAATCAGACGTCAATGGGTGGAGTTAGTGTAAATAGCCTCTGCCAACAAGGCAGGCTATTTGCACTCAGTGTAAAAAATAACACTTAGAGGATGTTTTTATAGGTTCGTTTTGCTGTTTGTGAAAGTATGTCTGTTTTATTTTCTGGTCCTGAAGCATCATTTGATCGTTTGTACATTAATGTTGTGACGTGGTCTGTAGTGCGTCTCCGGTGTGGGGTGAAGATCTGTTGACTAGCTGTGGCTTCCTGCTGTGTAAGGGTCTGATCTCAGGGCTCGACCTGATCTCCATCCGTCTGTCCTCCGGCGCTCGTCTCTTCTCCTTCCTGTCTCTGGCCTGGGGCTTCGTGGCCGACGTGGACATCGAGAGCGAACAGTTCCGTCAGATAGGAGAGCTGCGCTTCCTCCTGGGAACGCTGGTGCGTCTGGCATCCTTACGGATCTATCAGGGAAAACTGGCCTTCCTGCCTGCCGGAGACCAGCCGGAAACGTACTCCCCTTCTACCGATGACAACCAGCTGCCCGATCACCTGCTCGTCCCACTCGACCAGCCCGTCCCGCAGGACTGGACGCTCGTGGAGGAGCAGGAATTCATCCTGGTGCTCGCCATGTTCCAGACGCACCTGAGCGAGGATCTGATGGCGGCTCCGGACGCCCGCCACGACGACGGACTGATCCACCTGTTCTACGTGACGGCGGGAATCTCTCGGGCTGCCCTGCTGCGACTCTTCCGGGCCATGCAGAGCGGGACGCACCTGGACTGCGGCTGCCCGCACCTGGTGTACCGGCGGGCGCTAGCGCTGAGGCTGGAGCCGCTGAGCGAGGCCGGCATGATGACGGTGGACGGGGAGCGCGTGGAGTACGGGCCCATTCAAGCGCAGGTGCACAGAGGGGCGGCCCGCCTCATCTCCACATGACCTCTGAACTCAAACGCTGTTTTAAAAGCACAATCCTGGACTGGCTGCCGTTAAACTTGAACTTCCTGTGGTCTTTTGTTTGATTTAAAGAATCGTAACTGTGAGTGAATCTCATGAAAACATGTCCAAATTATATTTTGCATCAAGAAAATTGACAGTTTTTATATTGTGCCGTTATTTTTATGACCATTAAACCCCAGATTTTTATTGCAAAACTGCAGTGTAAAGTGCATATGATATAAAAAAAATAAGCTTAATTTTTTCGAAGTAAAAACTAGGACTGTCAATCGATTAATTGCGTCAATTATGTCAATCGATATTATGTATATATATATATATATATATATATATATATATATATATATATATATATATATATATATATATATATATATATATATATATATATATATATATATATATATATATATATATATATATATATATATATATATATATATATATATATATATATATATATATATATATATATATACACACACACACACGATTAATCGTGATTTGACAGCACTAAAACTTATTTTTTCCCCCTTTCCTTTCATATTTAGGGTGAAATATGAGCATCTGAAAACATGTCCAGGTCACATTTCACCCCAAAAAAAAATCTAAAGAAATTGTGTTTTGCATTAAATGGACTGTTTTTACATTGTGACATTATTTTAATGGCCATCAAACATTAAACCCCAGATTTTATTGCAAAAATGCACAGTGCAAAAGATCCACTTCTAATGAGCCACTTCTTTATGCAAAAACTATTTTATATAATATATAATATATATATATTTTCCTTTTTCAGGGTGAAATATGAGCATCTGAAAAGATACACAGGTCATATTAAACCCCAAAAATCTGAAGAAGAAAAAATATAAATTATAACTTATATTTTGCATTAAGAAATATTTTTTCCATGTATTGCAAAGCTACACAATACAAAGATCTGCATCTAATCAACAACAACAACAAATAATAATAATAATAATAATAATTTTATTTGGGTGAAATATGAGCTGAACAGATTTCATGAAAACTTATCCAAGGTCAAATTTAACCCCAAAAATATAAAAGAAGTTATATTTTGACAACCATTAAGATCTTTTTCTAACCATTTAAATTCCAGTTCTCATCGCATTTTTAAGTAATTAACAAATGTATTCATATTGAAATCTAAAAAGAAACTTTTTTTTTCGAATGTAATATTTAATTTCTTGTGATTTCGGGGTGAGATCTGGTGAGATTCACGGCCTCTGATGCGCGAGCATCTGTATTATGCTGGAGTCGTTGCTGCTGCGATGCACCAATCTTGATTTTCAGAAGTGCCAACGTTGAACATATATATCTGTTCATCTTTATTTTTCTATGATAAAGCAAATGTTTTATGTTTGATATTATTTAATGTGCCGTCTTCAGATCCTCCTGGGAAATTACAGCTCACTTACAATCTAAATCATGACATTTGTGGCTTTCATCTGATTTTGGTTAAAATATAGATGCAGTTGGGAATTTCTTTTTCACTGATTGACAAATACAGGAAGGTTTTTAGTGATGTAATGCAATAAAATGAAGCATAAATCATGCATATGATGTGTGTAACATGGTGCTTGATCTGTGTATTGTATTGCTCTTGTGCTACAACAGAGAATAACAGGAAATTTAGTTTGATCATGCAAACCTGCCACACTTTATCATCGCATTTTTCATCAACAGCATATTAAATATATCGTTTTTAACTTTCTTCTAGAAGTTTTATTTTAAATAATACAAACAAGAAAATCAACAGGATGTTCATAAGCAGCTAATGTTAGCCATTGCCCATTAAACACATGAGGACGTCAACTTGTTCATTTTCACAGTTCAACCATCTTTTGAAATTGTGATATTATCTGAACTGATTTAAGTAATTTTAGACAACAAGATGAAACATTTGGAGATAAACCATCACACAATGCACTAAATCTTATGATAACACTTACTGATGTCTGTGGTGCTGTTTCTCCTCCAAGATGATGTCACTTCCTGGGTGATGTCATCAGATAAAAGTTAAAAAATGTTAAATAAACATCCACTCGTTACCAAAGCTTGAGCTTAAAATCTCCCCTGTGTTCACTTCACTGTGAAATTGATCATTTAATATAACATTCATCTGGTAGTGGATTTTATGGGTGTTGAAACAACAAATAAGGTATTCAGAAGTGCAAGGATTTGCATAAATTATATTGAGTAGTAGTGTTTTCCAATGACCGATTATTTAAATTTACGGACCAGCCAGATGCAGGCTAATGGACAAATCCCGTCAGATTTCGCGGAGTGGTTAAACATTGGTAGTTGATTTGTGTATGGATGATAATATTTCTTTGTTTTGAGACATTTGGTATTTGCACAGTATGTGTTCAGAAGGGATTCTGTGGAGAGCAGAAACATTCAGAACAAAAGTGCTTTAGTTTGTTTGTGAATCAGAAATGTGCATATGATTGCAACTGTACTGTGATATTAAAATTGCATTCTCTGTATACTTGAGATATATATAAGTAAAAGTAATATAAGTAAAATATATTTTTCCATTTGTATGAAAAATAAAGATAAACAATATTAACAAAATTGCAAATGGTAAACCTATGTATGTGTGCGTATGTGTTTTGTCTAAGTACATCAATGTGATGCTCATGAATTCATAAATACTCTGAGTTATATATATTATTATTAATATGTGAGTGGAATGGAAATTAATGCTTCTTTGTTATTTTCTTGGTTGAAAATATTTAATGTTTAGGCCTTTATTGTGAAGCAAAACTGACTTTGTTCAGCTCTACAATTCCCACATTTTCTGTCATCCGAAACCCTTTGACCTAAAATATTTACTTTAAAGGTGCAGTGTGTAATATTTAAGAGGATCTACTGACAGAAATGCAGTATAATATACACTCACCTAAAGGATTATTTGTAACGCCATACTAATACTGTGTTTGACCCCCTTTCGCCTTCAGAACTGCCTTAATTCTACGTGGCATTGATTCAACAAGGTGCTGAAAGCATTCTTTAGAAATGTTGGCCCATATTGATAGAAGAGCATCTTGCAGTTGATGGAGATTTGTGGGATGCACATCCAGGGCATGAAGCTCCCGTTCCACCACATCCCAAAGATGCTCTATTGGGTTGAGATCTGGTGACTGTGGGGGCCATTTTAGTACAGTGAACTCATTGTCATGTTCAAGAAACCAATTTGAAATGATTTGAGCTTTGTGACATGGTGCATTATCCTGCTGGAAGTAGCCATCAGAGAATGGGTACATGGTGGTCATAAAGGGATGGACAAGGTCAGAAACAATGCTCAGGTAGGCCGTGGCATTTAAACGATGCCCAATTGGCACTAAGGGGCCTAAAGTGTGCCAAGAAAACATCCCCCACACCATTACACCACCACCACCAGCCTGCACAGTGGTAACAAGGCATGATGGATCCATGTTCTCATTCTGTTTGCGCCAAATTCTGACTCTACCATCTGAATGTCTCAACAGAAATCGAGACTCGTCAGACCAGGCAACATTTTTCCAGTCTTCAACTGTCCAATTTTGGTGAGCTTGTGCAAATTGTAGCCTCTTTTTCCTATTTGTAGTGGAGATGAGTGGTACCCGGTGGGGTCTTCTGCTGTTGTAGCCCATCCGCCTCAAGGTTGTGCGTGTTGTGGCTTCACAAATGCTTTGCTGCATACCTCGGTTGTAACGAGTGGTTATTTCAGTCAAAGTTGCTCTTCTATCAGCTTGAATCAGTCGGCCCATTCTCCTCTGACCTCTAGCATCAACAAGGCATTTTCGCCCACAGGACTGCCGCATACTGGATGTTTTTCCCTTTTCACACCATTCTTTGTAAACCCTAGAAATGGTTGTGTGTGAAAATCCCAGTAACTGAGCAGACTGTGAAATACTCAGACCGGCCCGTCTGGCACCAACAACCATTGCCACGCTCAAAATTGCTTAAATCACCTTTCTTTCCAATTCTGACATTCAGTTTGGAGTTCAGGAAATTGTCTTGACCAGGACCACACCCCTAAATGCATTGAAGCAACTGCCATGTGATTGATTGATTAGATAATTGCATTAATGAGAAATTGAACAGGTGTTCCTAATAATCCTTTAGGTGAGTGTACATAACTATGTTTTCAGTGGTGTATAAAGCTCTTTATGTTTTTATTACCTTAGAATGAGCCATTTCTATCTCCACACACCACTGGTCCCTTTACAGTGAAGTCATCATTTTGCACCGTCATGTTTCTACGGTAGCCTTAAACGGACAAACTTCTCTACAGAGCATCTTTGTCCTGTGTCAGCCACCGTAGCTTCTCTAGGCCCTATCATACACCCGGCACAATGCGACGCCAGGTGCGACGCAAGTGTTTTTTGCTGGATTCAGCCCGACGCAGATTACATTTTCATGTCCAGTGCCACATTGTTTAAATAGCAAATGCACTCGCACCCATCTGTTCACCCATGGGCGAGCTGGTCTGAAAATCAGGTGTGTTCAGGCGCATTGTTGGTATTTTGAGGAACTGAGAACGACTGCGCCTTTGACCAACAGAAACCTGGTCTAAAGTCAATAGTGCAGTATTTTTTGTGTTATTTAAAGGGCGTGTTAGTAATATGCACCTATAGGTGGGTGCGCAAAGCGTGAGAGATGAGAAGTGGGAGATGAGACTCGGTTTATTTGCATGAATTGGTTTATTGCATGTTATGCCCAAAACACACCCATGACTCAAGAGACTATAGGTACAACCCTTTTAGACCATGCATTTTTTCCGTTGTTAAACTAACAAAAGTGGATTCAGACACGCCTTGAGTGCACCTGCACCATACACTTCAGATCTTTAAAATAGGGCCCTCTATGTGCTTCTAAAAGGAGCACCACTAGATGGCACTAAAATTTACACACTGAACCTTTAAGGTAATATTTTAATAATTTAACAACATTTGCATGTTCAGATTTCTCTAATGCATGACATGCATGTATACAATTAAATTACATCACCTTTTTATTATTTTATATTTATTAATAATTAGCTTAAACTTACAACCCCCCTGCAGTTCCCTCGTAAACCACCAGGGATTCACAAACTATACTGTAGAGCAGGGGTCTCCAAACTCAGTCCTGGAGGGCCGCTGTCCTG
This sequence comes from Paracanthobrama guichenoti, assembly GCA_018749465.1. NCBI lineage: Eukaryota > Metazoa > Chordata > Actinopteri > Cypriniformes > Gobionidae > Paracanthobrama > Paracanthobrama guichenoti. Next base: position 34,645,919 of record CM031945.1, read on the forward strand.
CAGAGTTTAGCTCCAACCCCAATTAAACACACCTGAACCAGCTAATCAGTGTCTAACTAGGACCTTGTAAGACACTGATTAGCTGGTTCGGGTGTGTTTATTTGGGGTTGGAGCTAAACTCTGCAGGACAGTGGCTCTCCGAGACAGAGATTGCAGACTCCTGCAGTAAAGTGTCCACATCAGATACTAGATTTATCTCTATCATGCAGAGATCGACTTTACTATAGATATGCACATGTCCTAGTAAGAAATATTTCAAACAATACACAGAAACTCCAGAGACAGTCACTTTAGGTATATATGAAATAGTATATTTTATTATATATGAAGTCCAAAATGCAATTCAGCCCATTCATCAAGATGAACCAGAAAATAAAAAGGAAGTGAAGTAAAAAGCATGTTAAAAACAAAGACAGGTAAAGATAAACACCTCAGCATGACATAAAAGGCTCCAGAGATTATTTATCTTATATATGGGTATGGAAAACTCCCTAGAATCAAATGTCCCTTGCTGTGCAGCACCTAAATCTGTTATTGTTGTGTGTTGTCCTTCTTATTATCTGGAGAACCTGTAGCTGGAATAGGATGGAGAGTCTACAGCATCAGTCGAGGCAGCTGGGAGCAGGAGCAGCCCTGTGCTATGATCCCTCTTGCATCGAGCCATGGCCTCCTTATACGTGATCTTATCCTTCTTGATGGGGTCGATCACATTCTTCACAAAGGCTGAATCATCCTGAAGTTGCTTGGCCATGGATGCGTCAATCAGCTTTGCGTCAATGGCATTCTGCAGGCCAATACGCCCTGCTTTTTTGGGGTCTACCAGTCCGCCTGTCAGCAGTTGCACCTGCATAAACCACGTGGCACTGTCATTGGGGACAAATCCCCTGCGGCTGGCTTCTCCCACTGACATCCGCTCTTTGTTCACAGGGTCTTCAAAACCAGTAAAGGCCTTCTGGGCACTGAGGAGTTTATGAAGCTGGCTGGAATCGATCAATCCACGTTCTGCCGCCTTGTGAATGGAGAGCTTGTCCTTCTTGTTCAGGTCCACAATACCTCCAGTGGCAGCCTGAGCTTCCAGAAGCCTCATTGCTGTGTCGTGATCAATCAGTTTGCGTGTTAGGGCACTTCGTACGGACATGCGGCCCTCTGTGGTGACATCTAGAATGCCGGAAATCGGGTACAGTTCATCTCCATTAGTGACCTGCTGAGAGTACGAGTTCAAGCTGCTGGTGCTGGAGGACAAGCGGCGGGTCAGAGTGGAGGAGTTGTAGCTGGGGCTTGCTGGAGGGAGCGTCTGAGAAGTTTTTATTTGGGTTTGAGTTGCAGGGAAGGATGCTGATTTCTTCTCCCCTGCAACCAAAAGAGCAAACTCTGAAATGGACATTTTCCCCTCTCTGTAGCGCTGAAGGTCGTACTGGGTCAGTCTGCCATTTTGCATGGCCGTCTTGACGGAGTACTGCTTTCCACTTTTACGGTCCTGCAGAAGTATCGTCTCACCTTCAGGACCGGAGGTTGTGATTTCCTCCCAGCTACACTCGAGCTCTTGGAGGTGGATGTACTGGTTGCGATCAATCAGACCCTCGAGATAGGCGTCGTAGGGTGACATGTCTTTCCCGGTCTCTGGGTCCAGAATGGTGATTTTGGTGGAGACATTGGTCTCTCTGGTGTTTGTCTCTGAAAGTTGCGATGCCTTTGTTTCTTTCTGGATCTCTATGATAGTACTTTCCCGTAGGTTGATCAGCTCTTTCACCTCCAGAATTTCTCTCTCCAGGCGCTGGATCTCAGCCTCCAGCCTGATGCTTTTTTGCTTGCTGACTTGGTTCCTCTCACTCAAGATTTTGGATTGATGCTGGAAAGTTATGGTGATCTCCTGCTTTTGAGACTCCAGTCTCCTCAACTCCTGGAGGAGTTCATTTTGCTCTCTCTTGATTTTATCCCTGTAAGCAATCAAGGTGGTTTCTTCTTGAGAGAAGTTTGTCCTGGTTGTCTGAATTCGAGTTATTTTGTTGTTGAGCCGCAGAAGTTCTTCGTCTCTGAGGGCCCTGGCATTCTTTACCTGGGAGACTTGGGCTCTAAGGCTTTCTCTCTCTGCCTCCACCGTATGGTCCTTCTCAACTCTGATTACCTCTTTGTGGATGACCCTCTCAACAGATTTCTCTTTGGTCAGGGACTCAATTCTGATTCTGAGGTTTCGAATATCTCTCTCCATGTAGGAAATGCTGGCACCCTCATTGTCAATTTGAGTGCGAAGTTCAATGATTCGTTTGTCAATTGCAGGGTCTCTCTCAACTTTCAAAACCTCCTCAATAACAATTTTTTCCTCAACAGGTGTTGGACAAGTCTCAAGTTCATAGATTCTAGCCTTGATTTGCCTCAGCTCTGTCTCTACTATGATCTTCTTCTGCCGATCCACAAGCTCCAGTTTTTTCTCCAGCTCCAGGACTAGAGATCTCAACTGCTGCACATCCAGCTCCAGCTGTCGACGAGTCTTGACGGTCTCTTCTAAAGTCTCGACTAACCTCTTGTGAGTCAGAATCTGACTGGGATCTGTCTGGAGGCGCACAATTTCTTGTATCACGACCCTTTCCTCTGGTTTCTGTCTCTCCATCACAATGTACTTGTTTTGAAGGTCAAACACGTTCTCCTCCACTGTTCTGCGGCGCTGAACTTCGTCACGTAATTCCCTCCTGAGACGTTCGGCTTCCTTCTCCAGAAGAGGGTCATTTTCATACTTAATAAATTCTTTGGTCACCACTTTGGTCTCCACCTTTGATCTTTCAGTCTTCCACTCATCCCTGTCCTTGCGCAGACGAATCACCCGATTCATAATCGTGTCGTAGTTGGTCCGCAAAATGGTAAGTTGCTCATTCAACCTCCTAATTTCTTTGACAACCTCAGGGCTCCTCTCTTCTTTGACCACCTCTCGAGTTACCTCCTTCAGTTCGATCTTGGGCTTTTCAGTACGCAGAGTCCTCAGATCCACCATGAACACGTTAATCTCATTCTCAATGCTAGTACGGCGTCTGCTTATTTCAAGAAGTTCATTTCTTAGACGTCTCAGTTCCATCTCCGTCTCAGGGTCGATTCTGTAGATCTCGTGAATGATCTCATTAAACTCTACCTTTTGTTTGATGGTCTCCACTTTGCTGAAGCGGAGCTGAATGCTGGATAACTCTTTTATCAAAATACTGTTTTCTCGGATCAATTCTTCCAGGCTTACACGGAGGGTCTTGCACTCTTGTAGGAGCTCGGGATCCTGCTCCACCCTCTTCAACTCCTTGAAGACAATTTTTGGTTGTATGGTGGGAATAATCCTCTCCAGGTTATTGATCTGACTCCTAATTTGGAATATTTGATCATTCAGGTTCTTGCATCTGATCGCCTCATCTGAGATCTCGTTCTTGAAGGTAATCACAGCTTTCAGCATTTCTGGGTCCTTTTCCAGCCTCACAACCTCTTTCAGGACCTTTCTCTCTTTTAACACAGGCATCTTGCGCTCCAGGACCGTAACTTCTGTCCTCATACGAACTGTTTCACTCTCGTGCACTCGAATTTCCTCCCTTAGTTTGAGTATGAGCTCCCTGATCCTTGCCATTTCCACATCCAGTTTGGGATCACGCTCAATTTCTGTAAACACCTTTGTCACCAGCCTAGGCTTCACTTCAATAATCTCGTGTTCACGAGTGAAGATTTTTTTGTTGACAATCTCAATTTCTCTGTGCATTTCGGATCGTTTATTGATCTCTTCAGTTATCCTCCTCTTTAGTATTTCCAAGTCGGCCTCCAGCTTCGGATCACGGTAGTAATGCACAGTTTCCTTTTCTTCCACTCGCTCCACACCTCTCCGACTCTTCAGGGACACCATCCGTTTCCTGAAAGTCTCTAGATCATTCTCAGCATGAGAGCGGCGAGAAATCTCTTCAGAAAGCTCTCGCTTCAGACCGTCAACTTCGTCCATGTCTCTCTGCTGACTTTGAACCTGCAGTTGCTGCTTTACCACCACATGGGTCACAATTTCATCATTCTGTTCATGGGATACAAAAAAGATTAATTCAGATTAAGTTAAGAAATTCATGGTAGCTTTACACCCCCCAAAAAATTTGGGTTACCATTCAGATTGCAAATATTGTATACGGTTACAACATTTAAAAAGCATTAACTCATTATTTATTCCATTGATGGTTAAAGTTTTAGAAATTCTGTACCTTGTTGATGAGGTCCTTGGCCAAGATCACTTGATTCAGGAGTTGATTATTCTGCGCTGACACTTCAGAGTAAAGGTTCACAACGTCCCTTTCCTAAAAAGTAATCAGTTATACAGATATTTGGAGATGTACGTAAACAATAATCATATCTTTGTCATTATGGAAAAGCAGCCTACTGTACCTTCTTCTCCACAGCTTCAGCCAGGGTAAGGCAATCAAGACGTCGTGAATTTATTTCTGGTTTCCCCAATGCAATGCGGTATTTGTTTAAATTATTCACATACTCCTGGAGACAAAGAAACAATAGATTATTTGCATACATGCTACACATTTGAAATGCACAATGTTATGAGCATATTCAAGATGGCCAAACTCACGTTAAGAATGCCCTGCAGATCACCAGAAAGTTTGACGATCCGGTTTACATCATCCTGCTTTCTCTTGATGTCTTCAACTGCTCTCTGCAAACCAAAAACAAGTTTACCAAGTAGGTACTACACTAAATTCTCAAAATCCACTATATCTGAGGTTTTTAAAAGTGATGCAAATTTACACAATACCATTTTATTTAAACAATAAAACTTAATACTGACCATCTGAGAGTTTTGCTTGGCATAGACCTGTGACACACTTTCACCAGGCCAAACCTTGTTGTTGGGCATATTGATAAGAAAAGCACTGAGTGACTGGACAGCGCTGTGAAATTCCTGGTTCTTGTTGACGGCCTCTTGCAACAGAGTTGCCCTGTGAAGTAATACGTTTGCGGATACAGTTCACAAATCTGAAGCATTGTACTTGCCCCAAGAAAACAATAAACAAACAGTACATAATAGTGAAGAAGAAGATCTCTCTATGACCTCTGCTGCAGCTGGCTGTTGATGTTAGAGTAGCGATTCCTCAAGCGCTTGACCTCGGTCTCCTGGTGGCGTATATCAGGGCAGAACTCCTGAAAGCTCTTCTGCAGGGAGCTGACCGCCTGCTCTGTGACTTCCAACTCACGGTTCAGCTGCTGAATGTCTTCTTTCTTGGAGGTGACGTCTTTGCTCATGTTCTGAGGAGAAAACAATTACAGACATACAGGAACATCATTACAAAGTTTTGAATGAAGGATTGTTTAGAAAGTTGGACCATATACAAACATTTGCGTTTGCATTTCATCATTAAATCTAAAAAGGATGATGTTTAGTTAACTCTTTCCCCGCCACTGACGGAACTTTCCGTGTTTTTACTGTTATACTGTAGGGGGCACTATGACATCTTCTGAAAGAGTACTGAATCTCCCGATCAAAACACTTGTGAAGAAGACGCAGAAACAAGCAATATCATAAGTAGTCATATGCATATGTAAAATATCGCGATCATCAACAAGCTATAGGACTGTGAAACTTTGGGGTGTTGATGGACTCAATCTACTCCATCTGTGTTCTGATCATTGCTCTGAATTTCATCTAGATGTAGTCTTTGACAAAAACGTGATTTTCTCAGCTTTTTGCTCAAAATGTTGCTTTTTAATGAAACTTACCAACATTACAACATAAAAAAAAGAATGCATGAAGCTAGAATAAATGGTTTATTCAGATCGGATTCAGAACGATGATCAAAACCAGTGTGCGAATTACGGGAGGGTTTCGGGGCGGTCGGACATACACAGTTCCATTGAATGATAACATTTGATCTATGTTAATGCTGTTAAAATTAATGTATAAAGCAAACTGCTGAAAATATCCTCAACTTAACACTGAAATAGGAGCATGCAGTTTATCTGTCAATTGTGTGAAAGTTGCATTCATTATATTATGCATGTGTAGGCCTATATATTAGAGCTGCACGATTAATCGTAAAAAAAAATTACGATCTCGATTCAAACACCGACGTGATCTTATTCCAAAATGACAACGATTCGCCTGTGTCTATTAAACCTTTGATAAAAATCATACCAGAACATTCAGATCTGTGTTAGTGCTGATTGCACCATTGTCATTGTCATGTTTAGGTATAAAGCTTCAGTCTTTTTCAACCACACAGTATCATTATTTCTGTGTTACAAATATTCAAATGATCACAGAAGTATGGGATAAAAGTTTATAGTTCAGATATAAACAGTGATGTCTATAGCAATCAGAACAGAGCAAATCACTGTTTGAAAGTAACCCCCTCGAAGGCCATTGTGTAATTTGCACACTGATCAAACACAAATGGAGTAGATGGAGTCCATCAACACCCCAAAGCTTCACAGTCCTAGAGCTCATCCTGGGTCGACATTTCATTAAGTAACACTAGACAGTTTTGATTTATATGCTGTTTAAATGTTGAAGATCACGTTATTTTACATGTGCATACGATTACATATGGTATCAATTGTTTCCACATCTTCTTTTCCTGTGTTTTGATCAGGAGATTCTATACTTTCAAACGATGTGCAATTGCGCCCCCTAGCACACAGAAAGACGGAAAGCAGTAAAAGCAGAGGCTCTGTTCTTTCTTTTGATATATTGCATGTTCAGATATTCATGGGGTCATGGGGATATTCTGGGGGACATGGAAATTTTGTGAAAATGATAAAACTAAAAAAACTAAACGATGGTAGGGAAAGAGTTAATAATGATAAATCTGTTCATCACACAAATCTATTGTAAGGTATCAGAACACTTTGAGTATAGTGCAAAATACACTACCAATGAAATGTTTGGATGAGAGTGTTTGATTGCAAGGCTGAGCATAAGGTGTGTGTGTAAGAGTGTGTACCTGCAGCTGTCTGGAGTGGCTGCGGATGGCGTTGGGTTCGTCCAACAGGCCAGTGTCTGCAACCAGCTGATCCTCGAACACCGTCAGCACGTTGCCCACCTTCTTGATCTGTTTCTCCAGAAACATGGAAGCAGTGGACCTGAGGAAATAATCCCATGTTTATCCCAAGTTTTTATTATTTTTCCAAAAGTAAAAGGTAACAACATTCTGCGCCAATTTCTATGATTTACTGCAAAGGGCATTTTTCTTACTTCTTGGTGTAGAGATCAGAGAGGGCGGTTATGTCATCGATCTTGTTGTTGACTTTGCTCAGTTTCAGAGGCAGTGAGGATGTGGTGGGCCCTAGGGGTTTCTGGGATATCAGGGGCTGCATGTCCCTCTGAGCCGATGATTTCTCTGCCTCCAGATTCTTCAGAGCCACGACAAAACTCTAGAGCGATCAAACCAAACAACCGTCAATGTTTTATACTAACTGTAGAGAGATATTTACATTTGTTTCCATTACATCCACCAGCTGGAATGCCCTTGATTTCCACTAGAGGGCACTTCTCCTTTGCTTTCCCATCATTAACTACGCTTCCCATAGCCTGGACTCATTATGGTCTCATTACTTCCACCTGTGTGTGATTAACTCATTTGATTAGCTCTGTTTTCACTCACTCATTGCTAAGTCTTGCATGTGTCAAACTGCATTTCTGAGCGCTCTCTCTCGTCTCCTGTGTTTCGGTTCGGACCCGGTTTCCTGGATTTCCCTGTTTGCCTGTATCTTGGACTCTGTTATCGTCTTCCCTGTGGTTTTGACCCTTGCTTGTCATATGGATTACGATTGTGGATTACCCCTAATAAAAGCTGCGTTTGGATCCTCAACAGTTTCACACACTTTGACCACATTTAGACTCAAAGATCCTTTGGTTTTATTTGCTGTTCTCACCTCGTGGTCTCTGATTCTGGTGGACAGGTCTCCGACGGGAGCGGTGCGATCTAAAGGAGATCTCATCCGGTTCTGCATGTCTTTCTCTAACTTCAGCAGGTCTGAATAGATCTGGTCTAGCCGGCCGTCAATGATGCCGGCCTTCGCGCTGTCAGGAACAGTGGCCACCGCGACTGTTGGGAGAAATTAAAAAAAAAAAAACATAATTTACAACACACATTTAATATTGAAATGTAGCTGGTCAAGCTGCTTCACGACATCAAACTGTCATAAAAAGAACAAAACCTCAGAAGTTATAATTCTCTATATGACCAAATAATGAATTAATAATTAATAACGGATTATACAACTACTTTAAGCCTATCCAACTTTGCCCAGATACATATTGTACACTCACATTAAGTGATTAATATATAGCAGTGTTATTTTAGTTTTTATTATAGTTTTATTAATATTTTGAATTAGCTGTTATTTTTATATTTCTATTTTTAATGCTAATTTTCTCCAGAAAATGTATTATATATATATATATATATATATATTATTATTATTATTATTTTTTTTTTTTTTAGGTACATTTTATTTAAGTTATAGTTTTTATTTCCAGATAATAATTTCAGTGCTTTAGCTTAAATTTATTTCAGTTTATTGCCAAGGCAACATTTCTCATTTTCGTTTAGTTTAAGTATTTCAAGTAATATTTATTTTATTTTAGTTCAGCTTTATTTCAATTAATAAACATGTTTTTAATAGTTTTAGTTTGTTAATGATAACAATACTACTATATAGCAAATATATTATTATATATATTTTTATATATAATATATTATTATTATTGCCCAGCTCTAATCTGATAAATGTGACTATAAGGCATTAAGATATTATTTAAGATATTAAGACATTATGGTCATGCTTTAGTTTAGGGTCCAATTCTCACTATAAATAATTATTAACTATGACTTTTGTCACAATAAACTCCTAATTACTGCTTATTAATAGTTAGTAAAGGGATGTAGAATATGATCATGCAGAATAAGGCATTAATATGAGCTTTATAAGTACTGATTCTCACTTTTAACTAGTTGCTTATTATCATGCATATTACTATGATATTGGCTGTTTATCAGACCCTAAAATAAAGTGTTAATAAATCATGATTCTCTGTAAAGCTGCTTTGAAACAGTGTGTGTGTGTATTGTGAAAAGCACTGTATAAATTGACCTTGTTTGACAAACTGCACGACTTCAATGGGCGTCTTTGCCTGGGACAGTAGAGCTGACCTCGTCCTCTTCAGATCGGAGAAATCCCTGCTCAGACTGAATACAAGACAACAATCACAGTGATGTTTAAGAGGGAAGCAGCTGGGAGAACTGGGAGCGTCTCGGGTGCTTTCTTACCCGTCCACCTTGTCGATGGCGGCTGAATCGGGTGGAGGGATCAGGAAACAGACTCCTGGGATGAGCTTGGTCTCTCCTGTGCTGGACTTCACCTCCCAGAGCTCCTCTTTGGGACTGGAGAGCAGCGTCACCTTGTCGCCTCTTTTCACAGAGTCCTGCAGAGAAATGGTTAGCAGGGTTCATGACCTTTCCAAAGTTTCAACTTGTTCTTTACATATATGATTTTCTCCACACCAACATTGCCACATTAGTGTCATTGGTCAGACAATCGGATAGTCCGATTGATTGTGTTTACTGAACTGCCATTTGAAAACACACTTCAATATGTACATTTAAACATTATATGCACTATTAAAGACAAATCAAACCACTTTTAACTTTTAAAATACTCCAGTCTTCAGTGTCACACAATCCTTCAGAAATCATTCTATTTTATGTGTCCTTGCTGAATAAAAGTGTTAATTTCTTACAAAATGAAGACTTGTGTGTGTTACCTTCTCAGTGCTCCAGTCACACAGGGCGATGGCACTGATGGGTTTGTTGGCGGAGTACCGGCGCAGGTGTAGAGGAGCGATGCTGGTGCAAAGTTCTCTCAGAGCGGCCAGACGCTGCTCGTTCCTCAAGACAGACCTCTCCTCGCCCTGCACACACACACACACACACACACACACATTAATCACACTAGACTGCAAACTTATTACAGTGTGTGTGTGAGTGTGTTTTTACCTCCAGCTGCAGCAGGATCTCATGGTTGCTCATGTTGTTCAGCACTGACGGTTCAGTGGTGGATTTGATTCTCTTCAGTGACTCGGTGAACGTCTCCACATCCAGCTGATACTGACATTAAAATACACACACAAATATTTCAATAATATGAACCCCTTGCGCCTCATGTCAGAGTCTGTCAATGTCTTGTGATGTTTTGCTAAGTTGCGTGTGTGTCTGTGTGTGTGTGTGTGTGTGTGTGTGTGTTTGCTCACTTTCTTGTATTCCTCCACGTAATCCAGGTGTGTGTCCTGACATAGACAGAGATTCAGGAATCGCTGCCACTCTCTCGTCACATCTGCGCTGTAAGACTGAAACACACACATGAAATCATGTTCAGAGAGCAAATAAATGACAGCAAGAGCCAATGAGAGCAAACAAACAAACAATTAATTAATTAATGAACAAACAAATGATTAATGAATGTATGTATTAGTGATTGATTAAATGACTAAATAAACAGTCAAATAAATGAATGATTAAATAAATGAGTGAATGAATGGATGGATGGATGGATGGATGGGTGGATGGATGGATGGATGGATGGATGGATGGATGGATGGATGGATGGATGGATGGATGATGGGTGGATGGGTGGATGGATGGATGGATGGATGGATGGATGGATGGATGAGTGGATGGATGATGGGTGGATGGATGATGGATGGATGGATGGATGGATGATGGATGGATGGATGGGTGGATGGGTGGATGTGTGGGTGGAAAGATGGATAGGTGGGTGATGATGGAAGTGGGTGGATGGGTGGATATGTGGATGGATGGATGGATGGATGGATGGATGGATGGATGGATGGATGGATGGATGGATGTGTGGGTGGAAAGATGGATAGGTGAATGATGATGGAAGGGGGTGGATGGGTGGATATGTGGGTGGATGGATGGATGGATGGATGGATGGATGGATGGATTAATGGAAGGAAGGAAGTGAGTGAATGAATGAGTGAATGGAAATGAGGGAATGAGTGAATGAAGGAATGAGTGAATGAATGAGTGAATGAAGCAGTGAATGAAGCAGTGATTACTCACCTTGACAGCGGACGCTCCGGGGTGTTCGTCCTGAACGAGTGTGTTGGCGTCCTCCTGCAGTTTGCTCACCTCCCTCTCATGCGACAGCATCCCGTTGTTCTTAAACCTCTGAAACACAAGATCATCAGCACGGCTCAATTATGCTGATTCTCCCAAACGACTGACTGCAAGAAACTGTGCAACTACATGTCAACTTATTCTTCTAACCCTAAACTAACAGTCTACAATAAGAGAGTCAGTCGACATGCAGTTCACAGGTCACTCAGTCAGCAGGACGTCTAAAGTGGACCATCGAAATAAAGTGTAACCAAATGGAATAAAATATAAAACACATAAACTTATTTTATTTCAGCTATAGGAAACTAAGAGAAAATATTCATTTAGTTTAACTATGCACTAAAATAACTAAAAGAAATATAGAAAAACAATACAGATATATATATATAAAAAAATACAAAATTACCAAACCTTTAGTATTAAAGTCAAGTATAAAAATAAAAACTTAAAATATTAGTCAAAATACAAATAAAAACTGCAATAGTAGTGTTATCTCAATGAAGGTGAAATTACACTGCTACTAATTGAACTGTTTATATATATATTTCTATTTCCTATGTGAACAGCTTCAGTGTTGTGAGCTGTTGTTTGTGTGGGTAACTATTAAAACAGTCGTTGGTAACACCTTACAATAAAGCTCAATTAGTTAATGCACTGGCAATGACAATAAAATGCATTTGTTACACTATTTATTAATCTCTGTTAATGTTATGGTTAATGTTTGGTAATGTAGTTAATGTCAGCTCAGGTCCATTAAATAAATAATATTAATAGATACAACTTTTGTATTAGTTATTTAGCATTAACTCAAGATTAATAAATGCTGTAAAAAAAAAAAAAAAAATAGTTGAGCTAACTTAAAAAACAAACAAGGCAACCTATCGCACTCAACTTTTTAAGTTAGCTCAACTAATCCACTCCAGTTAAATCCTTTTGTTCGTGAAATGATTAGCGGGTCGTCTTTTGAACTTAAAACTTCTTGTCAAGGCAACTAAACAAGGTTTAGCAACGCAATCAGCTACAATCCTTATTTTTTCCTCTCCATGTTTTATTTTCAAAGTAATAATTTTGATATTATAGTTACCACATTTTTTTTTTTTTATGGGTTTCTGCAGGTTTTATGAAGATAACTTTAAGACCAATTAAAGAAGGCAACATAATACATCAATATGTTCTCTAAATGTTAATGTCTAGCACACAACGAGTTGTATTAGCAACACTTCAAAGTTTGAAAACACAATTTCCAACAGATCTCCATTACTTTTTAATTAATTTGACAAAAAATAGCTTAAAGTTTGAACAGCTCTTCTCCCAAACACTAGAATACGGAAATAACGTTTACTGAACCTTCTGATCACACCGCACAAAAAGTGATGCTCTTTTTCAGTCAAAAAATCAACTTAATTCAAATGAAAAAGTCATTTTCATTCCCATTGACAGATACTTGTTCTTGTATTAAGCAAAAATCTCAGAAAACAAGACTTAATTTCCTCATTTTAAGTAAATGTATGATTTAAGGATGTTTAGCTTTAATTTAGGGCCCTATGAAATCTATTTTATTTTATTGTTTTGTTTTAATTTCACTCAGTTTTAATGGTTAAATTAAACTGCATTAGTCAAAAAGCATGTCTAATTCATTTAAATCACGAAACATACAATTTAATTTATTAAAGGTTTAACAAAAAAAACTAAAAGATTTTTAGGGCCATATGATATAGGTTTTGTTTTTTCTCAAATTTCGTTTTATTAATTTTTTTTTACCAAATTCTATTTTTGGGGGAACTATTCATTCACATGAGGGGGGAGTACATTTTTGGGTGAACTATCCCTTTAAGTGTACTGACCTACTTTTGATTTATTCATCCAAAAGTTGATCAATTCCGTGACTTTCCACATTTGTACAGTAAATTCCATTTTTATAAATGGATTCCGTACATGTTTTCCGCATCACAGAGATCATATTTCCCTAATTCAATGCCATGATATTGAATTTAAGGGTGCTTTCACACTTGGTTCGATTGCCTGGACCGAACCCAGGTTTGATTGCTCCCCCTGCCCCCACTGGACTGTGTTCAGTTTATATTATTTGGGTCTGAACCGGGTGCGTTTGCGTCATCAAAGCAGCAGCTGTTTACCCCGTTGCTTGGTAACGACTGCGAGTGAGAAGCTGGCAAAATGAACAGCGTCACTTTTATATTTTTGTTTTTGAACCGTTGGTTTTGTTACCAAAGCTTCAGTACGTAATGGCACTTGCGTCTATCTGCCGTGAATGTACCGCAAATGCTCTAAAGAACAGAAATGAGATCTACAGCTCTGTGCTTGCAGTTTGTCAGTCACGCTCGTCAGGAAAATTAGTGAAACACACACAAAACACACATTTTTTTATCAAATCATATATCATTAATCACGGTTCACTTCCGCGATTTAGTACGATTGTGTTCACATGAACCGAACCCCGGACCACCTTTTTAAACGGACTCGGGTGCACACGCGAGTTCGGAAGACAGCATTCACATCATCCAAACGAACCGAACTCTGACGTCAATCGAACCCGGGTGCGCACCAAAAGTGCTAGTGCTTCATGCTCCAGTTTAAGACATTTTGTAGAAGGTCAAATTAAGACTTTTTAAGACCTGCGGAAACCCTGTGCAATGCATGCTGGGAACTGGCACAACATTGTTGAATGTAAAATTGTTTGTTAAGATAACTCAATTTGTAAAGTTGGGAAAACATTTGGACAAGTTTTGGACAAATACTTGAGAATGTAAGTAAGGTCAACAAAACGACTTTTGTTAGCAACATGTTTAGAGCATTCACTCAAGATAATAAACTGACTCATCCCAAATAATCTTTCTACCTATTTATACATTTGCTTTATACAATAAAGCTATTTTTACATTTGTCAGAAGCAAATGTTTTTTTTTTTTTTTTTTACAGTGTATTGTTCATTGTTAGTTCATGTTAACTAATGTGAACAAATGGAGAGTGTCAGCGAGTCGTCGGACTGTAGTTGCTTTAAATTCACCATGACTTAAGGACTTTTAAGGTTTTAAAGTCATCAAAACTGCAGCCCTTTGTTGTTGTTTTGTTTTTTACGCAGCATTGCAGTATTTATTATGACTGATTTATCCACACACATAATAAAAAAAATGCATGTGCCTTATAATCTTGAATTAGAATAACGTCCCCTCTCTTGCAGCTCATCTCTTCTAATGATGACGAGGGCCGGGCAATAACCTGCCACTCACATCAGATCAGCCAATAGCAAACCACAGCCATCCAATCATGGACAAAATCAAGCCTTAACCCTAGCACTCAAAATAATGAACTGGTTTGAGTAGAGCCAACTCAAATTAAATAAATTAGTTCAAACTAATTAACTTTTATGAGCATTCAGAACTTTCTCTTTCTTTTGAGTTCTCAAAACTGACACGTTTTAAGTAATGTAAATTGTTGCATTGTTTTGAGTTCTATGAACTTGTTTCTTTTAATTTAGACTTCAATTTAACCGAAACTGGGAAGGGATTTCTCTTTCCCAGCATGCTTTGCCATGACACTCAAAAGGGACAGTAAATGCCAAAATTAAGTGTGCAAGTTTAGCATTAAGTGTGGGATTTAGTAGTGTTTAATGTTTCTGTTATTAAATGTATTATATTGCTGTCCTATGCTAATGCCACCAAAACATCGTGTAACCAATTAGCAAGGTGGCATTTATTGGATTAGCTAGTTAAAGCTAGTCACATTTCCACTACTAAAACTATTTGAGTTTACATGATATGTTAAAGTTAAATGCATGTGTGGCGAGGTGGGCGAGCGCGAGACGTGGGAGGAGCCAGTCCGGGAGGAGCTCGGAGGCATATAAGGACGAGCGACACCAGTGAAGGACGAGAGAGGACCAGGCCTGGACTTTACGTTGTGTTTTGTTTATGTTTTATTATGTGTGTGTGTGGCAGTCGTCCGTGAGGGGCTGCCCGCGTTACTTTCGTTTTGTTTATTTATTTATTAAAGTCTTTTAAATGTCCGCCGGTTCCCGCCTCCTTCTTCCCATAACAACGAACTGTGTTACAGTATGAATTAGCTTACTCACATATTTCAAGTTCAGAGCAATTCAAATCTGTAAGTTCTGCTTACTTAAACGTTACATTTCTTAACTTAAAAAACTGAAAATTGCTGATCTGCCTCAATTTTTTTTGAGTTTAGCCAACTTATTCGGGTTTACAGTGTACATTTGTTCTTGTTTCACTCAGATATATGTCACAATAGGGAAGAAAGGACTATCGCGACTTCCGTTTGATGCCGACTTTAGATGTTCAGGATGTGTTAGCGTCTCACCTCGTAGTCCATGCGTACTCCGGCGCTGTCGTTCATGCAGTCGCTCCAGTCTCTGCTGCTGATCTTGTGCTGTTGATCGGTCAGATAGAGCAGCTCTTTACTGCAGCCCTGCATGAAGTCATAGAGCGACGACAGATGCTGCCGGCGCTGATCAGACGCCTCCTACACACACACACACACACACACACAATTAAACTGTGCAGAGCTTCACTTTACATAGAGTTAAACGCTTGTCATTTGTGTACATTTTATTAGATTTGAGGAGGTCTTACCAGTAGATTTGCGTACTGCTTCTGAAGGGCAGACGAGTTATCCTGTTCAGGAGAGAAAACATTCAAACCTTCACTATAAACTAACTTATTACTTAGATAAATATATTATTATAACACACATACACATATATAATATAATGCGTTTAAAAACATGAATGAATTCAGAGGTGATAAATCAGAGTCATACTAATGGTGGAAAAATGAGTGCTAGTAAATGTGTGTGTATATGCACTTGTATGTGTGTGTGTGTGTGTGTGTGTATATAACTCACGCTGCTGCTCTCCAGGGCCGAGCGATACGCCTCGATCTGTTTATGCAGGATATTATGGGCTGCGATCTGTTTCTCCACATCAGACAGAGTCGGACCGTAAGCGTGTCCCTGAATCGCCATCTGAAACACACAGACGTCACACACCGTGTTACACACACACACACACACACACACACACACACACACACACACACACACACACACACACACACACACACACACACACACACACACACACACACACCTCACTACTGTAGAGATTAATAATGTATAGCTGTAGTACTGAATACTATTTATTATTTTCCTTTTCATTTATTTTCCAATTTATTTAAAATCTTATTTTTATTAATTTATTTAATATTATTTTAATACATTTAGTAATTTATTTTTAATTTATTTTCTTTGTGTCTTAATGTAATGTTCATCAAATTTTGATGTATTTATTTATACATTCTAATATATGCGTATTTATGTAAATTAATCTTATTTTCATTATTTATTTGTTAAATAACATTATTTATCTTTTATACAGTTAATATTATATTTTCTCATTTATTTATGTTTCCTTGTGTCTTAATATAAGTATTTATTTAATCTTGTTTTCATTATTTATTTCAAATCAAACTTTTATTTATCTACTTATTTTAATTATTTTTAATGTATTTATTTGTTTGTTTGTTTGTTTGTTTGTTTGACTGTAACATTTATTTTTCAATCAAAGTTATATTTTAAAGAGTATTTAATTATTTACTTATTTTAATGCTTAAGTATTTATTTATTTTTTTATTCTACCTAAAATATTTTATTCTATCTAAAAGAGATTAACATATCTTTTTATGTATGTATTATTTGTGTATTTTATTTGATTTCAATGTAATGTGTACTTATTTATTTTAATCTAATGTTTGTTATTTAAGTATTTATTTATTTAATTGTTTTTGTTAAAATCAAATTAATGGTTTGATTAAGGAAGATACATTTTTTTAATATAAATATTCAAGTATTTATTTATTTAAATAATGCAAACATTATTATTTAAAAAAATATTAATTAAATTTACTTTTTAAATTTTGGTATCCACCATTTTATATATTTATTAATTATTTATATAAATGTATATTTTTATTTATTTTCTCGTAATGTAATGTTTATTTAAATACATTTTTAGGTTATTTAATTATTTACTTAATTTTTATTTATTTATTATTTATACTGAAGCACTTCTCTGAACCCCAACTTTAGAGCAGTAGATCACGGATGTTTTTCTGAGGAAGATCAACAGAAGCTGTTCTTTGAGGAACGTTAGGAGCCTCTCCCGTGACTTCAGACCCTTGTTTGAGTGTTTTCATTGCACACTTTCAGCAGTTGTGTGTGGTGTCTGTTTTCACCTGTTTGTCCGACAGCAGTTTGCTCCAGTCGATGCCGGGCGGCAGGTAGAGCTCGTGCAGCTGGCCGTACAGATCCCTGTAGGTGCCGCAGTATTTGGACCAGCGCTCGTGCATGTTTCTCACACTACAAACACACACACACAAGCACAAGGTTACAGCTCAGCGCTCGCTCTCGTGCATCCCTGGTGTTTGTGCGCAGGATGTGATGTCACTCACTCCAGCTCGATCTCACTAGCTTGCGGATGCTGGAGTTTTTTGGCTTTGCTGACGTCCATGAAGAGGTCCTTCAGTAAGATCTCAGCCTGACACAGATTCTCTGCGACCGGACCCTGCTGTTTCAGCGGAGAGCCTTTCCGCTCATTCTTCAGGTCCTGATCAGAGGAACAAAACACAGAGCAGTTCAGCATGTGCACTTCTGATCCGCCTTTCATTTGAACAGGGTGAAAATCAGCGGTCCCAGTACTGAGCCTTGAGGTACTCCATACTGAACTTGTGATCGGTGTGACATCTCTACATTTATCACTACAAACTGATAACGGTAAGAGTATGTAAGTGTGTGTGTGAGTGAGAGAGAGAGAGTGTGTGTGTGTGTGTGTGTGTGTGTTTGTGTGTGCTTGTTTATGTGATTTATGAGGACACACATTTTTATAATGACATGGGTATTACACTGGTATTACGACGTAAACGTTTCTTGTGTTTCCACTAAACAATGTTTTATTAAAAATGTCAAAATGCAGAATGTTTCCTGTGATAGGCAGGTTTAGGGGCAGGGGCAGTGTAGGGGGATAGAAAATACGGTTTGTACAGTATAAAAACCATTACACCTATGGAGAGTCCTCATAAAACATGAAAACACAACTTGTGTGTGTGTGTGTGTGTGTGTGTGTGTGTGTGTGTGTGTGTGTGTGTGTGTGTGTGTGTGTGTGTGTGTGTGTGTGTGTGTGTGTGTGATGGGCAGGTTTAGGGGCAGGGGCAGTGTAGGGGTGTGAGTGTCTGTGAGTGTGTGTGTATGTGTGTGTCTTGCCTCCTCCAGCAGTGTTTCGGTCAGTAGCACGTTCTTCTCCACCTGATCAGCGTTCTGCTGTAAGCGTGTGATCAGAGCCAGCATGTCATTCATCTGCGACCTGAATGGGGGAAAACACATAAACAAACCATCACACACACCATCAGCGTCTCATCACGTGTGACGACACTCCCGCTCCATGACGTCACCTGGATTTGCAGCAATAAAACTGAAATTTAAAGCTAAAGTGTGTGTTTGTTTGGATGTTAATAGTCTCTTTATGCTCAGAGTCACTGGTAGTTTGATTGTCGAGCTCAGCAAAAGTTGAGTTGAGTTTCTACTCCCTGCTCCGCCCGCGGAGCA
>CM031945.1:34669694-34819694 GCA_018749465.1 Paracanthobrama guichenoti
GAATAAGCGACCTCTAGCGGCGAAAAATTACAAATTGTGGCTTTAAGCAAATTTATGTTTAAACCAAGAGGAAGATGTCCTATCATGCCCTTTTCTTCATATTCTCCATTGTTGCAGCTTGTCTCTTCCCAGTCTGTCAGTAACGCTATGTTTAGTTCCGGCCTCTATTCTGAAAAGCACAGTGTGCTCTGATTGGACGGCTGGATCAGTGTGTTGTGATTGGTCAAGCGCTTTCAGTGTGTTTGGGAAATGTCCCACCCCTTACCATAAATGCCAGTTTCAACCAAGCGGCAACCTCCCCCACTTTCTCTTGAAGCCAATACGGAAGTGACTTAAACTGCACTTCATCGACTGGCCGCTAGAGACGGGCTCCAGAAGGGAGCAGAATCTCATTGAGCCCCATGCCCAACTTTACAGCAGAAAAAAACATGTGTACAGCCTGGTACAAATTGTGGTTTGGTCTATACGGCTAATTTTGCCCTTCATGACAACTGTGAGGGTTTTTTTTTTTTGTATAACTCATTCGTTTACATTATATAAAGCCTTAGAGTTCTGTGTGGGGCGTGGCCACTTTGAGTGACAGGTGGATTGCCGTTTATCCGCTGTCACCTTAGCTCCGCCCACATCCCGCCTCTTTGCCCATTGTCAGTTATCCAGGAGTGATGCACGTTGACACACTGCTAAGATGGCAACGGCCAGCTCGTCTCTACTTTACGCTTCAAAACTGCTCTTCAGAATCCTATGGGTGACGTCACGGACACTACATTTTTTTACAGTCTATGGTTTCAACACACTACTATCTAACTCAACCAGGCCACACCCCTTTATTCTGCTAATTAATTATTTAAATGAGGAATAATGTGACGTGTTCGTTCCCGGAAGAAAACTCAAGACTACAATGGAGGTGTTTCAGGGGCGTGATTTTTTCCCCCCCCAAACCAGTTCAGTGGAAATGCCGCCCTGCAACCAATTTCATTGGCTGAGGTTACAGTGACGGGTAGGTTTAGGGATCAGGGTTGGGTGTAGGCAGTTGCTATTGTGATTGACATGGCCAATGAAATATTTAGAACTGGCTCCAGGGCGGGATTTCTGTTGAACTGGTTTGGGGAGAAAAAAATTAAAAAATAAATCACACCAGTCAGGGAGTTCAGAAACAGTGACACTGATAGAGAAGAACTCCCGCTGGACGGACTTTGTAACTTTTCAGACACTAAAGGAAGATAAAAATGTGAAAAAGCAGAATAGTTCCTCTTTATCTTTGAGAGCGCCTGTAGAGAATCACTGTGTCTGAAGTCTTTGAGAGGCTCGATGGTTATGAAAATAATCACAAAATCAGTAATCAGAATAAAATGCAGGACGGAGAATTCGGAACTATTTGCTTTAAATTATGTATTTGCCTTATTTAGAATATAAGTTTGCCGTTCTCTTTTCTTTCAATGATGGTTTACCAGCTGCTTACTGTACATACAGTAGAGCAACATGCACGTCTGTTAAGTTTTGCATATGGAAGAAGAGGATCATCCTAGATTAGCGTTACTAAATATTTATTTTGTATATTCAATGCGTTTTAGATTATACTTGTTTTTAATGTTGAACAACATTGAATCTGGATATACATCCACCCTACGAGCAAACACAGATGGATAACACACACACAGAGAAAGAGAGAGAGAGTGAGTGAGAGAGAGAGAGAGAGAGAGAGAGAGAGAGAGAGAGAGAGAGAGAGAGAGAGAGAGAGAGAGAGAGAGAGAGAGAGAGAGAGAGAGAGAGAGAGAGAGAGAGAGAGAGAGAGAGAGAGAGAGAGAGAGAGAGAGAGAGAGAGAGAGAGAGAGAGAGAGAGAGAGAGAGAGAGAGAGAGAGAGAGAGAGAGAGAGAGAGAGAGAGAGAGAGAGAGAGAGAGAGAGAGAGAGAGAGAGAGAGAGAGAGAGAGAGAGAGAGAGAGAGAGAGACAGAGAGAGAGAGAGAGAGAGAGAGAGAGAGAGAGAGAGAGAGAAGAGAGAGAGAGAGAGAGAGAGAGAGAGAGAGAGAGAGAGAGAGAGAGAGAGAGAGAGAGAGAGAGAGAGAGAGAGAGAGAGAGAGAGAGAGAGAGAGAGAGAGAGAGAGAGAGAGAGAGACAGAGAGAGAGAGAGAGAGAGAGAGAGAGAGAGAGAGAGAGAGAGAGAGAGAGAGAGAGAGAGAGAGAGAGAGAGAGAGAGAGAGAGAGAGAGAGAGAGAGAGAGAGAGAGAGAGAGAGAGAGAGAGAGAGAGAGAGAGAGAGAGAGAGAGAGAGAGAGAGAGAGAGAGAGAGAGAGAGAGAGAGAGAGAGAGAGAGAGAGAGAGAGAGAGAGAGAGAGAGAGAGAGAGAGAGAGAGAGAGAGAGAGAGAGAGAGAGAGAGAGAGAGAGAGAGAGAGAGAGAGAGAGAGAGAGAGAGAGAGAGAGAGAGAGAGAGAGAGAGAGAGAGAGAGAGAGAGAGAGAGAGAGAGAGAGAGAGAGAGAGAGAGAGAGAGAGAGAGAGAGACAGAGAGAGAGAGAGAGAGAGAGAGAGAGAGAGAGAGAGAGAGAGAGAGAGAGAGAGAGAGAGAGAGAGAGAGAGAGAGAGAGAGAGAGAGAGAGAGAGAGAGAGAGAGAGAGAGAGAGAGAGAGAGAGAGAGAGAGAGAGACAGAGAGAGAGAGAGAGAGAGAGAGAGAGAGAGAGAGAGAGAGAGAGAGAGAGAGAGAGAGAGAGAGAGAGAGAGAGAGAGAGAGAGAGAGAGAGAGAGACAGAGAGAGAGAGAGAGAGAGAGAGAGAGAGAGAGAGAGAGAGAGAGAGAGAGAGAGAGAGAGAGAGAGAGAGAGAGAGAGAGAGAGAGAGAGAGAGAGAGAGAGAGAGAGAGAGAGAGAGAGAGAGAGAGAGAGAGAGAGAATTCACCCCCAATTCACTTCAGTCACACTTAACATGGCAAAACCTCTTGCCTTCATTCTCAACGCTAAACCCATCTTGTCATTTTAAATCAAACTTTTTGTTGTGAATTTTTCACAACAAAATAAAATTTCAATTTTCAATAAATGGCACTTCTATTTGCAGGGGTGTCCAATCCTGCTCCTGGAGGGCCACTGTCCTGCAGAGTTCAGCGCCAACCCCAATTAAACACACCTGAACCAGCTAATCAGTGTCTTATTAGGCATACTAGACCCTTCCAGACAGGCGTTGAAGCAAGCTGGAGCTAAACTCTGCAGGACAGGGGCCCTCCAGGACAACTTTGCACACCCTTGATCTAGCGTATATAGTAATTACTAATGTATATAAGTATACTGCATACTGCAAGAGATAATTATGAGATGATATTTTCCGATGTTGCAGTGTATTTTTTTCCCCTACAGCGAATCAGCCTGTTAAATGTATCTGTTAGAATATTTAAAAATACTCATATCTATAGATTCAGCACGAGTCTTGTTAAATGTGGCGCCAATATGAAGTGTTTTATATGAAAACAAACTAAAATCAGCTCTGAAAACACTGAAAAATGTATCATAACTAATAATGATATAACGCAGAACAACACAGAAACTGGACAATTATTTCAGATGTGTTATATTTAATTCACAGCAACGTTTGTATTTGCTTTAGAAATACCAGTGACCATTTTTTAAAATTGAGAATATATTTAAACGACCTGACAATCACCTGAAGCATTGACATTAAATGGACAGCACGTCGTGTTTTTATATGGCTGACAAATCAACATGCATAACCTGAATATCAGTTCTAGGTTACAAATGCGAGTCATCTAATCGCTCTAGTTCAGTGTGACTGTATTGAACCGGGATCATCATGTGTGTGGAATGTTTGACCGGTCCAATATGCGTGAAATCACGTGTGTTTATTTGCATATTTGGTATCTGTGATCTGTGGTGTTTCTGGACTGAGAACACAGCGTTTGTCATAATGAACAGTGAGTGGAAATGTGGTTTATTGAGTTACTGTTGAAATAGGTGTGTCTCCTTCACACCCTACACAAGCACTTAATACACACACACACACACACACACACACACACACACCAACATACCTGTGCATGAACAAAACACACACCAACATACCTGTGCATGAACAAAACACACACACACCCCAACAATCCTGTGCATGGACAACACACACACACACACACACACACACACACACACACACACACACACACACACACACACCCCAACATACCTGTGCACGAACAAAACACACACACACACAAAATCCTGTGCATGGACAACACACACACACAACAACATACCTGTGCACAAACAAAACACACACACCCACCCCAACAATCCTGCGTATGGACAACACACACACACACACACACACACACACACACACACACACACACCCCAACATACCTGTGCACGAACAAGACACACACACACCAACAATCCTGACCAAACACAGTTCACACACCAAAACCTGCATTGCTGGCATCACAATCTCATGATGATTTTAAGTATTTTTCGTTTTGGCAAATTTATGGCCAATTGGTGTGAATTTTATGATCTGCTTATGCCTCAGTTATGTTTAGGGGTGGAATTAAATGCTTACTTTTTCCTAAAAATCGTATGTTAGCGTATAATACATATCATGCAATCAATATTAAAATAATCATGTTTTCCTGTTACGTCATGATATCGCATTCTTTCCATGCGTAGAGTAAAAATGTTATAACTTTTTACGGTGTTGAAACTAGATAATTTCAGACTCTAATAGAGTTCTAATAAGATGAGCTGTGTTTGAAGCTGATAGACACATAATGAATTGTTCTGGTTATTATTCTGGACCAATCAGCATAGAGGACTGACTCTGGATCATAGTATGATATAATCGCATCATAAAACCACACATAATCATCATGAAGATTATAAAGTGATGGTTGCACCCGTTCAGGTTTTTCTCCAAATATCCTCGATGCCCTGCAGGTTCTGCTCACAAACACAAAAGACTAAACACACAGCATTGCATTTGCATATGCAGCTATGTGAGGTCAAACAGGAACTCCGATCTACAGGGAGAGACTCGTCCCAGATACATCACTACTAAACACCAGATCAACTCCAACTGATAACGGATGATGATTTAATTATACAGGGAATTAGATATTTATATCTTCTGAATAAAAGGGCTGTTTGACTGTGCAAAACTCACCAGCACGACAATAGAGTACTGTGGGTGGTTGCTAGGGCGTTGCTATGGAGTGTTTACGTAGCTAAAATGTCCCTCTTTTGGTGAAAGTCTATGGGATTTTATACTTATTACTTTTATTGTCAAATTTATAACTAGGCATGCTATTCAGAAAAGTAACAAAGTCAATACCACAACTTAATTGTTTTTTTTAAATAAAATTAAGTCAAGAAACTTCATGCAAAACAAGTGGGGTTTTTTTTTGCACTGTTGCACATGCACTATTCAGTTTTAAGATTTTGGTCTATTTTGCGTCCATCTTTCAAACTAGTGACAAGAAAACATGCAAAACAGATATTTATGTGTTTATTATATTTCACTATATCTATTAGTGCCTGTAGATTTCAATTAAAGTGCATAGCTTTAAAGACTTCAGAAACACTCACACACACCAAAACTTAGAGTTTTATTCCCATCTATATGCTGAAGGTTTTTACTGTGGGGTTTGTTCATATTTCATACGCACTGATTTATACAACATTTTATTGCTAAAAACATGGTGAAAAGGTGTTTTTCCGGCTGTTGACAGTATTTTCTGATTCACGGAGTGATAAAAAGACACATCAAAAATCCCCTCACTAGAAACCTTTAACTCCAATATGTCGACAAAATCAAATGATAATTTTGAATCTGGCTTCACCCAATGTTCAGATTCATCTCCTGGAAATATAGGCGAATGACTGCATGTTTAAATAGATGAAGCCTCATTTGCATTTTTATCAACATTTCAGAAAACTTGAAAACAATTGTCCTAATATGTACAGTGATTAATCAACAGGAGGAATTATGATGAGCTCTATTCATTTAAAAAATAGTCATACTTGTATTGTTTGCGGAAATTAATGGCAGATGAATTTCATCTATAGTGGAAATGTTTGGTACGGCGAACAAACAAATTCTTACTGAAAGCAATTTTTTTGAGATATCAATCTGAAATTTGGAACACAGCTTGTTCAGATTTATGGCATTGATCCGATCACAGTTTCAGAGTAAAACATGTTTTGGAAAATATACACTCACGGTCAAAAGTTTGAGAACAGTAAGATTTTTTATGTTTTTAAAAGTCTCTTTGTTTTTGTCAAGTGTCTTCTTTATAAAAAGACCAAACTTAAGTCATTCAAGATTTAGGAGTTTAATTTGGATTTTAATTTACAGGTCCATACTCAAAAAGTGAATAATTGTACACTACTACAGCATAAATATAATTTAGTAACATAAATCCCCTAAAAATACAAAATATTATCAGACTAAAATAAAGTACAATAATTTCATTAAAATAATAATAAAAAATATGATTGTGACCAACATGAGTCCCAGAGGGTTAAGTTATTTTGATGAGTTAATGTAATGTAAAAATATAAGTTGCCATGACTTATGCTACTGATCATATCATTTTATATACGATCAGATATTTCGCTGGATTGACTACTGAAATTGTGTCATCTAATGCAGCATTCTTGTTTTTTTAACCATTAAAAAATTATTTCAGAGAATTGCATGTTTTTGTTGGCTTAAGTGGACGTTGATGATTATTAAAGTGTTTGAACTGTAGTGCCTGTTGTACAGCCTTTCAGCGTCTGTCATCTCAACAGCCGCCCATAACAATGACATTTATTAGCAGTAAACACCAGATTTTGAAGAATGCGGAGCGGCCTGTAAGAGGTGTGTGTAACAGGTGAAAGCGCGTATAGCGCCAATAACAACGAGTTATCAGCACAGAAAGACGCTGATGTGCGTGTAGATGTGTGTGTGCATTGTGAAAGTGTGCATTTATCAGCAAAGAGTGGGCAGAGCGATGTTTTATGATGGAGGGTGGAGGTCCCGTACTTTAAACCGTGGAGACTTATCAGCCGCCAACATCTTGTCAGCTCACTTCACTTTTAGTGTAAGCAAAGTCTGAAATGCTGATCAGACCGGACGATCACTGCCTTTGTTCTTGCGGCAGGAGTTTTGTTGCATTCTACACATATTTCTGAAAGCATTTACTCTAGAAAGGCAGTGGAAATACGCCAGCCTCGCCCTTCACTTCAGCAGAACGTCAAACGCACTCTCAGGAAAAAAAGGAACAAATACTGTCACTGGGGCGGTAGTACCTGTTCAAAAGGTACAAATATGTACAATTTAAGTAATAATATGTACCTTTTAGGTACTAATATGCACCCTTTAGGGGTAAATAAGGTACAAAAGGTGAATCTTTTGAAAGGTCTCTTCTGAGAGTGAGATATGAGGGAGAATCTCACGAAACCTGTCAAGAACGTGTTCATATTCAACAAAGTCAACAGAACAAATAAGAGATTATGTTTTACATTAAGAAAATTAATATTATTTCGGTTTTCGGCATGCTAGCATTATTTTCACGATAGTCAAGGACATTTAAATCCCTAATTGTCATTATTTTAAATAAAATAAAAGATATCATTCATGTAGAAAGTCCTGGTAGTATTCCAGAGCTGCCCTTAATTTTTGCTGTATCAGTATTAATCATAACTGAGAATAATGGGAAGACTTATTTATTGGATGCATTATGAAAAATATTGTTTCATTATACAGTAATGAGAATTTTGCAAGAAAATGTGCTCATAAAAGTCACAAATGCAAACATAACATGAACTGATCATATACAATACAGAATTTATGTACAATGCACATTTTACAGCATTTATTAATCTTACATAATGCTAGGTAATACCAAACGTTCTTCAAAATCCAAAGTAAACTTTAATTAATGCACTGTGAACTAACATGCACAATGAACAATTGCAGGCTATTTTTACCAACCAACATGAACAAAGATCAATAAATGCTGTATAAATATGCTCATTGTTAGCTATAATGAGAGCTTTTTGTTTTTCCTTTTGGTCTTGGGGTGAAATTCATCAGCAGGGTGTGGAGTCTGTACTGATGAGTGACACAATCATGCATGAAAGACTTTTAAAAGTGAGGGTTTGCAATCTTGTCAGTCGTGCATGATGGGAATTCTGACCTTTAAATTTGGCAACTCTTGTAGTGAATGATAAAAGTAGTAGTACAGGATGCATGTGTAGGTGAGTCTCATAAACCCTGTCAAGAACATCTTCAGGTCATGCTGGATGTCATCTCAAATTCAAATTATATATATATATAGCTTTTTTAAAAGACTTGATAAGGAAGATATTTAAAAGAAAATGAGTTGAATCTTGTATAATGAATTAAAGCAATCTAAAAACATATGTTGCCATAACTTATTGATCAGATGAATTTTTTTAGTGTTAAACTAAATTGTCATAATCTTTTTAGATATCCCTACTCTAATTTATTTATGCTTGTAAATTACTTTACTACTGTAAAAATAGAATAAAATGTAATTAAAAATGTATGTTAAATAAATATATTAATATGTTATAAATAGATAAAAGGTCAGTATAACAAATACTACCATAATGTACATAATAATTGTGCATTACAGTCATGAGAATTTGATGGTAAAATGTGCTTAAAATGTCACGTGCGAAATATAATTTCTTTTAATTTTAGGGTGAAAATGGGCTGAATATGTTCTTTGCAGGTAATAATTACAACTAGATATTATCATCAAAGTTGATGAATGAATGAGCTGGAATTTGGTTTCATATGAATTCCTCGTGAAGTGCCTGAGTAATTGCAGTATCAAAAAACTATTTTCATTTGCATACATGCACTTGACAGCTGTTTCTCACAAAAACATGCAAATGAGCATTGTGGCATGAAACGTGTTGTTTTCTGCACTGCATCAACAGACATGCAAACATGATATGCGAATAATTGGACCTGCTTATGAAGGTGAAGAGAGTAATGCTGAGGTAACTCACCCACCACTAGAGGACACCAGTGTTAAACAGTCACCGTATCTCTGAACACTGAACACGATCAGACCCTTCATCGACACAGGTCTTGTGTCCTGTCAGCCTATACGAGAATCAACAGTCACTGAACATACTATAAATTATAGGAGACTTCACTAGTGACTATCCTGACCTGTGAAGGTCTCCATTAAACATCTACTACAATATAAAGACGAATATTTGCAATAAATTTGCTGCTTGTAATTAATGCATTTCATCAGAATACATGGGGATTTTTGGTTACAGGATTTTCATTACAGCATTTACTATACCATCTACTACATGGTTAACTAGACCATGTTGTCTAGTTAAATAACACCACAGATCACAGCGAGACTTACACAGCAGTGCGTGGAGAAAAGAGAGAAGCCGTGAGGTGTGGGGGTGTGTTTTCCTGATCCGGCCTACAGGATTAATCAGGTGAGAGGAGGCCGACAGACAGAGACACGGCCCGTCCTGCCCTCACAATCCTCACATCACGGACACAGAGAGCTGAAGAGCTGTTTGTGGAGATGGGCCTGCGCTGGCTGTGGAGGCACCGGGTGAGCGCTTTACTGGCGGTGCTGCTGATCTTCCTGCTGCTGACACTCCTGGCCACACACTCGCTGCAGAACAACAGGTAACACAATTAACTACTGCAATACTGACAACTAAACCCAACTAGATTCGGCAGATGCATTATACCCGAAACGACTTCAAGGTGTTACATATCATGCATTCATTAGGAGTCAAATCCACGACCCTTGTGTTGCTAGAACCTCATGACCTTCCCTTAGAGATATTGATCTCTGCAGGGTTATTAGTGTTAACTAAAACTAAAGTGACTAAAACTTTTGAATAACACGGTTTCTCTGGATGATGGTATCTTGAGAGCAATTTAAAAATAGATCTTCTGGTGTGGACCACATTAAGTTTAACTAGTGTTGGGTTGGTCTGGTTGATGTGTGATGGTTTTCTGTTTTCTGCACATCAGTGAACCACAGCAGAGTCTGCATGAAAAAAATGCTCATGGGGTTTGGGTTCTTTCTTTTTTCCGAATTGGGGTTGTGCACTAGGAAACCACACTAGAAAGTTCACGAGAAAGCAGGTCATTTGGACACAAGATTGGCTTGCAATCCGGTCTGGTTTTGTGCCTACATTACATAATGTACTTAGTACTTTCAAGTTTTGTTACACTGAAAAAAATTATGTTCGCTGAATTTAACTTGAGTTATCCTTTTGCACGAAATAAATATCAAGTGTGTTCAACTTCACAAAATTAAAGTTATTTGAACAAAGTTTAGTGGGAATATCTTTATGAATGTAGGGTGAAGCTTTTAAGTCTTACTTTTAAGTTTTTTATACCAAAAAGTTCACCTTACTTTCATGTTCACTCAACTTTTTGAGTTAACAATTTCCACTGACTCAGTTCAGTTGTATCGACTTATTAATATTAAGTATTTGCAACTTGTTTAGTTGAAATAACTTTAGGAAAGTAAGGTGAACTTACTTTTTTAAGCAAACTGTCAGTGAAGAAAGATGAATTTGACAGCGAATTAGTTGAGCTAATTGGACTGGTCAATCTAGGGTGCCCAAGAAGTCCATTTCACAATTTTAAAAACTGGTAATTTGGACTCAAACATAGTTTGCAATCCAATCTGGTTTCGAGGTAATTATTTACTATTTGCTCACTGAAAGGCACAATATGTACAATGTTTGGATTAAAATATCCAAAAACCACTAGAACAGTGTTATATACACTCACCTAAAGGATTATTAGGAACACCTGTTCAATTTCTCATTAATGCAATTATCTAATCAACCAATCACATGGCAGTTGCTTCAATGCATTTAGGGGTGTGGTCCTGGTCAAGACAATCTCCTGAACTCCAAACTGAATGTCAGAATGGGAAAGAAAGGTGATTTAAGCAATTTTGAGCGTGGCATGGTTGTTGGTGCCAGACGGGCCGGTCTGAGTATTTCACAATCTGCTCAGTTACTGGGATTTTCACACACAACCATTTCTAGGGTTTACAAAGAATGGTGTGAAAAGGGAAAAACATCCAGTATGCGGCAGTCCTGTGGCGAAAATGCCTTGTTGATGCTAGAGGTCAGAGGAGAATGGGCCGACTGATTCAAGCTGATAGAAGAGCAACTTTGACTGAAATAACCACTCGTTACAACAGAGGTATGCAGCAAAGCATTTGTGAAGCCACAACACGCACAACCTTGAGGCGGATGGGCTACAACAGCAGAAGACCCCACCGGGTACCACTCATCTCCACTACAAATAGGAAAAAGAGGCTACAATTTGCACAAGCTCACCAAAATTGGACAGTTGAAAACTGGAAAAATTTTGCCTGGTCTGATGAGTCTCGATTTCTGTTGAGACATTCAGATGGTAGAGTCAGAATTGGGCGTAAACAGAATGAGAACATGGATCCATCATGCCTTGTTACCACTGTGCAGGCTGGTGGTGGTGGTGTAATGGTGTGGGGGATGTTTTCTTGGCACACTTTAGGCCCCTTAGTGCCAATTGGGCATCGTTTAAATGCCACGGCCTACCTGAGCATTGTTTCTGACCATGTCCATCCCTTTATGACCACCATGTACCCATTCTCTAATGGCTACTTCCAGCAGGACAATGCACCATGTCACAAAGCTCGAATCATTTCAAATTGGTTTCTTGAACATGACAATGAGTTCACTGTACTAAAATGGCCCCCACAGTCACCAGATCTCAACCCAATAGAGCATCTTTGGGATGTGGTGGAACGGGAGCTTCGTGCTCTGGATGTGCATCCCACAAATCTCCATCAACTGCAAGATGCTATCCTATCAATATGGGCCAACATTTCTAAAGAATGCTTTCAGCACCTTGTTGAATCAATGCCACGTAGAATTAAGGCAGTTCTGAAGGCGAAAGGGGGTCAAACACAGTATTAGTATGCTGTTCCTAATAATCCTTTAGGTGAGTGTATTTTGTTGTCTTGTGTACATTATTCCAAATGTTTCCAAGAAAGCAATTTTAACCAGGACACGGACTGTGTCCATGCGTCGCCCATCAATGACATCATACCCACACTACCCTCAATTTACGGTTTTATTTTGTAGAAACCATGGAAACACCAAAGACGCTTTAATCTATTATGTGTTTTATTAGAAAGGTGAGCAGCTGTTTGGATACACTAATCAACAGAAAACTAATCATTGTTATACAGCTCAACACAGTTAGTCTTATTATTTAAACCTAGTTTTCTTGATTTACCACGAGTACCATGTTTTACCATGCCTAATATTGATCTAGCTCACTGCAGTGTGAACAGCCACCGAGCGAAAGCATAGAGTAGCATTATAATATAATTTTCAACACACTCAAATGTATCTAATATGATAAAACAGCGCTGCGTTACCCCACATGCGCATGAGCATTTTTGCCCGAGTCCCGTTGGATTATTTTCCAACGGCTGTAGATGTGAAGACAACAACTCCCATGATTCAGAATAACCAAGGCATCATCAAGCTATGCCTTTGTTTTAAATAGGCGACCTCTAGTGGCGAAAATTACATATTGTGCCTTGAAATCAATTTCTGCTTCAACTCATAACCCTTGCAACTACTACACATTCATGCATGTTAACAGTAACACAAACAAAAAGTAAAGCTAACAGCACTTTCCATTGTTGGCATTAACTACCTAAAGCAGTTAACAGTTTCTAGTACTCATGTCAGTGGTGCAAATTTATAGCCTGATGTCGCCATACTCAGATTCTAGTCAGAATATGAGTCTGATACTGCTCCATTGGGTTGTGATTATGGGGCGTGTTTCAATCAAACCAGGAAAGAAAATGCCTCTGCACTCAATTGGATAGACCTACAACCAATCAGAGCAACGGAGTAAGTGACATATGTTGAGCGACGCATAGTTGTCAACAGAACTCAACTGCACGCATGCTGGAAGAAGTAGAAGAAGAAAATGAGGGTAAATCTTTGCCGGTGTTGTAAAATAATTTAAGGATTACTTAAGGATTACCGGAGTACTTACCAACACAAACATCATTTTTGAGAGAAATAGCAAAGGTGAATGAATATACGAACAAGTTCTCAGTTTAGGATTAGAACCAATTCAAGCCAAACGCTCTTTGACGTGGATGATTACGTTACTGTTGATCATCTGTCCATTATCGTATAAAGCCCGCCCTGACATTTTGATTGGTCCGAACAAGCTCTGGTTCAAGCATAGTTGCTCCACAACGGATCAAGTCCAGACCGAACTTCCCGAACTCAAATGTTGTGGGCGGGGCTAAGTTCGGCTGGCATCCAGGCTAGCAAATTTAAAGGTGCAGTGTGTGAATTTGAGTGGCATCTAGGGGTGAGGTTGTGAGTTGCATTACCCAACACTCACCCCTCCCTTTCGGAGCACACAGAGAAGCTACAGTGGCCGACACAGGACAAAGATGTGGTCATCTGAGAGATCAGAGAGTGACTAGCGCTCTGTAGAGAAGTTTGTCCGTTTAGGGCTACCGTAGAAACATGATGGCGCAAAATGGCGACCAGTGGTGTGTGAGTCATTTCTATCTACATTCTAACGTAATAAGAACAAAAATCTTTATACACCACTGAAAACATAGTTATGTATATTATATTGCATTTCTGTCAATAGATCCTCCTAAATACTACACACTGAACCTTTAATGAGGACTGCAAAAGCATTGAAATATTTTTCTTTCCCCTCTCATATTTTTGTCCATCACCATGTCCCTATATGGGAAATCTCAGTGATACTACAACAACACTGGCACAGAGCCAAATGATACCATGTGAAAAGTACCTCACATCTAACCTGAGGTTCCCCCTACAGATCTCATCAACTGAGACCTGCAGCAGACAGAAGGAACCAGAGAACAGCTGCAGAGAAACACACTCCAATCCCACACCAACCGGCCAAACACACACAGACCGCCAGAGTCGAGAGCCGTAGGAGAGCACAGCCACCCGTGGTCTTCCTGAAAACCCACCGGACCGGCAGCAGCACCGTGCAGAACATCCTGTTTCGACTCGGGGAAAGAGAGAGCGCCACTTTCGCCTTTCCGTACCGCACCTACCAGTTTAACTATCCAGACAGGTATGAGCACACGTTACTTTCACAGTGTTGCTCACTATCTGCAAAAGTTCAAGCACATGCAGTCAGAGTACCTGTTCCCATTCATGGCAGTGCAGGATCTTGTGGAAGCGTGTGACTTGCGGATGCAGTTTAAAGTCCAAGGCAGCACGAAACTCTTCACCAGTGACTATGAAGAGTCAAAGACAGCAGATGGAGAGTCCATTTCACAGGGACTCATATCTACTATAATATAATGAAATGCATACAAATTATGTTATTTGCACATTGTTTTTTTTTTAGAGTACATGGTTACTTTTAAATGGATGTAAATGGAGAAAGATGTTTTTGACGGCCATTTAGTGCCATGTTAATCAATCTAAGGCACCAAAAGATTAAATATCCATAAAAGCCTCAAAAAACAATGAATATGAAAATGAAATAAGATTTGTGTTGCTTAAATATTGTTTTGTTAGCATACAGTACATGCTACTTTTGAATGGCTGACAAATTTGGCGGTAAATTAGATGATGAAGTGGACCGTGCTAATCAATCTAGGAACCTCCAAAATTTTAATAACCTCCAAAAACATCTACTACAATCAATTACTTGCAAAGTATTTTGTTAGCATCCACGACTACTTGGCTGTCAATGGAAAAATATGCATTTGTTACAGCATGGGGCTAATTGATCTAGGGCACCAAAAGACAATTTAAGAAAAATATATGTCCATAAAAGCCTCCAAAACACATCTACTATAATATAATGAACTACTTGATATTGGTTTGCTAACATACACAGGTACTTTTCAATGGAGAAAGATTTTGACAGCAAATTAGTTACAGCATTGGGCTAACTGGAGCATGCTAAAAATGCTAATCAATCAAGGGTGCCCATTGACAAATGTAATAAAAGCCCATAAGAGCTTCCAAAAAACATTTACTACAATATAAATTACATACTTACGATTTATTCCATGCGTTGCTTGCAAAGTGTTTTGTTAGTATACACGGCTACTTTTACATGGAGAAAGATCAAATTCGAATTAGTTACAGCATGGGGCTAACCAGGTCATGCTTATCAATTTAAGGTGCCAAAAGATAATTTAAGAAAAATATAAGCCCATTTCAGAATTTAAAGAACCTTCAATATAATGAAATGCTTATGATTTAGACAAATTGTTTCGTTAGCATACAAAGCTACGTTTGAATGGCTGTCATTGGAGAAAGATGAATTTGACAGCAAATTATTTAATGCACAGGGCAAAATGCTAATTTTAGGATAGTCCTTTGTTAGGGTGCTAAAAAACAATTGGAGACAAACGCCAATGGATGGTGCCCCAAAAATTACCTTAAAAAACATGCCTTGCACACTGTATATAAACATTTCTCTAGGGTGGATGAATCAAGTCCATCATTAACAACATATTCTTGACCTTCACCTTCAGACCATTAAACGCCATTCAAAGGTTAATAAGCTTTAAACCAAATAAGCTCTTCACTCTTACTCTGTTTCAGATTCAGAGCGGCATTTGTGGACGAGCTACCCGAGGGTTCGTCTGAGTTTGACTTGTTGTGCAGTCACATGCGTTTGGACCTGCCGCAGGTGAGGAAGGTGATGCCCGAGAATGCGGTCTTCATCACGCTGTTACGAGACCCAGTCGAGACCTTTGAGTCGGTCTTCAGGTACCACACCTCCACTGTCCCAGCATTCCTCAGCGTGCACAGAGCTGCAGCCAGCAAAGGCAAACTTGCACTCAAGGTGTTCCTGGACTCTCCGGAGACTTTCTGGGACCCGAAGCAACCCGGGAACGGACTAGCCAAGAACCCCATGAGCTTCGACATGGGGCTCAACAACCAGAAGTGGAACGGCTCCTGGCCAGAGGACCTGGCCCAGCTGGAGGAGGCTTTTCATCTGGTTATGATAGCTGAGCACTTTGACGAGTCCCTGGTTCTCCTGGGAGCTCTTCTTGGACTGGAGCACGAGGATTTGGCTTACCTTCGGCTCAACACTCGTGCCGGCAACAGCGTGACAGAGCTGGATGAGAACATGCGGGCGAAAGTGCGATCCTGGAACGTCCTGGATATGCTTCTCTATGACTTCTTCGTGCAGGTGTTCTGGGAAAAGGCGGCTCAGTTCGGGTTGGATAGGTTGAAAGTGGAGGCGGCACGGCTCAGGGAATATACGGAGAACATTCGGCAAAAATGCGTCTCCAGGGCTGCGGTTCCACCGGCGGAGCTGGAGGACCTGTTGCGCCCGTGGCAGACGGAGACGGTCACTATCGTGGGATACGAGGTGCGGGGAAACCTCTCGCTGCAGGATCAGGGGTTCTGCGTGCGGATGATGCTGCCTGAGCTTCAGTATCACTCACACTTGTACTTCAAGCAGTACGGGAGAGATATGAGAGCTGGCTGAACCTGAAATGGTTTCAGGCCTGGTTTTGATCTCTCCAGCAGCGACTCTTCGCAGACCAAGTCTGGTGGAGTTGAACCAAGATGGAATGACTGCACCATCCAGTCCTGGATAAAACACCTTCATCAACGACTTGCACGTTCAACTGATGGATGCACAAATCATGGACAAGGATAAGATACAGCCTTGCTGTAATCCAGAGGTGTTCAGTCCTGCTCCTGGAAATGTCATATTTCCCACTTCTGAAGTTTGTTGCATTCAGCTGCTTTGTTGTCAGAAAGAATAGGAATCATGGAGGACAGCAGGTTCATTCATGCCTATTTCTTAGGGAAATCTTATAATGCAAAATTAACATGGTGTTTGACCGTAAATGTGTGTCGGCAGTGTGTGTATACAACCACCCTATAATGGTAAAAATACACCCACTCCAATCATAAGCAGTGTCTCCACCTTATTAGCACAGGCCCTGCCCATGACTGCTGACAGACTCTGCCCTATTAGCACAGGCCCCGTCCACAACTGCCAATGGACTCTTCCCTATTAGCACAGGCCCCACCCACGACTGCTGACGGACTCTGCACTATTAGCACAGGCCCCGTCCACAACTGCTGACGGACTCTGCCCTATTAGCACAGGCCCCACCCACGACTGCTGACGGACTCTGCCCTATTAGCACAGGCCCCGTCCACAACTGCTAACATACTCTGCCCTATTAGCACAGGCCCCGTCCACAACTGCTGACGGACTCTGCCCTATTAGCACAGGCCCCGTCCACAACTGCTAACATACTCTGCCCTATTAGCACAGGCCCCGTCCACAACTGCTAACATACTCTGCCCTATTAGCACAGGCAGCGTCCATTGCTGCTTCCAGTTTGTTTTTATTATGCCCTTCACTTGCAAACTTCCCTTCGTCTCGTTCACTCGGATGTGCGTCATTGCTTACTTTGCATGAGTGCCCAATACAGGTGGAACCTTTGCAATGGGCTGAACTGGAACAGCCTAAGCCCTTGATCACTTGGAATCCACTATGGAGTTGATTTATTCAAGTCAAAGTCAAAGTCAAAGTCAGCTTTATTGTCAATTCTGCCATACGTACAGTACATACATACAGAGAATTGAAATTCTATGACTCTCAGACCCTAGGTGCCTAACAACAACAAAACAATAACAACAAAAAGTTTTAACAGTAACAACAACAGAGGAAAGATTAAGAAAAAAGAGATGGATAAAGTGAATTATAGAGGTAAAGTGGCGATGGCAAATAGTGCAAACAATAGTAACAATAGTGCAATTTCAGATTTAAGTCAGTGCAGGTATAAAATAAAATTATAAAATTATAAGAGTGTGTGCAAAAAAAAGAGTCTGTAAGAGGGGAGACCAATTCCTCAGAGAGACAATATAATGAGGTAGATGAAGGGAGGAGAACTGGGGGGGGTGATTCCCAGATCAGGTGCGTGGGGCAGAAGAGGGGAGGGTCAGCAGAGTCGGGAGGGAGTTCAATGCCCTGACAGCTTGGGGAATGAAGCTGTCCTTCAGTCTGCTGGTCCTTGCTTGCCTCCCTGCGACGCCTCCTCCCTGATGGCAGCAGACTGAAGAGGCTGTGCGATGGGTGGGTGGGGTCTCTCGCAATGATGAGGGCTTTGCGGGAGAGGCGGGAGTTATAAATGTCCTGGAGGGGTGGGAGAGAGACACCAACGATCTTCTCAGCTGCTCTCACTATGCGCTGAAGTGCTTTACGGCAGGATGCGTTGCAGGCGCCGTACCACACAGTGATGCAGCTGGTCAGAATGCTCTCGATGGTGCCTCTGTAGAAGGTGCGCATGATGGGGGCTGGGGCTCCGGCTCTTCTCAGCTTGCGGAGAAAGTAGAGTTGCTGCTGTGCTTTCTTGGTCAGTGCTGTGGTGTTGGCGGTCCAGGAGAGGTCCTCTGTGATATGCACACCCAGAAATTCCTCACCCTTTCCACGGTCACACCGTTGATGGTCAGAGGAGCGTGCTGGGTGTGCATTCTCCTGAAGTCAACAACAATCTCCTTCGTCTTCTCCACGTTCAGAGAGAGATTGTTGTCGCCACACCACCTGGCCAGGCGGCTCACCTCGCTCCTGAAGTTTGTCTCATCATCGTTGCTAATGAGACCAACTACGGTCGTGTCGTCCGCAAACTTGATGAAGAGATTGCTGTTGTGTATGGGTGTGCAGTCATGTGTCAGCAGAGTGAAAACTTCCTTTTCCATTATTCATTTTCCTTTTCCTTTAATTGTTTATTGCAGCATTCTATTTGTATATAGGTGTGTTTGGGTTGTTTTAAATGTTTTTAAAAATAATTAAAATATCATAGAGTTGTTTGTGGTGGGGTAAATTAAACGCGATATGCGGTGACGTCACAATCGTGTTGCACTGCGGTATATGAAGCTGCCTTAAGTGTACACATGAAGTAGACTCGCTGCCTCGGTCAAAATCAAGGGAGCAAGGGTCTCTCCATATAAACTTCCCTTGTTCACTTCACGAAGTGGGACGCACTTCAAAATGGCGGCGAGGATTCCCCCGAGGGGAAGTGCTTAGGGAAGTTCGCAAGTGCATGTCTAAAAGTGGAGTGGAATGCAGCAAATGACTGCTGACGGACTCTGCCCTATTAGCACAGGCCCCACCCACAACTGCTGACGGACTCTGCCCTATTAGCACAGGCCCCGCCCACAACAGCTGACGGACTCTGCCCTATTAGCACAGGCCCCAGCCCACGACTGCTGACGGACTCTGCCCTATTAGCACAGGCCCCCCACAACGGGCTGACGGACTCTGCTGACTATTAGCACAGACTCCCACCCTGACGGACTCTGCCCTATTAGCACAGGCCCCGCCCACAACAGCTGACGGACTCTGCCCTATTAGCACAGGCCCCGCCCACAACAGCTGACGGACTCTGCCCTATTAGCACAGGCCCCGCCCACAACGGCTGACGGACTCTGCCCTATTAGCACAGGCCCCACCACTGTACTCTGCCCTATTAGCACAGCACAGGCCCCGCCCACAACTGCTGACGGACTCTGCCCTAGCACAGGCCCCGCCCCCTGACGGACTCTGCCCTATTAGCACAGGCCCCACCCACGACTGCTGACGGACTCTGCCCTATTAGCACAGGCCCCGCCCACGACTGCTGACGGACTCTGCCCTATTAGCACAGGCCCCGCCCACGACTGCTGACGGACTCTGCCCTATTAGCACAGGCCCCGCCCACGACTGCTGACGGACTCTGCCCTATTAGCACAGGCCCCCTGACGGACTCTGCCCTATTAGCACAGGCC
Organism: Paracanthobrama guichenoti; assembly: GCA_018749465.1. Taxonomy (NCBI): domain Eukaryota; kingdom Metazoa; phylum Chordata; class Actinopteri; order Cypriniformes; family Gobionidae; genus Paracanthobrama; species Paracanthobrama guichenoti. The sequence goes on from CM031945.1 coordinate 34,689,535, forward strand.
CCGTCCACAACTGCTGACGGACTCTGCCCTATTAGCACAGGCCACATGATATACAACATGATTTAATAAATGATCTGTGGGGTATTTTGAGCTGAAACTTCAGACACATTCTGGCGACAGCCAATTTTTTTTTGTGAAGATATTTAATTAGTATCCAATGGATTTTGAATAAAATGTAGTGTCCCATTCATTGACAACCATATAAACATTGCATCTAGATATGTTTTTGCCATGTAAAATACATACATATGCATCAAATGGATATTTATATACATGACTTAGATATTCTGGGAAAAACTAATTCAACTTGAAACTGGAGCAATTATCTTCGAGTTTCCCAGTCATAAATATGACTTGGATCGTTCAATTTCCGACTAGGAAACTCGTATTTACGATAAAGCAGTGTTAGTCCTAACACGTTCAAGTGATCTTGAAGACTTCAGGTTTGTTTAATTACGACTGGACACCATTGCTGTAAACTGAATGCCGTTTGTTCTTCTTGTGTAAACAGGACCTTATGTCAAATTGCTACAATAGCAAAAAAGTAAAAAGGCTCTAACATTAACTATTCACATGTCCCGGGTTAGGCCAGTCTCTATTGGACAGGCAGCTGGAGGGGAGGAGTTAAAAAACAAGAGGGATTTGTGACTTCAGATGAAAACTGGCAAGGCAAATTTGTTACATTTTGGTGAAAAATTATTAAAACATTTTTTCTTTTAGGAATAGAACAAATCTAGAATTGGGTTTTCCAAACTTGGGTTTGCAAACAACTGGGGCTTCAATATATATATATATATATATAAACATCTATTAAGAATGTAAATTCTGTGAAAGTTGAGTTTATGTTGTCAGTAGAAGTTGTTCATTGCTTTACCAGACAATATCAATTCCATTCATACAGTACTTAGACAAACAAACAAGCAAAATACATAATCAGAGACTAAATGACATAATCAGTGTTTAAATCTCATGTTTGCCTGTCAAAGAGTAAGTCTGCACCTCTCGTCTGTCCATGAGCCTCACTGTCTGCTTTCATTAGCGTCAGCCGCGTTGATCTGCTTAGCCACCTGCTCAGCGAACGCATGCAGACCTCGTCACATCCTCCTGTGTTTACACACGACAGCTATAGAAGAACAGAAAACAACAGCAGGAGCTTGGAAAAACCCTGTTAACCCTGCTAATGACTGGCCGTCTGTTTTGAACACTCTCCTTGACATGCCAGTGAGCGTGGCAGCCCCTGTCACATGATGCAAACTGGAGGAAGCACTGCAGTAACAAACAGGAAGTAGAGTCTGTGTCTCACAGGAGCACAAAATCGTCCATGCTGCTCCTCTTTTTGATTCGGCCCAGTTTGCCTTTGGTCTTTATGTGAGCGACTGAGTCGGAGGTGCAGCCGCTCTCCTCCTCATTATGACCCTCCACAAACGTGAAGATGGGGTACTTCTCCTCGGATGATGTCAGAGCCTGTCCGGGACAGGAACAAGGAAGAGAAAGTTGGATATTGCAAACTCATCAGGGGTGAAAAAATTGTGACAGATTGTTTATTTTGTTAATAAACATAATTTTTTTTTTTTTTTTTATAAAATATTTTATACACAAAGAAATGGTATAATAACTAGAAATAGCAATAATGCTACTGTACTACACAATTTAAAATTCAGTATTTAGATACAGATATCCATTACTTTAAAACTTATCTAAAAACTTGTTTCCATATTGTTTTTATAGATGCCATTCAATATGACTATATAATGATAATAACAACGATAATTAATGTAATACAAGTAATAAAGTATTATTATTGTTTTACATATTTTTATAATTATAAAAATGTAATAAATAAAGAAATATTACTATAGTAATAAAACAAAACAAAAATCTGTACTTAATAATGTTTTAATTTTAACAGTAAAATTACAATACTAATATTTAATTTCTTTGCTTTCGAATGTTAAACCAGAGTCACACTTCATGCACTGCAGCTTGGAGCTCTTTTGCGTTGCTTTTTTTGACTGACATGTGAAGCAACTAATCACGGCTGTGCTGTGTGTTTTCTCTGATCTGGGGATTTTTGGTCATAGGTGTGAAAGGCAGATATGCTTGAGTTTTGAAGCGTGTGCTTGTCTTTCTCTCACCTTAGTGACGTCCGAGCACAGAGTCTGGAAATCCGCTCTGCTTCTGGCGTAGAAGCCCACTGTGCAGCTGGGGTCCATGCGGTTAAACGGCATCTTCCTAACGGATTTACAGTGAAACGACTGTGCAGAGACAGACAGACACGCAGACGAAAAACAGAGGCATTAATATATTCAACGGAGTCAATTCAAGTTTATTTGTACAGCGTCTTCACAATACATAGCGTTTCAAAAACTATAATGGCATCTCAATGATACTAAAATAACACTGATTTCAAATCAACAAAAATGTTTGTTAATAGTTTTAGTTAACTATTATAACCCTATAGGACAAACCTCTAAAGGGACGTTGTCTTGTTTGACGTCTACAGCAGTCTGACAGTAATGAGGATCCAAATATATCAGCTGATCATCTGCATGAGGCACACAGAAAACCACAAACACACAGATGACGAGCGATTCGCACAGAGGAATGTGTCACACGCGTCACGTGACTCACCCTGGAATCCCACGAAAAACAGAGAGTGTTTGGGCTTCCCTCCGATGATCCCCATGCAGCAGCGCAGCTCCAGCAACCTCTAGACACAGACAGAGAAAACATGAGCGCAGAACACAGCAGTCATTTCATGTGTGTGTGTGTTCATGTTTGTCCATGTGTGTTTGTATGTGCAAGTGAGTTTGTTTGTGTGTGTGAGTGTGTGCATGTGTGTGCGTGTGTGTGTGTGAGTGAGTGTGTGCATGTATTTGTCTGTGTGTGCATGTGTGTGAGTAAGTGAGTGGGTGTGTTCGTCTGTGTGTAAGTGAGTGTGTGTGTGTGATTGTCCATGTGTAAGTGACTGTGTGTGTGTGTAAGGGTGTGTGTGTGTGTGTGTGTGTGTGTGTGTGTGTGTGTGTGTGTTTGTCCATGTGTAAATGATTGTGTGTGTCTGTGTCCATGTGTGAGTGTGTGTGTGTGTCTGTTTGTCCATGTGTAAGTGAGTGTGTGTGTCTGTGTCCATGTGTGTGTGTGTGTGTGTGTGTGTGTTTGTCCATGTGTAAGTGAGTGTGTGTGTCTGTGTCCATGTGTGAGTGTGTGTGTTTGTCCATGTGTAAGTGAGTGTGTGTGTTTGTCCATGTGTATGTATAAGTGAGTGTGTGTGTTTTAACACACCTTGACACATTGGATATAAGCAGGATTCAACACATCCGACCCCAGACGCACAGGCACCAGCAGAACGAGCGACTTCCACCCAGACCTCGCTGAGAGATCCGTACGGGACGTCCCGCACAGGTTTAACACGTCTCCAATGTACACTACAGAGAAACAGAGAGACTTAGTCTTGAATTGTGCACAAATATACCATAACAACTGCAGTGTGTGTGCAAAATAGTGGCTACTACGACTATTGTTACTACTATAAAATTGGATCTGGTTAAAACCATGTAAATAGTTTCCTAATAGCAAGTTACCATAGTATCAACAACTATGGCACATATGGCAGAAACTATGGTCATGATGATAATTTTATATGCAAAAAAAAAAAAAAATGTTTATGCCATCATTACCAATAGAACCATGAACCTGAGGATGAGTTGCTAAATTATTAAAATATTAACTTACATATTATTGGTAACAGAGGTTTGGGTGACAAAAATTCATATAATATATGGGAATATAGTGGATGAAATACTCGTTTTATTTGTTCATTGATGTTTTGTGCTGCTTTGCATTCTCTTGTGACGAGAGAGAAGTTCAGCTATTAGAAGATGTTTTCGCAGGACGGCTGTTTGATGCTAAAATTATGATTATTAAATCTGTTGGGATGTTATGAAACTGGATGACAGTGAATATGCTAAAGGAATATTGAGAGCTATTATTTTCTCAACACTGACAGACTGACCTGTGCAGTCCTGCGCCACGTACACCGCCAGATTCAACAGCTCCGACGCTGACACAGCCTTCCTGAAACACACCAGCACACACAGTCTAATATGAACATTAATACATCCAAGGGCTGTAACGATTTGACCTCAAATCAAAACCTCGATTAATTGAACATTTTACCTCAATCACGGTTAACGAACGATTATTTTGCTCTCTTTTTTTGCCCTCATAGTTCACTGATAAGGTTTGTACTGTAAATATGCTCAACTAATAAAAAAGTGCATTTCTTTGTGCTTTTAAAATACAATTCACTTTCAGCAGTTATTGTCTATGGGTCGTAACATTTCTTACAGATTTCTGTTGGTTGTACATCAGATACATTAGCACAGTAGGCCTACATTACATTTATCTGAATGCATTAATGAGAGAGTGTGTGTGAATTAGTCATACCGTCTCTATTAATTATGAAGCTGTGGTTTGTAGTTACTTCACTTTGTTGTAGTCACTGTAGTTACTACTCTGCGTGCGCGACCTTCACGTGATGTGCAGTGCGAGCTACTGTCTGTATGAGTGTTCGTGTGTCACGATATATCAGGCATTAGATCAACATAAAACACATCCGATGGTCTAAAATCGCTTCAATGTCCAATGCCTTAAAACACATACAATTGGCAACGTTTTGTGAGGACGCAAGTGATCTGGCTTCAGGGCGCGTGCTGTCAGAGACACGACACGGTTCGGCTCTCTGTGTCACAGCTTCGGGGCCTGCACTGTGTGTCTGTGTGCGTGGTGTAGCAACACATATAAGAACATCGATTAACTTTTCTGTATAAACTGTGTAAAACATGCAATCACCATAGCAATTGAGCATCCAGATTGTATAAACAAAGACAACTGCTGCTGAATCTTTCCGTGTGCCTTGATGTGACTGACAGGGCGGAATCACGTGACTAAAACTGAAATAACCGACATGGGGTCCTGAATCTCGGATTCGATTACTTTTCGATCAATTGTCCAGCCCTAATGCACCCGCTTCCTCTCTCGTATATTTGTATATAAAAACACAATTGAGAGACATAAATGATGCAACGCAACATGAGAGGCCGTGTGTTACAGTGATTTTACTCAGTATGGTGATGTTAGGCACAATGCAAAGCAGATTTTACCATGGTCAAATAAACGTAACCTAAATCAATTCAATTTCTCTCATAACTGACCATGTCATAAGTATGATTTATGCCACTTTCAGCTTAGTATGTCATAATTTTACATTTTTATCTCATAGCTGACTCATAATTATGATTTCTGCCATAGATTTCTGCTCATGTCATAATGTTTACTTATGTCAAAATTTTATTTCCTATCTGATTTGTGTCATAATTTCGCTTACCATGTTATAACTTAAAATTTTGATCTCATAATTGACTGTCATAATTATGACTTATGCCATACATTTGTGTTTATTATGGCATCATTTTTACTTATGAGATAAATTATGTAATTAATTATTATAAAGTCAATTATGAGATAAAAAAATTAAATGACATAAGCTAAAATTATGACATAACAGAAATGTATGGCATAAGTCATAATTACGACAGTCAATTATTAAAATAAAATGATACGCGTCACAATTTCAACTTTTTATCTCACAATTGACTATGCTATGACATATGTCAATTTCGGCTTAGCATGTCATAATTATGAATTTTTAAGTCATAATTTCAACTTTTCATCTCATAAATATGACTTAGCATATCAATTTTGACTTTTTATGTAAATTACAATTTACCAAAGTTTTTTTTTTTCCTTTTAATGGTCTTCCATACAATAGACTAATATCCAATAATGGCATGTAATAATTAGTATAAACAATGGTTAAAACCAAAGCGGCAACCATAAATAAACATTGGTGGAGGCACTTGGTCTTATTAGATCTCACTGCAGCATTTGACAGAGTGTGCCATTCTATCCTGTTAAACAGGCTGGAGAGGTGGCTTGGTATCACTGGTCCTGTGCTTAACTGGTTTAAATCTTACCTCACTGATCGTTCTCAGTTTGTTGTCTTGGGAAACAACAGTTCTGAAATTGGACCGGTCTGCCATGGTGTTCCTCAGGGATCTGTCCTGGGTCCCCTATTATTTAGCATGTATATGCTTCCTTTGGGGCAAATTATTAGGAAATATGGCTTGGGGTTTCACTTTTACGCCGATGATACCCAAATTTACATCAGCTCTAAGTCCGATCCTACCATCACCTCTACAGTTCTCTCAGAATGTGTGCAGGAAATAAAAACATGGTAGCAACTTGAAACTTGACTGTCGATGATAAGAGTTATATTTCCATCTGCTCAAGCTCGTAATCCTGGTGTGATTTTTGACACTCATCTGACCCTAGACTCACATTATATATTAGTATTACAAAGTCTGCATTCTATCATCTTAGAAACATTGCAAGAATTAGGCCTTTCCTCACTCCGCCTGATGCTGAGAGACTTATTCATGCATTTCATGCATGTTTGTTGGGTTACCTGCTAAATCAATCAAACGGGCTAAAGCACATCACAGGCGTGCTTTATAGTTTGCATTGGCTTCCTGTTCAGTCGCGTATTGCTTTTAAAACTCTTACACTAACTTACAAAGCCATGCATGGAATAGCCCCTTCTTATATCTGTGACTTAGTCACCCTCTACACGCCGCCTCACTCGCTGTGGTCAGCTGATTCTCTTACTCTTCAGCAGCCTCCCTGTAGATTAAAATCTATGGGGGAGAGAGCCTTCTCTGTCGCTGCGCCCAGGTTATGGAACGCACTTCCTCTCACGGTTAGAGATGCTCCTACATTAGCCAGTTTCAAGAAGCTGTTAAAAACTCATCTTTTCAAAATTGCCTATATAGATTTCTATGAATAGTATTCGATTGTGTTCTTTTGTAATGGTTATTTTATAATTATTTTGTACTTAATCATCTTTGTACTTTATTTCTTTTAATTGTTATTGTTTGTAGCGCTTTGGGTATTACAAAATACCCAAAGCACAAAAGTGCAAAAACAACATTTATTTCATCAAGTTTCCTAGGCAACATTTCTCGCATTTATTTAGTTCAACTTGCTACTAAAATAACTAAAACTGAAATACAACTTTAACAAAAAAAAAAAGAGAAAAATGAAAACAATATATGAAAAAAATAAATAAATAAAAGCTATAATAGCATATAAATATATTAAAATAAGCCTCTTAGAGCTGGAACAGCAGCTCAGTGAAGCCGTGTCAGCTCAAGACTCACTCACTTACTGCAGTATGTGAGCGGCGATGGCCGGTCCGTACCAGTCGCCCGCCCTCTTCCCAGAAGCCCTGCCCAACTCCACCAGCCGGTGCAGGCCGAACGGGGCGGACGGCAGATCCCCGAACCAGGACACCAGCCTCCGGTGGGTCCTCTCCTCCTGAGACTCACAGTCCAGCGTGGTGCCCAAACTGCGTCTGCGAGGTCTGCCCGAGCCTCTGAGGGAATCGTCCAGCATGTGAGCGTCCACCACCTCCAGGTCATCTTTGGTCTGATGATGTGTCGCAGCCCACGTCCAGCCTGAAGAGAGTCAATACAGAGCAGTGGAATGCCATGTTTCCACATAACATGCAGCACGGATAAAGCCACAAGTGATATCCAGATCAAAGTTGGCCTGAAGTCGACAATAGTTATATACAGGGCTCCAGACTAGTGTTGCAAGATATACTGGTACTAGAAATATAGAATTTTATTAGTACCGGTACTTTAAGGAGGACAGCACGCTTATAAGAGCTGTATTTCTTCATTTGCGTCGATGCTCTGCTTTCACCATTCACTAAACATTGGAAGCAGAAGAGTTTAATATATACACGCAGCGCATGACAAAGGAGGAAACAGAAACATGCGCGCATGAGAGAATAAAGCGCGGAGCGGGACGTGCTCACGCTGCCGGACTCTGACCTGAAGCACGCACACACGATCGCGGATTACTGGGTTTGGGTTTGAATGGTCAGAAATATGTAAAGATGCAGGTCCTGGCGAGTATTCAGGTAAACACATATATATATTAAATATATATAAAACAATCAATTAGGGATGCTCATATTGACCGTTTAACCGTTAACCGAAAGGAAGAATTTTGACAGATTAATCAGTTAAACGGTTTAAAGGGTATTTTTATGTTTTGTTTGTTTGCTGCATGGTTAAAGAAAAACATGCTGTATTTGTTAGCTCACGGGGCGCATCGACACTTGCAACCACACGTGTCTACACAGACTTATTTCACAAAATGAAGCAATGGAAAAGCAGCAGGCCTACTGTGTGGGACCATATCGACATAAAGGGCGACGAAGGTACTTGCAAAATATCCTACGTGGTATTAAAACACAGCAGTAGTGCAAGCTGAGGATGCACACGTGCTAATGCGTTCGCTTGAAGCTCAAAATAAACCGTCCTCATGTTTTGGACGCTTGGCTCATGTGCCTTTCCTGCATCAGCTCACTCTGTTTCCACTCCACTATTTCTAGATGCACATTTTGTCCATAAATGCATTATTCAGTGCTGTCATTTGGCGCGACTGGTGGAAGATTTGCGTACAGAGGGCAGACCCGACTAATCGATTAATGAGAATCGTTATCGATGATTTTCATTATCGATTTTATCGATTAGTTGTTGCAGCCCTACTCCAGACTAACATTTGAGAGCGGTGACACCAGTGGCGCTGGAGGAAAATGTATCATTAAGTTAATTTAAACGGTCCGCGCAGCGCGGCTCAAATGAGTAAGAGCGGTTCTGTTCCGCTTTTGCTTGGTTTGCCATTTGATGTTTCTCATATGTAACAGAAATGGCAGCTCTCATCAGTTGGCCACTGTGGTGGCGGCACCACTGAGACCTCTAACCACCATTTGGTCACAGTCTGGAGCCCTGTATATATATATATATATATAAATGATGTCTATTTTGATAGTATTAACACATTTTCTAAGTCAGGTTCCCACACTAAAAAATATGAATTTTTAAGATTAAAAAAAAAAAAAAAAAAAAAAAATTCTTCCAGATCAAAAGAGGCCGAATGCACCTTAAGGGTTAAGGATTTAGTACCCGCAGGCATCATGTGCAGCAGCAGTCCCTGAGCGAACAGCATCTGTGCGCTGCGGAGCATGCACCCCCATCCCGCGTCAGAGCTGAGGGCCGAGCCGTCCAGAGGTGGGAAACCTCTCCTGTAGGTCATCCACAGCAGGGAGCAGAACGCCCGCCGGAAACTCTCCCGCTCTCCTGAGAGAAAACACACGCTCACAATGAAAACCTGCGGCACTCAGTGCAACTGTGCATTACAGACCTGTCTGCTTACCGGTGTAGCTCAGCTGATAGGACTGTCCCAGCAGACACACGGGACTGCTCTTACTGAGGCGCGGCTTGCTCTTCAGAGACCAGCCTGTGTGCGTGAAGATGACAGATTGATGTGCAGTCATGCGTGGGAAATAAGTGTGCGGTAGAGCTGAACTTTAAAATCTGGGTTTAGCGAAATGGGTCATTTAAGTGAGAGAGGAAGATAAAGGTCAGAACTATCAAACTACCTACCAGAAAGGACACCTTCAACGGATTACTGTCACCTTTGGAGACATTTATAATGGTTTCAAATATATGCTGTTCTTTTGAACTTTCCATTTAGCAAAGAAAATATATGAAAAAAATATGAATCAGCACAGCTGTTTTCAACACTGATAATAATCATAAATGTTTCTTCCTCATCAAATCCTCATATTAGAGTGATTTCTGAAGGATCATGTGACACTGAAGACTGGAGGAATTAGTATATTCACTGTGCGGAACAAAACAACCATATTACATTTAACACGGCCTACAAAGAGTAAAAATATTGCCTCATTACGAAAAAATTGAGATTAATCTACTGCATTTCTAAATTTGTGCACTTAAAGTAAATACAATTGTCTTAATTTTTCATAACATTACTGTTATGTTCTCCTGAATATATGGAAGAATTATCTTGGCTGGAGGAACTAATAATGAATTAAAATTAAAATCTTCCCTATATTATAAGATGTGAAACCTTTTTACTAAAACATACCTCCCATCTGAGAAGTCGAGAATAACCTTCAGCTAGATATTTCAATTAAAAATGAAATTATTGTTTAATAAGCAGCATCATCTTCAGTCATTAACATCAATGATCAAATATGTTGATGAGATAAAAAAGCTGGACAAACGCGTGCCATCAAATGGATACACTAGTTACACCTCTCCACACACCTCCATATCTGACGTTATTCCACACAGAAACGAGTTTGGTCTTGAGCTTGGTCTTCTCCTTCGGGACGTGTCCGTCGACGTCTGCGCTGCGATCCAGCAGGCCCGGGTTCGACAGGTTGACCACCTCAAAGGACGCGAGATCATCTGCGGGGGGCTCCATCCCAAACTCATCACTCACATCCATGAGCCTGTTGCCATGACGTCCAGGGAATCTGAATCCCAGCCGTCCAATCAGAGGAGGGATGGAGGCTACGGGTGCGAGTGATGCTGCAGCTGTGGGACAGTGAGCAAAAGTAACTAACAGAGAGCTCTGTTCAGGACTTTCTCGGGGAAATACTGAGACATGTGACACCATCATGTGACTCAACGAATGTCAAAGCCACATTGATATCACTAAACTCGACAAAACATTTAAAAAAGAGCTTTGATAACACGTGTTTAGATAACTACTAGGCGTTTATGCATTAAATATAAATGATTCTGGTGTATCTGCCCTTTATTGAGGGATATTATGCTACACAGATTTACCATGGTAACGTTACTTAATGTACACATAACACATATAGTATAATACTTAATCATATTGTGGTACTACAATGGTTTAAATATAAGGTATTGCCATAGTACCATGTCCACATGTACAATATGTATGAGGATTATAGTGAATTTCAGGTGTAAGAGTGACTTTATATGTTAGTTGTCGCTGGTTTGTTGACGCGGAAACAATGTTTACAAGCACAGATTCGCCTATCGCATAAATAGACTGGTCACTTACTTCCACCAAGCGGATCCTACTTTGATTATGTGGAGAAAAAAATACCTACCTTAAAAGCTGTTTTGACTGTCATGTCAGTGTAAACATCGGAGGGTTTCTGCTGGAAACTTTCCGCATTACAAACCTGCCGCGACGCCACTCGGATTCACTGCCTGCTTGTAACGCCGCCTCTTCCCTCATTCACTTGGCAACGAAACTCGTGTCTGTCCTCTGATTGGCTGGCTGCTACTTCAGTGCTCTCTGATTGGTCATTTGAGTGTCTACGCTGTCCTAAATAAAAAATACCATCGCTGTACTGGGTTTAATCCCATCACGGTGTAATGTGTGTTCTGAGATAACGAAAACCGGCAACGGTTTATTTGTGTTAAATCACATTTAAACTACTGCTATATAATCAATAGTTCAAAATCTGCTATTACATTATAGTTCATATAACATTTGACTACGTAATAGCAGTTGCTGGGTAGATTATTGCAAATTGTAGTCCGTTACATTACGTTACGTTACGGATTACAATTTTTTTGATTAAAAAAAAAAAAAAATATATATATATATATATATATATATATATATATATATATATATATATATATATATATATATATATATATTAATTTTTTTGAGCACAAGAGGTATTACATATTCATAATATCACATTAACATTAGCTGCCAGGAAATTAAAATAAATAAATAAATAACGAAGTCCAGTGCTTTCAAAACTTTACGTTTTCATTGCTTTTGTTTTTAGTTTGTTCCAAAAAGGTTTACATATCATTTAAATCATTTACCCACTTCTCTTTATGTAAATGGTGTTTTCCTAATAAAATCAATAACTGTTTAATATGTTGTTCTTTGCATTATAAAGGACATCGAATACACACATTTTATCATACACTTCAGTTTTCTATTAATAAGTTACCGATTACAAATTAAATTACATAAAATGCATTTAGTAACGTAATCCAGATTACTCATTTTAGGTAAACTTTGATTACTTTTGACCTAACTCGTTCACAGATTTGAATGAGATTATTGTGTATGAAGAATTAGGGGCGAATCAATAAATTATTATAAAATAATTTAATTCCATTATGTGAATAATATATCATGCAATCCATAAAAGTAACTGTAATCTGATTATGAGCATTTTAAAACGTGATTTATCTAGTTACAAGTACAAATCTGATTACATAATCAAGATTACATGTAATCAGTTACTGCATACATAATTATTATCCATTAAATAATTATTTTATAATTATGGTATCATATTTTATGACCTTCCTGCTATAACGGAGCATTATTAACTCATTTATCATTTAAACTTTATCTACGAACTCATGCAAGGAGACAAAATCAACCCAAAACAAAACATGTGATTGGCTTCTTTATTATTACTGCACTTTATTATTATTTTTTTTTAAATTGCATTAGTTTATAACATTGCCTGAGGTGAGAAATCATTAAAAAAACTATAAATAAACAATGATATAAGAAGTGAATGTACAAAAAATTCACAGGTAAAACAGTTAAGAGGAAGATTTATGCAAAGCAGCGTAGTTTCGAAGGGCATCATACAACCTCCCATTTTAATAATCAAACAGGGCAAAAATCATTCAAATAAAATTATAAACGTATAAATAAATACAAAGAGAAAAATCAATAAAGTGCATTCTGTAACATTGCTTGTACTCTTGCACGAGTAACTGTCTCTACAGAATCTAAACACGCAGACAGAAAATTGACACCGTCTATCCTACACACACACACACACACACACTTTACAGCACAAATCAATCTGAAAACATGTCATAAAGACATATACACCCTACCCAAAATATTATAAACATATTAAAAATTATGCTACCTTCACAAAAAGTACTGTGGTGTTACTATGGTACAAAGATGGTACCTGATATATTGTACACCATGGTACTGAATTATTACCATATCCATGTATATTCAAGAAAATACCATGGTTTATGTCCAAAAAATATGGTATTATCATAGTACAATGTCTAAAAGACCATGTTAATACCAGCCAAAATTCAATCCATCATTTGTTTCTCCTCTAAAGGTTAACATTTGGGTAAAGTGTAAAGTCCTATATTGGCAAAAGACCAAGAAAATTTGGATAATCATTGAGCTAATGTGGCACCAAATACGTCGCTAGATTCACAACACACACACACACACACACACACACACACACAGTCTCCGAAGGACGTTCACACAAACGTGAGAGATTTAAAGTGTAAACAGATTAGATCAATTCCACATGTAACATAGAGCCATCGTTTCACCTCTCGCAAACCACTAGACTTTATCCTACTACGTAATAAATTCCTATAAAAGATCACTAATATGTAGCAAAAGTGAATTAAAAGCCCTGCATGGATTAAAATTAAACACATCTACACATGGACCACCTCATACTTCACAAACTCTTCTGCATATATATATATACTAAAGGATAATTCAGGCTTTGTATGAATTCAAGTGTATAATCCCACAGTGCATTTACTGGCCTATTAATATAATCTAACAGGATGACATCATAGTGACCTATTTTCTTCATAGAGTTTGTCTAATAATCTCAATATCATTTCATAACAATGCCATCCTTGAGGCTTTTCTATTCAGCCTCAAGAGTGGCAAATTCAACTATATAGACTCTCTTTGCTTCTTTAAATTCAGCCACATAAAAGCCAACATGAAACGTTATCTGCAACTGATTTTACTTCCATAATCTACTTCTACAGGTATGTGTGCTATTATTGCCATAATGCTAACTGGCTTTAAATTGCGGCATTGACTTAGAAAGGTAGCTATTTGACTATAGGCCTTAATCAGGGTTGAATTGTACACAGATTAAACAACACTGCAATCCATTAAACACACTGTACTTTTGTCCCTCACAGCCTAGTTTTCATTCCCGTCAAGAATTAAATATGGCGCTACCCCGACTCAGATCTGTTTGTTAAACATTGTGCACGACCAAGGTGAAGTTAGCGGAAAAGAAAAGCCGTGCACTGATGAATTGTGCACAATAACACCGGGAACATGCATTACTGAAAGTAAATATGGTCAATTTAGATTTCATGTTGACTTTTGCTGGGCATTTCCAGTGCAAATGTAATTAAGACAGCGGAAACAAGCACTTATTCACATGGTTCTGTCCTTGTGCAACGATCATTTCCACCAGTTTCCACCTGTTGCCTCTAGCATTAGTATAGCGCTACTGTCGGCAGTTTAACAGTTTAGCCGAGGTACTAGAATGAGAGATCTATGGTGTCGGTCACTTGGTAAACAAGTATTTTACTTACCTCTCGTTTCTAAATCTGACAAAATGATTGGTTGATATGGTGATGACTGAAAGTACATGCCCTCTACAGACCTGGCAGGAATGATTGGATGTGCAGTGTTCACTAGCATTAGGTCTTCATTTCTTATTTTTTGACTCTTCTATTCACAATATACAATGTAACATGCATCTAGAGAGACATACTGGTTTGTTCTACATCCACATATGATGGTGCACACACTCTTACGCCATATGCACAAACATATTTGACAATGGTCATTTTGAAGCACCTTTACTTTTTTGCACATTTTTTTTTCTTTCCGTTTACATCTTGGTTTGATGGAGTCTTTTGAACAGTCTGCATTTGGACAAATACTGGGAGCACATCCAATTCAAAGTTCCGAATAGAATATTCCCATTAGAATGTTATGAATGTTTGGAAGAGCTCTTTGATGCCTTTTCAGGCTTTGACGATCCAGGACCGGGCCAAGTTCCTGTCAGCCCGCGGCGACTCCCAGATGAGGCCTCGGACTTTCCCAAAGTGGCGGCTCGCTTGTCCTCGTTGGTTTTGGAGCTGTCCTTGGCCTTCCCGCCATCCTGAGAGCCCAACTTCATCGGCCCGAGCACAGTTTTAGCCACACTGGTGAGCTGCGTCACAAAGCTGGACCTGTCGCCAGGAGATACGGCACGTGATTTGCTTGTGCAAGGCGACTTGGTGGTTGGAGACAGAGAGGCTGGGGACTCCTCGACTGCTTCCAGTCGACATCTTTCCTCTCGAGCGGCTCTGGTTGACCCAGATGGGGTTTGAACCCGTTCCTCAATGGTTTTGGACTGGACAGGAATCACTTCTGAGACTATAGGTGCGCCAACAGAACTAGGTCCAGTCCCCTCAACGTTTAGAGGTCCTTTACCTGACTTGCTTGGCTCTGGAGCTACTGTCGGTGCAATTTTCTCCTTCGCCGGGATCTTTTCAGTGTCTTTGCCATTCTCCAGCCCTTTAGGACCCTCGGTTTGAAGGCTATGGGGTTTGAGTTCCTTTGATCCAGAGCTCTGGACAATTGGCGATAAATTTGGGGTCTTGGAGCCACATCCCGTTGCAGACGTGATGCTAAGAGATTCACTCTTTCCCACATCCCTGGCTGCCTCCTTCACTGTTGAGGCAACTGAGACTTGAGAAGATTCAGACTTGGAGGCTACTTTGTCCTTCTGAAGTGTTTCGGCCAACTGGGTTGATTTAGGATCCAAGGTGGTTGCTATTGGTTCGGTTTTTGACACGGTTCTTAAAACTGGTTCACTTGAATCCGGCTTCCTCGCTTTCCCCTCAGACTCTCGACCCGCCATTGAGTCCTGCCTTCCAAGATGCCTCGCCGGACTCAATGTGCGCTGGGCGGGCGTGTGCGTTGGCGTCTGGTCAGGTGGAGAGGGCGGAGCCCCGGGTGTATTCTCTCCCTCGATCTCCATCAGGCTCTGGAGAGCGTGCTCACAGTGGAACGACTCCCGGCGGTATTCTGCATGCACAACTTCCAAACCGTGCTTCCTCATGGACACACAAAGCCCTCCCTTTCTGTCCGAGCACACGGAAGACGAGGAGGATGTGAATGATGGCGGCGGGGGCGGGCCGAGCTTCTCGGCGGACTGCACCCGTTGGAGGAGAGGGGAACGGGGTGGTTCTGCACTCTTGGGCCGCGGGCGCGTGATCGGAGGAGAGGCATGGAGCTTGGCGGGGAAGGCCTGGGTGGTGTTGGAGCTGCCGACGGTGTGTCCAGCGATGGGTGGCGGGGAGGACGAAGTAGGGGATGGCGTGTGAGCTAGCGGGGACAGAGGAATGTTCCCAGCGGATTTGCAGCGAGCTGAACGGTACTGCCGGTGCAGTTTGGGCGAGAGACCGTAAAGAGAGCTAGGCCGCATGTGCTGAGATGTTGCAGGCGAGTTTGGCGTGCTGGACGCGGGAGAGCTGCTCTGAGACGACGTGCCTGAAAGGACAAGGACAGAACCAGGTCAGAACCTCAAAGGAACATGTAAAGGGCACACAATGATCAGTCAAAACACCCAAACACTGACTGAAGTTAAATATCAAAGGCTAATTTAGTTCATATCAAAGCATGTCTCCCGGAAAACGGAAGAGGTAACACATACCACAGAAATATCATCTTCAATAGGTCAAATGTCACTCAAGTACATACTGTGAGGCAACAAGGTTTAATCAAAACTCAACATTACATGGCAAAATACTGCTTTTGTTCTCTAGAAAGGAGTTATTTTGTAACCAGATATTCCTGCATGTACTATATAATAGTCTACAATTGTTCGGCTACTCAAAAACTTAGACCCCAATCACATATTGCATGTATACACAGATGCTTCTAGCTTCAGGCTTGATCTTCAGAGACACTGGACATAATGGGGGATCTTCATGTATGCTTTGAATTCAAGCACTGTAGTAAGGGGAGCCATAATAGGCATTAGTGTGATCTGTCTTCTACAGTCAACATGTTTAAAGCAAGGTGCGTGAATAACAATACACCCAGTTACAAACATTAAACTGTAACTCTATCGCCCACTTGTGCACTGCTGTTATTACTGTAATGCAAAAATGCATGCAAAGTATATAAACACCTTAATTTGCATGACTGCATAATCTCAATCGGTCAAGCTAAATAGTAAAAGTAATACAATGCAATTATACATTTAATAAATAATGCATATAATGAATAATTTTGCAAAATATCAGAATAAAGAGTTTTTATATATATATATATTATATATATATATATATATATATATATATATATATATATATATATATATATATATATATATATATATATATGTGTTTGGTTTTTCTTTTTTTATTATACATGTTTATTTAATTAAATTTAATATTTGATTGATTTTATCATAATGAAGCCCCAGGGGTTTGTGTCCCCTTGGTTGGGAAACCCTGGTCTGACTGAATAAAACAAGTATAAATGACACAACAGATTCAGCCAATAAGATTCCACATCATAAAGCAGTGGGAGGAGCTCTGACCGAGGTAGGCGGAGTCTGGAGGAGAGCGATACGTCTGTGTGGGCGAGCGAGCAGACAGGTTGTGTGTCGGCGATCCAGGCAGACTGTCTCCAGATGACAGCGAGCGATTCAGAGAGGACAGACTACGACTGGTGTGAAGCAGGTTTGACTGTTTCGTGATCTTACGAAAGAGAGAGCTGCGCTTCTTACTGCAGACAGAGAGAGAGAGGCAAACTGAGTAAAGCGATTATATAAGTGAGGTGTATATTTAATGCAAAGGCTTTCACTCTTTCTGACCTCTCTTGTCCATCTTTTGCTACTGACTTCTTGTTGCGTCTGGCCATCTTGGCTTTGTAGCTCAGTTTCCTGGCCGGCCCGATCTTTATGGATGTGTTTTCGAATGGAGTAGTCGTCACTGTTACTTTGCTGCCACTCTGAAATTTCAAATGCACCATGTCAGAGTATTATCTCTAGAAAGTAATTATCATGGAACAACAGGTCTGTTTGTGATGCCCGTACCTTCAGAATGAGCTCCACGACCTCTGTGTGGACCAATCCGTGTACAGACTCCCCGTTCACATGGGTAATGAGGTCACCGGCACAAAGCCCCGCCTCCTGGGCCGGCCCGCCACACTCTACATGCTGTGATTGGAAGAAAGAAATGTCAATCACACATGCAACACATTCTATAAATAAAGAACGTCTCGGAATGCGTTCGTACCCAGACCATGTGATGCACGCTGTACACATGACTGTCGCCCATGTAGACTCTGATGGCGCGCAGCGTGAAGCCGTACTTCTTCCCAGAGCGATGGATGGTGATCGGTGAGCGCAGGACGTTGACTGTAGGCGAGTAGTCGCGACTCGGAGATGAGTCACGAGATGAGGGATTGGACGAGATGGAGCGAGGAGACATGGGACTGGCCAATGGAGACGTGCCATGCTGCTCAACTGTGGGAGGAAAAAATAAAACCATACATCATAATATAACAAAAGCTCATATATTAATGCCACATATATTGAAAATAATGCAAAACCTGACTAGAAAGGTGCAAATTTCTGTATTTTTTACATAGAACTTGCATGGGAAAAAATGGACATAAGAATTGTTTTATGAATGACTTTATACAGAAATGTGCATGTTTCATAAATGAGGCCCATGAAAAGGCTAACTATTAAAGAAAACACAAACCCCACAGTTTTTATAAAAGCATGAACACGGCTGTCTCTAATATCATGTCACGCGTATACAGAAAATAATACAAAATCAAACAAAAACATTAGTACGTTATTAGTATTATAGTACTAAATAGTACTTTATTGTACTTTATCAACAGGTTTTATTGGTTGTTGACATATATGACATATATTATGTCAAAGTTTTGAATTTTTTTGTGATTTAGTAAGTTGTTGACATTTTTAAACTTAAAATATACTTACAGGGGCTTATTCATGAAACATAAGCAGACATAAATAATAAAAAAATATTGCCATGCAATATTATTCCTGACATATTATTTATATGAAAAATAATGTATTTTCAATCATTTTTACAAAGTATGTTTATTTTTTTCACATTATTATTTAATTACACATTAAAACACATGATGTCATGTATATATAAATAACAATAAAAGACAATTGTGCAATAATTGTAATGTTGAAGTGCTGTGATATTACTGGATGTCGATAGTTATGATCATAATAAAGCAGTGTCTGGATGTCTCACCTGCAGGTATGATGACAGACAGGGCCGTGGCAGAGGCCGACTTTATGACTTTGGTGCCGGAGCGAGTCGCGGTGCGTTTCTCACTTTCAGTGGGAATCTGATGATGTCGGGCTCTCCGTAAGACGAGGTCACTTCCGACTCGAGGCCCAAACGAGTCTGGCATGTGCAGAGGCACAGCTGCCGTGGCAGCATCTGCAGGCCGCAGAAGTTTATCTGAGAAACAGGAAGAGTTTCAGAGTGACTGACACACAGGAACACAACAGTATAATGAATGAAATGATTCTCTTTATTTGAAAACCAAATCACCTCCAGGATGTCCCACTGATGCAGACTCCAGCAGTCCGGAGCTGATGGGCACACTTGCACCCTCTAGTGATGTACCCCTGACTTTGATCGCAGGCTGGCGCATGTGCACGTCACCGTCTCCCTCTAGTGGAGAAGCGAAGCGGTGCGTGTCCATCAGCGCTGAGAAACGGCGGCGTGCTCCGGGAGGACTAGAGTCTGATTCAGTGAAGGAAGACTCCGAACACGACAAACGCTTCCTACACAGACAAAGGAGGACCATCAGTGGTTTAGAACAAGCAATGTTCAATTAATAATTAAAAAACATCCAAAACATATTTCAATACTTCAAGACATTATAAGGTTGATAGATAGTGCTCTCTAAGGTGTTGCCAGGTGGATACTAGAGTGTTTTAGTGCATACTATGGGGTTGTTAGATGAGAGATTTTAAAATTGCTACTATGTGGATGCAAGGTGGTTTCTAAGGAGTTTTGAGTGGTTGCTAGGGTGTTGCTAGGAGGATACTAGAGTGTTTTAGTGCATACTATGAGGTTGTTAGATGGGAGATTTTAAAATTGTTACTATGTGGATGCAAAGTGGTTTCTAAAGTGTTCTGAGTCATTGCTAAGGTGTCACACTATGGTGTTGTTAGATGAATGATTTTAAACTTGCTACTATGTGAATGCAAGATGGTTTCTAAGGAGTTTTGAGTGGTTGCTAGGTGGTTACCAGGATGTTTTAAGTGAATATTACGAGGTTGTCAGGTGATTCTGAGTGGTTTTAAACTATGCTATGGATTGTTAGGTGGTTTCTAAGGTGTTCTGAGTGGTTGCTAAGACGTTGCTAGGTGGTTACCAAGGTGTTTTAAGTGAATTTTATGTGGTTGTTAGGCGGTTCTGAAAGGTTTTAAACTTGTTATGTGAATGCAAGGTGGTTTCTAAGGAGTTCTGAGTGGTTACTAGGGTGTTGCTAGGTAGATACTAGAGTGTTTTAATGCATACTATGCGGTTGTTAGATTAATTCTTTTAAACTTGCTATTATGTGGATGCAAGGTGGTTTCTAAGATGTTCTGAGTGGTCGCTAGGATGTTGCTAAGTGGTTACCAGAATGTTTTAAGTGAATATTACAAGGTTGTCAGGTGATTCTGAGTGATTTTAAACTATGCTATGGATTGCTAGGTAGTTTCTAAGGTGTTCTGAGTGGTTGCTAAGATGTTGCTAAGTGGTTACTAGGGTGTTTTAAGTGAACTTTATAGGGTTGTTAGGCGGTTCTGAGAGGTTTTAAACTGGCTATGTTTTTGCTAGGTGGTTGCTAGGGTGTGTTTTAGTGCATGTTAGGGGAGTGCTGGGTGACGTTACATTTTCTACTATGTGGTTGCTAGGGTGTTGCTGGGCTATTCTGGGGGTTGTTATGTTGTTGCTCTTACATCTCAGGAGATCCGGTTCTCCAGGTCTTGTCTCGGAGGGTCACGCTGCCCAGACTCTCTCTCTTCCCGCGATCTTCTCTGTGAGCTTTAGGCTCTCTGCGGGTCACCACAGGCTTGTGCTCTAGCTGGGACAGATGCTCCATGCTGCTGTACACCTGTGATTCAGACACATTACATGATTCCTGGAATAGACTACATTACCCATAATCCTCAGTATATGATTCTCATGAGAGAGGTCTAACCTTGCTGAAGCGTGGAGAGCAGGAGGAGAAGTGGTGAATCTCCACTGGCTCGTCATCATTGGTGTCGTCCTCATCGTACGAGTGAACGTGGTGATATCGCTCGGATCGCGCTGAAACGGACAGATGAGTTACTCGCGAATGCACACTAAAGAATACTCTTTTTCGTTCTTTTTTTTCCCAAGTTATGAATATGTGAGGGGTATATTTTTAGCGGACATCTAGATGCCGTCCAAACTGTTGAGAGTGGCGTTTAGATGAATAGAAGATTTCCACATCAAAAGAAGGCGGAGCCTCCGAGCCACACCCACCTACTACATCATCCCCACTGACCAATGGTAATATAAAGGCGTTTATTAGCCAGAGTGAACTTTTCTGGAAAGTCTGCATTGACAAAGCTGTTTCAAATCCCTGAAACTAAGTCTAAACGAACATCAGTTTGGTCTGATTGTGTTCAAAATGACGTCACGCCAGTTTGTTCTTCGATTTTGCTTGAAATATTGAAAATATTGGGGCCTTAACAGACACCAGCATAAACACACACAATCTATCCGTCCGTCACTCACTGTCGAAGTAGCTGGTGTCCTCCTCCGACTCCAGATGAGGGATGAACTCGGCTTTCTGACGGAGCAGACTGCTCCAGTCCAGATCACAGAAGAACGGATGCTGCTTCACCTCGAACGCTCCACCTGCACACAACCACACCACTCCATTCAGCGTGTGCAGAACGTCTGACTCAACCAAAGCAATCAACCACAAGAGGGGGCCAAAGCAACATGATAAAACACAATCAACGCTCCATAATTAATCAAATGGTAGTAATCATCGGAAACAGATATTTATATTTTCTTTAGAAGTTGTGAGGTTGCTAGAATGGTCAGAGTGGTTGCTAGGTGGATACTAGAGTGTTTTAGTGCATACTATTGGGTTGTTAGATGAATGATTTTAAACTTGCTACAATGTGAATGCAAGGTGGTTTCTAAGGTGTTCTGAGTGGTTGCTAAGGTGTTGCTAGGAGGATACCAGAGTGTTTTAGTGCATACTATTGGGTTGTTAGATGAATGATTTTAAACTTGCTACAATGTGAATGCAAGGTGGTTTCTAAGGAGTTTTGAGTGGTTGCTAGGTGGTTACCAGGACGTTTTAAGTGAATATTACGAGGTCTTCAGGTGATTCTGAGTGGTTTTAAACTATGCTATGGATTGTTAGGTGGTTTCTAAGGTGTTCTGAGTGGTTGTTAAGATGTTGCCAGGGTGTTTTAAGTGAATTTTATGGGGTTGTTAGGCGGTTCTGAAAGGTTTTAAACTTGCTATGTTTTTGCTAGGTGGTTGCTAGGGTGTTTTTTAGTGCATGCTATGCAGTTAGGTGGTACTGGGTGACGTTACATTGGTTACTAGGGTGTTGCTGGGATATCCTGTTGATTTGAATTCTGCCGTTGTTATGTTGTTTCTATTGTATTTAGACCTCGAGTCCCTCCTTCAGTGTAAGTCTACAGGAAATTTCCCCCCCTTTATTGTGCACAAATAGACTGGGGTTTGCGTTTTAAACTATTCTTCTGCAATGAAAAATTCTTATTTAATTGCCATTATTTACACAATGCTAAAAATGCTTCAAACATGGTTCATACAACCAGATTTAGAGCCCAAATGATCAGCTCTAATTTATGTCAGTGGTTAGAGTGCATCGGCGTGTGCTCAGTGACAGAGGGTCACATGACTGCAGGTGTGTGAGGTCACCTGTGCCCAGTCTGAGCAGCGGGCTGGTCTGCAGTAGAGATGAGATCAGGTGCTGCGCATCAGCGGGGAGCGCATCGTCCTCATCGGGCCACACAATGTAATCTACACACACACACGCACACGTTAGGTTAAATAACACTAGATTTTTCATAATCAGTATTTTGAAATGTTTTCTATTGATAAAAATAGTAAAAACACACACACATACATACATATATACATATATACATATATATACATATATACATATATATATATATATATATATATATATATATATATATACACACACACTCACCTAAAGGATTATTAGGAACACCATACTAATACTGTGTTTGACCCCTTTTCGGCTTCAGAACTGCCTTAATTCTACGTGGCATTGATTCAACAAGGTGCTGAAAGCATTCTTTAGAAATGTTGGCCCATATTGATAGGATAGCATCTTGCAGTTGATGGAGATTTGTGGGATGCACATCCAGGGCACGCAAGCTCCCGTTCCACCACATCCCAAAGATGCTCTATTGGGTTGAGATCTGGTGACTGTGGGGGCCATTTTAGTACAGTGAACTCATTGTCATGTTCAAGAAACCAATTTGAAATGATTCGAGCTTTGTGACATGGTGCATTATCCTGTTGGAAGTAGCCATCAGAGAATGGGTACATGGTGGTTATAAAGGGATGGACATGGTCAGAAACAATGCTCAGGTAGGCGTGGCATTTAAACGATGCCCAATTGGCACTAAGGGGCCTAAAGTGTGGCAAGAAAACATCCCCCACACCATTACACCACCACCACCACCAGCCTGCACAGTGGTAACAAGGCATGATGGATCCATGTTCTCATTCTGTTTACGCCCAATTCTGACTCTACCATCTGAATGTCTCAACAGAAATCGAGACTCATCAGACCAGGCAACATTTTCCAGTCTTCAGCTGTCCAATTTTGGTGAGCTTGTGCAAATTGTAGCCTCTTTTTCCTATTTGTAGTGGAGATGAGTGGTACCCGGTGGGGTCTTCTGCTGTTGTAGCCCATCCACCTCAAGGTTGTGTGTGTTGTGGCTTCACAAATGCTTTGCTGCATACCTCGGTTGTAACGAATGGTTATTTCAGTCAAAGTTGCTCTTCTATCAGCTTGAATCAGTCGGCCCATTCTCCTCTGACCTCTAGCATCAACAAGGCATTTTCGCCCACAGGACTGCTGCATACTGGATGTTTTTCCCTTTTCACACCATTCTTTGTAAACCCTAGAAATGGTTGTGCGTGAAAATCACAGTAAACTGAGCAGATTGTGAAATACTCAGACCGGCCCGTCTGGCACCAACAACCATGCCACGCTCAAAATTGCTTAAATCACCTTTCTTTCCCATTCTGACATTCAGTTTGGAGTTCAGGAGATTGTCTTGACCAGGACCACACCCCTAAATGCATTGAAGCAACTGCCATGTGATTGGTTGATTAGATAATTGCATTAATGAGAAATTGAACAGGTGTTCCTAATAATCCTTTAGGTGAGTGTATATATATATATATGCCTTGTGTTCCTAATAATCCTTTAGGTGAGTGTATATATATATATATATATATATATATATATATATATATATATACACACTCACCTAAAGGATTATTAAACACTAACCATTTCTAGGGTTTACAAAGAATGGTGTGAAAAGGGAAAAACATCCAGTATGCGGCAGTCCTGTGGGCGAAAATGCCTTGTTGATGCTAGAGGTCAGAGGAGAATGGGCCGACTGATTCAAGCTGATAGAAGAGCAACTTTGACTGAAATAACCACTCGTTACAACCGAGGTATGCAGCAAAGCATTTGTGAAGCCACAACATGCACAACCTTGAGGCGGATGGGCTACAACAGCAGAAGACCCCACCGGGTACCACTCATCTCCACTACAAATAGGAAAAAGAGACTACAATTTGCACAAGTTCACCAAAATTGGACAGTTGAAGACTGGAAAAATGTTGCCTGGTCTGATGAGTCTCGATTTCTGTTGAGACATTCAGATGGTAGAGTCAGAATTTGGCGTAAACAGAATGAGAACATGGATCCATCATGCCTTGTTACCACTGTGCAGGCTGGTGGTGGTGGTGTAATGGTGTGGGGGATGTTTTCTTGGCACACTTTAGGCCCTTTAGTGCCAATTGGGCATCGTTTAAACGCCACGGCCTACCTGAGCATTGTTTCTGACCATGTCCATCCCTTTATGACCACCATGTACCCATTCTCTGATGTCCAGCAGGATAATGCACCATGTCACAAAGCTCGAATCATTTCAAATTGGTTTCTTGAACATGACAATGAGTTCATTGTACTAAAATGGCCCCCACAGTCACCAGATCTCAACCCAATAGAGCATCTTTGCGATGTGGTGGAACGGGAGCTTCGTGCCCTGGATGTGCATCCCACAAATCTCCATCAACTGCAAGATGCTATCCTATCAATATGGGCCAACATTTCTAAAAAATGCTTTCAGCACCTTGTTGAATCAATGCCACGTAGAATTAAGGCAGTTCTGAAGGCGAAAGGGGGTCAAACACAGTATTAGTATGGTGTTCCTAATAATCCTTTAGGTGAGTGTATATATATATATATATATATATATATATATATATATATATATATATATAAAAATGTGGCTATTTGTTTGCGTTTTATGTTTTTGGAATTTCCTGTTAAAGGTTCACTGTTCAATGTGACTATTTTCATTATATTGATATTTTACATTGTGTGCAGTGTATACATCTTTTGATTTTTTTTACTATCACATGAGAAAGGTTCACTGTGTAAAATATCTAATGTGATGTCATGTGTGTTGCTGATGACGGTGTGTCTTTACCTGAGATCACCTGGCCGAACAGCTCCTCCGGTGTGTCGCCGAAGAACGGCACGCAGCCCACCAGGAACTCATAGAGGATGATGCCCATGGCCCACCAGTCCACCGGCTTCCCGTAACCCTGCCGCAGGATCACCTCTGGGGCGATGTACTCTGGGGTGCCGCAGACCTGGGATCAAAGGTCAAGCCTTTGAGAATGACTTCATCACTGACACTTCATGAACTTGAGTTGTAAATTATGCTACATTAATTACATTTGTTATGTTTGAATAAATTAATTCATAATATAATTAATCATAATTTGAGACAAGTGCAAGTACAAACGGAATTGTTTTCAGCTTGTTGGTGTTAGGAATTACTTTTAGAATGTTGGTGTTAGGAATTATTTTTAGCATGGTTTGGTTACTGGCAACTTGTGACACTGGCACAACAGACACAATATAATCACTTAAAGATTTCAAATTGCCATTTTGTGGCTTTTAGTCCCTGTTTGTGATCCATGTCTTCTAATACAATATTAAACAATTTTAAAAGACCTAGTATTTTCTCATACCTGTTTATCCAGGAACTCCCTGGTGTCCTTCTCGATGTGTCCCTCATATAGGTTTGTGGTGAGACTCATGAGACCCATTTTTGACAAACCGAAATCAGTGAGTTTAATGTGAC
Source organism: Paracanthobrama guichenoti (assembly GCA_018749465.1). Classification (NCBI taxonomy): domain Eukaryota; kingdom Metazoa; phylum Chordata; class Actinopteri; order Cypriniformes; family Gobionidae; genus Paracanthobrama; species Paracanthobrama guichenoti. The sequence goes on from CM031945.1 coordinate 34,715,816, forward strand.
CCATTGACGTGATAAGCAGACTGATGGAGAGAGACAGATAGAGATCATGTGATACAGCACACTGAGCGGCAAGCTGAGCGGCAGTTCTGACATGTGTTTAATTATATTACACAATCTGTCCAAATGAAAGGATTTTCATTAATCTCACACAGGAAGTTTCTGTCACCACCCAGCAGATGGTAAATGAATCCCAGCAATCGTTTAAATGAATGTGCAGGGTGATTTAGTAAATTACATGCTCACTGCCGTCATTAAATAGAATTCAGATATATTCTGATTCAGTCTCATCCACTAGGAGGCGTCTTACTTGTCAGGTTTGAGATCACGGTGCACAATTCCATAGTTGTGAATGTACTCGAGTGCCAGGACGGTTTCAGCGAAGTACATGCGTGCCATTTCCACGGGCAGCGCTCCAATATTCTTCAACAGTGTTGCGCAGTCGCCTCCTGAGCCACAAGAAACAAAAAACACAGAGGAGATCTTTTAAACGTCTCATTGGTGTCTCATAAGACAGTAGTCTCCTGAGTCTCAGATGTTTCCCCTTAATAAAAAACTTCCCCTTCCTCTTGCAGTGACATCTCTTTTGTTCCACCAATAGCAAACCACAACCATCCAATCAATTCCCCACAGACAAAATCAAGCCCCGCCCTACATTTGTTCTTGTTTGAGAAGCCATTTCACTCGGATATATACGTCACAATAGGGAAGAAAAGACTGAGAGAACAGAGATGATACTTAAATGTAACCGAGGCCTCAAAGTCTCGAGCAATAAAAGAGCAATCTCTGAGTAAGCGATCAAACTGCGTGTGTGTCTCACCCTCCACATACTCCATGACCATACACAGGTGTCGCCTGGTCTCGAAGGAGCAGAACATGCTGACCACGAACGGGTTCTCGGCGAAGGTCAGGATGTCTCGCTCCACAAACGCCTGCTGGATCTGGTTCCTCAGAATCAGGTTCTGTTTGTTGATCTTCTTCATAGCGAATCTCTGTCGGGTCTCCAGATGACGGACAAGATACACAGCGCTGAAAAACACACGGAAACTTCTGCTTCAACTCCTCTGTGTGTGTTTGGTAACTATCTGATACTAAAATATTTTAAGCCATCTTTAGCCAGTAAACTAGGATCATTTGTGTCTGGACAAAATGGGAGATGTTGCTCCTCTTATTACACCCTCAAATGTGAAAATCAAATAAAAATAAATGATAAAATGTTTTTAATGCATCTTCTAAGGGAAGAGTTGGGGTTGGGTTAGTCTGTAGTCTAACCAATATTAAATATTAAACTCGTCTGTAGTTTAATATTAACTTTATTTATTCATTTTATTGTTTATTTGTTTGTTTATTTATTTAAACAACAGAATTCAGTGGTAGATAGTGGTGACGCAAATGTGTGTGTGTCTGTGAGTGTGTGTGTCTGTGAGTCTGTGAGTGTGTGTGTCTGTGTGAGTGTGTGTGTCTGTGAGTGTCTGTGTGTGTGTCTGTGTGAGTGTCTGTGAGTGTGTCTGTGTGAGTGTGTGTGTGTGTGTGTGTGTGTGTGTGTGTCTGTGTGAGTGTGTCTGTGTGAGTGTGTGTGTCTGTGAGTGTCTGTGTGTGTGTCTGTGTGAGTGTCTGTGAGTGTGTGCATGTGTGTGAGTGAGAGAGAGTGTGTGTGTCTGTGTGAGTGTCTGTGAGTGTGTCTGTGTGTGTGTGTGTGTGTGTGTGTGTGTGTGTGTGTGTGTGTGTGTGTCTGTGTGAGTGTGTCTGTATGAGTGTGTGTGTCTGTATGAGTGTGTGTGTCTGTGTGCGAGTGTGTGTGTCTGTGTGCGAGTGTGTGTGTGTCTGTGTGCGAGTGTGTGTGTCTGTGTGCGTGTGTGTGTGTGTGTGTGTGTGTGTCTGTGAGTGTGTCTGTGTGAGTGAGTGTGTACGTCAGCAAATTAGTCTCAATCGTTTGTGCTGGTTTGTGCCATAAAAATGTTTGTTTGTGCTGCTTTGGTTTTTAAGATATTAAAAGAACATTTATAGGTCATTCTGAGGTCACTCAGCCCCCCACATTCTCCAGATTCATCAGAAATAGCCTAGTTTGTTTGTGCTTCGTTTGTGCTGGTTTGTGCCGGTAAAAGTTTTGTTTGTGCTGCTTCCGTTTTTAAAATATTATACATTGAATTATAGACGATGACGTCACCAGCCCCCCGACCTGCTCCAAGTTCACCTTAAAGCACAATTCTCCTCGGTGTGAACACTTTTTAGGAATCGAATTGCAAAAGACTTTGTCAAGGATAATCATCACATCATTTGTTCAATAAACAATTACTTTTACTTCATTCACTGGTCTCTTCTGATTTAACCTTTTATTTATTTGCAAGGGGTTTCACCTGCTGCTCTTCACTCCCACCACTAGGTGCAAGTGACACTAGTAGTGTTCTAGTGGAAATTAGTAGAGGAAAACTACAAAAGTCGTTACTAAATCAAATCTGGCAAATGTAAGTACAATGTTTTACACTGTCAGTTACAATAGTATTAGTTAACTTCAAGATTAATGGTACAACATTCAAAAGTTAAGATTGTCAATGTTTATTGAACAGAAAACTCATTGATAATACAACTATGAAATGGTAATTACAGCTGCACGTTAGTTTTTTTCAATACATAGTGCATCTAGGAGTCAACATTACCTATCCTTATATTCGGACAAATACAGTAATACATAAAATATGTAAACTGTAGATGACATTTGAGGCAGGATTATTTCAGTGGGTAATTATGTTTGTTTATGCCAGATGCCCAAGAAACCAGCAGCCGACAGAGATTCCATTTTCACAGTCTTGTGCTCATCAAAAGAGGCCATAGTACAAAATGGCAACATAGCTACTCCTCATCAGAGCATCTGGACAGAGCTTAGTAAGCAGCTAGAAAACAAGATCACGGCAAAGGCTCTATACGCTTTTGTTAAACTAAACAGACACAACATCTGGACTGCTTTAGGGTTTACTCGTGAAAGTGATCATGAAACAAGTGGCAGTAGTGATGACACTGATTTTGAGCCAGGGTCCCTTTCCCCCAGACCAAAAGATGCCTGGACTTTTGATCTTGAAGTTCCATTTCAGAAATGGATTGAATTCATGCCTGAAACAGTTACGTACAAAAACAAGTTCTCCAAAAACACAAAAAAGGTAATACACAAGAAGCCGATGGCATCTTGATGTTATTGTGTTTATATCAGGATCAGATCACGATGAGTTATATAACGTCTATAATTCAGTGTATAATATTTTAAAAACGGAAGCAGCACAAACAAAACTTTTACCGGCACAAACGAAGCACAAACGATTGAGACTAATTTGCTGATGTTTTGCGTTGGGTGGGGGGCCAACTTCACGCAGGTTCTGTGTGTGTGTGTGTGTGTGCTTGTTTACCCGTAGGCTCCATTGCTGATCAGTTTGATGGTCTGGAAATCGGCCTCTCCGGGTGGCTTCATGGGTTTCATTTTTCCCTGGAATAGAGAAAAATCCCCTCAACACTTTATACTCATTTGCACAGGACATCATTATCCTCTTGTAACAGATGCTTTACTGACAAATAATCGTTTTCAAGTTTCTTGGGGCTCTGTGTGTGTGTGTGTGTGTGTGTGTGTGTGTGTGTGTGTGTGTGTGTGTGTGTGTGTGTGTGTGTGTGTGTGTGAGTGAGTGTGAGTGAGTGGTGAGTGAGTGAGTGGTGGTGAGTGAGTGAGTGAGTGAGTGAGTGAGTGAGTGAGTGAGTGAGTGAGTGAGTGAGTGAGTGAGTGAGTGAGTGAGTGAGTGAGTGTGTGAGTGTATATGTTCAGACCTCTGCAGAATCATCCGTCTCTGGAGTGACGGGACCCTCGCTGTCATAGTGCTCCCGACTGACCATCTCTGAAACACAGACGTCACAGACGGTCAGCGACCTGCACACGGTTCCTCTATAATGAGATCAGTGCTGTGTGATTGTGCATCTCACCCTCCAGAGGGTCTCGCGTCAGGCCCAGCTGGCTGATGATGTAGCGCGGGATGTCGGTCTTCATCAGGTGTCCTTCTTTAGCGTGATCTTCGGCCGCCTCCAGCAGATGATAAAACTCTTCAGGGTTGAACTCCTGCACACGTGCCACAGCCACAGTTACTGTTGCTATGTGGTTACTAAGGTGTCTGGGATAATTCTTAGAATTTTGCTATGCGGTTACTAAGGTGTTTGGAATCATATGGTTCTGTTTTTGTAACAGTCTACAAATTAAGTACATTTGTAATTTGCTGTGTTACACGGACACACTCCCCAAAACTTTGCTAGAAGCTCATTTTGTGAGCGTCTCAGTTTAAGGGGGATAATGAATCGTTCATGTGGTTTAATCCTGGAGCCGCACAGAAACATTTTCAAATGACTGTCTGAGATTTAGAGGCAGTGAATCACAGAGGGTCAATGATAACAGTAGCACGCTGCTTCAATCTAAATGCTAATGCAGCCGCTCTCGCTCAGAATACTTTTCTGAAGTAGGAGTAAAAATTGGAAACCGTCAGGCTGGTGTTGTTGGAGTCCACAGGGTTTTGGAGTGTCATGTTATCTGATGATTATCTAAGGCTGCAATGCTTCAAAAAAACATATTTTCTCACCAAACACTCCAAAAGTCGGGCGGGACGAGCGATGATGAAGAGGAGTTTCTTCACCAACTCAGTGACGAAGGTCAACTCTGAACTCTCTGACCGCTTGTATGCCTGAGAGACACAGACAGAGGGAAAGAGCGATGCATGACAGCTGATACCACTGATTTATACAATTAAATATATTAAATATTATGCAATTAATATATATTTATTTCTACATTATTACAAAATGTTATTATAAACTTCTAATGCAAAATATACTATACATATATATTAAAATGTAATTGAATATATTTTAAATATATGATAGATGTTTGATATATAGATGTGTAGAACAAGATTTTACAAGATATTTTATTTTCATTTTCTATTTTTATTTGTCTCTTCAGTCGTCCACCGTTAACCTGACGTTGCTCTGAAGACAGACATTTTTTCTAAAATTACAAATATGTATTGATATTATTATACATTTAATATATATTAATTTCTATATTAGTGTGTGTCATATTATAATATTAAATTATATTATTTCTAGTCTTTATTTATTACAAAATACTAGTAATATAATATAATTTCATTAGCCCAGTGGCAATAAATACATATTTTTAATATTATAAATGTTGTTATTATTATTATTATTAACATATATAGTAATACATACATATTCTAGAAATAATAATAAATATAATAAAATAAATCAATAATATAAAAATATATATATTTATTGAATATTTATTTATTACTACATGATTATTATTATAATAACTATTATTATTTATAAAATACCTGGGCAAATGGAGAATTAGTATTAATTAAAAAGAGAAAAACAAATACAAATGTATCAAATCTTCAGGTTTAAATAATATATCATAATTTCTCCAGTAAAGAGACCGTTCTTGAAAGGTTTGATGAACTCACGTCATCCAGAAGTTTCTCCAGGTTCTCCTGCAGCTCAAAGAAGTAGACAGACGTGATAAGACCTTCCCCAGATTTGGTCAGGCAGTCTCTGGACAGCTCGATGATCTGGTGGTGGATGAAGCTCAGGACCCCGTCGGCCAGCGGCAGAACGCTCTCGGGACAATTCGTGTGGATGAAATCACACAACCGGCCCTCCATCTGCGCCGTGGCCTGACAGGAACAGAGAGGTTATTCATGAAGATAAAACCATGCATAAAGATAGACATATTGAATTTGAATATTTATATATTTTAATGCAATTTATATATTTTCTAGATTAATAATAAAGATAAGTATTTTGTAATAAATGATCTAGTAATTGTCACGCCTGTCAGCCACCAGAGGGCACTTCCCATGCATTTCCCATGATTCATTGCCCGGCCTCATCATGTTCTGATTCCTGCCGCCTGTGTTTATGTTCCCCATCTGAGCCCTGTGTGCTCAGTCATTCTTTTGCAAAGTCTTGGTTGCTGCATGTTAGTGTGGCACATCATTCTGGGATGTCATCGCTAATCTCCAAGCCATGGTCTTGATCTCTTGTCTGTCTCCGTGGATTTCCCTGTTTCGGACCTTTTGTCAGTGTCTGGATTGTTTACCCAGTGGTTTTGACCTTATGCATGTTAAATGGATTACACTCAAAGCTTGCGTCCTCCTAGTAACATAACATAATATTATTATCAGTGCTGTCAAAATGAGCTCGTTTAACGCACGCGGTTCATTTTTTCATTTTAACGCGTTAAAATGATTTAACACAATTAACATCCGTTGGCTAGCGTTACATTATATGATCACACTCTTATTCATGCAAATGCTTTTAAACCATTCAAGCGCGAAAAGACAAAAGAGAACGCGCTGTCTGTGAATGTCCTGGTGCGTCTCAATCAGCTCCCGAGTTTCCTAGGTGGTGAATCAGTATATCGTGTCCATCAGTGCCCTGACTGCTGAACCAGGAGCTGATTGAGACGCACCCCTGGTCTGAAAGACCCGCGGCAGAATCGAGTTCTCTTCGCGCTTGAACGGACAATAACACCAGTAGCGGCGTTTGGCACAGTCGCCTGGGGCGGCACTTTTTTCATGACACATGGAGGGCGGCACAAGCTGCATTATGTACACCAGGGGTGTCCAACCCTGCTCCTGGAGGGCTACCGTCCAGCAGATTTCAGTTCCTGCTCCAACACACCTGTAATTATCAAGCAGCCCTGAACCATGATTAGCTGGTTCAGGTGTGTTTGATTCAGGTTGGAGCTAAAATCTGCAGGGTGGTAGCCCTCCAGGACCAGGGTTGGACACCCCTGATGTGCACAGAGCCGCTGAATATGCGTGCGAGAGGAATAATAGGTGAAAAATAATAGGAATAAAATCGGAATTGGGTCACCAATGCGGCCTCAGATTAATATAGCGTGTAGGCTAATGACAGATGTGTAATGTGTGAGGAAGGATTTGTGCTATTTAGAATATTTATTCCATATTTGTGTATTATTCTTAGTATTTTATATTATTGTTGCTCTCTGCTCGTATTTAAGTTCTGATAACTTATACTGTCATATTTTGTGCAGAATTGTGTTCATTGTCTTTCGGCAATCGCTCAAAGTGGGTCTCGCCCAGGGTGTGATTCAATGTAGAACCGCCACTGAATAACACACATGCCAGTTTTGTGGAGTATTCTCTCAAGAGCAGTCTTAAGAGTTAAATGACGTCTTAAATGAGCTTAAAGAGCTGTTAGGGAATGAGATGCGCGTGATGTTCGGCAGCGGCAGATCTTAAAGTCACCGCAGCGACTAATGCCGTCTGTCATTAATGTTCATCACAGAACAAAGGGAAGAGAAAATTGTGTCTTTAATAAGTTATTCTATATTTAATGCATTATTTATGCAGTGCAGATAGTTTGATAATGTTATTCAATTTCTGTATATTTCCAGTTAGACGGGTAGGAAGGCCACAGGTAAATATGACATTTATTATTATGGGGTTAATGTTACTCGGCTGCACCTCCAAATCCGAGGCCATGGTTCTCAGTCGGAAAAGGGTGGCTTGCCCACTTCAGGTTGGTGGAGAGTTTCTGCCTCAGGTGGAGGAGTTCAAGTATCTTGGGGTCTTGTTCACGAGTGAGGGAAGGATGGAACGGGAGATTGACAGACGGATCGGTGCAGCTTCTGCAGTAATGCGGTCGATGTACCGGTCTGTCGTGGTGAAGAAGGAGCTGAGCCGTAAGGCGAAGCTCTCGATTTACCGGTCAATCTACGTTCCTACTCTCACCTATGGTCATGAGCTGTGGGTCATGACCGAAAGGACAAGATCCCGGATACAGGCGGCCGAAATGAGCTTTCTCCGCAGAGTTGCTGGGCGCTCCCTTAGAGATAGGGTGAGAAGCTCAGTTACTCGGGAGGAGCTCAGAGTAGAGCCGTTGCTCCTCCACATAGAGAGGAGCCAGTTGAGGTGGCTCAGGCATCTATTTCGGATGCCTCCTGGACGCCTTCCCGGGGAGGTGTTTCGGGCATGTCCCACCGGGAGGAGGCCCCGGGGAAGACCTAGGACACGCTGGAGGGATTATGTCTCCCGGCTGGCCTGGGAACGCCTCGGGGTTCCCCCGGAAGAGCTGGAGGAAGTGGCTAGGGAGAGGGAAGTCTGGGCGTCTCTGCTTAGACTGTTGCCCCCGCGACCCGGCCCCGGATAAGCGGAAGATAATGAATGGATGGATGGATGGATGGATGGATGGATGGATGGGTTTATGTTAAGTTCACTTGAAATTAATATAGTTTTTAATTATCAGTAGCAGTTTTAGTATCATTCATAAAAAGATGCCATTACAACAGATATTTCAAAGATGCTGTATTTAAGTTGTTTCTACATTAATTTGGAGAGTAACTGTGAAATTATTACAATATAAAAATATTTAAATAATTAATTAAATATTAATTGTGATTAATTACAGAAAAAAACGTGCAATTAATTTGTTAATTTTTTAATCGATTGACAGCACTAATTATAATTAGTAATATTATTATTATTTCTAGATTATTTATTACAAAATCTATTTTTATAAAATATTACTATAAAAAATATATAAATATACATACACACACATATATACATACGTTATATATTTCTTTATATCAATATACAATAAAATATTCTAAAATAAATAATATAATATGGAACAATTATTATAATTATTATTACTAATAGATTATTTATTACCAAATTACTAAATAAATATTCTTTCAAAATATTATTATTATAAACTTCTAATACAAAAATATATTATAAATGTATATTACACTTTTTTATTTTTTTATTTTATATATATGATAGATGTTTGATATATAGATAGTTAAATAGTAGAACAAGATTTTACAAGATGATATATTATTTGTTATTTTTCATTTTTATTTGTCTCTTCAGTCGTCCTTGACGTTCTTGACGTCCAGACGTTGCTCTGATGATATGAATGTGTTTGTCTCACAGCAAACTGAGAGATACCAATTACAGAGTCTCGGTGTGTGTTAGTGTTGGTCAGAATCACACACACACACACACACACACACACACACACACACACACACACACACACACAGCGGCATGTTGTCCAAGTAAAAATCAATATAGTCTCCTCCTAGACGGCTAATGTTAGGAAAGAGCTTCACATGACGAGGTCAGCATCTCATGACACTCAGAGCAGACGTCACTGCTTAGATGCTGCTGGTTTAAGTAGCCTAGTATCAACTATATCTCAGAAAAATCAATAAAACAAATAAAAACCTAAATGAGTCACTAGTAATCAAGAGTATAGCACTGTAAAATGGATGTAAAGAGCAACTCGGATTCTTGTAGTTAGTCTAATTTTATAGCTTATTATTGTCCTTGGTTTTTAAAATGACGTTAATAATAATGAAACATCGTCTTGCTTTGGATCTCAGCATTGTACAAAGTAAGCCAATCCCAGAATGCACTGACGAACTCTGTGAAAACATCCAACCGAGATGGAGGATATATATATATATATATATATGCTTGTGTGCTCACAGATTTTAAGCGATGACAATGGTGAAGGTAGACAGGTGTGAGACACAGGTAGACAGATGCTGTGGTGTGAGACAGGTGTGTGCTTTACCTTGGGGAAACGCTCCCTGTAAACATGATTCATCATGATGATCTCATTGTCATAGCAGGAGTGAGAGCGACCCGGACTGAAGACATGAGAGAGAAAGTGTTAAACACAACCACTGCAAAAAACACACACGAGCATGTGTGATTGTGTGAGTGTGTGTGTGAGAGTATGTGTGTTTGTGTGAGAGTGTGTGCGCACATGTGCATGCCTGCGTGTGTGAGAGTGTGTCAGTGTGTGTGTGTGTGTGTGTGTGTGTGTGTGTGTGTGTTGCAACAAACATACACGAGCATGAGTGTGTGTGTGAGTGTGTATGCGTGTGAGAGTATGTGTGTGTGTGTGTATGTGTGAGTGTGTGTGTGTGTGTGTGAGTGTGTGCGCCTTTGTGTGCCTGCATGTTTGTGTGTGTCTGTGAGAGTGTGTCTGTGTGTGAGTGTTGCAACAAACATAAGCATGAGTGTGTGTGTGTGTGTGTGTGTGTGTATGTGTGAGTGCGTGTGTGTCTGTCTGCGTGTTTGTGTGTGTGTGTGTGTGTGTGAGTGAGTGAGTGAGTGAGTGAGTGAGTGAGTGAGTGAGTGAGTGAGTGAGTGAGTGAGTGTGTGTGTGTATGTATGTGCGAGAGTGTGTCTGTGTGTGAGTGTTGCAACAAACACACACGAGCATGAGTGCGTGTAAGTGTGTGTGTGCGCATGTGTTTGTCTGCGTGTGTGTAAGAGAGAGTGTGTGTGTGTCTGCGTGTCTTCATGTTTTTCTATCCCTGTGGGGACTTCAACCTGAATGCACACAGACTCATAGGGACTCGTGTCACTGTGGGGACATTTTTTAGTCCCCATAGGTACAAAAGCTTAGTGTAAGGGGAGAAAGGATATGGTTTGTACAGTATAAAAACCATTACGTCTATGGAGGGCGTGCCAGGCGTGTGTGTATGTGAGAGTGTGTCTGTGTGTGAGTGTTTACCTCAGGCTGCGTGAGCGCGGTCGTATGTGGGGTGAACAGCGTCCCCCGTCATCGTCAGTGATGCTCTCTGTGCTGCCAAAGTGGTTGGACAGGAAGTGCAGCTCGTCCATGGTGGGTTGAGACGGCAGCTGGTGCAGACGCTCCTGAGACGAGCTGGAAGACTGGAGGAAAACACACAGATTTACAACTAAATCCAGCTAAACACAGAATGAAGGTATGAACAGGATGTAAACAATCTGGAACCAGCAGCTCAGTTCCAATCCCTAGTGAGCCGCCTACACAGACAGTACATTAATCCATCAGAGGTGCCATCCGGACATGAAGGATGTTCTAACAGCAATCAGCAAAACAATGCTTTTTTATTACAAAGAAAGTTTTTGTTTAACGGTCTACTTTCTGCATTTAAAACCTACGTTATTTCAATATCATGGAAATTCAAGTAAAAATACATCTGACAAAGATTCTCGATGTGTCCAGCATTACAAAACATCTCTGCTGTGATAGCATGGCATGTTTTTATCAGTGTAGTGAGCAGATCTCTGACTGTACAGTGAGCGATACATGCGGCACACACCGGCCTGAATGACCCACAGCTGAGCAGCTGGGTGTGTGTGTCGTCAGAAGCAGCTGGATCACGTCTGATGTGTCAGTGTGCAGATGCTGCTGCACCAGAGCATTGGTCACACATGACCTACAGACACACACACGCATCTGCTCCATCTCTTTGTGTGTGTGTGTGTGTGTGTGTGTGTGTGTGTGTGTGTGTGTGTGTGTGTGTGTGTGTGTGTGTGTGTGTTTAAATGAGAGACTGAAATACCGTTGAACTGGGTGTGTTAGTTCCATATCCAGAAGAGGGAAGAGACGCCAGTGACCATCGACGCCCATCACTAGATAGATGGATAGAGGTATATACGAATTAATGGATGGATGGATGGAACATGGATGATAGATAGATAGATAGATAGATAGATAGATAGATAGATAGATAGATAGATAGATAGATAGATAGATAGATAGATAGATAGATAGATAGATAGATAGATAGATAGATAGATAGATAGATAGATAGATGGATGGATGAATAGATGGATGGATGGATGAATAGATGGATGGATGAATAGATGGATGGAACATGGATGGTAGATGGATGGATGGATGGATGAATAGATGGATGAATAGATGGATGGAACATGGATGGTAGATGGATGATAGATGGATGGATAGAACAACAGAACAACATGAGATGATCTTCCAGTTTAAGCTGTATTAATGTTAACTAGTGTGTATGCTATAGTTCAGTCTGAAGTGTGTGTTTATTTACCGTCTGGAGGAAGCGAAGGAGAAATGAGCAGGAGTGCTGGGAGAGAAGTTACGAGGGCTGTCCAGAGGACTACTTCCTGTGTGGACATGAAGAAACACGGATGTCTTAACTTATAAAGCTCAAACAAGAACAAACTCCATCAATGAAGAAAAGCCTCTCAGTCAGTCTATAACAGTTAGTTCACAGAATGATCAGAAATATGAGCGTCTGGAAAAGTGTTTCCCCTGGAAGAAACAACTGTCTAGTTTAACTAAGGAGAAGCCGGTTAGAGCTGGTTGACCAGCTGGGATTATCAACACACCAGCATCCAGTTCCAAATACCATCTGGACCACCTGGTTTGTCCAGCAAGTTGGTGTGTTAGCTGGATTTCCAGCAGGGGGCGGGACCACTCACCGATGTGTCCCGGTAAAGGGGAATGTGGGCGGGGCAGAGTCGGCGAGGTAAGAATCAAACTCTTCCGGTTACTGCGGCAACTATAGACAAACAAGAGAACAAAATGGTTTGATACAGAAAATAAAGTATTTTAATCAGAGCAAATAAAGAAACCACTAAAGCTCTGCATAATTAACACACCATCGCTAAATAAACAAATAAAAATGTGTATGTGAGCGTGCGAGTGTGTGTCTGTCTGTGTGTGTGTGTGTGAGTGTCTGTGTGAGTGTCTGTCTGTGTGTGTGTGTGTGTGTGTGTGTGTGTGTGTGTGTGTGTGTTTGAGTGTCTGTGTGTGTGTGTGTATGTTTGTGTATGAGTTTCTGTCTGTCTGTGTGTGTGTGTGTGTGTGTGTGTGTCTATGTGTGACACTGTATGTGTGTGTGTATCTGTGTGTGTGTATGTGAGAGAGTCTGTCTGTGTGTGTGTGTGTGTGTGTGTGTGTGTGTGTGTGTGTGTGTGTGTGAGAGAGTCTATCTGTGTGTGTGTGTGTGTGTGTGTGTGTGTGTGTGTGTGTCTATGTGTGACACTGTATGTGTGTGTGTATCTGTGTGTGTCTATGTGTGACACTGTGTGTGAGTGTGTGTGTGAGTGTCTGTGTGTGTGTGTGTGTGTGAGAGAGTCTATCTGTGTGTGTGTGTGTGTGTGTGTGTGTGTGTGTGTGTGTGTGCGTGCGTGAGTGTCTGCGTCTGTGTATGTGTGTGTGTCTGTGTGTCTATGTGTGACACTGTGTGTGAGTGTGTGTGTGTGTGTGTGTGTGTGTGTGTGTGTGTGTGTGTGTGTGTGTGTGTGTGTGTGTGTGACACTGTATGTGTGTATCTGTGTGTGTGTGTGTGTTTGTGTGAGTGTGTCTGCATGCATCTGTGTGTGTGTCTGTGTGACACTGTGTGTGAGTGTGTGTGTGAGTGTCTGTCTGTGTGTGTGTGTGTGTGTGTGTGTGTGTGTGTGTGTGTGTGTGAGTGTCTGTGTGTGTCTGTGTGTGTGTGTGTGTGTGTGTGTGTGTGTGTGTGTGTGTGTGTGTGTGTGTGTGTGTCCTGCAGTAGAACAACAGCGATACAGAAAATCTCAGCACTCAGAAGAAACAGAGGCTAAAGAGAGCGAGAGAGAGAGAGAGAGAGAACTAATGGAGGAGTGAGAGTGAACGAAAGATACTTGATACGCCTTGAGTGAGTGTATGAGAGCCATTACACACCATTACAGACATACAGACTCAGTGTGTGTGTCAGGTTTTATCTTCATTGTGAGGAGCAAATGTCCCCAAAGTTAAGGAAGGTAATAGCTGAAATCAGCACAAGACTGAGAGCAGCCCAAAAAATGCTGAATAAACAGACTGAATCATGTCTTACAGTGTGTGTGAAGGGTGTCAAAAATCCAGCAAATCAGAAGTCTGTCGCTGCTGATACAACAAAACCCGAAAAGAGAGATTTGGACTGTGAAACTTGATCGCAGACTGTCACAATGATGTCGACATCATATGGAAGCATGTTACACACAGCATTGCTTAATACAGTACTAGTACACACACACACACACACACACACACACACACACACGTGTAGACAGAAGTTTATTTTATCTTTATGGGATGATTTTAGTATCAAAATGATTAATAAATGCACGCACAATTATCTATGAACTTGATAAATGTTGCATACATGTTTTACTATCCACAAACAAATTCCTTTCAACTTGTGTGTGCAAAAAACAGAATTACATGAATGTGCAAAATTTTGTACAAATAGAGACATAGTTGTGAATACAAAACTTTGATTTTGTATCGATGTTGGTCAGAATTTGTGCGTGCAACGAGTAAGATGTGCATTTGTGGATCTGGTGACGTGCATGCATTCATGGATTCGTTTGTGAGTCGATCCTATTTGATTCATTTCGCCGGTTTGGCCTTGTACGATCCACACACACAGCTGTCTAAGAAAACCTGCTACCACTGGATGACAGTATCCTGCCGAAAGCGTTCTTCTGCCTATAAGACGCTTAATGTTTCCTCGTTATGAAGACAAGGAAAGCGCTTAACAGTAGGCTAACATTAAAAGGGTATTAATAATACATACCTTGTATAGGCAAGCATATAATAATTCAGGTTATGAACACAAAATTGTTCATCACAACATTTTTCTCCCATAGAAAACCATTCCAAAATGCTTAATATGCAATATAATGTTCAATAAAGTATAGCCTACTCAAATTTAATATCATCGTCTTATTGCATTAAGAGCCTAGAATATGAACACAATTTATTTCTACACATATAGGGTTTGTATTTATTTGTTGCGTCTCTTGTGTGACATTTTTAATTCGTTGTTCACACAGTATTTCCTTCCAACTGAAAAAAACCTTTTAGAATTCCAATATAGTTTGAATATTGTGAAAAATTCTATTTTAGAATTTTTGCAGTCTTACTCACATGTATCTATATTTTCTCTAAAAGGTACAAAAACATCCATAAAAAAAAGAAAAAGAATTCTGTCTATTATTTTATTTGTCAGGCTTTACAAGGTCACAGCACCTCCTAATATCAACATACACTGCATTATTAGGGGTCTGACATGTATCTCAATGTTTACATCCTTCTACTGGAAAATACAGCATCAACACAGAGGATTTAAAGGTGCAGTGTGTGAATTTTAGAGGCATCTAGTGGTGAGGTTGTGAACTGCAAACACACACCGCTCACTCCTTCCTTTTGAAGCACATAGAGAAGCTACGGTGGCCAACACAGGACAAAAATGTTGTCGTCGGCGAGAGCAGAGAGTGACTAGCGCTCTGTAGAGAAGTTTGTCCGTTTAGGGCTACCGTAGAAACATGACGGCGCAAAATGGCGCCTTCACTGTAAGGAGACCCGCGGTGTGTGTAGATAGAAACGGCTCATTCTAAGGTAATAAAAACATAAAGATCTTTATACACCACTGAAAACATAGCTATGTATATTATACTGCATTTCTGTCAATAGATCCTCATAAATATTACACACTGCACCTTTAAGACCAAAACTGATGTCAAATGTAATGTCAGATGTAAGAAAGTGCAAGCTAAAGATTTACCAGTGCATTCAAATTATTAACAGGTATTCACAAATCAAAAAAGTCCAATCTCAACAAAGAAAATGTTCATTTGACTCAATGTTCATTTTGATTCAAACAACAAAATTTGTGGCTCAAATACGAAACACCACACTATATACACTATACGCATAAAAATCTTATTAAATCAGATGCATCTATCACTACATTGACTAACATGTTAAACTCACTGCATTAATGAAGTCATTCAGTTAGTGTGTCAGGTAAACAATGACCTCAGCGACATCTTCATGTGTATTAAAACAGATTTTAAAAACATTTCACCTTTTAGTGCGACGAAACATGCCGCCCTGCATGATCAAGAGTGCAAAGCAGACGCAGCCGCTCAGAAATAACCAGTGCGCATCACAAACATCGTCAGATGGAGAAACGGTTAGAGCGTCTGGCTTTGCTCACACACTGGAAAATAGAGTGGAGGGGGGAATTCTGGGTAAAATCTCGAGGGCAGCGGAGGATACCAAGATGAGCATTAAAAGAGGGGGAGCAGGTGCGGTGCATCCGTTCATAAGATGCTACCGAGTGAGTGTGCATGTATGCGTGTGTGTGTGTGTGTGTGTGTGTGTGTGTGTTTATAAATTTAAGTGCTTTTTCCCAGAGGTCACGGTGGATGATATAACTAAGAATCACAGACAAAAATCTAGGTGAACAAAGAAAGCTTTTAGAGAAATGGAGAGAGAGAGAGAGAGAGAGAGAGAGAGAGAGAGAGAGAGAGAGAGAGAGAGGGGCATCCTGACAAAGAAAGACAGGTTGAGTTTGTACTGCGCACAAAACAACCCTTATGAAAAATTATCACGGTAGCCTCTAGTATACCAATGCACAGTTATGTTTCAGCGTTGTTTTATGCGATTACCCAAAATTGGCATAAGCATAGGTGGATGGAAGCATAACTGTACATTGGTATATTACAGGTTACTGTGATTAATTCAAGTGAAACGCCAAGATGTGCACACACTCTAAAAATGCACATAGAAAACACTTTCATATTATAATAATATTACAATATTACAGTTTTTACTGTAGTTTTGATTAAATAAATACAGCCTTGGTGAGCAGAAGAGACTTCTTTCAAAAACATTTAACTTTGCACTGCATTATTCATATCATTTACTTTGAATAAATGCCTTGAGATGGCTTGACAAACACGCATAAATCATATATTGTCGCAGTCGTGTGTTTATTGTCTTCATGTTTCTTCAGTCGAAACGTTTCTGCTTTTTAGCTTCTGCTACAGTGAATAGCTGGCTTTGTCCATATAAGGGATTTCCTGGAACGTCACAAGCATAGACTGTGAAAAAATATGGACGTAGTGTCCGTGACGTCACCTGTAGGTTTCCGAAGAGCATTTTTGAAGCCTAAAAGCCAGCCGTTGCCATCTTGGCAGTGCGACATCGCGCGTCACTCCCGGTTAACTGAAAATGGGCAAAGAGGTGGGACGTGGGTGGAGCTGAGGTGCCTGGTTGCTGAAACCACGCACACTAAAGTGGCAATTAAGGTGGCTCAACTAAAGTGGCAATCCACCTGTCACTCAAGTAGCCACGCCCTTAATTATGCAGAACTTTAAGACTTTATATAATGTAAACGAATGAGTTATAAAAAAAATTCACCCCCCTCACAGTTGTCATGAAGGGCAAAATTAGCCGTATAGACCAACACCACTTTTTGTCCCAGGCTGTACATGTTTTTTTTTCTGCTGGGGCTCAATGAGTTTCTTGTCCCTTCTGGAGCCCGTCTCTAGCGGCCAGTCGATAGTTTAAGTCACTTCCATGTTGGTTTCAAGAGAGACTGCGGGAGGTTGCCATTTGGTCACAAGCTTTTACTTCTAAAAATCTGTTTTGGACTTTCTGTGAGAGAGCGCCCTCTGGCTTTGGGTATGAATGAAACATACATTACACAAGAGTGTTTGCACTTCATAACGGTTCAGATCGCCTCATTTTAGATAAGAATAAAATGACAAGTCATGCATAGACTATCTTGTCTCTTTGAATTTAAATCTAGATTCATTCACATTGGCTTCTATGTGATCACACTTACCCGAAAAATGTGCAGGGGACGAATTTACATCCCCCTGTCCCCTGCGTATTCTAAGCCAAATGATGGGAACACATTTACAGAATAAATCCAAAGACTTTATAAAGACACTTTACTCATATTACTATGAATGGGAGGAAGTGCAACACGCAATATGGTGGAATAAGTCCCGCCTTCTAAAAAAAAAAGAAGAGCCAAATGCCAGTTGGCAAAGTCATCACATCATGTGACTGGATAACTGGACAAACCAGCAGACCAATTGCACGGCACAGCATCTCAAATGTTGGTTTGGTTATTCTGAAATGCCTGAGCCAAAGTTTGTCATCAGAATGATTTGGTTTAATTCCCTCCCAGAAGCCCAAACACCAGCATCCGAACGCAAAAAAGAGAGAAAAAAAGAGCCACAGTGGCTTCCACGAGATTCAAGAGTTTTATTTGTCACATACACAGTTATATACAGAATATACAACCGGCAGTGAAATGTAAACCGGCAGTAAAATGTAAACGATTGCAGCAACTTCCATTTTTATTACAGATAGTCTGCACCAATTCCCCCGGAAGTAGCAATTTTGCTCTCTTGCACACGTGGAATGGAAATGGAGCTTTATTCGCTAATATTTTATGCAATATTTCGATTTTGCGCACAAGTTAAATTCTTTGGAGGGAAACGTGGGATGCAATTACTCATTTGTTAGAGGGTTTTCAACACAAACCCTGATACATGCATCTAATCTGAATATAAAGATGCATAAGTATCTTCTTCGTATCATTGAAAATGGACTCACCTGCTGTTCTTACGGGGCAGAGGAAGATCCTTCTGGGACGAAGACGACGAGACAGAGACGGAGAAACACAGAGAGAGAAAACAGAGATCAGATGGGAGTTTGAAATAATATCTCAGACACACTTATAATGTCAATAAACTAGATACAAAATACCAGAATAAGCATCATTTAGAGAATTGAAAGCACTTTATAATATGGTCTCATCTGTTAGCATGAAACCTTATTTCAAATGAAAACTGAAAGTTAAAAATATAAGAATCACAAACTAACAAAAAGCGATACTTTTTTACAGCATTTATTAATCATTAATGGCACACTGTAAAAAATTATACCATCACACAACTTAGGTTTCTACATTTCTTTAACTCACGCAACTTTTTTTATAAGTTATGCAAGATTCAGCTCCTTTTTTGAAGTCAGTTTAATGTCATTTAACTTAGACATCCAAGTTGATTGTACTTCATTTAAGGCAGCAACATTTTTGTTGTAAGTGTAAGATACAAGCAAAACACTTGACAAAAAACAGTTTGTTTGGGTTTCAATGATAAAACAAAAGATTTAGTGTTTAACATAAAAGGCAGAAACTATTTATGTTTAATGTAAGGCATGTGAATGTCACTGAATTTGTATTTGAAACAGTTTTGGCCCCTGCAAATGAAACCGTCTGTTCGGTTTCTGTGGACAAAACACACTGGAACAAACAAACTAAACGCACTTGGCATGTACAGGGAGAAGCTGATGTTGTTCTGGCAGCGTTCCCGTCCTTCATTTCTCTCGCTGTACATCTAACTACATAATATCTTCTCATTCGTCTTACTGACAGACTCTCTGTCTCTCTCTCTCTCTCTCTGCAGAACTTCAGCAGATGTTCATTCAGACCCAGAGACACAACACGTCTTTCATGTCAAACAGATTCAGAATTTTCTCCTTTTACTTTATTAATTCATGTTCGTGGTCTTATTGTGATTGATTTGTCAGTGCATGTATCAAGAAAATATTAAGCTAGACCATCTGCATCCTGTCAATCACACTCCAAGCCCCGCCCTCTAAAGACATATCAGCCAATCTGATGTCACCAAACTATGGAAGCTTGCTGGATATTGTGGAATAAATTTTTTTTTAAAAGGTAATTGCGACTTTATCTGACAATTCTGACTTTTTTTTCGCAATTGCGAAAACAGTGATGAAGCCAATCAGGATATGGGGATGATTGGAAGGCCATGATGGACAAAGGCAAATTTGGCCAGGATGCCGGGGTTACACAGGGTTTTTTCCAAAGGACATCCTGGGATTTTTAATGACCACAGAGAGTCAGGACCTTGGTTTAGCGTCTCATCCGAAGGACGGTGCTTGTTGCAGTATAGTGTCCCCATCACTATACTGGGGAGTTATGACCAACACAGACCACAGGGTGAGCGCCCCCTGCTGGCCTCACTAACACCTCTTCCAGCAGCAACCTAGTTTTCCCAGGAGGTCTCCCATCCAGGTACTGACCAGGCTCAGCCCTGCTTAGCTTCAGTGGGCAACCAGTCTTGGGCTACAGGGTGATATGGCTGCTGGCCGTATTGTCAGATATAAACTTGTAATAATGATTTTTTAACCTCACAATTCCAAGTTTATAACTCGCAATCACTTGACCTTTTTTTTAATTCATTTTTAGAATTGTCAGATATAAGCTTGGAATTCTGACTTTTTTAAACCTCCGAATTCCAAGTTTATAACTCACAATGACTTTTCTCAGAATTGTGAGATATACATTTGCAATTGCAAGAAAAAAGTCAGAATTGTGAAATAAGAAGTAGCAATTACCTTTTTCATTCTGTGGTGGAAGCAAGCGTCAAATAGCAAACCCACAATTTTAGCATAACATTTTTTGCTGAACACAGGCAAAATAATATAATATATTCATACTTCATTGGAGACATTTTATGCATGTTATTTTACTCAACAAAAAAAATAGCTTGCAGCAGCTTTAATCAACAAACGTCATTAGCATCAATTGACATTGATCACTAATCAATAGGAGCACTCAGCTGTCCTTGGATGTGTGTGTGTGTGTGTGTGTGTGTGTGTGTGTGTGTGTGTGTGTGTGTGTGTGTGTGTGTGTGTGTGTGTGTGTGTGTGTGTGTGTGTGTGTGTGTGCTTTCAGAATTAATGTTGTGCCTCATTTACACATTGATGGAATGCAAAAATAGATATTTAAATTGTAAAATACATAAACATTATATTGGCATTTATGTTACTGCCCATAATACAATTTTTCTTAATAAATACAATTATTTTATTTTTTTATTAAATATTAAATAATCATCATCATACGTAAAAACTCAAAAGTGAACATCCAACCATCCAGGCACATTACAGTAATTAGATGTTTTTGGCAAAAATGTGCATGAAAATAATGTCACAACAATATCTAGTTCAGTCATGAAACTCTAGAGGGCGCCGATCGGTCCTTTACATGCAATCACAGCATTATCGCATGGCACAAGCTGATTGGCCTCTGCTTATCCCGCAGCCAATGACATTGCATGCTCAACACTTAAATAGTCTGTTTCATTGTTTGCTGAGACTCTCCACCTCCCCCAGCTCCACCTGCCTAGATCTGCTACAGGATTCATGTATGTCTGTGTATCTATTAATCGTACTTGCTCTGCAACTGCAACAGCAATAATCAACAGCAGCAGTGTAGCAGATCTAGACTGCCATGACCAAATACATTAACATTGCTTTATTTAATAACATGTTGAAACTGTTCAGAGAGTTGCCATGATTGAATAGAATTGTTTTTCCCCCCATGTAATATAAGAAGCAAAAAGTAATGAAAGCAAGTTAAGTGTGTTTTGGGGAGAACAATTACCTGGAGATCAAAAATATTACAGAAATAAATTAGGATGAATAAGATTTTGTGAACGGCTACAAAAACCTCACCAAAAATAAACCAAGAAAACGTAAAAAAAAAAAAAAATCAAAAGCAGCTATCTGAATGTTCCAGAAGGTTTTAGCATATCACATCTATCTCAACGGTGGCCATCAGCATCTTCATTTATGACAACAAGTAAAGTCTGTCAGAACACTTTCAGAAGTGTTGTATTTTTAGCATTATTATGCAGCAACAGAAGATGCTCATTTTGCATCGACTGACTGATCAAAAGCCTCATCACTGCGCTCTCGTCTGCTTCCATGTTTCTTATTGATCATCAATAAAAGCATGTTTCCATGACAACACAGGCTCTGGCATGAAGTGTGCTGGTGTGCTGCTGACACGTTTACATCAGGTCACCCTGTGAATAATCCCTCCAGAGACTCTTAAACGCTGAGGCTCAGTCTCAGTCTCTATCGACTGTGGTTAAACGCTCTCTGACTGACCGACAGGTCAATTATACTGTAAATAACCTGAGGGATCACGACAGCATGTGTGTCAAAATACACACACACACAGAACTGATCTTTAGCTGCATGACATTTTTTCATGCGTTGTTCTGGTTAAGTGCATTCTGCAGTAAGCACCATAAAACAATATGGCAAAATTATGTTTCCAAATATAATTCCTGTCATGACAACTCTCTGAGTGTTTGTCATGGTAATGGATATGACAATGTTGATTTGTTTAGTCTTGGAGGAATAGATCTGGTACGCTGCTGCTGCTGCTGCTGTTGATATGTTATGTTTGGTCTTGTGGAACTAGATCTGGTACACTGCTGTTATTGCTGCTACTGCTATTGGTTGTTGCTGCTGCTGTTATTGCTGCTGCTGCTGTTGTTGCTGCTGCTGTTATTTATGCTGCTGCTGTTATTGCTGCTGCTGCTGTTATTGCTGCGGCTGCTGTTATTGCTGCTACTGCTGTTGGTTGTTGCTGCTGCTGTTATTGCTGCTGCTGCTGTTATTCATGCTGCTGCTGTTATTCATGCTGCTGCTGTTATTGCTGCTGCTGCTGTTATTCATGCTGCTGCTGTTATTCATGCTGCTGCTGTTATTGCTGCTGCTGTTATTAATGCTGCTGCTGCTGTTATTGATGCTACTGCTGTTGGTTGTTGCTGCTGCTGTTATTGCTGCTGCTGTTATTCGTGCTGCTGCTGCTGCTGCTGTTATTACTGCTGCTGCTGTTATTCATGCTGCTGCTGTTATTGCTGCTGCTGCTGTTATTACTGCTGCTGCTATTAATGCTGCTGCTGTTATTGCTGCTGCTGCTGCTATTCATGCTGCTGCTGCTGTTATTACTGCTGCTGCTGTTATTCATGCTGCTGCTGTTATTGCTGCTGCTGCTGTTATTCATGCTGCTGCTGCTGTTATTGCTGCTGCTGCTATTCATGCTGCTGCTGCTATTCATGCTGCTGCTGCTATTGCTGTTGGTTATTCATGCTGCTGCTGTTATTGCTGCTGGTGGTGTTTATTCATGATGCTGTTGTTGGTTATTCATGCTGCTGCTGTTATTGCTGCTGCAGCTGTTATTGCTGCTGCTATTTCTGCTGCTGTTATTGCTGCTGTTATTGCTGCTGCTGCTGTTATTGATGCTGCTGTTATTGATGCTGCTGCTGTTATTGCTGCTGCTGCTGTTATTGCTTCTGCTGCTGTTATTGCTTCTGCTGTTATTTCTGCTGCTGTTATTGCTGCTGTTATTGATGCTGCTGTTATTGATGCTGCTGCTGTTATTGCTGCTGCTGCTGTTATTGCTTCTGCTGCTGTTATTGCTTCTGCTGTTATTGCTGCTGCTGTTATTTCTACTGCTGTTATTTCTGCTGCTGTTATTGCTGCTGCTATTTCTGCTGCTGTTATTGCTGCTGTTGCTGTTATTGCTTCTGCTGTTATTGCTGCTGTTATTTCTGCTGCTGCTATTTCTGCTGCTGGTTATTGCTGTTGATGATTATTACTGCTGCTATTATTGCTGCTGCTGTTATTGCTGCTGCTGTTGTTATTCGTGCTGCTGCTGCTATTACTGCTGCTGCTGTTATTCATGCTGCTGCTGTTATTGCTGCTGCTGTTATTAATGCTGCTGCTGTTATTGCTGCTGCTGCTGCTATTCATGCTGCTGCTGCTGTTATTACTGCTGCTGCTGTTATTCATGCTGCTGCTGTTATTGCTGTTGCTGCTGTTTTTCATGCTGCTGCTGCTGTTATTGCTGCTGCTATTCATGCTGCTGCTGCTATTGCTGCTGTTATTGCTGTTACTGCTGTTGGTTATTCATGCTGCTGCTGTTATTGCTGCTGGTGGTGTTTATTCATGATGCTGTTGTTGGTTATTCATGCTGCTGCTGTTATTGCTGCTGCTATTTCTGCTGCTGTTATTGCTGCTGTTATTGATGCTGCTGTTATTGATGCTGCTGCTGTTATTGCTGCTGCTGCTGTTATTGCTTCTGCTGTTATTGCTGCTGCTGTTATTTCTACTGCTGTTATTTCTGCTGCTGTTATTGCTGCTGCTATTTCTGCTGCTGTTATTGCTGCTGTTGCTGTTATTGCTTCTGCTGTTATTGCTTCTGCTGTTATTGCTTCTGTTATTTCTGCTGCTGCTATTTCTGCTGCTGGTTATTGCTGTTGATGATTATTACTGCTGCTATTATTGCTGCTGCTGGTTATTGCTGCTGATGGTTATTACTGCTGCTATTATTGCTGCTGCTGGTTATTGCTGCTACTGTTGGTTATTGCTGCTGTTATTTCTGCTGCTGAACAAAATTATTATGAAAAAATGTGATGAAGCTTTTTCATTACTTCAGATACAAATACCAATAATTTAAAAATAAATGTAATGTTTTAATTTAAATGTAAAATTACAGTTCTGCAACCACACTTTGCAATACATTAAAGTTTTAACTACAAACATTTTTATTTAAATAAAATGTAAATGTAAAAGCACGGAATCTGTGCCTTTATTACTTTAAAAACGTATTTGAGAAAAGGTTTGTTATATGTAATGGTAAAATGTTGATTATATTATATTATATTGAAATCCAGGGTTATAGCCAACTAAAACTAAAACCATCAAAACTTTAAGTGAATCAAAATAATGTAAAAAAAAAGCTTAAACTTAAAAAAATAACATTTCATTTTCATTTACTTACCTTTATGTACTAAAATAATAATGAAATAAAATGAATAGACATATTAAAATAAAATAAAAACTAACAAAATTACTAAAACGCTACATACAATTAAAATGGAAACTAAACAAATAAAAACTATTTCAACTAATCTTTTGAGAGGGTTTTTAAGCATGTTCTCAGCTGGTTTGTAGTTAGCATATGAGACCTTGGAGCTCTTCTTAGAGTTTAATGATGTTACAGCTAAAGTAAACTGAATATTAAGAGTACTGTATTTCACAAAGCATTTTCAATGTGGTTTCATTCTGCACTGTCAAACAATGCACAAAATCCATGAGACACTCACTGAACTTTCTCATTAACGTTGTACAATAATTAGTTGTCAACAGAGACTAAATTAATTTTAAGTGACAAAGTCTGTTTGTTTTATGATGATACCAAAACATCTGGCAATGAAAACATGCATTCATTTTCACTAAATTAACCTTCCACGTAAAGCAACAGAAGGCTGCGGCTCATCTCTTGTTTTTCTGAAGACAGCTCATGCTGTCTGCTTGTTTCACTGTGACTCACGTGTTTCATTTTAGACAGTAATTGAGTTTTCCGTCCTTAAATGCAGTAAAAGCTTCCCAGAAACCCTGCCTGCGGAGAAGAGAAGCCCGGCGAACTCGAGTGGACAGATGGAGCCGAACGAGAGCAAACTCTGAACAGAGATCAGCCGAGCAAAGCACTTCAGATGCTGTAATGGAGCGTGAGTCATATACCGGAGCCTGTGACATGCTTTAAAATATAATACACAGTTAAAAAGATTCTAAAGCAAATTATCACAATAACATATGGGTGAATTATAAATCAGGTGATGATTTGGTAACACTTTACTTACAGCCTTTATGTATAATAATGCATTATATATTTTCATAAATAACTGTAAATAAAAGTTATAATATCTGCAGATTGATTGTTGCGTCTGAATTTGTTGTTTGTTATGCATTTTAATGCATTATACTTTCTAAAGGTGTAAAAATGAATGCATAAGTATTATAACTGTGGTTACAATTATTCATGAGTTACCAATAATTAAAAAAAAAGATGGTTAAAATATGATTATGAACATCCTCTGTGTGCAAATTATTATAATTAATAACGTTTAGCTAGTAGATTTATAAAAGTCTGATATAGAAACACTTCCTTAATCTACAACATAATCATAATTTGTAAACGTTACAGAGTTTGTAGAAATGTTATTGAATGAAGGAAGGATATTCTTGTCCTAAAGGACTTTTTTTAGACATTTTAAAATTTCTTAACACTTTACAATAAGGTTTAATTGGTTAACATTAGTTAACTGAATTAGCATGAACTGCACTTCTACAGCATTTATTAATCTCAGATCATCTTAATCTCAATTTTTCATGTTTCTGTTAACATTAGTTAATGCACTGTGAACTAACATGAAAATTAACATTGTTAGTTATTAGCCTCGCGTAGCCAGAGCATCAGACTGACGGCAGAAGCTCTGGACTCTATAGCGGTTTTCATTGGCTGAGGACCGCCCATAGGCCGTCTGACTGACATGTGAAGCAACCAATCACAGTTCGTTTTGTTCCACGTCGTGTTTAGGAGCGTGAAAATGTAACGGCGATGTCCCTACATTAACAGACCGGTGTGTAAAACTCATGGACGTCTTTGCAGCAAACTTTACATACGTCAGACCCTTTTGAAAATCCAACGTTTAGTTGATAAGCGCTCAGCTGTAAACATGTTTGGCTTCACGACTGCTTTGTTTCTATGTGGAGCGTTAAAGAACGCAACACACACGCCTCACGGACATCCTGTAGAATTCAACCAATCAGATGACGACTTTGAAAATCCTGAAGCGTTTCCAGTGAAGTGTGCCATATGTATCAGACGTTCAGCCAACGGTCCGTGGGGCTGAGACTACTGCACTATTAACTAATGTTAACAAATGAGACCTTAATGTAAAGTGTTACCGAACTTTCTAAAACAAGCCCATTCCACTTTCATATTTTGACAAATATGTACCGTACCACTCTTATATTCAGTTTCAGTTTGTCTTATATTCAGGGTCTAGACATTTACCTGTCAATAATACACCCGCAACAATAGGTGTCGCTAAATACGTGTCTAAGAGCCGTGTGACGGTCATGTTTGCATGCCAAACTTATTTTAAAATGTAAAACAGTACCCTGATTTCACTTCTACTGTTAATTTTGGTAGGCTACATGGTTTTCACTATGAGATGGATAGCCTAATTGTTTACATAATTCAGATGGGCTACAGCTTATTATTATGGTATGCCAAAAAGTGTTTATTTTTAAATGTGATCGTTTGTACATTTTACTAGTATTTACCATGCTTTCAATACAAAAATTTAAATATGTAAATATGAACATTTCTTTCAAATAAAAGCATTTTCTTAATAAAAATTTTTGGAAGATTTGGTCTTCAAAAAGGGGGGTGGTCTTATAATCAGGGTTGTCTTATATTCTGAACAATACGGTACACTTGGGCAAAACAGACTATATAGAAAATATAGAAAAACTTATACTGAAGACGACATTTGAGTCATATAAACAGACCATAATATCATAGAGAGTTATTTGACCTCCTAGCAATCACCCAGAACCCCCCTAGAAACCACTAATCAACATCCTAACAACCATTTTAAGCACCACTTTCTTCAGAAAATCTACTTCTACATATTATATTTCTCTTTTTAACACGAGTTGAATAGAGTGTGATCATCATTGATTCTATGTGCAGATGATCCGGCTGAATGACGACGGGCTGAAAAGCAGTCTGAGCTTTAATGAAATGGCACAAGCTGGGCCTCCTGCCTGCCGTTTGGTGCAAACCCATCATTTACTGTGCCAACCCCCTAATCTGAGCCTCATTAACCTAAGAGCGTCCCGCACGCCCGCCAGCCAGCCAACACAACGCAAAACAGCCTGTGAGTTATCGCTGCGCCTTCTGCCGGGATTTTCGGGATTTCCTCCAACTATTTTTGCTAATGGCTCTCTGCATCAGGAGAAAATGTGCATCAAGAAGCCTTCGGTGATTAAACGAGAGCGTGATTAAACTTCCGGAAATCTGCTGGAGTCTGCGTCAGAGTCTCAAGGGTTGATTACAGGGACGAACACAAAACAGACAATGCCAAGCTCCATAAATGGTGAAAACATATAAAAGTTTAAAAATAACATTGCTGGTTTAAATACCAAGGGTTGCAGTAAAAATTATTTTACCACTCATACAGTCATACAGATATTTGCTCATGTCCTTAGATGTTTGTATTGACATTTATATACACTCACCTAAAGGAATATTAGGAACACCATACTAATACTGTGTTTGACCCCCTTTCGCCTTCAGAACTGCCTTAATTCTACGTGGCATTGATTCAACAAGGTGCTGAAAGCATTCTTTAGAAATGTTGGCCCATATTGATAGGATAGCATCTTGCAGTTGATGGAGATTTGTGGGATGCACATCCAGGGCATGAAGCTCCCGTTCCACCACATCCCAAAGATGCTCTATTGGGTTGAGATCTGGTGACTGTGGGGGCCATTTTAGTACAGTGAACTCATTGTCATGTTCAAGAAACCATTTTGAAATGATTCGAGCTTTGTGACATGGTGCATTATCCTGCTGGAAGTAGCCATCAGAGAATGGGTACATGGTGGTCATAAAGGGATGGACATGGTCAGAAACATGGTTTCTCAGGTAGGCCGTGGCATTTAAACGATGCCCAATTGGCACTAAGGGGCCTAAAGTGTGCCAAGAAAACATCCCCCACACCATTACACCACCACCACCAGCCTGCACAGTGGTAACAAGGCATGATGGATCCATGTTCTCATTCTGTTTACGCCAAATTCTGACTCTACCATCTGAATGTCTCAACAGAAATCGAGACTCATCAGACCAGGCAACATTTTTCCTGTCTTCAACTGTCCAATTTTGGTGAGCTTGTGCAAATTGTAGCCTCTTTTTCCTATTTGTAGTGGAGATGAGTGGTACCCGGTGGGGTCTTCTGCTGTTGTAGCCCATCCACCTCAAGGTTGTGTGTGTTGTTGCTTCACAAATGCTTTGCTGCATACCTCGGTTGTAACGAGTGGTTATTTCAGTCAAAGTTGCTCTTCTATCAGCTTGAATCAGTCGGCCCATTCTCCTCTGACCTCTAGCATCAACAAGGCATTTTCGCCCACAGGACTGCTGCATACTGGATGTTTTTCCCTTTTCACACCATTCTTTGTAAATCCTAGAAATGGTTGTGCGTGAAAATCCCAGTAACTGAGCAGATTGTGAAATACTCAGACCGGCCCATCTGGCACCAACAACCATGCCACGCTCAAAATTGCTTAAATCACCTTTCTTTCCCATTCTGACATTCAGTTTGGAGTTCAGGAGATTGTCTTGACCAGGACCACACCCCTAAATGCATTGAAGCAACTGCCATGTGATTGGTTGATTAGAGAATTGCATTAATGAGAAATTGAACAGGTGTTCCTAATAATCCTTTAGGTGAGTGTATTCACATAATGTTTAATATACACATTGTCCTGTGTATATTTTGCTGCATATTATGACCAATCTACCTTATTTACAATTTTTATTCATTTATTTATTATGTTGCTGTTTTTTTTCTCCACTTACTGTTGCATGGCTGATTGTCTACATGAACGTTAAAAAGATGAGAAAATAATAATGTTTTTTACAGTGAGTGTCCATAGCTTGTTAGTTAGCTAGAAAAATAACTCTAAAGAGGAGTATTTTGTTTTTGTGTATAAATATTACATCTTCATTATATTTTTACTTAACCGGTTAGTGATGTTTTCATTATTTTATTTTTTATTTTATTATAAACATATTTTTATTAGAGCCATTGTTTAAATCTTTTATTTCAACCACAAATAGGAGTAGAAACATTATAGTTGTGTTATTTAAAAGTTCACTGTACTTTAAATGTTTGAAAAGGTCTGTTTTTATTTGATTGTTGATTATGAAATACATTTTAATTAAATAAAAACAGTAGAAAATACTACATAGTAAAAGTTAAAAGTTTTTTGAGCTTAAATAGCAGATTTATAGAAGTCTGATGAACTGTTTTATAGAAATAATGCCCCTTTTTACAAGATGTAAAAAATCAGGTGTCTCTGATGTCCCCAGAGTGTGTACGTGAAGCTCAAAATACCCCACAGATCATTTTTTATAGCATGTTAAAATTGTCACTTTCTGAGGGTGTGCAGAAACATGTCATTTTTGTGTTTGTCTCTTTAAATGCAAATGAGCTGCTGCTCCCCGCCCCCTTTCAGGAAGAGGGTGGAGCTTCAAGAGCTTGTGTTAGCAGCTCAGATGAACTCACGCAGATGCGCACTGAAAACATCAGAAACTGTTCAGCCTTTTATGATCAAACCGGAGTCGGACAATGATGGAGAGACTCAAGAAGAAGTGACAACATGTAGAATGAGACAGGATGTTTCTGAATGGTTAGTTGATGAATTTAACTTAATTTAGAAAGTTAACCATCTTTAAGTCATTGATTAGAATGTTCTGTCATGATAATCTATAAATCGCTCGTGTGGGAACTGTTGTAAATGAAAGCTCTAGCGTAAAGTTCTGCCAGGAAGATTCAATGTTATGTCACTCATCACATTCAGACCTATCCAATCATGCCCTAATTGTCAGAGTATAAAAGGTCGGTAATTACACAGATGCTGATGCCAACATTACCTCCATCCTCCCCACCACCACCAGGTCGGTCCCCGGTTATACCTCCCAGGGGGTCGGCTGCGCCCCTGCCTTCATCTTCAGGCAGGAAATGCAGAGTCTGTTACCCTCAGGACGAGGGTCTACGCCAAGAACCTCTAATTATAATACTTGCTGGTCTGCTAATAAACTTGCTATGTTATCGTACTTCATCTGGCCTCCCGAGTCATTCTGGTAGAACTGTGCGTTCACACCAGACACGACTTGTGCAAATAAATCAAGCTATTTGCGCGTAGTTGGACGCTTGAACATTTTGAGTTTACTCATTCATTCGCATGTGACTTTCCCTTCGCAACAGATGCGAATTCGCGTCATGGAAGGGGCTCATTCTGCCAGGCGGCTCGTCTCGTTGTGAAATGTTTGACATGGGTCTACATCGAGATCGAGACTACAAGCTAGTTAAAGCCGTATTTTTAAACGATCCATGTTCAAGAGTTTTATTTGTATGTGACAAATAAAACTCTTGAACATGGATCGTTTAAAAATACGGCTTTAACTAGCTTGTAGTCTCGATATGTATACATTATATATATATATATATATATATATATATAGCTAAAATTGAGTACATCACGTTTTTTACAACTTACTAGACTGTTCGACCTCCTCACTCACTTTCTTCTAAGCAAGATCCTTTTTATTCCTGTTTCTCTAAAGTATGAGGATGTATCGTACAGCTCCGGGTATCCACATATGATTTTGTCCTGATTGTTGTCACTACTAGAGCAAGCTCCTGATTGGTTAACGTGGCGTGAATATCCGCCAAAAGTTCAGATTTTTCAGCTCGTGCGATTCGCGTGAATCACGCGCTATATGCGTCAAACGCCCGGAACGCTCAAGTCGTGTCGTGTACTGAAAACTGCTGAAAATCATGCAATATC
Source organism: Paracanthobrama guichenoti (assembly GCA_018749465.1). Taxonomy (NCBI): domain Eukaryota; kingdom Metazoa; phylum Chordata; class Actinopteri; order Cypriniformes; family Gobionidae; genus Paracanthobrama; species Paracanthobrama guichenoti. Next base: position 34,746,791 of record CM031945.1, read on the forward strand.
CTTTTTATGTTTTAGAATAAATATATCAAAATATCCATAAAAACTAAATTGAATAAAATACTTCTCAGATACATTTCTTTTTAGCATAAAGTTGCATCAAAATTGTATTGTATTTAACAACTGTATGCATTTGAAATATAGAGATGGGTTCTGTTTTAATGTACCCGAGTGTACTTAAAATAAAAAGAGTTTAATACACAGGTTTGTGGCTCTTCATTTCTTCTTAATCACCCACTTGTAAACTTATGTTCACTGTTCTTTTTTATAAATACCTATAGTATTTGTATTAAATCTATATTCATGGAGTTGAATCGAGAATTGAAAATCAAATTGAGAATCAAAATCTAATTGATTTGAGAGCTTGTGAATCGATACCCAGCCCTAGAAAGTACCATGAAATACCCAATGCTGATATTTACGAGGTGGCTAATTCGTACGAATTTGTCCGACCTTACTAGTATGAATTTGTACGATTTGTCTAAACTGCAGTGACGGGTCGGTTTAGGGGAGGGGTTGGGGTAGGTCATTTGTATGAAATCATATGAATTGGTCCAAATGCGTACAGTTTAACCACCTCGTAAAATACACACGAATTGCTGTGAGATTGGGTTGGAATGCCACAATACTTCAAATTATTTATCAGTGACATTGTCACGCTTTTATATACACAACTAAATAATCTAATTTCCTGCACAATAGCACTGTAATCATTAAAAATAACGTTATTTTCAGTTTTCAGCTAAATTAAAACTCTGGTTTCGGTGTATCACTAAAAAAAAAATCATCAAAAATGATGAAAACTATATAAAAAGCAGGCACATTTTGAGCCGCACACATACAGTCGTTCACCTAAATGACCCCCTGCTGCATGATGAGAGTGACCTTTGACCTGTGAGACGGTGTGTTGCACCATATGGCAGCAACAGTGCAGCGGGAGGAGGGTGTTAACTGAATAACCAACACAATGAGTGTGTGCGATGCACAGAAGACACCCGAGGGACACGGAAAGAAACGGTGGAGAGGGCAATTATTCTCACACCGAGCAAAAAAATGTGTCGCATGTCTGAAAAAAAAAACACAATCGCACAATGGCAAGCAATTATATTCTGCATAAATGAAGCCTATTTTTGGACCATTAAGACGAGGTTTGTTTTGCATCGTGACATTATTTTCATGACAGTTTAACACATTTCATCCCAAATTCTCATTACTGTAAATTCGAATAACACACAGACTGTCCGTCTCGCTCTCTCATCATGTGTCAGACTTCATGATGAATGGTGTGTGTGTGTGTGTGTGTGTGTGTGTGTGTGTGTGTGTGTGTGTGTGTGTGATATCATATCAGACTGTTTAACTCGTTGTGAAACTCTAGCTACACAAGCGGTTTCTGATGTCGACACACACACACACACACACACCAGTCCCAAGCAAAGGATTCAGATAAACTTCACTGAACAAACACACACACACACACACACACACACGTTTTATCATCATCACAGCTCAGAGCTCCTGAATATTTGAGTAGCTGAAATGTTTTACAAACAAATACCATCAGATGGCATATACAGCGTAACAAATAGACTGTCTTCATGTGGTCTAATCAGTAATACCACAGTGTTCTATAGCACAGATTTGAATGTTTACCATATTAATTTACCATGTTACCTCAAGGTACTTAAAGAATACCATGGTACTACCCCTAAACATGGCCAAAAACATACACAAATACCAGGGTATGCTGATGTACACCAAGGTCCAGAGAGATTGCCATGTACATTTACCATGGTATTTAAAAGAACACCACTCTCAATTGGTTCTGTATGTTCCAGTCAGAGTATCAGATAGTAATACCATGGTATTTTGATACATTTATATAGCCCTGAATGCTTAACATATCTGTATACCATGTTACTTCAAGGAATCTCAAAGAATATCATGGCACTACCAGAATATTACCATGGTATACATGCCCAGAAAACATGTTTTTACTATAGTGCATGTTTAGAAAACACATTCTGAATGACTACCATGGTGTTTCAAAGAATACCACTCCCTATTGGTTACTGTCCTTATATGGTCCAATCAGAGAATCCCATAAAGAAATAGCATGGCTTCTTTAATACCATAGTACTTAATGTTTACCATATTCTCACACCAGTGTACTTCAGAATACCCTATGCATGGCCAAATGCCACAGTATTCCCATGGTACGTGTCCAGAAAACATGGTGATGTTGTCTAAAAGGGATGTGGGTCTGACCTGCAGTCTCCTGCGCCTGATTATTCCCGAATCATCCATGTCGTGTCCGTTAGAGATGCTGCTGTGTGGATCAGAAGAGCCTCAGTCCGCTCGGATCCATCGGGACTTTGTTATCCGGATGCCACGCGCTGCGCTCTCGTCATTTTCCAGCTCATATCGCGCATCGGAGAGGCTGGACGAGGGAGGATTCGCAACACTCGCATCCCGCAGGAAAATCTGAAGTGAACGCTCGATTCACGACGCCACGCTCATGACGTCATAAAGGAACGTGCTGCGAGATCAACGCGTCCGCTCCTTTTAGCATCAACATCTCTCTCTCTCTCTCTCTCTCTCTCTCTCTCTCTCTCTCTCTCTCTCTCTCTCTCTCTCTCTCTCTCATTCATGTCATCCTCTCTATCGCTCAGGGATGTTTTACTGTATCCTCTTCTCGCCCCTCCTTCTCCTCCACACACCGTGTGCGTCTTTAAACCTCGTGAGCTGCGTTTAAGGCGTGTATTTTGAGCATTATATGTTTGTGAGCAGCATTCATTAATATTCTGGGCACACACACAACTCCCATAATGCTGTCTAGATAGGAAGCTCAATACATTTTGGGACACAACCAACAGTTCAGTTCAGTGGACATCTGTTTTCTGTTTATCACATGCTAATGTCTGAGTTTTGAACTTCCTGAAAGAAAACTTGTATTGTAATATAAGCTGAATGCATTATTAATGAATAGGCCTAAATGACCTCACACCATAACAGTTCGACTGTGGGGGCTCAGGAGGTGGACGAAGGGTGGAGTAGGTGGTGGAAGCGCCCATGGAGGAGTGGATGGTGGAAGAATCCATGTGTAACCAGTCCTACTCGAAACGTGGTCTCTGGCATGGGAAGCGGAAGTGCTAACAACCTCTAACGCAGCTGTAGCCCCTCGAACCGCCCGCCCGCTTTAACATCAGTCGCTATAGAGCGCCTCTTGAGATCAGGGGAGTGAGGTTTACGCGCACAGCTCTTACTGGCCTACATCCATTACACTCACCCCCCTAATCCGGGTCACGGCACCAAATGTAACTGGTATTACTCGACCCGCTCCAAGCGGGATACGAAACAGGCTCTCTGGTGTGGGAGGCGGGCATGCTAACAAGGACACTAAAGACGACAGCCACTAGCGTCAGTCACCAGACGTGTAGCGCTCTTACTGACCTACATCCGTTACACATAAAGGAGCAGACAGTAGACGAGAGCCCAGAGCACAGTGGGAGGCAGCCAGGAGGAAGGTCACCCACATGACTGAAGAGCTGGAGCCATGACTGAAACTTGAGCCTGACCGATTGAGGTGATGCAGGGAGATGGTGAGTCCCAGGCAAAGTCAGATGGACCGAGAGACCTGGGCGACATCGATAGACACAGGGGCCAAGGCAGAGTCCTGGAAACGAGCAACCAAGGTGGAGCCTGGGGGCCTGTGGACAGAGGCGATGCCGGCATAAGTACTGCGGTGAAGCTTGAGGGATGGAGGATCCTGACAGAGCCGTGGGGTGGAGGGCTGGAGCACAGCAGACAACCCGGAAGTCTGTGGCGATGGTGTGGCGATGACTGACCCAGGTGAAGCCAGTGGGACAAGAAGCCAGGGTGTAGTCGACTGGTTGATGGTCTGAGGTGGAGGAGTGACCGGTTTCATTGAAAGCAGCAGAGGTTTGTGTGTGGGAATCAGGGTGGGAAGTGTTACCTCTGAACTCCAGTCTATAAACCAATCATTCTCCAATCATCTCCACTAACACTCCCACTGGCTCGGATGTGATGGCTGGCTCACACACCTGGACAGCCGGGACCTTCAACGCTGCTGGCTCAGGCTCCGAAGCGGGCATTGGCTGGGGTCTCTCGGCCTGCAAGGGGCTCTGGCTCCATCTCCGCAGTGGGCGTGGGCGTTGGGTCTGGCTCTGAGGTGGTGATAGATGGTAAGTGGGGCTAGACGCTGACGGTGGGATCCTCTTCTACCTTGCCCACTGTAAAAGAAGATCTTTCCACCCATAAGGCGAAGTTGATATACTCAGCCACCGTCCAGCAGGAGTTTCCTCTCGCAATCACCATCCGGCTCTCGCCGTCGAGTCTGACCCAGACCCCCTCCATGAGCGTGATGTTGCTGCAGATGCTCAGAAACATTGTCTAATACAGTTCATAGATATGGGAAGAAGAAGGTGAACATTTAAAAGACATTAATCAAATAAACAAACTGAAAGTAAACATGCAGGCAGCCCCTCATGGACGACTGCTGCGCACACACATAATAAAACACAACGTAAATTCCAGGCCTGGTCCTCTCTCGTCCTTCACTGTCGTTGCTCCTCCTTTTATGCGCCCAAGCTCCTCCGTGAGACACGAGACCACCGGCCTCGCTCCGTTCTCACGGTCCCTCTGCCTCGTCCTGCTTGCCACACGTTGGAAGATGCTCAGAAACTCCTCTACGTACTCTACGTACATGTCTCTGCCATTGAAAAAAAAAAAAAAGTTGTAGCCCTTGAGTACTTATGGAGGCAATCTCCATGCTTATGAGGTCTGGTATTCTGTCGCGACCAGGTCCTGGTGAGGATGATGAAAAAGGTTCTAATAAACAAAAGGTTCTTTAAAACAAACTCAAGAAATCCATGACACATTCACACAATACCAGACAACAACTGAATGGAAAGGGGGAACTGAAATACACAAGGTAATAAAACTCAAATGACAAACAGATGATGATGATTTAATCATACTCCATGGAAAAAACAAGGAGCGGGAAACTGGAACAAAGGAAAACAGGTAAGTCCATGAAAAACAAAACAAAACAGGCAGTTTGTGACAATAATGGCTCGTTTCCACTGAGCGGTACGGTTCAGTACAGTTCGGTCCGGTATGCAATTTTTGCCGTTTCCATTGTCAGAAGTTGCGAATGGTACCCTAATACCAAACCATACCGTACCACTTTTTTTTGCACCGTTCCATTGTGCTACCTAGCACAGTAGTCCGGTACTAAAGGGTGGAGCTAGACTCACTGCAGAACTTTGATTGGTTGACAGAGAATCGTCACTTGAACCAGTCTCTTCTGATGAGCTCCTGATCACACAGAAGAACAGGACATGAAAAGCGTAAGATGACAGAATTACAAAAGGTCTTATTCTGTGCTAAATCTCTTCATGTTTTCATTGTTGGACTCGGATCAGAATGCGACCGAGCATTGCGTAATATTGAGCACCAGAGGATTCGTTTATGATCTTGCTGTTTTTACATAACATACGGTGTCACATCAATACAGCGTTCTCTGACATCACTGATCCGTACAGGCCAGACGCTGCGCTGGGATCAGGCCTGATCGGACTGATCTCACTCACTGATCCCTGATTCACAGATGCTGCATGACACACTACAGCAGACTTCTGTCACAACAGCATGCTACCATACATACCGTGGTTTGTGCATTTTCTGCATGCATGATCTCAAACTGAGTAAGTTGCTGCATCCTAATGAACTTTTCTTTGTTATTTATTTTATTATTTATCAAAGCTACAAGAACAAGGGGTATTAAATAGTTAAATTTTTAACAAAATTAGCTGCCAGAAGAGAAGACAAAAATACAAAACATTCAGCAAAGTTTTCAGCCTTTTTTTAGTTTGTTCCAAACGTTAATTTCATCTCATTTATTTAATCTCATATTAATGTATATTGTATTTTCTATATGCTCCAGTTTTCTGATAATATAGATCCAAATGCTGCCTTCACATGCACAATATGAGTTTCCTAGGTAAAACTTACACATGAACGCCTTTTCAATTGAATGCGATAAACTCGTAATCACGACTTCAGAAGTGGGAATTATCACATTTAAAGACAACATAAATCCTTCCAAAATAATCTTTAGTAAATACAATGGTAAAACAAATGTTTCCAGTGCACAAAATTCAGAGGTATATGAAATGTTCAGATTAAATCTTTTCAAAACATGCTTAACTGGATAAATATTTTGTAGGACACTTCTTTCATTTTGTTATTAATACAAACGTTCCAATAGATATTACCAAATAAAGCACAACAACGAGTTTGAGGTGTTGACTTGGCCTCCAAATTCCCCAGATCTCAATCCAGTCGAGCATCTGTGGGATGTGCTGAACAAACAAGTCCGATCCATGGAGGCACCACCTCGCAACTTACAGGACTTAAAGGATCTGCTGCTAACATCTTGGTGCCAGATACCACAGCACACCTTCAGGGGAGTCTGTTGGGAGTCCAACAGAATATTAGGATCATTATGGTCATAATGTTATGCCTGATCGGTATATATATACAAACCCGATTCCAAAAAAGTTGGGACACTGTACAAATTGTGAATAAAAACAGAATGCAATGATGTGGAAGTTTCAAATTTCAATATTTTATTCAGAACACAACATAGATGACATATCAAATGTTTAAACTGAGAAAATGTATAATTTTAAGGGAAAAATAAGTTGATTTTAAATTTCATGGCATCAACACATCTCAAAAAAGTTGGGACAAGGCCATGTTTCCCACTGTGTGGCATCCCCTCTTCTTTTTCTAACAGTCTGCAAACGTCTGGGGACTGAGGAGACAAGTTGCTGAGACAACTGTCCCAACTTTTTTGGAATGTGTAGCTCTCATGAAATCCAAAATGAGCCAATATTTGGCATGACATTTCAAAATGTCTCACTTTCAACATTTGATATGTTATCTATAGTCTATTGTGAATAAAATATAAGTTTATGAGGTTTGTAAATTATTGCATTCTTTTTTTATTCACAATTTGTACAGTGTCACAACTTTTTTGGAATTGGGTTTGTATTAGGGAGCTATCCTCATGCATGTGTGAATAATCTTGCTGCTTTGTTCCCAGTGATTGTTATAATGACTGAATTTTTTGGAATCGGGTTTGTATATATAGTATTTTTGAAACAATAACTGGTTTGATGAAATAAATATTAAACATAATGAGGTACTGTGATGGCAATGTGTCAAACAATGTGCATACTGGGTTTTGTTTCTCATGTCATAAGTACATATTATCATATTATAGTGCACTGTATGTATACAGTGGCAATATATTTGTTTGGGAAGCACATTACTTTAATAACAGTCTGGAGCATCTGCTCTTCTGTAAAACATCTAACTGAACAAAGCAGGGTCCCGTGGGGCGTCCCAACATAGAAACAGATGTAAGCGGTGTGAAAAGATGTTGCTCTGTTCTGAACATTAAACGTTTGACACGCTATCCTCCTATAGTGACATCACCACAGACAGTCTCATCAATAAGTCATGGTTGAATCACATGCCTGTAATGATTCACGGCACAGTGACTATCTGTGTTCCAGTATATTGTGAGACTCTTCTCAGAAGATATTGATGGTGATTACTATAATAGGTCAGAATGCATCACAACCAAATGCACTGCAAAAATCACCATTTTGCCTTGTTTTCCAGTAAAAAGGTCGGAAAATGTAAAGCAAAGTTGTATTGTAAATTTCAGGCCTGTTTTCAGAGTTCTTGAAAATAAGTGTATTTAGTCTTGTCCTGATGGCAAATATATTTTAATCTGTTAACTGTCACCCCCTTTTTGAGCACAGATCTGAACTTAGAAGGCTGTGATTCATGAATGCTTTGGAAAACTCTCTTTTTAAAGAAACACTCAGCAGATTATTGCTGAAGTGAAAACACTTAAAAAAAAATGAAAGTGTAAAAAAAGTTGTTGACGTTTAGATTTACTGTACAGCAAATTAAGTGATGTGTATCACTTTAAACACTTTAGTTTATGGTCCAATTCTCACTATTAACTAGTTGCTTTAGCATGCATATTACTATGATATTGACTGTTTATTACGACTTATAAAGCTCATATTAATGCCTTATTCTGCATGATCATATTCTACATCACTTAATATAAACCGAACTACTTTACTTAAAGGAGTGGTTGATTATGATTTTGCTTTTTTAACTTTAGTTAGTGTGTAATGTTGCTGTTTGAGCATAAACAACATCTACAAAGTTACAACGCTCAAAGTAAAGAGAGATATTTTCTTTTAAAGAAATCAAAATTTTTAAGAACTACAACAAATGGCTGGTAGGGACAACAACAAGCTTCTTCCTGGGTTAGTGACATCACTAACCTTAAAATTTACATAAACCCCACCCCCGGGAACACACAACAAAGAGGGTGAGGCCATGTTGAGAAGAGGAAGCGTTGTTCTAGTCGAGCACATTTGGGAGTCGCTCAAGCTGTCACATCCGTCTTTTATTGCAATACAGTACGAACACAAATGCAATAGCATATCATAAAAGCAAGATGACAACATAAGTTATAACTGTAATTAAACTAAACTATACCTGTTCTCTCTTCATGCAGCAGATATTCTCTGGCTCTGTGCATTTTACAACAATTCCCACTCGAGTGATTTATAGATTATCATGACAGAATATGTAAATCAATGACTTGAAGATGGTTAACTTTTTTTTTAATTAAGTTAAATTCATCAACTAACCATTCAGAAACATCCTGTCTCATTCTACATGTTGTCACTTCTTCTTGAGTCTCTCCATCATTGTCCGACTCCGGTTTGATCATAAAAGGCTGAACAGTTTCTGATGTTTTCAGTGCGTGTCTGTGTGAGGTAATCTGAGCTGCTAACACAAGCTCTTGAAGCTCCATCCTCTTCTTGAAAGGGGGCCGGAAGCAGCAGCTCATTTGCATTTAAAGAGATACACAAAAACAGGCGCGTTTTTACTCACCCTCAAAAAGTGAGAATTTTAACATGTTGTAAAAATGATCTGTGTGGGATATTCTGAGCTAAGACTTCACATACACACTCTGCGGACATCAGAGACTTATTTTACATCTTGTAAAAAGGGGCATTATAGGACCCCTTTAACAAAACTGTTTTGAGTTTAGTGAGGCAAAAGTCTTAGTTAATAGTAAATTGATAATGACAGTTGGACCATAATCTGTATGACCGTATTTTTGCATACAAAATATTTACACTATATTGCACAATTTTTTGGGATGCCTGTCTTTACATGCACATGAACTTTAATGACATCCCATTCTTAATCCGTAGGGTTTAATATGGAGCTGGCTCACCCTTTGCAGCTATAACAGCTTTAACTCTTCTGGGAAGGCTTTCCACAAGGATTAGGAGTGTGTTTATGGGAATTTTTGACCATTCTTCTAGAAGCGCATTTGTGAGGTCAGGCACTGATGTTGGACGAGAAGGCCTGGCTCGCAGTCTCCGCTCTAATTCATCCCAAAGGTGTTCTGTCGGGTTGAGGTCAGGACTCTGTGCAGGCCAGTCAAGTTCCTCCACACCAAACTCGCTCATCCATGTCTTTATGGACAATGCTTTGTGCACTGGTGCACAGTCATGTTGGAACAGGAAGGAACAAATTCTGTTGCATTATTTTCCTGTTAACACTGTGAAGCTGCTTTGAAACAATCGGCATTGTAAAAGTGCTATATAAATAAAGGTGACTTGACTTGACTTAAAAAAAAATTCAAAAACAAAAAGATGTATTTGCTTGAGAAAAACAATAAATACATTCAATTTATGTGTGAGTATTCAAGATTAGTGCCCTCTGCTGGGAGTTAAAAAAAGGAAAACTGATGTAATGCCCTGTTATGACCACTAGATTCCTATATAACTCTATATAAAGTGGCTTATACATTCTCTAGTGTTTATAGACATAAATACTTGTTTTTATTAAGTTGTGGATTTGGATTTATACTTGGATTTGGATAGAATTTTTTGTCAAGGTTTAGATGTTAAATCTTTTATGTTGATTTGAAGTGTCAGTTTTTGCATTCATTTTACATTCAAACCTGAGCAGAGAGGAGAACATTTTGAACATATAACATCAAAATTCAATAGAAATGTAACAACAATTAACAGGTGTTTCATCACAGCATAATAGATCTGATTTTAACCTCTTATTTGAGACTTTTGGCTCAATTTTACTACACTGATATAGCCTCACCAGTTCATTTGTATGTGTATAATATTGTGGTTTGTGTGTGTGTCTCTGAGTGTGTTTACATGAGTGTGTGTTTGAGTGTTTGTGTCTGTTTTGAACTCTTGATGTTTTAGAGTGTAACCTCTTCCGATGAAGCAAAAAAAAATTTAATTTTAAAATATTGATGAATCTCTGTTTATCTAGACATTAGGAGACATCTGGATGCTCGTTTATAATTGGCTGGTTTTCAGGTAGTTTTTGAGCTCCAGACAGCAACGTTTACATGGACACTTTCTGATTCAATCTGAATAAATTAATTCTGACTGATGATCCAGAACAGAGTGTTTACATGAATGATGAATAAAGATGTGCGCGTTTATATTTCACAAGCTTCTGATCGGCATGCGCACACACGAGTTTCCCGCCATTGTTGCACCATACCATTTTCTTTGTTTTAAAAAGCTTGTCCACACTGAATGCATTTTTGCTTTGAAAATTCAAAAGAATGGGGAATGGGGGTCGCGTTTTTAAGAGTTGAACTGATTTTTAGAATGACAGGACACTCATTTATGACAAGAAGAACAGCTAGTTTTGACATCATTACGCTATTTATATACGTCATTCTGTCACAGTGATGTTCTGTTTAGTTTCATTATCATGGAATTTGTTTGTTTTCAGATGTCACGTTTCTTTGTTCAGTTTCCCGCCACTCGTCTGTCTCCCTGGTTACGTCATTGAGTTCATTTAGTTCAGCTGTGTCCTGTTAATCATCTCGTTTCTGTTTGCTATTTAGTTCTCCCCTTTCTTTGTCCGATCACCGTTATGATAGATGTGTTGTGCTTTTGCATGTTTTTAGTTTGAGTGAGATTAAACTACTATTTGAACTGTACCTGCCTGTCTTCGTCTTCCTGCCTGCACAAACCTGTGACATGTCCTCTCGATCGGATTACAAAAGGAATAAACCACCCCTTACAATCCGAATGAAATATTAATCAGATCTGGCCAATTAATTCCAGTTGAGGTGGTTACATGTGCCTTTTTTTATTCCGATTGTGCTTCTATTCTGATTACAGTCGGATTATTAGGGTCCTTATGTCCACTGAAGAGTCTCTGTCCATGGTGCTGATCACAAGAACAACTGCCTTTACTGTCACATAACTGATCTCAACCCTTCACACTTAAAGTGTGTGTATGTCATTATATTAGAAAACAAAACATCAAAGCTTCAGCACAAATGTTTGAAATGCTAAAACAATATATGAAGTGTTGAAAACGAAGACAAGATAGATAGATATAGATAGATAGATAGATAGATAGATAGATAGATAGATAGATAGATAGATAGATAGATATAGATAGATAGATAGATAGATAGATAGATAGATAGATAGATAGATAGATAGATATAGATAGATATTGTTACAAATATAGAGAGATTATATCAACCCAATTAAAAGTTTCACAGGTGTTTATGATGTGAGTGTTAACACTAAAATTGTAAACGATCATTATACGGCATGAATGGAAGTATTGCATAGGTTGCTTTTAAAAGGTGATCTAATTTTGACTAAATCATTAACTATAGTTCATTATTCAGTCAGAAGCTTGGTCAACTTTTAAAAGCAACCTATTATTACTTCTCTTCCTTTGAAACCAATTCACTGTGATTTCTTGTTGCACCGCTGCATCAATAGGAAGAGTTATAATAATATGAATGTTCCAAACCAAAGTGAACACTGATCACCATAATGGTGAGTTGTTGTTTTTTTGCTTGATAAAATGGCACTCAAACCAATCAATTAATCTTAACTTGGGAACAAGGCATAGTATGTGAATAGTACAGATTACTACATTTTTACAATTAAGACATTGAATAAAGTTAACTAAAAAGTGTTAGTTAGAATCACTGTTGGATTTTACAATGTGTGTGTGTGTGTGTGTGTGTGTGTGTGTGTGTGTGTGTGTGTGTGTGTGTGTGTGTGTGTGTGTGTGTGTGTGTGTTTGTAAATGGTATCATTTGACGTATTGGGATTTCTGTGATGCTCACACTGACGTCTTGAAGTTGAGCTAGTAGTCCAGCGCAAATGAAGAGAAAACGCACAATCCTTCAGGCCTACTGCCAGAGACACAGGCTGAGGATCTTACTCCAAATGCACACACACACACACACACACACACTCAAGCTGTTGATTCATGAGTAACGCTCAGTGCAGACGGACATCATTCATTACGTATTCAGTGACAAATATTGTTCTTAATGGCAGAATGAATCAGTGCTCCCCTATGAGACATATAGGTGAATGATTAGCGTCATATATACATTCTGTCATCATAAATTACGTACTGCGTATTGAAACATTCCATGTTATGACTGAAAACGAGACAATTCATTTTTGAATATATAGCAAATAAAAAGCACATTTCCACCACATAAGAAAAAATCATGCTTTGGTCTAAATTATGCACATTAAAAGTAAAAATGATGGCATACTATGTCATAATTTATGTCATAGTTATGGCTTAGCATGTTATAATTATACTTAGAATGTCATAATTATGATTAACCAAAGCATGACTTTTTATCTTATGTGGCGTAAATTGGCTCCCATACATTTGAGATTTACCGCAGAGGAAAAGATTTTCAGTGAATATTGAGTTAAATTTGTTACCCACACAAAGCATCATGACTTCAGAAGAAGGTGCAGAAGAACTGTTCAAAGCCTGCTGTAGAACTTGTAATTACAAAATGTAAACTCCTAATTTTGTGAGAGCTACGACTTACGACAGCTGTTCCACCTGACCACTGCAGATTTAAAGGGCTAGTTCACCTAAAAATGAAACTTCATCCTAGGTGTACATGACATTCTTCTTTCAGGCGAATACAATCAGAGTTATATTAATAACTGTCCTGACTAATCCAAGCTTTATAATGGCAATGAATGGGTATTTCAGTCCATAAAAGTGCATCTATCCATCATAGAACTGCTCCACACGGCTCCAGGGGGTTAATAAAGGCCTTCTGAAGCGAATCAATGGGTTTTTGTAAGAAAAATATCCATATTTATAACTTTATAAAATAAAATATCTAGCTTCCGGAGACAGCCTTCTGTATTCAACTCACGCAGAAAGTGTAGCGCCTCTCATTGTTCAAATTGCTTATGCCGGTTTAACACTGCACGCGCAACAATGTCAGAAGAAAAGGTGCAGTGCTGTCACTGGGGCGGTACCCTAAGTAACAAAACCGAAAAGGTACTTGTACCTTTAAGGTACTAATACGCTCTCTTAAAGTACTGATATGTACCTTTAAGGTACTAATATGTACCATTTAGGGGTGAGTAAGGTACAAAGATGTACCTTTTCACTTTTGTACCTTAGGATACCGCCCCAGTGACAGCACTGCACCTTTTTTTCTGACAGTGAAGCAGTGTGGTGGCAGCGCAGAAGCTGTGCGTATGGAGAGCGGTGTGTGTATTGCAAATACAGACGAATATCGTTCATTCTGTCACTTTTCCGGTGTTCTCCTCCGACCCCTGTCTGTCTCTTGCTTTGATTTATGATGGGCAGCATACAAACCCAATTCCAAAACAGTTGGGACACTGTACAAATTGTTAATAAAAAAAGAAGCCATATCTAAACATGATCCAGAAGCGCAGGCGTTTTCTCTGGGCCAAGGCTCATTTAAAATGGATTGTGGCAAAGTGGAAAACTGTTCTGTGGTCAGACCAATCAAAATTTGATGTTCTTTTTGGAAAACTGGGACGCCATGTCATCCGGACTAAAGAGGACAAGGACAACCCAAGTTGTTGTCAGCGCTCAGTTCAGAAGCCTGTATTAGACAAGAATGGGACAACATTCCTATTCCTAAACTTGAGCAGCTTGTCTCCTCAGTCCCCAGACGTTTGCAGACTGTTAGAAAAAGAAGAGGGGATGCCACACAGTGGGAAACATGGCCTTGTCCCAACTTTTCTGAGATGTGTTGATGCCATGAAATTTAAAATCAACTTATTTTCCCCTTAAAATGATACATTTTCTCAGTTTAAACATTTGATATGTCATCTATGTTGTGTTCTGAATAAAATATTGAAATTTGAAACTTCCACATCATTACATTCTGTTTTTATTCAGTTTGTACAGTGTCCCAACTTTTTTGGAATCGAGTTTGTATATCTGCTGCAAATGCGACAGTGTTCCCCTCTGTCCCAAACACACATGCATATAACATGCTGTATATAAGTAGTTCACATGATAAAAGTAACCTTAAAGTTACGATATGACTCTAGTTTTAATTATTTAAACATGCCTTTGAAGTTGGTGCCAAAACTGCCAGTGATGTGTATTTTATTTAATTTTTTTCACAGCGCTGGATGTCATATGGTGATGGTGAAACACACAGAACACTTCACTCCATGATTTCATGATCATATTTTTGATGCATTCCAATGTAAATCTGCTGTGCATAAGTTGCACTGACTTGTTTGGTGAAAATAAAACAAATAAAAATTGTTTCAACAGCATGTGTGTGTGTATCTGCAAATACTTCTGTGCATGTGAACAATCTGAAGAACATTATTACACATTTTAGTATTATGGCAAAGCATGCTAAAGATAAACGTGCTTTTCATTGTGCCCGACAGTGTAGTTAGTTAGTTAGTTAGTTAGTTAGTTAGTTGGTTGGTTGGTTGGTTGGTTGGTTGGTTAGTTAGTTAGTTAGTTAGTTAGTTAGTTAGTTAGTTAGTTGGTTGGTTAGTTAGTTGGTTGGTTGGTTGGTTGGTTGGTTGGTTGGTTAGACAAAAATCTGGTAATATGAATGAAGTGTGTGCTATTTCGTGCAAATGTTTGATTTTAATAATGCTGTATGTAGTTTTGGTTGCAGTGCTTCATTTTGCAAGATATACGAGGTATTTTGCAGTTTGGGTGTGTGGTTTTGGGAATTGTCTTACGTATTTTGATAAAACCAGCCATCGATTTGCTTCAGAAGGCCTTTATTAACCCCCGGAGCCGTGTGGAGCACTTTTATAATGGATGAATTAAAATAATACATTTTGGGCTGCCATTACAGCTTGGATTAGCCAGGACTTTTTTAAATATAACCCAGATTGTGTTCGTCACATTCACCTAGGATGACTTGAGTAAATCTTGGGTGAGTAAATCATGGGCTGATTTTCATTTTTGGGTGAACTAACCCTTTAAGGTGTGTTCGGCTTAAAGCGCCGCTGTGCGGTCCTATCGGTGTGTGCCGCGAGCGATTCCAATATGGACTATTTTTACTGGCCTTGATTTTTGGCAACCGAATTTATGTCTGTTTTCGTTATATCATATTAAGGGGGAAGCACACACCTGCTTTCTGTTCGACAGATAGAAAATTATTCTTCATTCTGAGTGATCTGTCGCTCCGTCAGGCGTCAACTCGTCTTCTCTCCTGAGGATGTGTCATTAGTGGAAAACAGACGAGACTCGCTGTGTGAAGAAAGACAGAAATAAAAACTGCTCTTTCTGTGTGTCCCGGTTTCCTCCAGCCGGCTCTGGTCCTATGGGAACGGTGACCTTGGTTCCTGCTCTCTGATTGGCTGGAATCTCATCTGCGCGGGCTCAGCTGTCAGACCGGTATGTTTTTATTTATTTACTTTTTATTCAAAGAACAATAACATATAATGTATCAAGAAACCGTATAAAAAAAAAAAAAAAAAGATAATTTACAATAAATAAATAAAACATTTGAAAAAATTCAGAGCAACAACAGAAACTGCATACAAATGCATACATCCATAGATAAAAATCCAACAAATATATTATAAAGTTTGCAAGCTTTCTTATTCAGAGAGTCTCTGATACTGTCAATAATATACACATTTCATATTGTTTCTTACTGATGAATTTACACTTATGAATGTGTGATCTGCAGTCAGTCATGTTCCTGGGCTCCGCAACACGTCACAGTTCAGCCTCTCGATGGCTCTGCTTTCCGCCACTGTGCACGCGCGCCCTCTTCTGGCCATAGTTGGCACGCCTCTGACGCCCTAAAGCGAAAAATTAAGATATTTTATGACAATTAAACACTTAATTATGATAATAATGTAAATCATGTTTTATTATATTGAACTCAAATATGTTTGTGATATATTGTATATTATTTAATATTATCAAAAATAATATGAGACTGATATATTATTTAAAATGTAGAGCATTAAATTATACATAATTGCAGTATTATATTGTTTGCTTCGTTTTCTTTATGCCATATTTGTCTTTATGACTTTTCTTCATGAGATTCACAGATAAACCATCCGTGTGTCTGCCAGAGCAGTTTAAACTATTTTAAAACTGAATGATAAAGAAAATTCATGTTTTTTCTTATTGGTCAAATCTGACTGAAATTTATATATATATATATATGTTTTTAATTGTAACTGAAGGCTAAAGCAAAGATGAGCTCACAGTGTGTGTGAAAGATGAGTGTGTGTGAGAGAGAGAAAGAGAGTGTGTGTGTGTGTGTGTGTGTGTGTGTGTGTGTGTGTGTGTGTGTGTGTGTGTGTGTGTGTGTGTGTGTGTGTGTGTGTGAGAGAGAGAGAGAGAGAGTGTGTGTGTGTGTGTGTGTGTGTGTGTGTGTGTGTGTGTGTGTGTGTGTGTGTGTGTGTGTGTGTGTGATGTGTGTGTGTGTGTGTGTGTGTGTGTGAGAGAGAGAGAGAGAGAGAGAGAGAGAGAGTGTGTGTGTGTGTGTGTGTGTGTGTGTGTGTGTGTGTGTGTGTGTGTGTGTGTGTGTGTGTGTGTGTGTGTGTGTGTGTGTGTGTGTGTGTGTGTGTGTGTGTGTGTGTGTGTGTGAGTGTGTGAGTGTGAGAGAGAGTGTGTGTGAGAGTGAGAGAGAGAGAGAGAGAGAGAGAGAGAGAGAGAGAGAGAGAGAGAGAGAGAGTGTGTGTGTGTGTGTGAGAGAGAGAGAGAGAGAGAGAGTGTGTGTGTGTGTGTGTGTGTGTGTGTGTGTGTGTGTGTGTGTGTGTGTGTGTGTGTGTGTGTGTGAGAGAGAGAGAGAGAGAGAGAGAGAGAGAGTGTGTGTGTGTGTGTGTGTGTGTGTGTGGTCCGTCTAGTCAGGCAGTAAAGCAGCTTGGCCTGCAGAATGAGAATGAGAGAATCAGTTTAATTCAGAGCCAGAGACAGACTGATTATCTGCAGCAGGTCAAACGAACGAACAAATGAATGAACACAGGACAGATTTACTGCTTAGCTCACATACAGACACACGTTACAGCATCTGCGTACAGAGACAAACACACAACTATCCATTACCATTACTGTTGAGTTGTGTTGCAGAGCTCATTCATGAGCTGAAGGATCTGACGTCACTGTGATCTGATAGTTGTGTGTTTGTCTCTGTGCACAGATGCTGTAACAGGTGGCATTGAGTGACCACAGCGCTCAGACAGTCCAATAATCCCTTCAGGACACGTCTGAGGTGTGTAAACACAGATGAAAGACATACTACACCTGCTGACTAACAGATGTGACCTATTAATGTGACCATATCACTGTTTCTAGACTCACGGTTTTGAAATTAAACATACTATACATACTATATCTCACATAAATGTGAATATAATGTATTAAAAATCCACAGACTTATATTAAAGGAACCTGAACCATATTCAGTGACTAGAAGATCACTGTGTCGCAAGAGTGAAGGATAGTTTAGGTGCAGTGTGTGAATTTTAGCGGCATCTAGTGGTGAGGTTGTGAACTGCAAACACACACCGCTTACTCCTTCCTTTCAGAGCACATAGAGAAGCTACGGGGCCGACACAGGATAAAAATGTTGTAGGCGGTGAGAGCAGAGAGTGACTAGCGCTCTGTAGAGAAGTTTGTCCGTTTAGGGCTACCGTAGAAACATGACGGCGCAAAATGGCTCCTTCACTGTAAGGAGACCCGCGGTGTGTGTAGATAGAAACGGCTCATTCTAAGGTAATAAAAACATAAAGATCTTTATACACCACTGAAAACATAGCTATGTATATTACATTGCATTTCTGTCAAGAAATCCTCATGAATACTACACACTGCACCTTTAATTAATGTGATTTTTATGTTTTTTTGATCATCTTTTTTCTTTAATATGCCTGTGTGAAACACTTTGAATTTCCACTGTGTATGAAATAATGTGCAACATGAATAAATTATATAATTTGACAGGCAGGTTCTAAATTGGATCAAACAGTTTCTAAATCAAAATTGATTCTAAATTGGATCCAAAATTTAAATTCTAATTCTAAACAGTAATTGTTTAGATTGACCTTTTAACTGAGTTTAATATTACACAACTAAAACAGTCTTTTAATAAAACCTGCTGGATTGCAAATTTCTCCTGTGTGATTAGTCCATTTGTATGCTAAAACATGCTAACAAAATGCTAAAGCATGCTAACACCATTAAGTCAATGCTAAACATGTTAACACACTTCTAATTCATGCTAGGTGTGTGTAAATCATGCTAATTCATGCTAGCAGTGTGTTAAAACATGATAGCAACATGCTAGTTCATGTTAGGTGTGTGTAGAACATGCTAATTCAAGCTAGCAATTTGTTAAAAATGCTAGCAACATGCTAATTAATGCTAACACCATGTTCAATCAAATCAAATCACCTTTATTTATACAGCGCTTTTTACAGTGCCGATTGTTTCAAAGCAGCTTCACAGGAAAATAGGAAAATAAGGGAAAATAACAGGAAAATAATGCAACAGAATTTGATTCGGCTGTACAGCCGCTCTGGTGAAACGGTGATGTTATCCAGCTCATTTCAATTATCATATAGTGTCAAAGATCAGAGTCATCACGCCGGAGACGGGTTTATTGAGGATGTTGTGTCAATGAGGCAATTATTAGATAGGAATATTCGAAAGATCGGAGTCATCATGCCGGAGACATGAAGACGTTAAGCCATGTTAACAACATGTAAAACATGCTAATTCATGGTAACACCATGTTAAGTCATGCTAGCAACAGGCTAATTCATGTTAGGTTTGTGTAAAACATGCTAATTCATGCTAGCAATGTGTTAAAACATGAAAGCAACATGCTAAATTCATGTTAACAACATGTTATGTAAAGCTAACAACGTTTTAAAAAAATGGTAACAACACGTTCATTAATGTTAGGTGTGTATCAAACATGCTAATTCATGCTAACACCATGTTAACCCTTTCACACGTACGATCACACCGGTGTGATCAGTCTTGGCTGGTCCGTGGAGCGTACGACCCTGGAGCGACCGGTGTGATTAGAACGTTCAGTGCATCACATGATCAACTGCTAAATTCAAATGTGCTCTTGGCTGGCACTGAGCCAGAGACAGACACGATCAGCACTTGTCATGTACAACTATTCAGTGTTTTCAACCACATCATGTTTATTTTAGGCTTCAGACATTTAAATACACATTATACATACATATACATAAATATGCAAAGTACCAGCAAAACCGTTATAAAGGTGCTTATACAACAAAACACTATAGTGAATATTTTTAATAAAAAGGAAAAATGAAATAAAAGCAGATCATCATGTGACTGCGGTAGGTCATGTGACAAGCAATGACACATCACTATGGTAACAATAAAGTGATACACTTTAAATAACGGTTAATCAATATTTTAAACGTGTGAAAGGGTTAAGTCATGTTATCAACATGTTAAACATGCTAGCAACATGCTAGTTCATGTTAGGTGTGTGTAAATAATGCTTATTAATGCTAGCATTGTGTTAACACATGATAGCAACATGCTAATTCATGTTAACAACGTGTTTCTTTCTCTTTCCACAAACCTTATGAAACTTTCATACAACTTTGTCAAGCTGACATCAACTTTACTCATCTAGTTTGTATTATTCTGTGTAGCTTATAAACTATTTCCCTTTAATTTCATTTTGCTAATCTAACTTATTTGTTTGTCTTTTGTTTATCTATGATGTGCCATAAAAAAATAAATTAGTAGTCCATAAAATAAACAGCAGGAGAAAATATTGATATATTACATTCACAGTGCATTCAATATGTGCTTTGCTTCCTGGGAATCGAACCCATAACCCATTTACGGCATGACCTCGCATGAGTTATAAACAAGAGTAAATGAGTTTCACACGTCAGATGGCAGAGCTGTTTACCTACGTGCCTCTTTGCCAGTTCTAATGAGCTTAAAGCATTAAGATCCTCACCTCTACCTGACCATGCGTGTGGGTATCTATTTCTCATCCTGTTGACGCAATCTGGTGTTTCCCTTTAGGGATCTGACGTGTCTTCGGTCAGTCTGGCCCTTATAAAGAGGTCTGTTCGAGAGTCCATGGATTGATCACGTCGGTCAGCTGTGCTGAGAGACTTCTCATCTCTACCTGAGCGGACATGGAGCCCACAAGCCACACGGTGAGCGCCGTGACCTCCCCAGACTCGGTTTATCCCCGCATGCCGATGCGTGTGGCCCAGAGAGGAGCCTCGTCTCATTTTGTCGGGAGAACCATTGTGATTCTGTCCTCGTATGCCGTGGCAACATTGGCCATGAACTGCGGCAAAAAGATCCAGGAGGAGCGATTGAAACCATCTGAAAACTGATGCCGAGGGCCTCATCAAACGCTGCTGTTATTTGATAGGGACGTGCAACTTGGAGAGACTTTCTTCAATAAAAAAAGTTTGCCACAGTGTGGCAATGTGCAAAACGTTCCTGTCCTCAAGGTCTCGGGTTGATAAATCTATGAAACATTGTTGCGATGTTTTTTTCTATGATTCTGCTGAAACACGAAGCCAAGAACAGAGAAATGGACACAATTATCTGCATTGGTTGTCATATGAGGAATATTGAGCATTAGCTCATCTCAAGACTCTGGAACAAATCAACCAAAATGAAGCCTATGGGACCAGATTTCACAGGCCTTTTTACTGAATTTTACTGAATTTACTGTTTGAATTTAAAGAGTTTTTTATCAGTTTGTATTTGTTTCATTCTAATAGTGAAGCACAAAGATACATTGATAGTTGTCATTGTGTCATTTGTTCATTGCAATGTACAGAATTCAATAAAATATTTTAATACATTGTGTAAAAGAGCGTGTTGGACCTTGCTTTACTGGTAATGCACTTCATAGAGCAGATGATATTATTAACAAGTGTGCAAAACTCACAAGGATGATAACTAACAAAATATTTTTAATAATTTTTTATGATAATCATTCTTATACGAGAATAGTGAAGTCCACACCACTATAATGACAATGCCACAGATGAACGATATTGTTGAAATCACTCTCAGAATGGTTAATATTCCAGCTGATGAATGGATGAAAATGACAGCCAATCAGAATCCCCCCGAGTTTAAAAAGCGCACACATTTAAAGCGGCTGGCGGATGTTGCAAGCCTCTTCTCATGAAGACACATGATTTGTTTATTTTAATACTTGAATATTTAGTGTTAGAGGTTGAGTTTTTATTACACACAGAGACGGTTGTAATCTTATCCCCAAACTGTCACTAAACAGGGCAAGAGCAATCTGACATTCTGTGCTGCACTTCCTGTGTGTCAACCACTAGATGGAGTGCTACAGTACGGCTGAATGTCAATCCTGCCAGAAGACAACAATGCACTTTTACATTAACCAGATGAAGTGAAGAAATTCTATGCATTGCAGAAACCAACATTTGAAATGAAGGAACATGTGACATCTTTGAGTCAGAGATCCTCCGCTAGGGGGGAGCTTCGAGGATAAGCTTTTTTTAATGGATATCAGTGCAAGGATGAAGAAGAAGGTACAAATAACGACAGTCTTTATTAAACATAAGCCAACAACTTAAAAAAATGTGCCATGAACAAACAATATCGGACAAAGAATGAGTTAAGGTGAGGAACTTAGGGTGTTCACACTTAGTTAGGTTTGCATTTCATCCTGGTCCTCTTAGTGTTCACAGTGGCATTTAAAAAAAACCGAGACAAGAAAAAACAGGTGTGCTTGACAGTCTGTCCTTTTTAGGGTCTCATCTTGTGACATCATTTCCTGTTTTTGGTTTGTTTACTCCTTTGGTCTGTGTTGCATTAATTTATCATTCGAACCGCACCAGAGTTTGTTTGGAAGTGGGCCGAGACCCATCTTTTCAGAAAATGAAACCCCTCCAGGAAGGCCGCGCTGTAAAATGGCTAAGGAGTTGGTTCTGGCAGCAGACGAGTGCCCAGTGAAAAACAAAGCCAGAAGGAACCAGAGTGGTGATGATGGTGGGAGGAACCAGGGAGGTGAAGGTAGGAAGAGTGGACAGGTAGTGGTCCAGAGCACAGCCAGGACAATAACCCACGGTGGAATCGACGGGGGGAGGAGCCACAGTGGAAATTTGGCTGATGACACCTGGACTAATGGAAATGAAACCATCGGAAGTGGAGACCAGGGTGCAGATGGAGAGCATATAGGGTCGGCCAAGCAATGACGAGCATCCAAGGTGAAGCCAGAGGGCCTGAAGACTGAGGTGGAGCTGGTATGACTGAGGACTAAGGGTGGAGATATGGAGCGCAGTGGATGGCTCCGTGGCGCAGGCAGGGTGATGGCTGACCAAGGTGGAGCTGGAGGGATGAGGGAGCCTAATGGAGCCATATGGATGGTGGCCTCTGGTGGAGCCGAGGCAGGAGGTGGAGTAACGGGATCAGCGGCTGGAGGTGGAGCCGGGGGAATTCACTTGCTTGGACGAAGCTAGTGACCGGAAGACCTGAGGCTTAACCACACAATGGCATGGTGTTAGGGGAGAAGTTGATGGGCTGAAGGGAACCAGCGGAAATGGGGCTTACAGACAGACTGCAGTGGAGGTGGGAGAGGGAGGCTGGGCGGGATCAGCGGAGATAACTTCATCTCAATAAAAGACGATGAAACTGGACAAATCTTCTTGTCCAGCCCACACACCTGGTCAGGGTGTGTGGGGCTGGATGCTGGCAAAGTTCTCTTCTTCTGCTTTGCCCACGGTGAAGGAGGATCTGTCCAGCCATAGAGCGAAGTTCTCTAGCAGGTATCCCCCCTCAGCATCACAAAGCAAATCTCCTTGTCCAGCCCACACAAATCATCGCATGTCGCTTGGTGGCAGATGTTGAGATACTCCTCCACATATTCCTCTACACTCTGGCCACCCTGGAAAATCAAAACAATCTTTCCCCTCTTACGTCCTTTGCAGTTCTCTCTAGGTGCAACGCTGTTATTCCCATATTTGGTCCGGTATTCTGTAACGGTTTAAAGGGTTAGTTTACAAAAAAAAAATTTAAATGATCCCGTGATTTACTCACCCTCAAGCCATCCTAGGGGTATATGACTTTCTTCTTTCAGCCAAACACAATCAGAGTTATATTAAAAATATCAGCTTTATAATGGGAGTGAATAGTTACTGAGATTATGAAGTGCAAAAAAAAAAAAAAGTGCATCCCTCCATCATAAAAGTAATCCACGCGGCTCCAGGGGGTTAATAAAGGCTTTTCTCCAAAACTGATATGTGTTTGATATTGAAACATCAAATTGTGGGCCAAACGTGTAGCTAGGCTATCTGAGATGCTTTAGGCAAAATGTGATGGTCTCAAGATGTGAAAACTGCATCCAATTCACCCTTCGTAGGGAGTTTGATTGACAGGCGATCTGACCAATCATAATGCAGAATCCGCCCTTTTGTCTGACAATCAAACCAGACAGGAGAGTTAGTAGATTAATGTTGGTGGACTTCAACTTGAAAAATGGTGTGTATTGATGACTTGCCATTGTCGAAACAACACCTTCTGATGTTCATTCATTTTTATTTTGTGCTATAACTAGTAGTAAAGAGGAAGAGATGATTGGTTCAAGTGCCACTTGAACTGAGGCGCTACAGCGATCTTTCAGGATACATTAAAGAACCACAAAACAGTTTGAATATCTAAAAAAAAAAAGTATATCAAAAGTAACCTGCTCTGTCTCGTCTGTTCGTGCGTTGTTAGTGTATTATTTACTCTGTGAGAACATGGTGTGTGGCGTGAGATCGCCATGGCTTGTCGGACGTAGCAACAGTAACTAAGTGGGGCTGATCATTTGGTCCTGTACAAGTGAAACCAGCTCTGAATGGTGGAACGAATGCAGTGCAATTAGCGGCGGTCCTCTAGTCGTAATGTGGATGACCTCTCTACGAACACAACAACAGCTCATCCATGAATAGCTTTGACACAAAGGATTATTATTCCAGCTCAGATGACCAAAGGCTAATAGCTTCTGTCTGCTGTCCTCAGCCCCAAAATAAAACACTCCAGCGCGAACGAGCGACGAGAGACCTGCGGCCCCTGCTTACGAAACTGTCTGTATCGTTATGAATCAGTCTGACAGGCCTCGACTACATGACATGAGTGAAAACATACATGCAATCTAAAACAACTTACGATGATAACCCCCGTTCAAAGAAGCCATGAGGCTCTGTGTGTTTCAGACTGAATCCTCTACAGCTCTGTAACTAGGGCACAGTGTTTTCGTTTGGGGCCAAAAACGTCTTAAAGCAGCGCACGGAGGTGGGATTATTCCAGAAGGAAGATTAGCGAAGGAATAACCAGCAAAACAAGCCTTCAGTGCCTGCTGAGAGAAATGATCATCTCTAATGTTAAGACCATGATTATAGCATCTGTTTACTGCAAATGGCTTATATGTCATATTCAAGCAAATATATCAGTCAAGCAGATTAAATGGCTGATATTAGCAGGAATTTGTGTGTGTGTAAGTAGTATTCATTTAATGTGTCTGTGCATTATGGTACATTTTATGCACTTTTGCAATTTACTGCAAAATTTCAGATCAACCAATCACGTTACCATATGAGAAACCTGCATATAATGCGTTCATGTTGACATAGACGTGCTTGTAATGGAACAAGAAGCTTAGGTGTCCCAATTCACCCAAGGTCCCAGATTATCCCAGTTCACCCCGGATTCACCTCATCTAATGTACCGAGACGGATTTTTGGTAAAAACAAAGCAGCAGAAAACGCAGATGGCAGGTGCAGGTGACTCATAGCACATGATGCACTTAGAAACAAGGTCACACGAAATAAAGCCACATTACCTGTTATTGTTATTATTATTATTAGAATGTATAACCAAAGTGTCTTTGTCCCTGCTCTATTTATAGCATTATTGCTTTTCTTATATTTCTTTGATAACCACTCACTAAGAACAAACTGATGACAAATGTGTGTGTGCGTGTGTGTGTGTGTGTGCGCGCAAGCGTGCGTGCGTGTGTGTGTGTGAGAGAGAGAGAGAGAGAGAGAGAGAGAGAGAGAGGGAGGGGCGTTGTCATCGAGATGTCCTTCGACTATAGCTCGGGGTAAAGAGTGTGCGGATCAGACCGGAGAGCATCCGAACAGCCACTGGACGCCAGGAATATCAGGTATGGAGAACATATAAACAATCAGTTTGTGTTTTAAAAGGTTTGAACTCTGACGTGAGGTGCTTACTGGGAGTAAATCAGTCTGTGTGTTTGCACTGTGTAACTCTTCATCCTCTTATGCAGAGCTGTATGACACAGTTAATGACCAGCACTATTAATCAGCTGAAAACCTGCTTTTAATAATCACGATGTTGTCTTTTAGGATTTATTTACCTCTTAAGATGAGCTGTGAAAACTTTGTGTTGAACTGAACCTGTTCATTGAAGTTTTAATGACTAAAACTAAAAGTTCCCAGAGTAAACAGTGCATTAAGATTTAACCTATATAAACTTGTGTATTTTGTAACTTATAATTATTTTATTTTATTATTTTAGTTTCAGTTTGTGAATATATATAATTTTTTATTTTATTATTTTATTTAAGTTTTTATTTGTGATATATATTTTAGTTATTTTTGTTACATTATTTTATGAATTTTTATCTTTTATTTGGGAACATATATGTTTTGAGAATATGTATTTTATTTTAGTTACATAATTTTTTTATTCTATTTTTATATATATTTATTTGATTTTAGTTCAGTTATTTTATTTTTATTTGGTAGTATATATATTTAATTTTTAATTTTATTATTCGATTTTAGTTTTTATTTGGGAACATATATTTATTTTGTTTTAGTTATATATTTTTTATTGGGGAATATATATTTAATTTTTGCTTTATTATTTTATTTTAGTTTAATTTTAGTAACATATATTTATTTTATTTTAGTTACATTATTTTATTATTTTAATTGTATTTTTATTTGTGTATATATATATATATATATATATATATATATATATATATATATATATATATATATATATATATATATATATATATATATATATATATATTTTTATTATTTGGGAATATATATTTATTTTATTATAGTGCCATTATCATAATCCTGAAGGAAGAACAACAAGATCAAATAAGATCCTGCTGGATAAACAAATTCTTACTTTTCAGTTTATATGTTGAGAATTTCAGTTTATCCAACAGGATTCCCAGTTGATCCCGTTAGGACTGATTCCAATTTTTGATGGAAATTCCTCTTACATTGCTTGAGGATTTCAGACAAAAAAAAAACACATCCAATCTCAGCTCTCAGTCAGTGTTTAACTGTGCTGATCTATTTACTTTAATTAATACCTTCATAAATAAGGCATTGTGAAGCATAATTCATCACAGAATATAAATGAATGCAAACTTACAAGTTCTAAATTGCTATGCAGCATCATAATGTTAGTTGATGAAAGTCCTTATAAAGTGTTTCCCATCCCAGATTATTTCTTACAGTTGACAGACAAACACAGGTGAAAATGGGCGTGTCCAGAGTTCTGCTCAGCCTCGCCTACCTCATTCTATTGGCTGCTGCTGTGATGAGTCACGAGGGGGCGTGTCTGCAGGACGGGAGACACAAAGCCACGCCCAGTCCAGAGCCCCGACTGAAGGACTGTTCCCTCTACACGGAGAGTGTGTGCACACTTTATAGTCGTCTTACAAACACACATCTGATTCAAAACTGGTCAAGATCAAATCATTAAAAACTTCAGATTCAGGTCCATTTTACTGTCCAATTGGGACCAAGTGTTTTGTAGTGTGTCCCAGGTTGTGATTGTGAATGTGTGTGTCTCTGTCCAGACTCGTGTTGTTCTGCGACGGATGTCCAGGATCTCTCCGGCTCTGTGGATAACTCTCTCTGGGATAAATGTGGTCTTCTCAGCCCTCTGTAAGCCTCTTTATATTCATTCCCTCAGTAGACAGGAAGTTGTGGTTTGACATGCTACAGGGTTTGTCCTTTTTTTAGGCTCAAGATGGCATTAGGTATTGGTTTGTTTTTATATATTTACTGTAGTTCATTAGTTATTTAGTTAGATATTTTTAATCCATGTTTATTTATTTTTAATCTATGTTGAATTATTTAAATTATTGTATGTTTATTTATTTATATATTTATTTAAGTTATTTTTAACCCAGGTTTGTTTGTTTATAATTCATATTTATTTTAAATGTTTTTGCTTATCATGATTAATCGCATCTAACATAAAAATGTAATGTGTGTGTTTATATTTTAAATGTGTGTATATATATTATATATATGTATATATATATATATATATATATATATATATATATATATATATATATATATATATATATATATATATATATATATATATATACTGTATATAAAATATAAACACACACATATATAAACACACACACACATATATTATATAAACAAACTTTTATGTTAGATGTGATTAATCGAGATTAATCGATTTGACAGCATATATATATAATTATTTTTTAAATATATATATTTTAGAAGTGCACTATATGAAGAGATGAGTCTAAAATCTTGCTTTGGTGTGTTGTTTAACAGTCTGTCTCTCTCTCTCTCTCTCTCTCTCTCTCTCTGTCTCTCTCTCTCTCTCTCTCTCTCTCTCTCTCTCTCTCTCTCTCTCTCTCTCTCTCTCTCTCTCTCTCTCTCTCTCTCTCTCTCTCTCTCTCTCTCTCTCTCTCTCTCTCTCTCTCTCTCTCTCTCTCTCTCTCTCTCTCTCTCTCTCTCTCTCTCTCTCTCTCTCTCTCTCTCTCTCTCTCTCTCTCTCTCTCTCTCTCTCTCTCTCTCTCTCTCTCTCTCTCTGTCTCTCTCTCTCTCTCTCTCTCTCTGTCTCTCTGTCTCTCTGTCTCTCTGTGTCTCTCTCTCTCTCTCTCTCTCTCTCTCTCTCTCTGTCTCTCTCTCTCTCTCTCTCTCTCTCTCTCTCTCTCTCTCTCTCTGTCTCTCTCTCTCTCTCTCTCTCTCTCTCTCTCTCTCTCTCTCTCTCTCTCTCTCTCTCTCTCTCTCTCTCTCTCTCTCTCTCTCTCTCTCTGTCTCTCTCTCTCTCTCTCTCTCTCTGTCTCTCTCTCTCTCTCTCTCTCTCTCTCTCTCTCTCTCTCTCTCTCTCTCTCTCTCTCTCTCTCTCTCTCTCTCTCTCTCTCTCTCTCTCTCTCTCTCTCTCTCTCTCTCTCTCTCTCTCTCTCTCTCTCTGTAGCTGTGAGTCCTTCCTGAAGCGCGTCATATGTTTTTATCGCTGTTCTCCTGATGCTGCTCGCTGGCCACACCCACATCATGACTCCTCCCTAAAGGCGGTGCCTCTGTGTCACAGCTTCTGCAGAGACTGGTGAGGCCACGCCCACTCATGCACATAAACGTACACTGTCTTCAGGTCCAAGGCTATAAGCTGTTGTGATAAGTTATTGGTTTAGCTGTTGGTAATATGATGACCAGAGATGTCACTGTTGCAGGTATGAGGCCTGTAAACTGGACCTGACGTGTGCGCGAGACTGGGCCACTGACCCACGAGGACAGAACTGCACCGGCGGGTGTGTGCCATACCAACAGGTAACATCATACCAAATATTATATCACCACACTCACTACTAGATCTTTACATTTCTAAAGAAAATGTGTGATACGTGTCTGGGAAAAACTCATTGCTGCAGTGCTATGGTGTTGTAGGTGGTTGCCAGGGTGTTGCTATGCAATTGCTATGGGTTTTTTGTTATGTTTTTGTGTGTTGCTAAAGTGTTTTTAGTGGCACATTGCTATGTGTTTTGGGTGGTTGCCAGGGTATTGCTTTGCAGTTGCTAAGGTTTTTGTATGTTTTAGCGTATTGCTAAGTTGTTCTTTAGAGTTTTTGACACATTGATTGCTCTGTGCTGCTAGGGCATTGTGGGTGGTTGCCAGGGTATTGCTATGCAGTTACTAAGATGGTCTGAATTTTGCTAAGAGGTTGTGAATGTGATGCTGTTCTGAGTAGTTTTTGTCACATATGTATTGCTCTGGTGTTGTGGCTGGTTGCCAGGGGTTTCTATGCAGATGCAAAATTTTAGGGGTGTTGCTAGGGCTTGTTAATATTTTAATTGTGTGCCTAAGTGGTTGCTAAAGTGTTTTGGGGAGTTTTTGAAACATTGCTGTATTAATATGATGTTGTTTGTGATTGCCAGCATGTTGCAATGCAGTTGCTAAGGTCTTCTGAATAATTTTTAGTATGTTGCTAAGGTGCTTTGACTAGTTTTAACACATTGCTATGTACTGCTATGGTATTATTGGTGGTATTAAGGGTGTTGCTAAGTTAGTTGTAGTGTGTTGCTAAGTGGTTGCTAAGGTGTTCTGTTGCTAGGGTGTTGTGGGTGGTTTCCAGGGTGTTGCTGTGCAGTTGCTAAGGAATCATTCATGTCTGGGGCTTTTGTGTTGGCCTTTTATTACACAGAGGGACCGCTTTAATCTCATCTTCACATTGGGACTCAACAGGGCAAGCGAAATAATGAGGTTTGATCACTTCACTGTCAGTGCTAGCGCTAGTGCTAGTGCTAGTGACGCAAACCTCACTACAGAGGTCACTAGCACTAGGCAATGGTAGCACATTCACAAAGGTGATTTACGTACATTCACAAAATATAACGTGCGTTACTTACATGTTCTGAATATGAAGTTGGACAAACAGTTGGTATTGATCCATCTTTGAGAAGCAACTTCATGTGTTTTTCTGACCCTCATTTGCAAAGCAGCCCAGTGTACATTGATTCACACAAATATGTTCTGAAAACATTCATTAAATGTGATGGAAGGACCCATAGGGCCAAAAAATAACATTCTAGGTTGGTCCCCTAAAGGTCCTGAAAACGTTATGGGAATGTAGTATAGAGACCACTGCACTGAACAAGATATGTTGCAGCACAGTCCCGAATGAAACGTCCCCATCTGACTAACAGGGAACCCTAAGGGAATGTTCTGTTAACGTCCCAAATGTCCTCTTTGTAATGTTGCTGTGACCATAGAATAACCAAAATGGAACGTCCCCCTAAAGTCATATCGGGAAAAATTTTATATGACCAACAGAAGACCACGTGGGAACGTTCTGTTAACGTCCCCAATGTCCTCTTTTTAACGTTGCTGTGTGACCATAGAATAACCAAAATGGATCTTCCCCCTAAAGTCATAACAGGAAAGTTTTAATATGAACAACAGAGGACCATGTGGGAACATTGTTAACGTCCAAATGTCAGATGGGGAAGTTTCATTATACTTCATTTCCATAATGTTTTCAGGACCTTTAGGGGACCAACCTAGAATAACCAAAATGGAACGTCCCCCTAAAGTCATATTGAGAACGTTATTATTTGACCAACAGAGGACCATGTAGGAACATTCTGTTAACATCCCAAATATCCTCTTTGTAACGTTGCTATGTGACCATAAAATTAACAACATGGAATGCCCCCCTAAAGTCCTATCAGGAACCTTGAACTGCAGCACTTTCATTACCGAAAGAGGACGTTTTAGGAACATCCCTAATGTTCTATAAAGGTTTGAGATTTTCGTCACCTTTAGAGAACTTATAGGGAACGTTGTGCAAGGTTGTGAGATCGTCCCCTCCTACGTGGGACTACAGAGAGGAACGCAGTGGAGAGAGCATGTAACTCCAGGCATGGACACAGCTGGAGCGTCTTAGGAAAACACAAACACACACACACACACACACACACAGTGAATGTGTCAGTTCATGTCACATTTCCTCACCACTGACATGCTGTACATGTGAAAGAGAGAGAGAGAGAGAGAGAGAGAAAGGGTGTGAATCAATGCAACCGTCCTCTCATGCAGTCAGTTTCAACACTGAAATGTGGTTGAAATAATGACGTTGAACATAGCAACATAGCAACAGTGTTTGCAACATTTAATGGTTGTAAACAGGTTAACAAGACACTTGTAAATCAACATTGAAATTTGAATAAAATCTGTTGAAAAGTACAGTGTTGTCACAATATCAATGTTCATTTTATTTGCAAAATCAAAACATATTCAACTGCGATTCGCTCATAAATAAACAATGAATAATTGATTCAGTGAGTGGAGTCCAGTGATACCAAGATAAAGCAAGCATTTGGCTGGTCATGTGATCCCAACATGATTTTTAATGTTAAACAGACTTTTGACATTTACCTCTTATGAGGTTTAATAGTGACTTGATTTAATCATGATGAATTGACTGGAAGGTAAAAATGTCTCTATATGAAGGTGCTTGATCAGAGGGTCTGGTGATTATGTGATTAAATGAAATTAAAGTTGTTTCAGAGGTGGAAGTAAAGCTTTGATTTTAATAAAAAAAGAAAGCAACTAAGAATTCCCTACACTCTCAGAAAAAAAGGTGCAGTGCTGTCACTGGGGCGGTACCCTAAGGTACAAAAGTGAAAAGGTACATCTTTGTACCTTACTCACCCCTAAATGGTACATGGGTGCATATCAGTGCTTTAAGAGAGCGTATCAGTACCTTAAAGGTACAAGTACCTTTTCGGTTTTGTACCTTAGGGTACCGCCCCAGTGACAGCAATGTACCTTTTTTTCTGACAGTGTAGATTAGCGTGTAGTGACGTATCATTGCTGATAAGGGAACAGGAATTACCAGTAAAACAGTAAACAGAGTCACAGTTGATCCCATGTTGATTTTAAGATCACTGTGTCTCTGTGGAAATGCTGCTGGCAGTGAAAATTCATAATCAACACAATCATCACATGTGCACAACCGTGAGTGACAGAGAAACACACACACACACACTTCACATGTTCTTCTGAGGGGTGAAAATCACAGCCAATAATGAGAGAGAGAATGCAGAGGGGGTGTGTGTGTGTGTGTGTGTGTGTGTGTGTGTGTGTGTGTGTGTGTGTGTGTGTGTGTGTGTGTGTGTGTGTGTGTGTGTGTGTTCTGCACTGAGGAATCATTAAATTGCATAAATCGCTGATGTGTGAAATTAATGATGGACAATGTTAGCAGCAGATCTGAAGTGTTTTATCATCATTGGTAAGATGCCTCATAACTGCAGCTGTGCTCTTCACATTACTTAAGTAATTTAATTTTTGCTTTATCTCCCAGTTTATAACTGGACACTAATTAACCAAGGATGATAATCTGTAATTGATTTTATTTCATCAATGTCTGCAGCAGTGAGTAAATCTGATCAACTGCTTTTCAATATATTATATTTTATATGTGTTCATTTTTTAAAATTCAGTGTGAAAAACTAGTAGTCTGAAGAACTATTTAGGTAGATTTTGTTTGTAAATCCATTTTTTTTTTTTATGTTTTTAAAATGGATAATATAAAGAATTTAATTATATTGGATTAATATAAAAAATTACACACTGCATTCTCATCATTGACACAAGGGGCCACTATTGCAGCATTAGAGTGAACTCTCTTCTACAAATCATATTTCTCATTGGATCAAACCAAAAAGACTTAATATACACTATATTGCCAAAAGTTCTGGGATGCCTGCCTTTACATCCACATGAACTTTAATGACATCCCATTCTTAATCCGTAGGGTTTAATATGGAGTTGGCCCACCCTTTGCAGCTATAACAGCTTCAACTTTCCTGGGAAGGCTTTCCACAAGGATTAGGGGTGTGTTTATGGGAATTTTTGATCATTCTTCTAGAAGCGCATTTGTGAGGTCAGGCACTGATGTTGGACGAGAAGTCCTGGCTCACAGTCTCCGCTCTAATTCATCCCAAAGGTGTTCTATCGGGTTGAGGTCAGGCCAGTCAAGTTCCTCCACACCAAACTCGCTCATCCGTGTCTTTATGGACCGATGCTTTGTGCACTGGTGCGCAGTCATGTTGGAACAGGAAGGGTCATCCCCAAACTGTTCCCACAAAGTTGGGAGCATGAAATTGTCCAAAATGTCTTGGTATGCTGAAGCATTGAGTTCCTTTCACTGGAACTAAGGGGCCAAGCCCAACCCCTGAAAAACAACCCCACACCATAATCCCCCCTCCACCAATTTCAAAATGGTTTCCACAGGATGAATTTGAGTTTGTAAGCTTTCGTATGAAAGCCTAATTTATGATGATTATTAAAACATGTGGTACGAAAAGAGGCAAAAAAAAAAAAAAAAAGAGCAGCATAAAGATGGTTCTAAAAATCTTTCGAGTCGAGTCCACACCACAACTATAATGATAACGGCACAGAGAAACAATATCGTTGGAATCACTTTCAGTAAACAATAAAAACATTGACAGCCAATCAGAAAATATTCTTCTGTAACGAGCTTGAGCATTTAAAGTGACAGACAAGCACGCGCTTAGAATAAACAGAATGATATCATCCACTGCTGTGGACGCTAATATAGTTATCTTTATAGTTATATTTATAGTTATTGTTCTTGGTGTGAACAGGCCTTAGACACATGCTTAGTACTGTACATGCGCATTGACTGGTATATATA
Organism: Paracanthobrama guichenoti; assembly: GCA_018749465.1. Lineage (NCBI taxonomy): Eukaryota > Metazoa > Chordata > Actinopteri > Cypriniformes > Gobionidae > Paracanthobrama > Paracanthobrama guichenoti. Next base: position 34,780,727 of record CM031945.1, read on the forward strand.
CCAAACAATTATTTTAAAAAAAATGCTTTTTTAATGTTATTTGAGCCAAAGAAACAACATGCTGCACTTGCATGACTGAAGTAGCTGCCCGAGAAGTGTTTCAAAGATGGCCGCCAAGTGAAACGACTTGCCTTAAAGGGGTGCTATAATGCCCCTTTTTACAAGATGTAAAATAAGTCTCTGATGTCCGAGTGTGTATGTGAAGTTTTAGCTCAAAGTACATGTACATGTTAAAATTGTCACATGAGTAGAAATGCACTGTTTTTGTGTGTCTCCTTAAATGCAAATGCCCCCTTTCAAGAAGAGGGCAGAGCTTCAAGAGCTCGTGTTAGCGGCTCAGATTACCTCACGCAGACACGCACTGAAAACGTCAGAAACTGTTCAGCCTTTTATGATCACACCGGAGTCGGACAATGATGGAGAGACTCAAGAAGAAGTGACAACATGTAGAATGAGACAGGATGTTTCTGAATGGTTAGTTGATGAATTTATGTAGCTGATGTGGAGCTAACCATCTTCAAGTCATTGATTGTCATATTTTGTCATGATAATCTATAAATCACTCGAGTGGGAATTGTTGTAAGATGCACAGAGCCAGAGAATATCTGCTGCATGAAGAGAGAACAGGTATAGTTTAGTTTAATTACGGTTATAATTTATGTTGTCATCTTGCTTTTATGACATGCTATTGCATTTGTGTTCGTACTGTATTGCAATAAAAGACGGATGTGACAGCTTGAGCGACTCCCAAATGTGCTCGACTAGAACAACTCTTCCTCTTCTCAACATGGCCTTTGTTGCATGTTCCCGTGGGCGGTGTTTATGTAAATGTTAGGGTTAGTGATGTCACTAACCGTGAAGAAGCTCGTTGTAGTCCCTTCCAGCCGTTTGTTGTAGTCCTTAAAAAGCGATTTTGAGAACTTTGAGCGTCACAACTTTGCAGATGTTGTTTATACTCAAACAGCAACATTACACACTAGCTAAAGTTAAAAAAGTGAAATCATAATCAACCACCCCTCTAAACGGACTTTGATCAAACAGTTCTTTGTTTGCGTACATGTGTGACCATGTTCTAATCGACCATGCATCTGTGTTTGTTGATCAGATGTATCAGCATGGGCGAGACCTCTGCGAGAGTCTTTGGGGAGATGCTTTCATGACAGTTGAAGACGACCCCGGGGAAGAAGACGGGGTCGAAGGCCATAGCTGTGGCTGTCTGACTCTCAGCCCCTCAGATCGAGAGGTGATCGCGGCCCTGAGGGTTCAGGAAGGAGATCCCGAAGAACTGGACACCACCAAGAGCGGCCTGCCACAGTACAGAGCGCCCTGCCCTCCTGCGCAGCCTCAGACACGCAGCGCCACAGCGCCACCACATGCCCGGAGGAGCAGCGGCAACACCGTCCTGCGCAAACGCTCCGTTCTGGCCACTGATATGGAAGGCAGCGGGAGCGGCTTCTAGATCGTTTGTGTCCTAGATCTGCTGAATGTTTGTTAACAAGTGTTCTGTTTTATCTTATCAGTTGAATTCAAAGTAAACTAATGCAGTGAGCTTTCTACCGTAATTCTATTGTCACAGTCAACAAAACAATCCTGCATAGACTAAAATTAGTTCTGTAAATTCAAATTCTGCTTATTTTAACCTGTTAAAGGCAACATGACAAGTTGAATTTAGGTCTGAATCTCACTGAACATTTGGTAACACTTTACATTAAGGTTTAACATTAGTGCACTACGATGAACAATACTTCTATAGCGTTTAATAATCGTAGCTAATGTTAATCTCAGCGTTTACTAATGCATTTAAAAAAATCAAAAGCTGTATCTGGTAACATTAGTTAATGCTCTAACCCTAACATGAACAAACAATGAACAACTATTTTTATTAGCATTAACAAAGATTAATAAATGCTGTATAAATATATTGCTCATTGTTAGTTCATGTTAGTTAATGCATGTTAATGTTTCCAAATATTTTGTTTCACTTGGAAATTACATCAAGAAAATGGGTTGCGGATCTTGTTTTATGTTGAGATGAACTGTTTATTCAGTGTGTTTTTGTATTTGCCCACTGCATGACAGCACATTATTTAAAATATTATGCCATTTTTTTTGGCTCCGTTTAAATGGTGCAGTTGTCACATGTTTCTATAACTGATATTTCATGATAATCACAACATATGGATGTTATTGTGCCCTGCATTACATTATCATACTCTTTATATTTCACACAGTCGTATGTGTAATTTATGTCTGTGTGTTGATCTGCTGATGACTTTATTAAAACATATGATTCAGCTGTCATTTACTCCAAGTATTTATACTGACCTATATAAAATAATGCTGTAAAGAAAAACTTTGAGAGAGCACTGTAAATTCAGTTTGACTAGTTAAGAATGAGTGTAGTGTCTAGTTGACTGTTTAACAGTTAACTTGAGGACATTGTGTTTTGTTTTTATGTAAACGGATGGTGACTGTGAGCAGTTTGATGTTTCAGTATTATGTGGCTGCATTGAGTAAACGTGTTTCTCTTCTGATCTTATGTCTTTAATTCATAAATAAACTAAATTGGAATTCATTCTTGAAACTGTTTTTTTTTTTATTATGCAGTTTAAACCCGTCATTTTTCCTGTTTAGTGTAAAGTATTATTATCAAAATAACCATATTTATCTTGCAAAATTCTGCTACATTTAACCGAACTTAAATAATAGCATGGCATTAAATGTGTGTTAACTCTATGTCGTAAGACTAGTAAACAAAGTAATTATGAGATCGGAAGTGTCCACGACCTTGTCTGATTACGTGTAAACTGTGTCTGAAATCGCCCCCTATATTACCGCAAATAAGGCACTATTGAGTGGACAGCCACATGTAGTGGTCTCCGAAACCATAGTGGACATTATTGAGTGCACTAATTCAATCCCACAATGCACCGCAATAACGAGTATACAACTGATGTACGCTCAGCGGCTAGAAAATACCCACAATGCACTGTGAATGAATTCCCGCGTCTCGCCAGAAAATGGCGATGCTGCTGATTAAATCATCCATCCATTTTCTAAACCTGAGGACGCACCATAAATTCCTTTTTAACTGATTATTAAATTGTTTAATAACAGTTTATACAAGCTAGTGTGGCAGAGTTCAAGATAAATCTTTTCATTACCTGAGTTTGCTACGTTTCAAATAATTATTAAATGGCAAGCACAAACTACGCAAAAGCGACAGCCTTCCCGGTGCACTCAGTGTCCGAATTCACTCACACGTTTTCATTCACTCCTTTAGTGGACTATATTAGTGGAGTAATATAGGGAATAGTGAATGAAGGTATGGGGGCGATTTCGAACACAGCATTAGTTTTCTGAGACAGCAGACTTGTACCGTGTGATCGCTGTAGATTAGAGTCCCAGTGAACCGGAAGTAGCAAGTGAGTTTTCTTCAGTGCTGTGACGTATTTCCAAGTGAAAGGGAATATTGGATAGAGGGCGGGGTTTTACTTCAGCGCTCCTCCTCTCCATCCCTCAGCTCATAGCAGACTAATGTTTGGAGGGGAGTGGTTACGCATTCTCAAACCTAAGCCGTCAAACTGACATCATCTGAGAAGGAACGCCGTTTCCAGACCGGAAGTTACTTTTCAGATTTTGATTAAAGATTACCACGACAATTTTTTTCTCTGTATTAACTTGCACGGATTAATTATTCACCCTAAGACCTGTAATGTGTGCTAATGAAGTAAATAGGGTCCATTTTGATTTCATGAGGACTTTTATTTTGGGACGGCCACTTTCAACAGAAAACTTTTTATGCGTTTTGTCCGTTCATTTGGGGGCCTGAATACGCTTTTGAAAACGGGTTTCAAAGTGCAAGGTTTTGAAGACGATGCCTTTGCCATCTCTATGTAAATAACAAAAACGCGAATTTGTGAAAACAGTGACGTCATGCACATGCATGTTCACGCATGCGTATTATGTTTGCACAGTTTTTCTTGACAAATTTACTTACTGTCCTGGCATGCCTTTTTTAAAGTTATTTTCGCAGATTCGTGTGAACGAGGATAGTTTTTGACAATGTTTTGGTATGTTTATTGTTTACGCGTCAACGATATACTAAAAACAGAAGTCCGTCATTGTCATGTACCCTTGGTCTTGATAGTGTTGCCATAGAAATGCACAATTCTTTGTCCGAGGACGTAAACAGCACTCTCATTTCTAAAGAAAGCATTCTTTAGAAATGTTGGCCCATATTGATAGGATAGCATCTTGCAGTTGATGGAGATTTGTGGGGTGCACATCCAGGGCATAAAGCTCCCGTTCCACCACATCCCAAAGATGCTCTATTGGGTTGAGATCTGGTGACTGTGGGGGCCATTTTAGTACAGTGAACTCATTGTCATGTTCAAGAAACCAATTTGAAATGATTCAAGCTTTGTGACATGGTGCATTATCCTGCTGGAAGTAGCCATCAGAGAATGGGTACATGGTGGTCATAAAGGGATGGACATGGTCAGAAACAATGCTCAGGTAGGCCGTGGCATTTAAACGATGCCCAATTGGCACTAAGGGGCCTAAAGTGTGGCAAGAAAACATCCCCCACACCATTACACCACCACCACCACCAGCCTGCACAGTGGTAACAAGGCATGATGGATCCATGTTCTCATTCTGTTTACACCCAATTCTGACTCTACCATCTGAATGTCTCAACAGAAATCGAGACTCATCAGACCAGGCAACATTTTTCCAGTCTTCAACTGTCCAATTTTGGTGAGCTTGTGCAAATTGTAGCCTCTTTTTCCTATTTGTAGTGGAGATGAGTGGTACCCGGTGGGGTCTTCTGCTGTTGTAGCCCATCCGCCTCAAGGTTGTGCGTGTTGTGGCTTCACAAATGCTTTGCTGCATACCTCGGTTGTAACGAGTGGTTATTTCAGTCAAAGTTGCTCTTCTATCAGCTTGAATCAGTCGGCCCATTCTCCTCTGACCTCTAGCATCAACAAGGCATTTTCGCCCACAGGACTGCCGCATACTGGATGTTTTTCCCTTTTCACACCATTCTTTGTAAACCCTAGAAATGGTTGTGCGTGAAAATCCCAGTAACTGAGCAGATTGTGAAATACTCAGCCCAGCCCGTCTGGCACCAACAACCATGCCACGCTCAAAATTGCTTAAATCGCCTTTCTTTCCCATTCTGACATTCAGTTTGGAGTTCAGGAGATTGTCTTGACCAGGACCACACCCCTAAATGCATTGAAGCAACTGCCATGTGATTGGTTGATTAGATAATTGCATTAATGAGAAATTGAACAGGTGTTCCTAATAATCCTTTAGGTGAGTGTATGTGTTGTACACTCTCTGTTACTCTGTTTACTGTCCCATATCACTGTGTAATGTGAAGCAGAATGGACCTTAGCAGCGCCATCTTGGATTTTTAACAGAAATTAAAGCGAGGCTGTGGAGGGATAGACAACAATGTGTTTTTGGATTGTTCTTCTGACGAAACACTGTGAAAATATCTTTCCAAGAATTTTCAGTAGACAAAAAAACTCCAGACAACTATAAGTGATCTAGCTTTATTCATCATGTTTCAGTCTATGCTTATTCCTCACAGCCTCGCTTCCCTACGTGTCATGGCGCTGCTCTGAATAAGGTCTGTAGCATTTATTATTATGCAGTAGCCATTCATTATTCCCCAAGAATAATCAGCCTATTTTCTTAAAGACCATTTTAAGTTGTTTTATAGCACTTGCAGCACTAGATGGCGCCATGAACCCAATTTAAGGTGAAACAGTCATGAGCCTGTGGTGGTGTTTGATCATGAGCTGTCATGATCAAAGTCATGAGCTGAACCAGGGGTTGACCTATAACACCTCGCGCTAGTTAGTGACCCATTTATCTAACCACAAAAATTCCCACCAATCACAAGATTTAAATCATCTGATTATGCCAAATTGTAGCTATATTTATGTCAGCCTGTGCTATTTTAGTATTATTTTTTACCTTTATTTTGAAAACATGATATATATTTAATGTGAATTTACAAAAAACGTTTGTACTGACCTCCGTTGTGACCCACAGGTTAAAAAGCACTAAACAATGATACTCGAGTAGGCCTACATGATGTAATAATCGTGTTTTGTCAGCGTTGGTGGGTGTTTGACGGAAAGTGCCGCTCAGAAACACAGGAAAGGACAAGAAGGAATATTCATGAGATCGAAGGAGAGATTTACAGTGTGTGAGTGGGAGAGAAAGATGAAATGTGCAAATCAGAGTGTGATGATGGACGAGATGAGCCCACATTTTGTCGTCGCCGGTCACTGATGTTTCTCCCTCCTCTGTTCATGAAGCTCTTTCTGATAGTCTGCCAGGCGTTAGAAAGCCTCTTCATGTAGAACAGAGGAGAAGTATATGAAGAATAAAGGCTCCAGCAAGCCCAGAAACTCTTCAGGCTAATCAGGAAGGCAGGGATAAAAATAACATGCGCAGGTTCTGTTGTGAAACTTTGCCGAATGAGCTTTGACTCATTCATGAGTGCTGCCCTTTTACAGGCGTGTGAGCCATTCTTGTGTCAATTAAACTAGGAAAAAGGGAAACCAGAGAGAAACAATCGTATAAAGCAAAACATAATGGCGCTATATCCTCTAATATTTTGTATCTAGAGGCAAAAGCACTTAATTCAAGCTCTTTCTATTCTGTGTGCAGTGTCTTTCTCTCCCACTAAAGACAATAAAGCACCACATTAAAGGCACACTATGTAGTTTTTCGCCGGTAGAGGTCACCTATTCAGAACAAAGGCGTAGCTTGATGATGCCGAGATTGAGCACGGATTCATGGGGGATGTCGTCTTCACCTCACAGCCGGTGGAAAAGAATCGGGACGCGGGACAGAAATCATGTTGATGAGATTATTAACGTTACTGTAGGATGAAGCCGAGCTGAACGAGGCTGAAGCGATTGCTAATGAGAGACGAGCGCGACACGGCTCGACAGCAGCAGAGCTTTTATTATGCCACAGTCGCCGCTTCTGCTTCTTCCGGTCAAGCGTATGTGGGGTAACGCAGCGCTGTTTATCATATTAGACACATTTGAGAGTGTTAAAGTTATAATGCTACTCTGTGCGTTCGCTGAGCGGCTGCTATGAGACGCTTGTTGCACACTGCAGTGAGCTAGATCGATATTAGAATATCATATTAATAAATGCTGGATGGCTTGTGTTGCTAAATTAATTTTAAAACATATTGTATGACGGAGAAAATGCTGTACAATAATTAGTTTTCTGTCCATAAATGTCTCCAAACAGTTGTTCCCTTGTCTAATAAAACACATAATATATTAAAGCATTTTTTGGTGTTTCCATGGTTTCTACTAAATAAAACCCAAATCGAGTGTAACGCATGTCCGTGTCGTAGTTAAAATTGCTTATTTCTCTGTATGTAAAACATTCTTGGAAACATTTGGGATAATGTAAGTATACAAGTCAACAAAACATATATCACTGTTTTAGTGGGTTTTGTGTGTGTGTCTGTGTGTGTGTGTGTGTGTGTGTGTGTGTGTGTGTGTGTGTGTGTGTGTGTGTGTGTGTGTGTGTGTGTGTGTGTGTGTGTGGATATTTTAATCCAAAAATCGTACATATTGTACCTTTAGGAGCTGCAGATGACGCGGTTATTTAACAACAGTAGCAGAAACACATTGAGTAAAATAAATGGATACTTTTGCTGCAGAAAACAATGCTGCAAATAAAGTTATTTTTTATCTGTCATATAGCCGATGACTCCTTCAAACCCAGGTATGCGACAAGCCATCTTTTCAAATACATTTAGCATGGTTAGCATAGCGTGTTAAAATAAACACAGGCCTAAAGGCTTATACCCCTAATATAAAAGCATGATGAATTAAACTCACCTTCAATATAAAAACTAATTACAGGTCAATTACAACATTTTAAAACTGCTCAATAACTAGTCATAATTGGCCTATTATTCAATTGTTAAGGTGCATCACATTAGCGAAATGTCAGCGAATCTTAGAAAGAGGTCAATTGCAATGGTGTAGCTGTGTTGTATAAAACACAAAACACGAAGGCGTCTTTTTTAAACCAAGCTGTTTTTTTTGTGTGTTTTTTTTTGGAATCCGAGACGAATGTGTGTGTGAAATATTTCTCCCTGAATTCCAATTGGAATGGATGGAATACCGCTAACCAGCAGTAGCTAAATGTGACCTTAGAACCTTCACATATAAAAGGCAACACGCATCAGAATGGAACAAGTCCATTTAGAGGAGAGGTGGGGGTGAGATTTTTTTCCATGAGAAATATTCGTGAAACTAAAAGAGCTGTTGATATGGTCTCAGATGAAGTGAAACACATGACGGTGTGCACCTTTCAAATCTCCAAAACAGCCTGAGATCGTTTGCGTGCGCACGCGCGCTTTCAGCACTTTGATGTGGCTTCCTTCGATTTCCACCTCGAGAGCGAGCAGAAAAACACGCAGGTGGGTCTCTGACGTCATTGACAGGTGGACCCGAGTGGGCTTGTGTCACCGTGTAAAAAAAAAAAAAAACCCACTCCCATGTTCCAGCGATCGAGTGGCACAAAAACAAACGTCCCACACGTTTCAGATCCTAGCTCTATAGCTTGTGTGACTACCATGATGGTATTTTAATGAAAATAAAGTACCATGGAATGCCCCCAAAAACATAAGCTATCATTGTAGTGGAATCATTGTCTAAATATGTAATAAATACATCTGTTATTGAGGTAATTAAGTCAGAAAGATCAGCTCAGGGTCACATATTTTCATGCTAATGCTCTTTATTCCAGCAGCAGTGCCAGGCCGGTCCTTTTTATAGATCTCAGGGGCCACCTACGCCTGCCGTGCGCGCCTCCGGTTCAGTCATTCCAGAGGTCGCAGTCGTTTCCCAAAAGAGTCATTCATCTCCAGAAGATAGCAAAGCAGCAAACCACTCAGTGATATAATGAATTAAGAGCAGATGATTCTAATACTTAAAAATAAGGTTAGATTAAACCAGTCTAAACTGGTTTGTTCTCCTGTTAAACAAGTTCAGGCTAAGACCAGCAAAACCAGTAATCTTACAGAATCTTACTCTGAATTAATAATAACAGATTTGTATATATATATATTCATGCTTACTGACTCTAATGTCTTCACCTATCACGTCATTCAGCTCCCAAAATAAACTCATGTCTGATGCCGAAGGTGTGTTTTCGTCCCTGACCATCTTTTGACCCGTTATCTCTGTGTAAAGTTCATCCATGTGTTTTGCTGCCTGTAGACTTGTGCATCATATCCTCCTGAGACCCAGCAAGGGAGTTTTATTTTATTTTTTTCCTTCTGTATTTTTAGCAAATTTGCTCTGACAACATACAGTTTTAAATCAAATAATTCTGTTCATATCTTTAATAACATCGTTGAGAATAATTTTTATACAGAGTTTGGATGTAAACAAGTTTGAAACCTAAAAATTAATTGACGAATTAAAAAAGATAAAACCATTGTTTTGGTCAGTTAAAAAATGGTTTGCAACAAATTATGTGCTTTAGCAATTACCCTTTAGGAAAAACCCACAAACTGACATAAAAACCAAGTGTCAAGCCGCCCAACTAAAGGAAACACTGATCACCATAATGGTGAGCAAATGTTATTAATAAAACATCAACATGTCGTTTCAGTCGATTTCACCTGTGTCTGAAGTCAGTTCTTGTGTTTCTCGTTCCTCCAGTGATCCTGCTCATTATCAGCGAGTGTCTTCAATGTTGGCAATAAAAAATATTCTCAATTCATCTTTGACGTCTGTCTGTGATTCAGATATTCTTTGAATTTGTTTTAAATGGTTGCCATTTAAGGAATGAATTTGATTCATTCTAACTCAATTCTTATGTGTCAAATTTAATTGCTAATATTGCTCGTAATCTTGTTGCCACAATTTTATTGAATATATAGCGTATTACTTTTGATAATAGTCAAATTTTAACATGTAAATATTATAATAAATATTTTTTTGATTCTGTTCTACTATCTGAGAAGCTTCTGAAATATCCCCTTGTAAGCGTTCAACCCACTAAACTCTGGAAACACACACACACCTTCCCACATGCTCAAAGTGGTCTTGTCCAACTTCGGAAACCCCCTCGCTGCTCTCCAGCCCCTCTGATCCTGGAGCGGTGAAATTCTCCACCCGGGCTTGTGGGCGGGGAGTGACGTACGAGGGCAAAAAAAAACACCACACACGACCATATATGGATGTGCTGCTTGACGTCAGTAGGAAAGGCCTAGTACCCCCTTTTGTGAATGCGCAAACGCAGGAAGTGATAAAAAACAGCTGACTACTTTACAAAGAGTGAAAATTAAAGCCATGATTAAAATGTTCGTGTTTCGTGGGTGACCGACGTGGAACGGTCAGCATTAAGAGTTACATAAGAGACATTATATAACACAAATGAAAAGCCAACACACTCAAAAGTTATATTTCAAAATCTTTACTTAAATAAACAGCGCACACATATAAAACAAAAAGACATTGTAAACATGTGACATTGGTAACATAGTGTCAGGATCAACCTGAGCAGTAGCCTACAATAATTTATGAGTTCAGGAACGGTTGTACTGCACGACAATATCAGATGCGTTCACATGATCAAACGCACGGGATTGATCATGGCAGAAAACACAGTATTGATACGGAGGCGGCGACTGGCCTTTCCACTTCGTCTCGGCGCCTCGGAGTCCGTTCCGTCCCGCTCTGGGACGGAGGGTTCGCTACGAGCTTTTATCGGAACCCGGGAGTCCAAAATGCCTCAGCTGGGAGCTTGTGGGTGCCCAGTGCCGTTCAGTTGTGGAACATAAGCAATCTCCAGTGTTATGTTTATTTCTGTGTCCACCCGCGTTTAAAACGCCTCCATCTTACTGGTCAGCATGAGCTGACAGCCGCTGTTCATGTGCCTCAGGACCTTCTGTTTGAGTTGGGCCACCTGCTCCCGCAGGACGGACGCTGTGTTGGACAGTCCGGCATTGTCGGACTTCAGAACCTTCACTTTGTCCTCCAGCCGCGCGATGCGCTCCAGTTTGCGCCTGCGGCATTTGGTGGCCGCTAGTCGGTTCCGGAGTTTTTTACGCTCCGCCTTGATGCGTTCTTGGTTCTCCATGTCGATCGGGGACATGGGTGGCGACGAGCCGTCGCTGCTGTGCATGTCGGGAACGGTCTGCGGCTCCTCTTTCAAAGGCACGAAGCGCTGAGCGGAGTGCTGGAACGCGTGCGTGTTTTCCGGGTGCTGTATGTGGGGCGGCAGGTAGCTGATGGTGGTGGACGGGAGGCTAGGTGCAGGGCAGTACGCGTTCAGCGTCGTGTAAATGGGAGGCTCAGACTGCAGGGAGGAGCCGAAAACGGACGCAGTTGTCGAGCACGTCGTCACGCCGCCGGCTCCAATCGACACGTTGGGCGGGGGCATCTGGTTCATCTGGTGAAGCTCATCCAGAGCCTTTACGAAGCCCTCCGCGAAGCCCTCCTGCTCGTCGGTGATCCCCCGACCGTAGAGGTACTGGCCCGGTGTGGGTGTCGTCAGCACCCCGTTGCTGTTCTGGATGATGAGCCTCTCCAGCTCCGGAGAGGCGAGTTTGAGCGAGCCGACATCGCCGCTCGCGGTGTGATAGAGGTCCGATTTGAGGCTCCGATAGGGCTCCGCCAGGTTCAAGCTCATGCTCTGCTTCTGGAGTTTATAGTCATGTAGTGCCGCGTCGTTGTGACCGTAGCCCAACAGAAACGAGTCGTCGTGATAAAACGGCTGCTCCATTTGTGTGCTCATGGAGTTCTTCGGGAAAAGCAGCTTCTCACCTAGTGCGCTTGACAGTTCGACTGTCCACTTTATTTCGAGTGTATAAACCCGTCCAAAAACGAGTAACGATGACAGTCAATGAAACCAGCGTCCCGATGCTTCTCTTGAACGAATGAAACACAAACCAAAAGTCCCAAAGACGCGGAAAACGAAACGCTCTTGAATGGCGCTCTCTGAGGGAGATGTGCGTTTGATTTGCTCTGGTGCGTGCGTGCGTGCGTGCATTCGTTCGTTCTTGTGGATCGGTATCCCGATTCGTTTTTATAAGCAACTCCAGCACTGACAGCTGGCCACGCCCCAGCGGAGGATACGTCACGCGCATCGTCACGTCATTGTCGGGAACTGCTGGGACAGTAAACAAGCCCGAGGGCGAAGCGCGCATTAACGCGAGCGGGGTGAGTTTTCCCTCACGACTTGAGGTGATTGAATAAGCGATTCGGGAATATGTGGGATAATCTGATTTGCATTATTCCCGAGATCCTTTCTGTTAAAAGAAAGGGCCTCGAACGTTGGATATCAGGTAGGCTTAAAGCTGGACTATATATTATATTTTAGGGTTTATGTTGGTGCGCGTACGGGTTGTGTAGCTATTGGGACATCTCAGTGGCAAAAAGCGTCACTTCACTCTATAGTTTGTGTTTGTTTTATTTGAGTAAAAACACAGGATGACACAAATAACAACACACATCTTTATTAGCCTACTGTATTCGTTTTTCAGTCAAAAAAAAAAAATTGCTCAGGTTACCTCAAGCCATTTGAAAGTTAAAGTGTAATTCGCAAACTTGCTGAATCTGCAAGTTAGTGAAAAAGACGGAGAGCAAACATCCTCTGCTCATCATGGACCCTCAGACACTCGCTTCCTGTAGGAAGTTTACAGTCCAAATATGGGCTTGGTGACGTGGAGTTCCTCTTCAGAGGGAGTGTGAGCGGCCCCGCCCACTTTTTCTGGACTGCTGCCTGTGCTGCCATTCTCATCAGAAACACCTGCTAAACAACCAAACCAGCACAGCAATACGGACAGCACTTACACTAAACCTACAGAAAGTACTTACACTAAACCTACAGAAAGTGCCTTTATGGTATAACAATAGTCAATTATTAGTTTAAACACTGATCTCCTGATAAAAATAAAAACTCTCTAAACCATGTCAATAGGCTATTCATCGTTTGCATATTTAGATATACAGGTTATGCATTCAAATTAAAGGCTTTATTTAACACTGTGGCTCTAGAGCGTCCAATGATGCTGTATATAATGAATGCATTTACAGTCATTTGATGTGAGCCATTAATGCTCACGTGTTGGGAATATCGTATTTACAGTGCCTTTAAGGCCTTTTAAGTCGCATCAGGTGTGTTTGATGTAAGAAAGTCATATTAAAGAGCATGCGCTCAGATGAATCAGAATATGTTATTTGATCGTTTTGCTCTTCTCAGGTGGTTCAGAGACGGACGGGTGATGATGTCCCCGCTCTGCACCTGCGCTGTGTGTCCGGTATGTCAGGTTTCATTTCCACCCACCTGAAACCATGCATCCCGAGAGTAAATGTAACCTATCCCATCTGTCCTCCTCGGAGAGCTGAGCTGAACCGATACAGCTGCTTCACTGAGGGAGCCGAGAGTCTGCATTCACTCTATTATCACTTCTGTTAACAGCTATTAACCATTTATATATTCTATAACATAGTACGCATAAATCATAATATTAATAAAAAAATGTTGAATAAAAAATAAAAATGTGTAGAATGTTATTCATAGCCTATATTTATAAAACATGTATAACATATTAATATAAATAAACATTTATTATTATTACAAATCATTAATACATTCATTTACTAAATATAAAATACATTATATTTTACTTAAATTTTATAAAATGTATATATTTAAAAATAATAATATTGAATCATAATATGTATTAATAATAATATATATTAATTAACGTTTTTGTTGAATAACAGATATGTACAATTTCTAAAATGCATTTATAGCCTATATTTATACAAACATTTATTATTAACATATATTAATATAAATAAATAAACATATTATCATTATTAATAATAATAAATGTATTTACTAAATATAAAATCTTTTAAATCTTTTATTAAAAATAATAATATTGATATTGATTAATATTTATTAATGAAAGTTTTTGTTGAATAAAAAATTATGAAATGTATTTATAGCCTATATGTATACAAACATTTATTATTAACATATATTAATATAAATAATAAACATTATTATTATTATTATTAATAATACATTTATGTACTAAATATAAAATAATTTTTTTAAATTAATTTATATATTATTATATTAAAAATAATAATATTGATTAATAATAATATGAATAAAATATTCATGACTAAAATAATACATATTTATGAAAGTTTTAAATGTATTTATATATTTTATAAAAATATGAACAATATTTATTCATATTAATATAAATAGATATTTATTAATAATACATGTTTTACTGAATATTAAACATTTCCTCAAATGTTTTTATATATTCTATAAAAATGTTATTGTTAAGTATTATTATTAAAACATATTAATACGTGTTTACCACATATTAATATGTATTTTACAAAAACATGGATTAATTAATATTTGTTATTAATATAAATCTGTCTGTTTAATATCTAATTATAATGTATATAATATCAGTTTATTAATAATAATAAATATTATTAATGTTAATATAAATGTTTAAAAATCTAAAACAACAAAATCTATTTATTAACTTTATAATCTGTTTTAATATGCAGTTTTAATATTTAATAGTTTTGTTTAGTCTTTTGTAAAGTTGGACCACATAAAGTCTGTTCATCTGTATTTCTCTATTAAGAGCTGTCCTGTGTCTGTCCTGTGTCTGTTCTGTGTCTGTCCTGTGTCTGTCCTGTGTCTGTTCTGTGTCTGTCCTGTGTCTGTTCTGTGTCTGTTCTGTGTCTGTTCTGTGTCTGTTCTGTGTCTGTCCTGTGTCTGTCCTGTGTCTGTCCTGTGTCTGTTCTGTGTTCTGTGTCTGTTCTGTGTTCTGTGTCTGCTCTGTGTCCTGTGTCTGTCCTGTGTCTGTCCTGTGTCTGTTCTGTGTCTGTCCTGTGTCTGTCCTGTGTCTGTCCCGTGTCTGTTCTGTGTCTGTCCTGTGTGTGTCTGTCCTGTGTGTCTGTTCTGTGTCTGTCCTGTGTCTGTTCTGTGTCTGTTCTGTGTCTGTTCTGTGTCTGTCCTGTGTCTGTCCTGTGTCTGTTCTGTGTTCTGTGTCTGTTCTGTGTTCTGTGTCTGTTCTGTGTTCTGTGTCTGCTCTGTGTCCTGTGTCTGTCCTGTGTCTGTCCTGTGTCTGTTCTGTGTCTGTCCTGTGTCTGTTCTGTGTCTGTCCTGTGTCTGTTCTGTGTCTGTCCTGTGTCTGTTCTGTGTCTGTTCTGTGTCTGTCCTGTGTCTGTTCTGTGTCTGTCCTGTGTCTGTCCTGTGTTCTGTGTCTGTTCTGTGTCTGTCCTGTGTCTGTCCTGTGTCTGTTCTGTGTCTGTCCTGTGTCTGTTCTGTGTCTGTCCTGTGTCTGTTCTGTGTCTGTCCTGTGTCTGTTCTGTGTCTGTTCTGTGTCTGTCCTGTGTCTGTCCTGTGTCTGTTCTGTGTCTGTCCTGTGTCTGTCCTGTGTCTGTCCTGTGTCTGTCCTGTGTCTGTCCTGTGTCTGTCCTGTGTCTGTTCTGTGTCTGTCCTGTGTCTGTCCTGTGTCTGTCCTGTGTCTGTCCGTGTCTGTCCCGTGTCTGTCCGTGTCTGTTCTGTGTCTGTTCTGTGTCTGTCCCGTGTCTGTTCTGTGTCTGTCCTGTGTCTGTCCTGTGTCTGTCCTGTGTCTGTCCTGTGTCTGTTCTGTGTCTGTCCTGTGTCTGTTCTGTGTCTGTCCTGTGTCTGTCCTGTGTCTGTCCTGTGTCTGTCCTGTGTCTGTCCTGTGTCTGTCCCGTGTCTGTCCCGTGTCTGTCCCGTGTCTGTCCCGTGTCTGTCCCGTGTCTGTTCTGTGTTCTGTGTCTGTTCTGTGTCTGTCCCGTGTCTGTCCCGTGTCTGTCCCGTGTCTGTTCTGTGTTCTGTGTCCTGTGTCTGTCCTGTGTCTGTCCTGTGTCTGTCCTGTGTCTGTCCCGTGTCTGTCCCGTGTCTGTCCCGTGTCTGTTCTGTGTCTGTTCTGTGTCTGTTCTGTGTCTGTTCTGTGTCTGTTCTGTGTCTGTTCTGTGTCTGCTCTGTGTCTGCTCTGTGTCCTGTGTCTGTCCTGTGTCTGTCCTGTGTCTGTCCTGTGTCTGTCCTGTGTCTGTCCTGTGTCTGTTCTGTGTCTGTCCCGTGTCTGTCCCGTGTCTGTTCTGTGTCTGTCCCGTGTCTGTCCCGTGTCTGTCCCGTGTCTGTCCTGTGTCTGTCCCGTGTCTGTCCCGTGTCTGTCCCGTGTCTGTTCTGTGTCTGTCCTGTGTCTGTCCTGTGTCTGTTCTGTGTCTGTTCTGTGTCTGTTCTGTGTCTGTCCTGTGTCTGTTCTGTGTCTGTTCTGTGTTCTGTGTCTGCTCTATGTTCTGTGTCTGTCCTGTGTCTGTCCTGTGTCTGTTCTGTGTTCTGTGTTCTGTGTCTGTTCTGTGTTCTGTGTCTGCTCTGTGTCCTGTGTCTGTCCTGTGTCTGTCCTGTGTCTGTCCTGTGTCTGTCCTGTGTCTGTCCTGTGTCTGTTCTGTGATTTCTGCTGTCAGTGCTGTCTTTAATAGTTTCTAGATAAGTTGTGTAACTCTATCAGGCTGTTGTGACATTGAGATGAATTTCAGTAGTTATGCAGGGGAGGTTGGATGTTTACTGTAACACTGACTGGAGTGTGCAGTGTGTGTGTGTGTGTGTGTGTGTGTGTGTGTCTGTGTGTGTCTGTGTGTGTCTGTGTGTGTGTGTGTGGGACACTGTGCAATGAGGAGAGGACACTGGCACAGCAGTGGCAGAAATAACATGAAAATCCCACACAGATACAACCTGTGTGTGTGTGTGTGTGTGTGTGTGTTATAAGGCCAAGGTCAGTGTGTTGTTGTTTACCTGGATCACGGGTGGTTGGTACATGCAGTTCTCTGGCTGAATGTTTATTTTAATCAGATGAAGAGCAGAAGGTCTCATTCTGCCCAAAAACATGCCAACTTGCTCTTTTTTCCAATCATTTTTACACAAAAAACATTTTGCCCATACTTTAGAAATGTATTTATAACTGTTGATTATCGTTAACAGTCATCACTATCGCGTGTGTGTGTGTGTGTGTGTGTGTGTGTGTGTGTGTGTGTGTGTAGGTTCACATGGATACGAGCCAGTAAAAATAATGTAAGCTGATCCTCCGTGTGAGCGATATCTGCCTGAAGCCAGATCACATTTACGGTAAGAGTGTGCGAGAGAGACGTGTGTGTGTGTGTGTGTGTGTGTGTGTGTGTGTGTGTGTGTGTATGTGTGTGTGTGTGTGTGAGGCAGTGCAACATACTGCTCAACATACAATGAAACAGATCTCATTACTAAATACTTTTTTCTAAATGTATGAACAACTAATTTTACTAAATGTAACAGTATTAATTTCACTAGTAAATGTATTCCTCAAGGTGCCAGTGACTTGATCTTTAAACAGCCACTGTATTGTGTGTGTGTGTGTGTGTGTGTGTGTGTGTGTGTGTGTGTGTGTGTGTGTGTCTCTTTTCATCAGGAGAACAGGCGTCTCATTGGTCACGTGATGATGACGGTGACTCACGCTCACCTCTGGTGTCAGGGCCAATCAGGGGTCAGCGAGCGCAGACAATCGCAGGTCTCCCCTCGGCCTCTGTGTCAGCAGAAAAACACAAGATGTTTGCTGGAGAGGCGCTGAAGAGGGCTGGATACTGAGCGAGCAGTCAGCAGAAAAACAAGGGCCGGCGGCCAAGCAGACAGACGGAGGGCTGGAGAGATCCAAAGAGTGAACGCTTCACTGAAACTCACACACAGAAGAGGGTTTGTGAGGACAGAAATACATCGACCTGTCATGAGCTTCATGTCTGAATGTGACCACACAAACAGAGCAATTAACAGGCTGATAATGATGAGCAATGTCCATCTCACCAGCTAGTTTTCTTTCTTTCTCGCTTTAAACCCTACAGAGGCGCCATCTGAAGTGACTGATCTGAAAAGCAACTTTGTGTGCCACTCAAATAGTGCTCGCCATGTAACGCGAGGGGACTTGATTCCAGTAGAGTTTGATGTTAGTATGCTGGAAGGCAACAATCCAAAACTCTAACTTTTAAAACTCAAGGTTCCCCAGACAGCAACATAGTGTCGGCCCAGATCCGGCCCACATGTGGTGCACATGGAATCCACACATACCAGATTTAGGCCGACACTATGTTGCTGTCTGGGTCCTTATTGGCAATGATGGTTCCATAAAGAACCTTTAACATCCATAGAACCATACCAATGCACAAAAGCTTCTTTAGAACTTTAAAATGTTCTTCACGGGTCCGTTTGGAACCTTTACTTTTAAAAGGGTAAAAAGACTGCACAACAATACTGTGCAAAATAATCGAAAGAATTATCTATTTTTATTGAATAAATATAATTATACTGTATAATTTCACTTGTCTGTTGGTTATCTTAGTTCTGGATGAGCTTACTAACCTTATTTTCTTTTAAAGTCAATTTGTAGCATGTCTGTGATGGCTGAATTTGTTTTAGCATTTGAAAGCAAAAGACGCATAGCAGTGGAATTTAAAAAAAGACACACACACACACACACACACACACACACACACATAAGGTCTCGATGCGTGCTTTTTAAAAGGTTGAAGGCCGTGTCATGCGCGAGACGACCCGAGCCCAAAGTAGTAATACACTACGCTGCTTTTCCATTTATTTTTCTATGATTTTTATATAGGCTAATAGAGTGCTGCAGGTATGACATCACTTTGTAGGCCAAAATGCGGAAGCGAGTTAGCATTTTAGCTCTTCCAGTTCCCTCGTCCTGAAGTTTTTGTTTAAATGGCTGAAATAAGATCTGTGGTGAAGCTCACGTTTTATTCTACGACATCAAATACATCAGTATTACTCCACTCATGATTTTTAAAGCTGTTACGTGTCTTGAAAAAGGCGGTCGCTAACAAGTGGCTAATGGGACTAGAGTCTGTCGGGGAGATTAAACGTCATCACGCCGAACAGGTAAACTCGGTCCACTTTTACAGCCTCATCCTGGGAAACGTTCTGGGAAAATGTTTTGAGATAAAAAAACGAAGAGTTGTTGGAAGCTTAGTGATGAACGTTGAAGTCTGTTTATAGCCTACATTTAGCTTTTTACTTCAGGCTTCAAAATGCATAAAAGTTGTGTTCATCTGTGATAATTATCTTGATGGATAAAACGTGTAAGTATCATGAACTTGTGTTGATCACAGAGCTTGTTTTTTGCGATAATCCAAAAGCCTATGGGAAAATCCTATTGGGGTTTTCTCAAGGGAACCAGTGTGATGCTAACTGCTGATTGGCCTACAAAGTGACATCACACCTGCACCACTCTATTGAGTATGAGGTCTCTGTGGAACTAAAGTGGGCGTTTCTAAATTTGTGAGTGTTTTCAAACTGATGGGTGTTTATAAATCACGCAATGAAAATGATCCCCTTCACCCGACCCCACCCCTAAACCCTACCCACACTGTGACGTGGGCAAATCAGGTAACGCAGTGGAAAACGCTGTTTGTCTAGGACATTTTTTTATTTTTAATTTCAACCGCCTCAAAACATTCTGAGTGAAGGCGTTTGACTAGGGTTTGGAACAGAGCTCCACCAAGGACGATAACTATAGCGATATAACGATAAAAAAAATCTTTCTAAATATTAAAGAACAGCAGAGTCGACACCACAACTATAACGGCACAGAGAATATCGTTGGAATCACGTCTAGAATTATTTTTTTCCAGCTGATGAATGATAAAAACACTGACAGCCAATCAGAATGAGCGCAAGCATTTAAAGCAACGGACCTCAAAACTACAGCGTGCTCTTAAAATGAACAGAACTATGGCCCTGTCCCAAATGGCACACTTCATGTGCACTTTCGGTCTTGTGGACTTACAATGGCCGCTGCGTGCACGTGTCCATTAAGTTCACAAGACCGTAGGGTGTCCCATTCGTCATTTAAGCTTAAAGAAGGGTGCTTGTGAGCGCCCCCTTTGCGGCTGCTATGCACCCTCAATGTGCACTTCAGCTGAGCCCGCAAGTTTGCAAGCTACACAGAGGACTTCTACCCGGCGGTCAGTGCGGCATTACGTCGTGAAAGTGTGCACTCAGAGAAAGACCATGAGGGTTTAGGGTGCCATTTGGGACAGGGCCAATATCGTCCGCTGGTGTGGATGCTAGTATAGTTATCTTTATAGATATCACTCTAGGTTTGAACGTGCCTTTAAACTCTCTCTGTCTGAGTGCCTGAAGGCAGTAGGAAGGATAATTGATCATTCTGAGATCTCTGTGACAGGTGATCATTCCAGACTTAGGAATCATCCGTTCATTCTGGTAAGTGTCGTCAGGAGGTGTCTGAACTAGATTTATGGACATAAAAAAAAAAGCATCAGTCTAAAGTTCAGTATCAGAAAATGCAGCAAACTGCCAGTGAACTCATTAATGGAGTCCAAGACAAACAGGCCACGTGTCAATAATTGGGGTAGTTATGCGAGGGGTAACGGCGAAACATTTCATTGTGAAACATGTTTAGGGAGGGAATCCCAATTTGTCAGCGGGAATGAGGGATCATGACCTTCATGCAGAGTCTGATGTCATAGTTCATCTAGAGGGCAAGATAATGAGTGATACACTCATCACTCTTCATGTGTTTTTATCGGTCTGCTGTCATATTAAAACCGTTTCCAGAATTTATAAGATCTTTTTATTATGTAATATCTGGTGCTTTAAAGAACCCAGAAACCAAGAACCCTGCCAAAAATGATTCTTGATAAGAAGAATGTTCTGCTGAACCTAAAGAACAATAAGCATTATTTTAGGACTGTGTGTGATGTTTTCCAGACTGAGATCACCAGACCGTGGAATGAAGGCATTTCTTCAACATGTTTAGACACAGATCGGCTCTCCGTGAAGCAGTTTACATGAGCAACACCTCTGCCCAGAGCAACACACACACACTACATCTGCTAAGGTTTGTGGTGTGTCCGTTTAATCAATTTAGAGTCATTGGTTGTTTGAGTTGTGAAGAGTGAAACACTGTAACACTGTGATGCTTTCAGAACAGAGATCTATTCATTTGAGTGTCAAATCCTGAATCATCCAATAGGATGAGTTTGGGGGTGGGACTATCCATTTGACTGACCAATGGCTATCCATTTGAATCTTCCATGGCCATAATTAATGCAAATAACATGCTTTTTAATCAAACTTTGAGGACTGTACTATGATTTGAGACACGATTATCATCTTGCATACTATTTAGCATGCACTCAAAAAATCTTGAGTTGAGTCTGAATTTTTTCAGGGTTTGAATAGTTTTTGTGTTACCCAGCTCCTGGGTCATATGTAACAACCCAGTGTTTGGGTAGTTTTTGTATAACCTAGATCCTGGGTCAGAAGTAACAACCCAGTGTTTGGATAGTGTTTGTGTTACCCAGATCCTGGGTCAGACGTACCATGGTGTCTGGAGAACGTCACGTCCCAGTCCAGAACACAGCCAGAGCCAGAATCACCTCCATCGACCACGGCGTGCTCGTGTGAAGAACGGTATTCTTACCGTTTTTCTGTCATGTTGTGTGGCACCACAGAGCTCAGCCAGTCCTCCAGCACCGCCGCTGCCGGATGTCTACAGCCCTGCACCGTCTCCGGGGAGTCCGTAGGTCGTGCATCCACCTGCAGCAACCGTGCAAGAGGATCCTGTGGCTTCACCTCCCGCCTTCAACCTCTTTGCTCCATCTCAGCCTGTCGACCTGCTGGCTCCGTATTGGCTCCTCCCACCTTCGGCTTTACCAGAGACCCTCAGACTTGTCCTGCCAGCTCCCCTTGGTCAGCTGTCACACCACTTCCACCGCTGAGTCCCGCTCCGTCCCTCCACCCCTATGGCTGCAGCGGGTTCCTCCTTCCCCTCTGTCACCTCTGTCCTCCGTCACACCGGTTCCACCTCATCCCTCAGGTACTGTGGCTCCGCCTTCGACGATCGTCGCCGTGGCATCGCATTGGTCTCCAGTGCCAGTGCTGTCGCTCAATTCTATCGGATCTCCGTCTGCCCCTGTGGATCCTTCGGCCTCGTCTCCGTCGATCGTCCCCCAGTTGTCGTCAGTCTTCATACCATCTTGGCTCTTCACTCCCTCTACTCTGCTGTGGGCTGTCGGCACTGGCAAGCTCTGGGTCTGTGCCGTCAGGAACTCTCCATCTTTGCCGCTGGGGTCTCGTCATCCCACCAACCCTATGCCACATCCTGCCACCATCCCTTCTCGTCTGCCTCCCTGCATCGTTTCGCTATCTCCATTATGCTGGGTTAAATAAAAAACACAATTTGCTGGGTTAACCCAGCCCTTGGGTTAAAAACAACCCAAATTGTTTATCTGTTGATGTGCTGTACTCACTGGAAGTTTTGACCAGACACACTTTAAGAAGTCTATTTTCTAGATGTGGCGATGTTGACGAGCGAGAGACGTGGGAGGAGCGAGCGAGACTGGTGCATGATTGAGAATGAGCGTCACCTGCGAGACACACCAGTCTAAAGCCCTCTCTCGCCCTTCACTGGTGTCACTCGTCCTTATATGCCTCTGAGTTCCCTCATGAGAGGACTCGAGACTCCCACATCTCTCGCTCGTCAACCTCGCCACAATAGACTATTTTTTGTATGATTTGAAATGACTTTTATGATGTTTCTTTTCTCCATTCCTGAACATTCTATATAATAAACATCTTTTATGTTCCACAGAAGAAAGAAAGTCAAAAATGGTTTGGAACAACATGAGGTGAGTAAATGATAATTGACAATTTCATTTTTGGGTGAGCTATCTCTTTAAGACACCCATGCCAAAACCACCATCTTACACTTTTCATCGGCGGTGACCTGTAATCTCAGCTCAATCCCAGAATTCCAAGTGATTCTTTTGTCTCAGATACGAGCAGGGGGGTTAGTGGTAACTGATTCCTGCCTCTCTCGGTGAAGCCGTCTGAACGTGTGCCAGCTCTTTGAGAACAGAAATAGTCGATCGATGCATCACACAACTACAGTGACCTGCGCTCAGACTTTGAGGATTCGTCTTTGGCAGTGAGGAGGTCATCAGGTGAAGGAAAACTCACAGATGAACTTAAAGTATTGACTCTCTCACACACACAGCTCTTTTTTTTTTTATCTCTGTCCAACATGATCTTGTTAGTTTTCATAGGTATTTATATGTAAAGTGTAGTTTTCACACAAATGCATGTTTTATGCTTGGATATACTCTGGTGCATGTAATAAATAATTAAATAAATCATAACCCCTTTTACATATTTCAGTGTCTAGCCAAACAGAGAACATGAACAAATGAATATAGAGGTGAAATCACCATGCTCTGATTCCAGTGAACTCCAAAGGCTGAATTCAGTTGTATTTGATCTAATCTGAGAATATCCATCCCTTAGAATTGAGAACACACACACACACACACGCTCTCTCTCTCACGCACTCACACACACACATGCACTCATACATACAAACACACACTCATATACACACACTGTGTATATCACACACTCACACACATGCACTCATATATATATATATATATACACACACACACAATCATACACACACACTCATATTCTTGCACACTCATATGCACACACTGTGAGTGTGTATCACACACTTACACACACACACTCTCATATTCTCACATTCAAACACATTCTCACATTCACACACACAAATGCACACTCACACACACACACTTTCTCACACACACACACACACACACACACACAGTTTGTACAGTCATATGTGTAGTGTGAATAAGCTGCTTTCATTAATGACGGGCATCTGTTCTCAAAACTACTTTGCTCAGGCCTTTTCATCTTTACATTTGTGTATGCAAGCACCTTGCAACCAGCCAGATCATGCACGAATAAGGAGGAAAATAAAGTTTTTATTTTATTTATTTAATTGACTTATAATTGAATAATATATATATATATTATTTTCTTTTTACCAAATTTCACATTCATAAATGCACGTTTACTGCAAAAACAGACAGAAGTAAAACTGTATACATAGACAGCTTTTTTCTTTTTTTGAATGAGAAAGACTTTAAAAGTTTGTGAGCTTTATTTACTTTTCATTTAATTTTCGTAGTGTTTTTTTCTGTTTTATTTTTGTATGCATAATGTTCAATATCTGCATTCGAACAAAAGTGCATGTATAATGTTTAATGCTCAATTTAAAATAAACCTGCATGCTTAAACTGTTCAAGCACAGTGGCGTCGAATTTTGACTCTAGTTTGCGTCTAACATTTACATGTTTTCCTTTCACAGATGCTTTTACCCAAAGTAAGGAACATCACAAGCACATGTTCTTGAGGAGGGTGTCCACATCAGTCTGCGTTTGGCTGCTAACTCTCTCCATGGGCAGCCGTCCAGTTCCCAAGAGCTGACTCTGAATCTGCCTTCTGACCGCACCCTTAATCCAGAGACCAACAAAGACGGCCGCCCACTGATGCCTGCTGGGCTGTAATGGACACCCATAATGCACCAGTCTCTCTGGAATGCTTTAGTAATTGAAGAATAAGGTCACTTTTCTGGTTAAAAAAGAACTGGTTGGGTTGTAGAAAATCCCAAAGCATTTGTCTTCATAATTGTACTTGATAGCAGGTCAAGACAATGCTATTAAAATGCACCATAGCCAGTCCAGAACATCTAAACATGCACAAACTTAGTTATTTTGAAGTTGTTTTAGTATAGCATATGCACACAGGTAACTTTAGTAGTTTGAATTGTTCTGTCTTTGCTGTGTCGTTCTGCAGCTCAAGGATGAAAGGTGACTAATATGAGAAGTGAAGACTCATTTCAGCCTGTGTTAGACGCTCCCTCTCTGATCTCCTGGATGAAGGTGTGACTGTTGGTTAGTATCAGGCATTGAAGGAACTGCGGGACACGAACGTTTCAGCAACGCCCTGAGAAACAGCACGGCAAGCGCCAGGTCTGAACAGAACAAACGGTTAATTTCAGCCATCGCCACCCATCGCCTCCTTTTGCTAAGTGTGTTAATGGGTTATCGTGGCCAGAGACTAGTCATGTTCATCAAGAATGTCAAGTCACCTCCCTTCAACTCTAGTAAACACTAAGTGATAGTTTTGGGAAAGTATGTGTAAAACCACCGCAGACCAACGTCCTGATGTAATGAAACATCAAGAAAGATTTGAAATCTTGATAAGAAGGTTCTGTTATGTTTAAGAATTATGCAGAATGGTGATTCAAATAGATCTGATTGTAAAGTAGAATTGATGTTCAAAGAAATATATATGACTAATTTTTAACTAGAAAACCTTACTTAATGCCTTGAAAGTTAGGAAAAACTATACATTTGGTGGATGGGTGGATACATGGATAAATCCATCCATCTGTCTATCACCTATCCACCAATGGAGATTTCCCTTCACTTGAAGTCCCACAGCCCCATTCCATTATCCCTTCTCCACAAAACTTCACACTTGGCACAATGCAGTCAGGCAGGTAACATTCTCCTGGCATCCGCCAAACAGAGCAGCACGATCCATCCCTCCACAGAACAGGTTTCCAGAGTCCAGTGCTTTACACCACTTCATCCCACACTTGGCAGTGTACTTGCATGCTGCTGTTCGGTCATGGAAACCCACTCCACGAGGCTCCCGCCACACAGTTTGAGTGCTGATATTAATGCCAGTGGAGCTTTTGAACTCTTAAGCGGTGGTATCAGCAGAGCGTTGGAGACTTTTATGCACCATGCGCCTCACACTTGTAGCCGACCGTGGAATATCTGTCAGGGATGAAATTTCACAAACTGACTTATTGCAAAGTTGGCATCCTATCACAGTACCACGCTTGAATTCCCTGAGCTCTTCAGAACCACCCATTTTTTTCAAAAATGTTTGTGAATGCAGACTGAATGGAGATTTTATACACCTGTGTCGGACCTGTAGGACCAGTTACATTTGGTGCCATGACCCGGATGGGAGTGTAACGTAGGCCAGTAAGTGCTGAGCATGTAAACCTCACTCCCCTGATCTCAAGAGGGGCACTAGCGTCTGACGCTAACAGCTGTGGTCTTTAGCGTCCTTGTTAGAGCGCCTGCCTCTCACACCGAAGACCCCGGTTTGAATCCTGTTTGGAGCAGGTCAATGACATTTGGTGCCATGACCCCGATGGGAGTGAGGATAAGGAGGGCGTGTGTAACATAGGCCAGTAAGAGCTGTGCGTGTAACCCTCACTCCCCTGGCCTCAAGAGGCAAACTAGTGACAGATGCTAGCGACTGTGGTCTTTAGCGTCCTTGTTAGCGCACCAACTTCCCACTCCTTCTCCGGAGACCCTATTTCGAGTCCCGCTCGGAGCGGGTCGAGTTGTGCGGTTACATTTGGTGCCATGACCCGGATGGGAGTGAGGAATTAGGATGGTGAATGTAATGTAGGCCAGTAAGAACTGTGCATGTAAACTTCACTCCCCTGGCCACAAGAGGCACGCTGGTGGCTGCGGTCTTAAGCATTCGCCTCCCACGCTGGAGATCCTGGTTTGAATCCCGCTTGGAGCGGATTGAGTAGGACCAGTTACACAAGCACCTATAATTCGTCAGCTCTCTCACTGTTCACCTCATTCTCTTTTTCTCTAAGGGAAGGGTAAACACTGTCACCTGATCTGTTCCCTCATTCTGAATGTGAAATTTTTCGTGTCACGCCTTACTCATCACAAAACGACGACAGAAATAGCAACAGGAACAAGATGAGGTGTGATGTAGTGTAACTGGCAATTAATATTCATCTTGACACCCATCCCTCAGGAATCCTGGAAAATAAAAACTTTGAGCACAAATGAGTCAGCCAGCGTTGAACTCGCAGTTTATGCGCTAATAGTACAGACGCGGCTTCCTGACGTACAGGACTTTCGGCAGGATATTGTGGTCGCGGTGAAAGTGAGATTGGTCTCCGGAAGACGTTTGTACTCTCATATGTGCTCTTCAATGAATCTCAAAGGCGTGTGTTTGTGAGACTTCATGGTTAAACTGATAGACCGAACGTACGTGGCTTTTGACGTCCTGTTAAAATCCACATCTCGGTCAAAGTGGCTTGCACATGAACATGTCATTGTAGCAGAGTTAGAGTTAGTCAGAAAACTTTTATGTCTTCAAAAGAAGTGGAAAGAACATCCATCTTGACTTCAGCACATTATCCTGTAGACAAACTTTGATCTCACCGCAACAGTTCAGCCGTTTGAAAGGGACGCCTCCATGATGGAACACAAAAATACCCAGTGGAGAAAAACATAGGCTATCTAAGAAGATAGTCAAACCACAAATGTGGCCTTTCTGCTTGACCTTTGAGGGCAGGAGAGCTTTGACCTGGGCAGCTCTAAAGTTTTCTTTAGGAAGGCAGATCTTCATTTTTTTAGTGACGCAAACACATTTTCATTGCGTAACTGATTTGAACAGATCTATGCACTCAGCATGCACTTTTTGTCACACTTGGGTGAACTGAAACTCTATTTTGCATTTTTGTTCCTATGATAATGGAATTTAGTTTTTCCCCTTGTATATTATTTGCCAACAGCGCAAATCATTACATTGTATGTAAGATAAGTATTCGAAGACATAATGTGATACATTACACAAAAAAAAAAAAAAGAATGTGTTGGCTGCATCAAAAAAGAACAGTTTGCATCAATATTTTTGAGTTATGACAACTTTGAGTAAATTTACGTTTAACCAACAAGCTACATTGAGTTAGAGGAACTTAATAATTTGTAGCATAAACACAAATTTCGCTCCAACTACCAGAGTTGTAGCCCTGGAACCAATTAATCTATTTCAGTTCAAATCAACAGCTATCATAGCACATGCTAACATTATGTAAGATATTAGGCATCAGTGCAGTCATTGCTTATAGAGTCAATGTAGTGTTTACCTTCATGTATCTCTTCAGCACAATGGTAACCACAAACACTTACAGAAACTCAACATAACAGCACTAAACACTAACAGCCTTTCCCTTCACTAAAAACAAACTAATTAACTCTTAATTTCAACATTTATTCTTCTTATCCCATCCTATTCAAAGCATGCTGGAAACTAGAAATCCACTGCCTAATTTTCAAAGTTATCAGACAATTTTATTAAGTTACTACAACTTAATAAAAAAAAAAAACAATTAACGCAGAAATTTGAGTTTAAATTACAGACGATATTAAGTTGATGCAATGATCAAAATAATGTTTGCAACTTAAAAGGTTCAATTAAAACATATATATTTACAAACTTTTATATTAGATGCATTTAATCATGTTTAATCAGCTTGACAGCATTAATATACACCGATCAGGCATAACATCATGACCACTGACAGGTGAAGTGAATAATTCTGATTATCTCTGAGTTGTCAGAATACACAGAGCGTCTCAGTTTGTTGCGTATGGGGCGGCATAGCCGCAGACCAGTCAGGCTGCCCATGCTGACCCCTGTCCACCACCGAAAGCACCAAGAGTGGCACGTGAGCATCAGAACTGGACCATGGAGCAATGGAAGAAGGTGGCCTGGTCTGATGGATCACAGTTTCTTTTACGGCCTCTTTTATATCACGTGGATAGCCGGGTGCGTGTACGGTACCTGGGGAACACATGGCACCAGGATGCACTATGGGAAGAAGGCAAGCCGGCGGAGGCAGTGTGATGCTTTGGGCAATGTTCTGCTGGGAAACCTTGGGTCCTGCCATCCATGTGGATGTTACTTTGACACGTACCACCTACCTAAGCATTGTTGCAGACCATGTACAGCCTTTCATGGAAACGGTATTCCCTGGTGGCTGTGGCTCTTCCAGCAGGATAATGCTCCTGACACAAAGCAGAAATGTTTCAGGAATGGTTTGAGGAGCACAACAACGAGTTTGAGGTGTTGACTTGGCCTCCAAATTCCCCAGATCTCAATCCAATCGAGCATCTGTGGGATGTGCTGAACAAACAAGTCTGATCCATGGAGGCCGCACCTTGTGACTTACAGGACTTAAAAGATCTGCTGCTAACATCTTGGTGCCAGATACCACAGCACACCTTCAGGGGTCTAGTGGAGCCTCGATGGGTCAGGGCTGTTTTGCCAGCAAAAGGGGACCAACAGAATATTAGGAAGGTGGTCATAATGTTATGCCTGATCAATGTATATATAAAATGACTAAAGTACACAAAATGACTAAAACTAATTAATCATGTTAATAAATGCTTATAAATAATACTAAAATAACACTGATTGTTATATGGAGTTTTGGAGAAAGTAAAGTAAATTTTTTTACCTCAAGTAAAGTTTGAGGTAAAGTAAAAAGTAAGTCAAGTCATCTTTATCTGTATAACACTATTTACAATACATGTGTGTTTCAGTGTCTGAAGCTTTACAGTAAGTCATGACTAATTTATTTTTCAGTATGGTTTGTGTCTTTGATTTGAAGCAACTCAAGATTGCTGGGAAAGCAAGATTATTCTTAAGAATAGATGTGTATAGTTTCTAATAAAGCTTCCATTCAGCTGTTTTATTTAATTGCTAATGTTTAATCTCATTTGGTACTTGATGAGTGTTTATTTTGACCTCTGCTTACATGTTTTTTTTCTACCTTTGCTACACACTGCTCTTTATTTTTTCTTGCAGGCTGTGAGGCTGAAACACGACATGCGTGTGTTTGATGTCCATCTGAAGCAGGAAACCACAGCAGCCCTGCGGCGCTCCACTCCTCCGTGTGCGTGTGTAACTTCACTTACTCCGTGTGTTTGTGTGTGTGTTTTAATAGTCCACCTGGGCCCAGTATGTCGGTACAACTCGCCTGCTCATCAATCCACCTGCAGTTACTGTTTGGCCCAAGAAACGTCAGATGAAGCAAAGCTCTGTAGTGGTAAACACTCATGCACACACACACTTCTGTCATTTGATGTGGTTTGTGAAGAATTAGCTTACATATTTTGTTTGCTTTGAAGACTCAACTCCCAGCGACACAATACACAACTTTCTCACCCTCTTTATCACTCTTTTATTCACCACTGTGTTTGAAGTTTGTTGGAAGGTTTGCATTTATATCACAGGAATGACATGTTTTTTTTTCTGATTGCTGCTGCTTCTGAGAAAATCTGAGCCTAGTGGCCACACCCCTCTGTTATGATTGACACATGAAGCACTTCTCCGTTATGATTGACACATGAAGCCAGTGGCCACACCTCTCCGTTATGATTGACACATGAAGCACTTCTCCGTTATAATTGACACATGAAGCCAGTGGACACACTTATCACTCTATTCGTTTTCTGTTTGTCTATAAATAAATAAATAAATTGTTCTGTCCTATGTGTTCTGTGCTAGATTAACTGAGACTTGTTACAGCACTTGCATATTGTTGCCCTTGACTGTTTTTAGTTGCTTCTATTGCTCTCATTTGTAAATCGCTTTGGATAAAAGCGTCTGCTAAATGACTAAATGTAAATGTAACTACAAAAACTGTTATGCTTCTTGATATTGAAAACTGTTATTTGTTATCATATTATTTTAATTTATTATCATAATCATAAACACACTGGTTTCTAGCTTCTATGTCCCAGAGAATCAACTACAGCTCCTTCATGATTTTTCTTTCTGCCGCCTCTCTCTAGCTCTCCATCAGTGCGTCTATATAGCTCGGTCTCCTGGAAAGACAGACCAGACGGACAAACAGGAAGCAGCTGTTGCCAGGGAAACAGGCTGTGGAGCGTGGGAGAGATTGTGAGGTAAGAAAGGAGAACAAATGAAGGAAAAAAATAGATTGAGGGAATGAAGCCGAGCTGGAGAGATCTAATTAAATTCTAACAGCGAGGGGAAAAGGCTGTGTGTGTGTGTGTACCTGCGTCTGTAGCTGGGAATAGATGGAATGACGCAAGGTATGACAGTGCAATCCAAACCCTGGCATCTATCTATCTATCTATCTATCTATCTATCTATCTATCTATCTATCTATCTATCTATCTATCTATCTATCTATCTATCTATCTATCTATCTATCTATCTATCTATCTATCTATCTATCTATCTATCTATCTATCTATCTATCTATCTATCTATCTATCTATCTATCGTTCTATCGGTTGTCTGTCTTTCTGTTATAGAATCACTCATGGCATCTGCAAAAACAGTGAGTTATTCAGAGTGGACTGGAGCAACGGAACATTTCTGACAGACAACATGGGAAAATTTCAGTAGGTAAAAGTGGAATTAGGAACTAAACACACCCACTTCCAAACACACACACACACACACACACACACACACACACACACACACACACACACACATACACAATGTAACACACACACATACACCCAACCAGACACGTACACACACTCTGGTTTTTGAGAAACTGCAGTCACGCAGGTCAAATCATACGTCAATGAAGCTCGATGTTGCTCAATCCACCTCCCAAACCACAGGAAATGACCTCATCACTCCTTTGGGCCTCCTTATTGGCCAATTATCTTCAGGAGAAACATCTTAAAGAATCGTATAGAGGAGAAGATGGAAATAAATACCACACACACACACACACACACACACACAGAGACTTGTGTTTCCACACAGGAGGCAGTTAAGGGAAGTAGATGTCGTACTGTGTGTTTACTCATGTTGAGCTGGCCGGAGGGTTCGACGCATCATTTTTCCATCTCTGGTGTACAGAACGCTTATAAATTAATACATTTTCACCCAGTTATAGACATGCAGCATCTATAATAAGATCATTTTTACCAGTGACGCGAGCCTAGCAGTGATTAGCTTTTTACTTCAAGGTAGTCTGACATTTATTCATTTTTTATTACTTTTGAGTTAAAAGCAGACATCATTGTTAATACACAAACACAAAGACACATTAAACCACTACAGGAATAAACCACTGCTCAAAGGTTTGTGGCCAGTAAGGGTTTTTAAAAGTCTCTTCTGCTCGCCAAGGCTGCATTTATTTAATCAAAAATACAGTAAAATCAGAAATATTGAGAAATATTAATATAATATGAAATCAGTGGTTTCTATGTGAATGTGTTAAAGTTTAATGTATCCCTGAGATAAAAGCTGAATTTATCATCATTCCTCGAGTCTTCAGTGTCACATGATCCTTCAGAAATCATTCTGATATGAGGATCTGATGCTCAACAAACATTTATGATTATTATCAGTGTTGAAAACAGTCTCCATAGTTTTGTGGAAACTGTGACATTTTTCTTTGTTTTAAAGGATTCTTTGATTCATAGAAAGTTCAAAAGAACGGCATTTATTTGAAATGGTAATCTTTGATACTTTTGATCAATTTTGAGGCGTAATGGTTTTTATACTGTACAAACCGTATTTTCTATCCCCCTACACTGCACCTGCCCCTAAACCTGTCCATCACACACACACACACACACACACACACACACACACACACACACACACACACACACACACACACACACACACACACACACACACACACACACACACACACACACACACACACACACACACACACACACACACACACACACACACACACACACACACACACACACACACACACACACACACACACACACACACACACACACACACACACACACACACACACACACACACACACACACACACACACACACACACACACACACACACACACACACACACACACAAACATACACACTCTCTCTCACACACACACACACACACACACACACACACACACACACACACACACACACACACACACACACACACACACACACACACACACACACACACACACACACACACACACACACACACACACACAGACACAAACACATACACACTCTCTCTCTCACACACACACACACACACACACACACACACACACACACACACACACACACACACACACACACTGTCCTACTCGACCACCGTGAGAGCAGGTCAGATCTGTGATTGAGAGACCACATATAATCTATCTGTGTCAAACACACACACAGACACAAACACATACACACTCTCTCTCTCTCACACACACACACACACACACACACACACACACACACACACACACACACACACACACACACACACACACACACACACACACACACACACACACACACACACACACACACACACACACACACACACACACACACACACACACACACACACACACACACACACACACACACACACACACACACACACACACAGACACAAACACATACACACTCTCTCTCTCTCACACACACACACAACACACACACACACACACACACACACACACATAGGGGAATGTCCCCACAAGAATGTCTGCTGAAACTCTCCCCAAACCTTTGAACAGCATTTATAGAGTGCATCCGGAAAGTATTCACAGCGCTTCACATTTTCCACATTTTGTTATGTTACAGCCTTATTCCAACATGGATTCAATTCATTATCTTCCTCAAAATTGACAACATGAAAGTTTGCTTGAAATCTTTGCAAATTTATTAAAAAGAAAAAAGAAAAAAAATCACGTTCTTAAGTATTCACAGCCTTTGCTATGACACTCAAAATTGAATTGAGATGTTTCTACAACTTGACTGGAGTTGATTGGACATGATTTGGAAAGGCACACACCTGTCTATATACAGTTGTGGTCAGAATTATTGGCACCCCTGGTAAATATGATCTTTTATTTTTTTTTAAATCACAAAAATCTAACATTTCATTGAAGTAAAATAATGGAAAGTCGGAGGTAAATCACTTTATGAAATAAATGTTTTTCTCCAAAGCACGTTGGCCACAATTATTGGCACCCCTAGAATTTTTTATGAGTAAAATATCTCTGAAGTATATTCCCATTAATATTTAATTTTTTCTTATCACACCGGTGTGACTAGGAACATGAAATCAGCACATGTTGTTTGGGAGGGTTTCAAGAAAAATCCTCTTCGCTCATCCAAAAACAAACTCCAGCATATTCAGTGTTCAGACTCGACTGGAACTTCAAACGGGAGCGGTTTCTGCGGTCAGATGAAACTATACAAAGAGCTTTTTGGCAGTAAATCCACCAGATGGGTTTGGTGCAAACAGGGATATAAAGCACCCCATGTCCACGGCTAAAAATACCACTGGATCTTTAATGTTGTGGGCCTATTTATTTTTTTATTTTTTTTGCTGGAGGTCCTGGACATCTTGTTCAGATACATGGTATCATGGATTCTAGCAAATACCAACAAATAAAAATCAAAACCTGACGGCCTCTGCCAGAAATCTTATAATGGACCGTGGTTGGATCTTCCATCAGGGCAATGATCCAAAACAAACATCAAAGTCACTGAACAAAAAATGAAGCTTCAGCCATGGCCGTCCCAGTCCCCTGACCTGAACCCTAGAGAAGATGGGTGAACTGAAGAGAAGAAGCACCAACATAGAGCTGGGAATCTGAAGGATCTGGAGAGATTCTGTATGGAGGAACGGTCTCTGATCTCTGGTCAGGTGTTCTCCAAACTCATCAGGCATTATAGGAGAAGACTCAGAGCTGTTATCTTGGCAAAAAGAGGTTGCAAAATGTATTTAATAAAAGGGTGCCAATAATTATGGCAAACATGTTTTTTAGAAAAACATTTATTTCATAATGTGACTTTCAATTCTTTTACTTCAATGAAAGGTTAGATGCCTTTCCAAGCCATGCCATGGAGTCCAAGGAATTGTCTGTAGACCTCAGAGACAGGACTGTATCGAGGCACAGATCGGGGGAAGGGTACAGAAAAATGTCCGTCATCCGTAAATGGAAGAAGTTTGGAAACACACACACACACACACACACACACACACTGTCCTACTCGACCACCGTGAGAGCAGGTCAGATCTGTGATTGAGAGACCACATATAATCTATCTGTGTCAAACACACACACAGACACAAACACATACACACACACACACACACACACACACACACACACACACACACACACACACACACACACACACACACACACACACACACACACACACATACACACACACACACACACACACACACACACACACACACACACACACACACACACACACACACACACACACACACACACACACACACACACACACACACACACACACACACACACACACACACACACACACACACACACAGACACAGACACAAACACACACACACTCTCTCTCTCACACACACACACACACACACACACACACACACACACACACACACACACACACACACACACACACACACACACACACACACACATAGGGGAATGTCCCCACAAGAATGTCTGCTGAAACTCTCCCCAAACCTTTGAACAGCATTTATAGAGTGCATCCGGAAAGTATTCACAGCGCTTCACATTTTCCACATTTTGTTATGTTACAGCCTTATTCCAACATGGATTCAATTCATTATCTTCCTCAAAATTGACAACATGAAAGTTTGCTTGAAATCTTTGCAA
The DNA here is from genome assembly GCA_018749465.1 of Paracanthobrama guichenoti. Lineage (NCBI taxonomy): Eukaryota > Metazoa > Chordata > Actinopteri > Cypriniformes > Gobionidae > Paracanthobrama > Paracanthobrama guichenoti. The sequence continues at coordinate 34,816,206 of CM031945.1, forward strand.
ATTTATTTAAAAAAATGAAACGATGCAGATTTATTTTTACAGCCATCTTTGATCAGATTTACCAGGGGTGCCAATAATTCTGACCACCACTATAAGGTCCCACAGTTAACGGTGCATGTCAGAGCACAAACCAAGCCATGAAGTCCAAGGAATTGTCTGTAGACCTCAGAGACAGGACTGTATCGAGGCACAGATCTGGGGATCCAGAAAAAATGAGGTCCCAATGAGCACAGTGGCCTCATCATCCGTAAATGGAAGAAGTTTGGAACCACCAGGACTCTTCCTAGAGCTGGCCGTCCAGCCAAACTGACTGATCGAGGGAGAAGGACCTTAGTCAGGGAGGTGACCAAGAACCCAATGGTCACTCTGACAGAGCTCCAGCGTTTCTCTGTGGAGAGAGGAGGACCTTCCACACACACACATTTTTACAATTTATTTAGGTCCACTTAAAATAAATGATTTACAGGGATATACACATTATAGGTGCAGATAAATACATGTACAAAATCATGGCCCAGTGGCATACGGATCTTCACAAAGCATATCTCTCAGGTGTTATGGATATAAGTAACAGCGTTACTGCCTATGATAGCAGACAGGGCACAGTACTTCGCTAGCTGTTTAGCCCTCTTTTTGGGCCTCCCAAATTGTTGAAGCCCTCTTACCACCAGCCTATGTGTGTGTCCTAAGCTGCCAAATATGAACATGAGTAGTCGGCCCCGATAACCGATCTCTGAGATAGTGTTTAAGAGCGGCTGGTATTTAACGACCTTGGTCATAAAGGCTTCCTCCATAGAGTCAAAGGTGCACGCAACCTCCACACACACACACACACCACACACACACACACACGCACACAGTTAAATGAGAGCATTTCGCAGATTTCTAGTGTTTTATGTGAAGTGGATTATGATGACATTAGACTAATCTTATGTTTTCCAATATTAAAGTTCCCTTTGTACATAAAGAACAGAAAGTAAAGCTATCAGTTGTTATGAAGAAGGGTTATTTTAGCAGATATTGATCGTGCGTTGGGGAAACTGCCGTTAAATCAGGAATGTTAATGAGGATCAGATTAGGAGCTCTTCTGTTCATGACCGACAGACAGACACTGAAAGAGTGTAAGTGTTTATAAGTTTGGCGGGCTGTGAACTGAATTCCTTTCCTCTTACTCTCCTCCTTCCCGCCTAAACGCTCCTGTCAATCAAAGCTGAGTTCTGGCCGGAGATAAATGACACTGCGGTCTCTGCGCTGGGTTTGATGTTGCTCTGTTTCTGGCGGAGTGTGTGAGTGTGTGTGCGGGTGTTTCGGCATGTGTCTCCATCTGTCAAACGCGCTGTTTATCTGAGGCTTCTGTGTCTTTGTGAGTCGACCGCAGTGCGTATGATTCAGATCCGTGAGTCATGTAAGAGCATCGGTGCGGCGGTCACCGCAACAATCTGTCCCCGGAGAAAGAAAGAAAGAAAGAAAGAGAGAGTTTTGCTCCACAAACAGACACAGGCACTGTGTTTGGAGGTTGAGAGGGGCAGAGGGCTTCTTTACTTCTAACTCAATCTTCTCTTATTCCAGATTTCATCTGTCAGCTTTGAGTCTCTCCTCACGCCTACACTGAGAAAGAATGTGATGATGAATCCATCCATCCATCATTTGTTTGTTTGTTCCATCCATCCATCCATCATTTGTTTGTGTGTTCCATCCATCCATCCATCCATCCATCATTTGTTTGTTTGTTCCATCCATCCATCCATCCATCATTTGTTTGTTTGTTCCATCCATCCATCATTTTTTTGTTCGTTCCATCCATCCATCCATCATTCATTTGTTTGTTTGTTCATTCATTCCATCCATCCTGTGTTTGTTTCATTCATCCATCCATCATTCATCATTCGTTAGTTTGTTCCATCCATCCATCCATCCATCATTTATTTGTTAATTCGTTCCATCCATCTAACCATTGCTCATTCATTTGTCCCATCCATCCATCCATCCATCCATCCATCCATCCATCCATCCATCATCTGTGTGTTTGTTTGTTCATTCCTTCGTTTGTTTATTACATACATCCTTCATTTGTTCATTCATCCGTTACAGCCATCCTATGTTCCTTCCTTCCTTCCTTCCATCCATCATTTGTTTGTTTGTTCCATCCATCCATCCATCCATCCATCCATCCATCCATCCATCATTTGTTTGTTCCATCCATCCATCCATCCATCCATCCATCATTTGTTTGTTCCATCCATCCATCCATCCATCCATCCTTCATTTGTTTGTTACATACATCCTTCTATCTTCGTTCATCCGTTACAGCCATCCTGTGTTTCTTTCCATCCATCCATCATTTGTTTGTTTGTCCCATCCATCCATCCATCCATCCATCCATCCACCATCATTCATTTATTTGTTTGTTTGTTCATTTGTTCCATCCATCCAACCATCATTCATTCATTCCATCCATCCATCCTGTGTTCGTTTCATTCATTCATCCATCCATCATTTATTTGTTCATTCGTTCCATCCATCCAACCAACCATCGTTCATTAATTTGTTCCATCCATCCATCCATCATTTTTTTGTTTGTTCCATCCATCCATCCATCATTCATTTGTTTGTTTGTTCATTTGTTCCATCCATCCAACCATCATTCATTCATTCCATCCATCCTGTGTTTGTTTCATTCATCCATCCATCATTCATCATTCGTTAGTTTGTTCCATCCATCCATCCATCCATCCATCATCCATCCATCCATCATTTATTTGTTCATTCGTTCCATCCATCCAACCATTGCTCATTCATTTGTCCCATCCATCCATCCATCCATCCATCCATCATCTGTGTGTTTGTTTGTTCATTCCTTCGTTTGTTTATTACATACATCCTTCATTTGTTCATTCATCCGTTACAGCCATCCTATGTTCCTTCCTTCCTTCCTTCCATCCATCATTTGTTTGTTTGTTCCATCCATCCATCCATCCATCCATCATTTGTTTGTTTCATCCATCCATCCATCCATCCTTCATTTGTTTGTTACATACATCCTTCTATCTTCGTTCATCCGTTACAGCCATCCTGTGTTTCTTTCCATCCATCCATCATTTGTTTGTTTGTCCCATCCATCCAACCATCCATCCATCCACCATCATTCATTTGTTTGTTTGTTCATTCATTCCATCCATCCTGTGTTCGTTTCATTCATTCATCCATCCATCATTTATTTGTTCATTCGTTCCATCCATCCAACCAACCATCGTTCATTAATTTGTCCCATCCATCCATCCATCCATCATTTGTTTGTTTGTTCCATCCATCCATCCATCATTCATTTATTTGTTTGTTTGTTCATTCGTTCCATCCAACCATCGTTCATTAATTTGTCCCATCCATCCATCCATCCATCCATCCATCCATCCATCCATCCATCCATCCATCCATCCATCCATCCATCCATCCATCCATCCATCCATCAGGGCTGCATTTCCCAAAAGC
>CM031945.1:34824694-34852194 GCA_018749465.1 Paracanthobrama guichenoti
ATCACATTTTTAAATATTTTTTATTTTAATTAATGTTTATTTATTTAATTTTTAATCATATTTGTTGATTTAAATCCAATTTTGTTAGCAAGCACATTTAATCTTACGTTTTCATCTTATTTATTTATTTAAATCAATTTTGATTTATTTGTTTATTTTAATAATTTCTATTTAATTGTAATCAATTACTTCAATTTATTTTATTTTTAAATAATTTAATTTATTTTAATAACATGTAGTTACTTATCTATCCTATTTATATTATTTCATATTTAATTGTTTATTTATATTGTTATCATTTTTTTAAACATATTTTTATTTATTTTATTTGAATAAAATTTTTTTTTTTTACTTTTTAATCAAATTTTGCCTTTATTTTAATCACATTTAGATAGCTTGTTTTATTTTATTTCTATTATTTATTTGTTTTAAAAATGTTTTTCTGTAAGCTTTTCCCGGGCCTTTGGCTCAGATGTTGCTCTCAGTTATGTCACTTTAATGTATCAGCTCATGTCTCAGAGGTTTCTCCTCAAATTCCTCATACATATCTTTTACAGACGAAGATTATCTATTTGATCTTGGTAAAATTCAATGAGAAATGTTTGAGCTCATACTGAAACTCTGGAGTCTTTTGCTCTGGAGAAACATCAGATGCCTCCATTTACTCTCATAGCAGTCCAGAGGTATTAAAGAGGGTCTGTGAGTTTATCTTGCCAGCGAACGCTCCTGCTTGCAGTGACTCGGGCTGTTAGTATTCTAGCAGATCATTATGGCTCTGTCATAAATAACCCACACTCGGACTTTCCGTTTGAAGTCGGTTTGTTTGGCAGCCTGTTGTTCAACTGGGTTTAATTGAATCCTTTCGGCTCTTCAGACTCCTGAGAGTGTTTGTCCCGTGGGAGACAGAGTGCTTTATAACGTGGAAACTTAGGGGATTTCACCCGCGTTTCTGAGCGATGATGCAGGACAGCAGCCAATGGGATCTCATGGCTCACATAAACACTGAGACAACTGATCCCTGAACAGACACAGAAATCACATAACTCAAAACAGCTCGAAATATGGCATAATACTAGACATTACAGCAGCAGAGGCAGTGAAACTCAGCTGTGGTTAGTCAGCAGGTCATGAGGTTAACCTGTGTGTTTGCACTAGTCTGTACCTGTCCGAGCAGATGTGTGCAGGTAACTGATGCTGACAGAATGTTCCGTGTGTCATCCGTCGCCGTCTTCATATCACACTGAGATAACGGCATCAGACACTGAGAATGAGGGTTTATGGGTATAATGCAATGATACAATACACAATCATAAGGCTCGAGCATCATTCAGAACTGAATTTAGAACGCACTTTAAATTCCCAAAAAGTTCCAAATCTTTTCCTAAATTTAAATTATGATTTAGAATTGCAATTCAAATGTAAAAACAGGCAGACAGAGAGATAGAGAGATAGATAATAGAGAGCTACACATCCAAAAAGGTTGGGACAGGTAGCAATAAGAGGCCGGAGAAGTTAAATGTGCATATAAGGAACAGCTGGAGGACCAATTTGCAACTTATTAGGTCAATTGGCAACATGATTGGGTATAAAAAGAGCCTCTCAGAGTGGCAGTGTCTCTCAGAAGTCAAGATGGGCAGAGGATCACCAATTCCCCCAATGCTGCGGCCAAACATACTGGAGCAATATCAGAAAGGAGTTTCTCAGAGAAAAACTGCAAAGAGTTTGAAGTTATCATCATCTACAGTGCATAATATCATCCAAAGATTCAGAGAATCTGCAACAATCTCTGTGCGTAAGGGTCAAGGCCGGAAAACCATACTGGATGCCCGTGATCTTCAGCTCTTAGACGGCACTGGATCACATACAGGAATGCTACTGTAATGGAAATCACAACATGGGCTCAGGAATACTTCCAGAAAACATTGTCGGTGAGCACAGTCCACCGTGCCATTCGCCGTTGCCGGCTAAAACTCTATAGGTCAAAAAAGAAGCCATATCTAAACATGATCCAGAAGCGCAGGCGTTTTCTCTGGGCCAAGGCTCATTTAAAATGGACTGTGGCAAAGTGGAAAACTGTTCTGTGGTCAGACCAATCAAAATCTGAAGTTCTTTTTGGAAAACTGGGACGCCATGTCATCCGGACTAAAGAGGACAAGGACAACCCAAGTTGTTCCCAGTGCTCAGTTCAGAAGCCTGCATCTCTGATGGGATGGGGTTCATGAGTGCGTGTGGCATGGGCAGCTTACACATCTGGAAAGGCACCATCAATGCTGAAAGGGATATCCAAGTTCTAGAACAACATATGCTCCCATCCAGACGTCGTCTCTTTCAGGGAAGACCTTGCATTTTCCAACATGACAATGCCAGACCACATACTGCATCAATTACAACATCATGGCTGCGTAGAAGAAGGATCCGGTTACTGAAATGGCCAGCCTGCAGTCCAGATCTTTCACCCATAGAAAACATTTGGCGCATCATAAAGAGGAAGATGCCACAAAGAAGACCTAAGACAGTTGAGCAACTAGAAGCCTGTATTAGACAAGAATGGGACAACATTCCTATTCCTAAACTTGAGCAGCTTGTCTCCTCAGTCCCCAGACGTTTGCAGACTGTTAGAAAAAGAAGAGGGGATGCCACACAGTGGGAAACATGGCCTTGTCCCAACTTTTCTGAGATGTGTTGATGCCATGAAATTTAAAATCAACTTATTTTTCCCTTAAAATGATACATTTTCTCAGTTTAAACATTTGATATGTCATCTATGTTGTATTCTGAATAAAATATTGAAATTTGAAACTTCCACATCATTGCATTCTGTTTTTATTCACAATTTGTACAGTGTCCCAACTTTTTTGGAATCGGGTTTGTATATAGACAGACAGACAGACAGACAGACAGACAGACAGACAGACAGACAGACAGATAGACAGACAGATAGATAGATAGATAGATAGATAGATAGATAGATAGATAGATAGATAGATAGATAGATAGATAGATAGATAGATAGATCTGAGATAGAGTGACCTCAGTTTGAACCTTTACTCAGAGGTCAGAGGTCACTCAGCAGTACTGATGCCTGCAGCTGTCAGTCACAGGTTTGTGTGTGTGTGTGTGTGTGTGTGTGTGTGTGTGTGTGTGTGTGTGTGTGTGTGTGTGTGTGTGTGTGTGCGTGCGCGCCACCTGGTCTCGACTGCACTCTGTAATTACACACACAGGTGTGAGACGCCCCATAGGCTGTCATGTAACACTGTACTGTTTACCATAGCAACCGTTGCTAGGGTGAGTTTGTCTCTTATTTTCAGAAAACATCAGAGCATCAGAAATGACGATATGCCATGAGATCTGACTGAAATCTCTCATTCTCTTGAGTTTAAATGCAGTTTGTTGAAATACATATGGATTCCAGTAAATCTAATTGTATCATATGATTAAAACAATATTTGTAATTACACTAAATACAGCTAATAAAACTACAAAACACACTCATTTTGGCATCCAAGTGGAAAACATTGCACACACCAGCGCTACAAAATGCACAATACCTCGCAGGGACTCGGTGAATCATTTAGAATGAACTGATTCACTTCAGAGCCGCTTCAGGAGCTGCTCTCGTGTGAATGCTGTGTTTAATCTGCTGTGATGTTTTGCTCTCGGCTGATGCAGATGTGCGGCTCTCAGCAGCTTTTCTTGTGTCTCTGTCTCTTTCTGATGCTTCTGTGTGCAAGTAGGTCAAAGTTCTGCTGCAAACAAGCACTTCTGTGTCCAAACTCACAAACACAGCTGGGAAAACAGCAGAGCACGAGGACGATAACTGTCAAAGCATGAGTCAGAGGCACAGCTGTGAGCGACTTTGCTCTGTTTTTAGTTGATAATACTTATGTGAGAGTACTGAATGCGTTGCTGATTGTGGGGTTTATTTTCTTTAGTGATTCTGGTTTTCAACGGGACGCTCCCATGACTGATCCGGGCATCTGTATCCATGTCACTGTGAAGAATGAGTGATTTCAGACAATGATCTGATTCATTTAAGTGAATCAGTTCGTTCAGATGGCGCATATAAATGAACCGATTAAGAAAATGATTCACTGGTTTGAGTCGCTGCACTGCGTTTGTTATAGTGAAATGTGTGTATGTAAATGTTTCTGCATTTGTTTTTGTGCCTGAAAATACAGATTTGCTTAAAGCAGAACAATATCATTTGATATATATTTAAAATATACTGCAATTAAAGTACTTTAAATGCATTTAGCTACTTCTTATAGTAGCTTGTACTGTAAATAACTGTGATACTTTTGATTTCCAGAAGCTTCAAATAAGACTGGAACCACCAGGGTTATTATAGTTAACCAAAGCTTAAAATCAAACCACATACAAAGCATATTTGTTACTTGAAGTAAAATAAACGCTAACTGAAATAAGATAAAATATACAAAACTTAAGCTTCTTTTATTCCAGATATAGTTTTCAAGGCCAGATTTCTCTCAATTGAACTTGATGAATTAAAATAACTTTAACCAACTCTGAAATAAAAATGAATTAAAACAACTTTAAATAAAAAACGAATAGGCCTACAAATTGCAAAACCACGCGATAAAATTACAAAAACTTTAACAAAAATTTTAATATAATAGAATATTTAATAAAATATTTCTGTGACTTGAAATAAAATAAATGTTAACTGAAATAAAATATAAAAACTTCACAAAATCCAAATATTAACAAAAACTATAACAAAATCTCAGTGATACTAAAATAAAATTAAACTTTTTTACTTCAGCCAGTTTTCAAGGCAAAATGTCTCATTTTCATTCAGATGAACTAAAACTGAAATAAAAATTAATAAAGACTATAGTTTTATTGTTTAAATTAATAAGCTACTGTAAATATGTTTTAAATAAAAACAAAAACTAATACAAATTGCAAAACCACGCGATAAAATGACTAAAACTTTAAATATAATAGAATATTTAATAAAATATTGAAATAAAATAAATGTTAACTGAAATGAAAGAAAAACTTTTTTTACAGCTATAGTTGCCAAGTACAGTCACAAAGTTATCAAAATATTAACAAACTAAAACACAATCTACCAAAATAAACTTCTTTTATTTCAGATATTTTCATTCAGTTTAACTTGATGAATTAAATTAACTAGAACTGAAATAAAAATGTATATATTAACTATACAGTTTTCATTGTTTAAATAAATAAACTACTGTAAATACTAAATAAAAATGTATAAAATTGCAAAACCACACACTAAAATTACAAAAACTTTAATAAAAATTCAAATAAAATGGGATGTTTAATAAAATATTTTTGTGACTTGTGAACTGAAATAAAATATAAGAAAAACTTTAGATTATTTTACAGCCAAGTAATTAAAGTGACTAAAGCTAAAAGAAACAAGGAATTCAAAATATTGATAAAAACTATAATATCTCAGTGATACTAAAATAACAGTGACTGGCACCATCTAAATCCGCTCCTAAAGCACCAGATAATTACGAGATTAGCGCCGCAGAACCTGTTTGTGGGATGATTTGTGCCGGTAGTCCTTCACATGAAGTGTGTTTGTGTGTCAGTATGGGTGCGGATGCATCAGCATGGGTGTACATGGGCGCTTAACAGCTTTACTGGCTTTAGTTTGCAGACCTAACATGTAATCTAATCTAACTGACCTTAAAGAGTCGAGAGTGGATGCAGTGATTTATGGACACGAGTTTTTTTATTAAACCTAATTCATTTACTAGTCATGTCTGTATTTTATGTGCTGCTTTTTGTTTTGTTTCAACAGTGTCTGACTGCCACTAGAATGTTTCTAAAGTTCTAGAATGTCTGAATTATTCTGATGATGTAATAAAAACATTCAAAATAAGAACCAGTCTTTGTTGTGACGATCATCTCTCGTTTCATTTTCTGTCAGTGTCACATGGGAATTAATTGGAGTTTGGAATTGGAGTTTTATTCAGCACTTTAAGTTGACCAAAAGTGAGAGTGAAGACATTTATAATGTTTCAAATGATTTTTATTTCAAATAAATGTTCTTTTGAAGTTTCTATTCAGCAAAGAATCCTGAAAAATGTCCACAAAAATATGAAGCAGCACAACTGATAATAATCATAAATGTTTGTTGAGCATCAAATCCTCATATCAGAATGATTAGTGAAGGATCATGAAGACTGGAGGAATGATGATAAATTCAGCTTTGATCTCAGGATATGAATTACACTTTAAAATATATTCTCATAGAAAACACTTATCTTAAATAGTAATAATATTTCACAATATTACTGTTTTACTGTATTTTTAAAAAAGTTTTTAATGTATATATCTTTCAAAATGACTCAAAGCATCCCGAAACGTGCTCCCACAATCCCGTGCTGCACGCGACACACGGCTGTCATGTGCACATGTTACACACATATGTGATGCAGGTCACCAGAAGCTGTTCTTGAAAAGCCTGAATCTTGTTTATTGTGCGTGTTTTCATATCTGAGCAATAGCAGCAGTGTCGTGTTGCTGCGGCCTACGAACCCATCTGAGCATTGGAGGATTTGACCATAATGATTGAGACACGTGTTGGGTGTCTCCCAGAAAACACACACACACACACACACTTCCACCCATGCATTGGCAGCACATGGCCAGTGGGACGTGACTCACCGCAGGCCTCACTTGTGTAACCGTGTGTTTAGATGTGCAGTTGGTGCAGATGATATTTCAATATGAACGAACAGCAATAAATCATGTTTGAGGAATGAAGCTCACCTGGTCTTCCTGACGCACCTGTCTCATATTCTCGTGCCACACGAGCTTGCTGTCTATCGCTCCATGACTCAGGATGAATCATAATTTTACATTATTTAATCTTGAGGCTCTTCTACACTTGGCGAGAACCAAAACAAACAACCAACCACAATCTGTAAATCTCAGACAGCTGAGTTGTGTTTGCCCTGGCCTAAATCTGTGGCTTTATTTTGTGCAATTTTACTGTGCTTCCTCATTTTTAATTTATAACTTTTTTTCAACTAGTTTTAAAGCCACAAAATAATAAAAAAATTCATTCATTTTAATTTTTTTATTTCAAAATGTTCCACTTGTTGTTGTGGGTGATGTTCAATTGCAAAGTATTTAACATGGCTTTTAATATTACTATGTAAGTTTGGGTGGTTACCAGGGTGTTGCTAAGATATTATATGTTGCTAGGGTGTTCTGAGCAGTTGACATTGTGCAATTTGTGAAAAGGTGCTGTTAAAAAAAAAGGTTTTTAAAATGTGTCAGTAAGTTTTTGTTAAGGTGTTTCAGCTGGTTTCCAGGGTGTTGCTATGCAGTTGCTATGACATTCTGAGTTGTTTATTTGTTGTGGTTGGTTGCCAGGGTGACATTATGCTATTGAAAGGTATTTAACATGTTTTCTACATGTTTTGTAACATTGCTATGTGGTTGCTAGTGTGCTTTGGGTGGTTACCAGGGTGTTACTATGAGTTTCTAATATATTCTAAGTTGCTAGGGTGTTCTGGACAGTTGCCAGGATGAGATTGTTGATGAGATGACAGTTACTATGACAGTCTGAGTTGTTGTGGTTGGTTGCTAGGGCAACGGTGTGCAATTGCAAGGTATTTAACATTTTTAACATGTTTTATAACGTTACTATGTGGTTGCCAGAGTGTTTTTGGGTGGTTACCAGGGTGTTACTATGTAGTTGCTAAGATATTTTAAGTTACAAGGGTGATGTGGATGGTTGCCAGGGTGACAATGTACCATTTCAAGGCATTTTAAGTTGTTTGTAATGTTATTATGTGGTTGTTAGGGTGTTGCTTTGCAGTTGCTAAGATAAAGTTGCAAGTTCCTGGGTGACATTTATAGTAATTTATAACGTATTACTATGTGCTTGTTAAGATATTCTAAGTTGCTAGGGTGTTCTGGATGGTTGCCAGGATGAGAATATGCAATTGGAAGGTATTTAATGTGTTTTTAAGCATGGTTTTTACCACTGTGTTTGTTACGGTGTTTTAGTTGGTTTCCAGGGTGTTGCTATGCAGTTGATATGACATTCTGAGTTGTTCAGTTGTTGTGGTTGGTTGCCAGGGCAACTGTGCAATTGCAAAGTATTTAACATGTTTTCTAACATTTGTTGTAACTATGTGGTTGCTAGGGTGCATTGGGTGGTTACCAGGGTGTTTATGTGCAATTGTTAAGACTGCTATAGAGTTGTACAATTGCAAGGTATTTAATATGTTTTTTTTTAAACATGGTTTTTAACATTAATATGTGGTTGCTAGGGAGTTTTACTGAGGTTTCTAGGGCGTTACTATGCAGTTGTTAAAATAAGATGCAAGGGTTTTGTACATTTGCAAGGCAGCATTTAATATATTTTTTTAACAGTTGTTAACATAACTGTGTAGTTTTGGGTGGTTTTGAGAGTGTTGCTAAGCAGTTGCCAGGGTGCTTTGGGTGGTTGCTATGTAGTTGCTAAGCTATTGTAAGTTGCAAGGATATGTGGATGGTTACCAGGGTGACAATGACCACTTTTTAAGTGGTTTGTCATGTGTTAAGTGGTTGCTAGGGTGTTGCTATGCAGATGCTAGTTGCAAATTCCAGGGTGATATTGATATTAATTTATAATTGCTGAGTCTGAAATCGAATGTACGCATACATAGTATTTGAAAAACAGTAGGCGGAAAATCACCGGATGACCTACTACTTCCGGCGAGATTCTTTACTGGTAGGTCACATGATAGTAACAACATGACGGATGTAGTACCTCAGAATTTAATTCATACTATCCATATTCATACAATATAGAACATACTTTTTTAACGGTCACAAAGTAAATTCAAATGTAGTACCTACTCAGTACATGATTTTGAATGTGTACTATGTACTTGCTAAGATGTTGCTAGGCTGTTTTGGATGTTTTGGAGTTTAGCTCTGGAAGTTTAGCTTTTCTATCAGGTGAAATCTCATAAACGGACAAGCTGCGTGCAAAAGTTTAATACTTGAGATCAGGGGGTTATTGACTTAGAAAACACTGATAAATCAAGCTCAGGCAGCTAAAAGCTGTCTGACTTTCATGTCTGTGCCACTTGTTTCTCCTAGAGTTTCCTCAGATGAAAGGCGGAGGGGATATTTACAATGTTTATTTTCTTCTCCAGCTCTTCCAGCAGCACCTGCACGGAGTGAGTCAACACAGCGCCTCATTAAAAACCTCATTTAATGGTCCTCGTCGGTGTTCTGGGCACATCTGCAGGGTTTTCACCCATGTGCTGTCATTCTGACTGTCCTTCGTATCAGAGCAACACAGACCCGCCCTCGACTTGACGAGGCTGTAAATCTTCATCTGCAGGGGATCTGGGATGAACACACACACACACACCTGTCGTGTCGCCCTGCCCTCGTGAGCTCATGTCTGGAATCGTGGGTTTGTAAGTCCAGCTGAAAGCGCTTCACCCGGTCGAGACACCTGCCCTGCCCGCTGCTTTCCTGGCGTTCAGCAAGAGCAAACCCGTGTTGTTTTTCCTGTGTTTCCTGCACCTGGTGCATTTCTGTGATGTGCCAACACTCCTGCCAGTCATTCAGAGCAGCCCACATTCCTGTCTTAAAGACGCAGGACACCCACAAATCCGTCATGCATTCAATCTGGACCAACACTGTTTCTGTGTTTATTTAGGCGGTTTAAAAGAGTCTGTTGTTAAGTCTGTTCTGACATCAGATGTGGGTGTGTAACCTTAAATTAGAGTCTTAAAACGTAATTTCACTAGCATCTGAAATCTGCAGATGTAACTGTCGTAGGCCAGTAAGAGCTGTGTGTGTAAATGTTAGCATGCCTGCCACCCAGAGGCAGAGACCATGGTTCAAGTCCTGCACGGAGTGGGTCGAAATTTGGTGCTGTGACCCGGATGGGAGTGTAACATAGGCCAATAAAAGCTGTGCATGTAAACCTCACTCCTCTGGTCTCAAGAGGTGCACTAGCAACTGACGCTAACGCTAGCTTTAGCGTCCTTGTTAGCGTGTCCGCCTCCCACACCAGAGACCATGGTTCAAATCCTGCACAGAGCAAGTCGAGTAGGACCGGTTACATTTGGTGCCGTGACCCGGATGGGAGTGTAACACAGGCCAGTAAAATCTGTGCGCATAACCTCACTCCCCTGGTCTCAAGAGGCACACTAGTGACTGACGCTAGAGGCTGCGGTCTTTAGCGTCCTTGTTAGCGCGTCCGCCTCCCACACCAGGGACCACGGTTCGAATCCTGCTAAGAGCGAGTCGAGTAGGACCGGTTACATTTGGTGCTGTGACCCGGATGGGAGTGTAAAGTAGGCCAATAAAAGCTGTGCGTGTAAACCTCACGTCGCTAGTCTCAAGAGGCGCGCTAGCGACTCACGCTAACGGCTGCGGTCTTTAGTGTCCTTGTTAGCACGCCAGGGACCACGGTTCGAATCCCACTCGGAACGAGTCAAAATTTTGGATGCCGTGACCCGGATGGGAGTGTAACGCAGGCCAGTAAGAGCTGTGCATGTAAACTGCACTCCCCGGGTCTCAAGAGGCATGTTAGCGACTGACTCTAGCGGCTGTGGTCTTTAGCGTCCTTGTTAATACAACCGCCTCCCAAACCAGAGACAACGGTTTGAATCCCACTCGGAACTAGTCGAAAATTGGTGCAGTGACCCGGATGGGAGTGTAACACAGGCCAGTAAAATCTGTGCACATAACCTCACTCCCCTGGTCTCAAGAGGCACACTAGTGACTGACGCTAGAGGTTGCGGTCTTTAGCGTCCTTGTTAGCATGCCCGCCTCCAACACCAGGGACCACGGTTTGAATCCCACTCGGAACGAATCAAAATCTGGTGCCGTGACCCGGATGCGAGTGTAACGCAGGCCAGTAAGAGCTGTGTATGTAAACCGCACTCCCCGAGTCTCAAGAAGCATGTTAGCAACTGACGCTAGCGGCTGTGGTCTTTAGTGTCCTTGTTAGGGTTGAATTCAGGGTTTCACCAGCTATCCTGAAAACGTTCTATTTAGGGGCGATAGAAAGTGTTTTAACTCAGTGCATCACAGCGTGGTATGGGAACAGCACCAGTCATGACCGCAAAGCCCTGCAAAGAGTAGTGCGCTTATCCGAGCGTATCTCAGGGTCAGCTCTCCCGTCTCTGCAGGACGTCTACACCAAACGCTGCAAAGGTAGAGCTACCAAGATCATCAAGGATTCTAATCACCCTGCAAACCCTCATTTCACGCTGCTGCCATCTGGTAAGCGCTTCCGAAGCCTGATGGCCAAAACTGAGAGACTCAGGAGGAGCTTCTTCCCCCAGGCCATCAGACTCCTGAACTCAGTCACTTAACATCACGTGACCATCGATACACTGACATTGCACTGCACTTTCTGTTCTCGTTGTTACTGTGTAACAACCTATTATAAACCTGTTTGCACATTATACTCTTTATACATTTGTTAACCACATATTTATAAGTCTACAGTTTACTCACTGCACAGTTTACTTCAATTATTTTATTCCACTTTATCCTTATTTGTTACCTTTTTTTTTCTCTTGACTTGATTATTTATAATTCTACAGATATAGACATATATATATATATATATAGATAGTACTTTTTTTTTATCCTATTTCTATATAATTTCCTCCTTGTGTTTTTAACTGTGAATTTGCACTGTCCATGGAGCGGACCTGTTTACATTTCACTGCCGGTTGTATATTCTGTATATAACTGTGTATGTGACAAATAAAACTCTTGAATCTTGAATCTTGTTAGCGTGCTTGCCTTCAACGCTGGACATCCTGGTTCGATTCCCACTCGGAGCGGTGCGAATAGGACCGGTTACACAGAGTTGCGATTAATCGATTTGATAGCTCAGTTATTTATGTATTACTAAAATAGTTATTATTAACTTATTAAAAGAAAATGTTAGTTAATTAATGTCTTATTTAAAGTTTATATTTTATTCCATTGTTTGTCTTTTTTTCCCCAGTACTATTACTGCCACCTTATTATGTTTTGTTTTTCCCCACTGTCACAATATGTGTACTGATGCTTTGGCAATAAAATATGTAAACTGTACAATGAGAAGAGAGCAAGAGGGAGAAAATAAACAGTGTGTGTCACAGTTATTTTACGGAAATAGTTTTAGGAAGCACATCTGGACAGAGAGACGTATGGAGAGCAGAGAAGAGGAAGGCTCCTTGATGAAAATAGCCGGTTCTTGTGAAAATCCCCTTCCAGTCTTTTGCCAGTTTGTTAGTCATGAACCCCTGGAGGATGACTAACCATAACCAGAGACTATGTAAACTAGTGACCCAGTTTCCTCCAGTGTCTGGCGTGAAGGGCTTCCTGTGCAGGTCAGAGCAGATCCAGACAGGTCAGAATGAGTAAACAATACATTTTGATGCATTATTTACCCGTATTACAAGGTAAGAAAAGGAAAACAGAGAGAAAAGGAAGTTACACAAAGTTCACATACAGTAACAGAGAGGTGTTGGGTAACCAGATGATTGACAGGGCCGGATGGGAGGAGCAGGAAGTGACGTGTCCACGTGTGTGTGTGTGTGTGTGTGTGTGTGTGTGTGTGTGTGTGTGTGTGTGTGTGTGTGTGTGTGTGTGTGTGTGTGAGTGAAGCGGATGGGCCAGAAACTATCCGACTAGGGAATATAAACACAGATCTGCGTGTGATTATAGGGAGTTTAATGCTCGGCTGTCATGATGAAAGATTTATGTTTCCATTAACTTTGTCAAGATTAATTTGGGATAGATCTGTGAGGGAAATATTCTGATCCGAAATATAGGCTACATAAATATGTTCTAAAAGCACATTTGTGCCAGACACGTATGAATAATTTACCCACAATGCTTACCCAGGCACGTCTTGCGATTATCATGATGACGATTTCATTTTTTATTGACTGCAATATTGACGATTAATATTAATTAAGATGACGCTAGTTTTTTGCTGCTTGATGACGACTAGAAATATATAATAAAACAAACTAAAATAACACTAAACCTGGTCACTTCGGCTACTGGCTAGCGCCATCTATTGGTCACACGGCGGAACTGTGTGACAGGCACTTTTATAGTGGTTATGTTTAGTGTTTATCTTTTAAAAACATGACAGGATGACTTATTAAGTATACATATATGTCAATTTAATCAATTATGCACATTGTACAACCGTTGTCATCAAGATCGTTCTGTTGTTATGGCGACGAACCCTAGGGTTCTCGCGTCGCAAATGTGTGCGTCGGTGACGCGTCCAGTTCGTGTCCGCGCATTTAGCAGCGCTGCTAGTGTGTTTGTGTGTGTGTAACAGCACAAACCGGCACCATGAGCCTGAATAAACATCAACTGAGTGATTCTTTATTTATCTGGGTAAGATATAAACCCATTCCGTATCGTTACTGTGATATTTAGAGTGTGTTCGTCTGTGTTCAATGAGAATGAAGTTAGTTTGTTTGTGTGTAGCGCGCTAGCCTGCTAGCAGCAGGTGGAATCTCCTCAGACTTTATGCGTTTTATTGTATGAATCGCTGTTTTCTGTGGATTATACTCTCGTATATCAGTCAGGCGGTTTTATTAGTGCCCCATACAGGGTGTGTTTGCTGTGTTTAACTCATTATGTAACTGATCAAAGGTCTTAAAATTAGTTTAGAGCAGATTATAAGAGTGCAAAACAATGTCCTCGTCAAATTAAATAATATAAATGCCCTTCTTGAAGACAGTCGAGCAACAAACATTGACTTGACCTTCGTAAACTCACTGTTTGTGATCTCGTGAGCTGCCCATATTGACTTTCTCTGCTGCAAATGTGTCAGACAGAATAATAAGTAACCTGTTGTTTTTCTTTCAGAGACTTTTCATATGTTTATCTGACACAAATAACCCAGCAGTCACTGATATTATTGCTCTGAAATGTCTAGCAGATCATAAAGTAGGCATGATCATTTCAGAAATGTGATTGTGCTCCAGTATACCAGGGGTTTTCAAACATGCGATGGACTCCCATCCTAATATTTTTATATGTAAAGACACAATTTTTACTGTGAAAGAGTCAAATAAATGTGTGTGTTTCAGCTGCAGACGTTTCAGGTGCCGTCGTGCGCAAGCAAACATGAGCTGACCAGTGGTGTGGCCATCGCACATGTGCTCAACAAAATGTGAGTGTGTGTGTGTGACTTTCTGCAAATGTTTGTGATGGAGCGTCAAATATTCATCTGAAAGCTGATCCGACAGATGCGCTGGATGTCTGGTGCACTGTTGATCCACCAATGTCATATGTCAGCTGCTCGTGTCTTCATCTTAAATAATTATCATTTACTCTGCCTCAAGAACACTTAAGTTTCCAAGTGTTACGTCAGATAACAGACTCATGTTTAAGTCATCAATCTTTCCTTCTGCTTGTTTTTCTGATCTGTTTGATTCTCTGTTTTTGTCAGAGATCCAGCCTGGTTTAATGAAACATGGCTCGGCAGGATAAAAGAGGACGGCGGCACAAACTGGAGGCTGAAGGTATTTTACTGTCGTTTTACTCTTTCTCGCTCTGCTCAGTCTTCTGTACAGCATACAGTGTGTTTGTGTGTCTCAGTGAATGTATATGTGCTCTGACAGGTCAGCAACCTGAAGAAGATCCTTCAGAGCATGATGGAGTATTATCATGACGTGAGTCTTGATGTTTGAGTGAAGTCTGTATTAAAGCATCTTTCATTTGAGCATTTAAACCAGAGGTTTGACTCACTCACTCACACACACACACACACACACTCTCACTAACTTGCTCACACACTCACTCACTAACTCGCTCACACACTCACTCACTAACTCGCTCACACACTCACTCACTAACTCGCTCACACACTCACTCACTAACTCGCTCACACACTCACTCACTAACTCGCTCACACACTCACTCACTAACTCGCTCACACACTCACTCACTAACTCTCTCACACACTCACTCACTCACTAACTCACTCACTAACTCGCTCACACACTCACTCACTAACTCGCTCACACACTCACTCACTAACTCGCTCACACACTCACTCACTAACTCGCTCACACACTCACTCACTAACTCTCTCACACACTCACTAACTCACTCACACACTCACTCACTAACTCACTCACACACACACACATAAACTCATTCACACTCACTCACTCAAACACACACTCACTCACACTCTCACTAACTCACTCACACTCACTAACTCACACACACACTCACACTCTCACTAACTCACGCACTCACACTCTCACTCACTCACACACGCACATAAACTCATTCACACTCACTAACTCACTCACACACATACTCTCTCACTCAAACACACACTAACTCACACTCTCACTAACTCACACACACTCACTCACTCCATGCATATATTTAGGGGCCAAGCACCGAAGGTGCGAAGGCACCTATTGAAATCGTTCTTCTTCTTCTTCCTCCTCCGCTCTGGAAGTCTATGGCAGCCCATAGAACCGCTTGTGGGAAAGTTGTGAAATTTGGTACACTGATAGAGGTCAGTACCAATAGTAACCACACCAAATTTGTAGTCTCTAACTCATTCCCTCTAGCGCCACCACCTGTCCAAAGTTTCACTCATATTTATGCTAATAACTCTTGAACCATAAGGGCTAGAAACAAAATTCTTTTTTCCCTTTGATTCCTTGGCTCAAGCCGATTCGATTGCACCCTATGACGTCATTTTCCGTTATGTAAATGTTCCCACCATTTTGAATTTTTTCAGAAAAAACAGCTTTTTCGAACTCCTCCTAGACGGTTTGTCCGATTTGCACGAAAATTTAACCAGATCATCTTCAGGCAGTGCCAACAAAAAGTTATGGAACTCAAGTTGATTCGTCAAATCGGTTTCGGTAAACGCGCGGAAAAATTTTATGTAGCAGTTGCGATAATACAAATAAGGCTGTATCTCTGCAACGCTTTATCGTATTCAAACCAAACTTGGTACATGTCATCACAAGCATGACATGAGGCAACGTACAGTGTTTCGGCGCAGCGCCACCTACTTGTCCGGAGATATGAAAAATTGCTATTTTTGCTTATAACTTCTGAACCATTTGTCCAAAAATCATAAAAGTGGTCTCGTTAGATTTGGGACATCATCCTGAGTCGACTGATATCCGATTTTACCATATCGGCCATTTTGGCTGTCGGCCATTTGGAATTATGTGCTAAAATGCTGTATTTTATGAACGCATGAACGGATTGTTACGAAACTCGGTATGGGTCATCACCACGGTGCCCTGAAGTAGCCTGAGAAGTTTCGAAACAGCGTCACCTAGTGGATAATTTTTTTTTCTTCAAAATGCTTATAACTTTGGGTGTGATTGACTTATTTTCAGGGGAGTCATCTCCTTAGACTCCTGAATCGTTACCGAGTCCAACGATACCAAACTTGCCAGGTTTCGGCATATGGTTTGTGCAGCGTTGTAATTTAGCGCTTATAAAACGTTAGCTGATATCTTTGAAACCGCTAGGCGATCAAAACAAAACCAGCATCAGAAGTTCTGAAACATAGGTCGATAGCTATACGCAAATGTCAAAATTTTGATAGTAAGGTGTAGTAAAATCCAATCAAAGTCAGGTGTCATTTTTTTACGTGTTTTTTCATATAAATGTCCATAACTACAAAACAAAATGAGATATTTTCACCAAAATTGACACACGTATGTATGGGCTCACTCCGAGGACACATAAAAAATGGTGGGACTGTGCCTCTTGGTGGCGCTATAATAGAAAAAAACATGAAATTCCCATTGACTTCAATACAGTATTATGAAAAAAAATTCTAGGCCTTTGTTTTAATAACGCTTTGGCGTATCATTACGAAACTCTGTATGTGTCTTCGGGACCATGCCCTGAAGGTACTAAAAACGTTTTGAACTAGTGCCACTTTGTGGTCAAAAGTTATAACATAATTTACAAAAATGCTAATAAATTTGATTAAATTAGCCTATTGTAATTAAACTGGTCATAATACATTCCTTGGCTCATGCCGGGAACACAGATACCAATTTTGCCATATTTGACCAAACTTCCTGTCATACATATTTTCATTAGTTAAAAACCTATTTTTTCAAACTCTTCCTAGACCGTTTGTCTGATCGAATCGTATCATCTTCAGACGCTGCTGACAAATAGTTTTGGATTTCATGTCGATAGATGAAACCGTTTTTGTATACCGCAGCGACGAAGTTGAGGCGTGATGCCAAAATGACTCTTGAGGCTGTATCTCAGCAATGCTTTGACATATTGACACAAAACTTTGCATGTGTCATTGTTCCCTTATCCTGACCACACCACATCAATTCGTAACTGTGCCACCTATTGGTCAAAAGTGATAAACCATTAAATCATTATTATTGTTGACTGTATTTATAATTTTACAGCTATTTTACCTTAAATGATCTTATTAGGTCTTCAGTGGCTCCTTGCTACAATTGGTCTGACACTCCCAGCCATTTTGTCATGTCTTGTCTTCTTCTTTGCGCATGGCCCCGATAATTGCTGCTTGCAGCTATATTTAGTTATATTAACCTATTAAAGAAACGTATATTAGGTAGTAGCATGTATGTCCTTGTGTCATTTGATGTCTCTGTCTGTGTGTCAGGTGTTGAGTCAGCAGGTGTCTGATGAGCACGTCCCTGACGTGTGTCTGATCGGTGAGATGGGTGACGTGACTGAGCTGGGCCGTCTGCTGCAGCTGGTTCTGGGCTGCGCCGTCAGCTGTGATCAGAAACAAGGTACAGAAAACGCTCACAGGATCGGAAGGGATTATAAACCCAGAGTCATGTGACCTTCACAGTGTTTGAGAGAATGACTAGAAAAGAGGACAAAACCCGAGAGGAGATTAAAGTAAAACCCCCACTGACAGCATGAATAGAGACTCAGAGAGAGACGAGCACAATGGGAGATCATTAGATGAGGGGAATGATGGGAAGAGCCAGATGGAGGAAATTCCCATAGTGTTTTCTATTTCCTGAAAAGTACTGTTTGTAAAAGTACCAAGATGCAAAGTTTCCGCCCGACAGTGACGATATGCGGTATAATCAATGTATTATTGTAATCCAATATTCATTTGAACTGGTTTCCAAAAAAAAACAACTGAATGGAAAGTGGACTGAGAACCAGTGGATCAAATATATGTTTAAATAATTTCCTATTTAAATATTATCCATGTCATTCTACCCCAGTGCAGTATTTGTTTACCAAACCATAATAATTTCCTGGCTGACTGTAGATGAGTGACTTCATAAGGTGTATGTGTATTTAGCTCAGAATGATTTGAACAAAATGAAGCTGTAAAATAGCATTTATTTGTCTGACAAGTGTCATAATTCTGATCTGATTCTCTTCTTCCAACAGAGCACATTCAGCAGATAATGACGCTGGAGGAATCAGTGCAGCACGTCGTGATGAATGCGATACAAGAGGTATTCAGTTTCTGCTCTCCGTTTATCTGCACACAATAACAGGACAAAATAACCATAGTTAAAGGGGTCCTATTATGCCCCTTTTCACAAGATGTAATATGCTGGGGACACCAGAATGTGTCTCTGAACATTCAGCTCAAAATACCCCCCAGATCATTTACAAACCCGATTCCAAAAAAGTTGGGACACTGTACAAATTGTGAATAAAAAGGAATGCAATAATTTACAAATGTCATAAACTTATATTTTATTCACAATAGAATATAGATAACACATCAAATCTTTACATTTCACTGCCGGTTGTATATTCTGTATATAACTGTGTATGTGACAAATAAAACTCTTGAATCTCGAAATCTTGAAAGTGAGACATTTTGAAATGCAAAAACAGCTGGAGGACCAATCTGCAACTTATTAGGTCAATTGGCAACATGATTGGGTATAAAAAGAGCCTCTCAGAGTGGCAGTGTCTCTCAGAAGTCAAGATGGGCAGAGGATCACCAATTCCCCCAATGCTGCGGCCAAAAATACTGGAGCAATATCAGAAAGGAGTTTCTCAGAGAAAAACTGCAAAGAGTTTGAAGTTATCATCATCTACAGTGCATAATATCATCCAAAGATTCAGAGAATCTGGAACAATCTCTGTGCGTAAGGGTCAAGGCCGGAAAACCATACTGGATGCCCGTGATCTTCGGCCCTTAGACGGCACTGCATCACATACAGGAATGCTACTGTAATGGAAATCACAACATGGGCTCAGGAATACTTCCAGAAAACATTGTCGTGAACACAATCCACCGTGCCATTCGCCGTCGCCGGCTAAAACTCTATAGGTCAAAAAAGAAGCCATATCTAAACATGATCCAGAAGCGCAGGCGTTTTCTCTGGGCCAAGGCTCATTTAAAATGGACTGTGGCAAAGTGGAAAACTGTTCTGTGGTCA
Organism: Paracanthobrama guichenoti; assembly: GCA_018749465.1. Lineage (NCBI taxonomy): Eukaryota > Metazoa > Chordata > Actinopteri > Cypriniformes > Gobionidae > Paracanthobrama > Paracanthobrama guichenoti. Next base: position 34,844,110 of record CM031945.1, read on the forward strand.
GACCAATCAAAAGTTCAGAAGTTCTTTTTGGAAAACTGGGACGCCATGTCATCCGGACTAAAGAGGACAAGGACAACCCAAGTTGTTGTCAGCGCTCAGTTCAGAAGCCTGCATCTCTGATGGGATGGGGTTCATGAGTGCGTGTGGCATGGGCAGCTTACACATCTGGAAAGGCACCATCAATGCTGAAAGGGATATCCAAGTTCTAGAACAACATATGCTCCCATCCAGACGTCGTCTCTTTCAGGGAAGACCTTGCATTTTCCAACATGACAATGCCAGACCACATACTGCATCAATCACAACATCATGGCTGCGTAGAAGAAGGATCCGGGGACTGAAATGGCCAGCCTGCAGTCCAGATCTTTCACCCATAGAAAACATTTGGCGCATCATAAAGAGGAAGATGCCACAAAGAAGACCTAAGACAGTTGAGCAACTAGAAGCCTGTATTAGACAAGAATGGGACAACGTTCCTATTCTTAAACTTGAGCAACGTCTGGGGACTGAGGAGACAAGTTTGCAGACAGAGGGGATGCCACACAGTGGGAAACATGACCGTGTCCCAACTTTTTTTGGAATGTGTAGCTCTCATGAAATCCAAAATGAGTCAATATTTGGCATGACATTTCAAAATGTCTCACTTTCAACATTTGATATGTTATCTATATTCTATTGTGAATAAAATACAAGTTTATGAGATCTGTAAATTATTGCAATTATCTTTTTTATTCACAATTTGTCCCAACTTTTTTGGAATTGGGTTTGTATTATAGTTTATTTGCCCCTATTTGTGTGCGAGCAAATAATGTACCGTTAATGTGTGTGTTCCTTTAAATGCAAATGAGCTCCTTTACACCAGCTTTCGGCAGTGTTACCCGATTGGGTAGTTTTGAATTTGATTGTGCGGGTAACAATGGGCTCGGGCGGGTGGACAAAATTTGGGCTGGTTTGGGGGCAGTTTGGCGGTTTCAAACATCTGCATTTTGTAGTCTAATTGTTTAATAAACAAAACTCAAGTGTGCATGTACTGCATAAAGGCAGTCATCATGACACACACAGGCCCAGCGTAGAGTCAGCTGGCTGGTGTTGACGACAAGCTCGCACTTTCAGCCAGTCAGCGATCAGCAAGGCAGGCGTGCTCATTCATGACATGATCATTTTAGCGTGATAACTTGTAGCTGTATATTCAAGTAGTCATTATGCGAAAGTGGCATAAATATACAGTAAGTTGTATCTACAATAAAGAGTAGGAGAGTGAGCCAACTCTTAAAACGTGGATTACACCTGTGACTCGAAGACTCTTTATAACCAACTCTGACAGCACAGTTGACTGACTTGAATTGAAATTGAATATGACTCCTGTCCATCATCATGTGAACACTGATCAGGACATCTGCAACTTTTAAACCGTCTAGACTGCACTCTACTCATCCCTGACAGCTGCTGAAAGAGCGATTTCATCAGTTTTGACGGTGCTAAGTGCATTATGTTACTATAATTACATAATGATATAGCAATATGATATTGTATTTGTATGCATTGATATAGCCAGAACAGAAGCCAATGAAGTAATATTTGTTTATGGTTAATAATATAATATAGAATATGACTTATGATTAATTTTCATTTGATATAATCTAGAAATAATATTCATGTCATATTATTAATATAATATTACATAAACGTAATACTATACATTTTTATAATAGTGTGATATTGAAATATTTGTATGAGTTGATATAACCAGAAGCCAATTAAGTAATTATGATAAATTTCTGGTATAATATAGAAAGGCTTTATTCTTGTGTTTTCTCTGTAACGTCCTCCCTCAGGCTGCTTTTCCTCATTCCACAGTGATGATGAAAACAGTCTCTTCATTGATCCCTGTATATCTGTGAAAACTCGTTCTGTTCTCCCAGAAGGCCGTCTGTCTGATGGCTGTTCTGTAGTGATCTATACAGAGCAACAGACTGACCATGTGACTGCTGTGCTGATCTAATGGAGACTGTTTGTCTTTCAGCTGCTCACCAAAGAGCCTGTGGAGGCAGGAACTCCAGAGTCATATGGAGACTTCGACAATCAGGTGAGCGTGTGTGTGTGTGTGTGTGGTGTTTGGGCTCCTGTTTTCTTCATGATCTCACTCTCTTCTGGCTGTTTTGCTGTTCCACAGTCCAGGAAGTATTATTTTCTGAGTGAAGAGACCGACGATAGAGACTACACGTCCCAGCGCTGCCGAGAGCTCCAGCAGCAGGTGACCCAAACTGAACGCTGATGAATGCCAGAGAGTTGAAGAAAACGTCTCTTAGGTAAAAACTGAGGTGTGTGTGTGTGTTCCAGCTGTCCGTTCTGATGGAGGAGAAGTCCTCGCTGCAGGCAGAGGTCCAGTCTCTGCGGGAGCGTCTGACTCACTGCGAGCCGTCCGACGTCTCCTCCACCATCACCAACAAGAAGCTGCTGCTGCTGCAGAGTCAGATGGAGCAGCTGCAGGAGGAGAACTACAGGTGTGTGAGGCCCCTCGCGCAGCTCCGCGACAGGGCTCAGTTCACACGTCTGACTCTCAGGCGTCTCTGACTATGTAGTTATGGTCTGAAAAACGAGAAGCGTACAAAAAAACCTACATTTTCATATGAAAATATGCATTTCAAATTTTAAATGATTCGATTGTGCTAGTTTAGTCATGTAGACGCATAACATATCATTAATCATGAATTCAGAATTTTGCAGAATTTTATTTGGGGGCCCCTGTGCGCCACCTTTGCCATTGACGACTGTCAAGTCTTGATAATATTCGCATTATCAGTTTTTGTAGTTGTAGCTGTGTTGCTTACATCATCATGTCTGCCTGTCATGTTTTTACCCTTATACGGTTTTTAACTGGAACCGTAGCAAACCCACAAGAGTGCTCAGGTGTTAATATTCAAAGCCTTACAGTACTACAGATCAGACTGGGATATGAATGTTTTTTTTTTGTTTGTTTTTTTAAGTAGTCTCTTATGCTGAATATGCTCACTTTTCCCCAGGATTCTTTGAATATATGAATAGAAGGTTCAAAAGAACAGCATTTCAAAGAATCCTAAAAAAAACATTGATAATAATCATAAATGTTTGTTGAGCATCAAATCATCATATTAGAATGATTTCGAAGGATCATTCTTCAGCTTTGATCACAGGAATAAATTACACTTTACTACATATTCACATAGAGAACAGCTGATTTACACTGGAGGAATATTTCACAATATTACTGTTTTTACTGTATTTTTGATCAAATAAATGCAGCCTTGGTGAGCAGAAGAGACTTCTTTTTAAAAACAAGAAATGTTGATTTCTTTCAAACATTAAACAGAGATGTTTGACGCTTGTTGCGTTCCCAAATGTTAATTGTAAGACATATCGCCACCTTGGAATAATGGGATTCTATCTGCGTTCTGACTGGTGTTGAGACGTTGAGCTTTAAAGTTTTTCGCATTCCATTTGACTGTGTAGAGAGAACATGATCCAAAATGTACACAACTTAAAAAAACATCTTCACATAATGTACAGTTGTCAGAATAAGAACATGTGAATAACTCAATGAGTCAGATAAAACCTTATCATTCCAAGGGGACGATATAGCACTTGCAGAAAAACATTTACTGAGAAACTGAAAGCTGTACTCCGTCCAAAACATGCAGCACATAGGAGATAAGATATTCACGTTAAACCATATAACATTCTCAAATCCCTCCATTCATAAAAAGGTTACTGAGCAACTAACAGTAGCACAGTTTCAGCCTGATTTTTCTGGCACTTTGGACTTTGAACCCTGGCTTCAGCTCAACAGGCTAATAGTGTCCGGTCGATGACGCAGCGCTGGCAGAATCAATCCGTGCGTATATTAGAAAACTTAACATTTTGCAGTTTATTTAGTAGCCTAATTGTTTTAAGGCTATTTCGCGATTTCAGTCATCATAAAATAACATGCAGAAAGTAATTTCATGTGCTCTTGGGGGCCCCCTGGTGGCCAAGCAGCCGCTTAGTTCACTTATGCCTTGGGCCGGCTCTGAGCATTTCTAAAAATTTTAATTATGTATCCAAATAAATAAGTTATACTATTTAATTATAAAATATCCATTCATACGAATACAATATTATATTTCTAAATAATATATAAATAATTATAATATTATAGTATTATATTTATGTGATATTGTAGTAATAATATGGTATAATATGTTATTTCCATGTTATAAATAATCGTAATCATAATTAATCAATCTTTATTGGCTCCTGGCTATATCTATTCATACAAATACAATTTTATATTTCTATTTAATAATAAATAACTATAATATTGTAGCATCATATTTATGTGTTATATTAATATGATATTCATTTTATTTTATAAATGAGGTTAATAAAAATTTACTTAATTGGCTCCTGGCTATATCAGTACATACAAATACAATATTATATTTCTACACTCACCTAAAGGATTATTAGGAACACCTGTTCAATTTCTCATTAATGCAATTATCTAATCAACCAATCACATGGCAGTTGCTTCAATGCATTTAGGGGTGTGGTCCTGGTCAAGACAATCTCCTGAACTCCAAACTGAATGTCAGAATGGGAAAGAAAGGTGATTTAAGCAATTTTGAGCGTGGCATGGTTGTTGGTGCCAGACGGGCCGTTTCACAATCTGCTCAGTTACTGGGATTTTCACGCACAACCATTTCTAGGGTTTACAAAGAATGGTGTGAAAAGGGAAAAACATCCAGTATGCAGCAGTCCTGTGGGCGAAAATGCCTTGTTGATGCTAGAGGTCAGAGGAGAATGGGTCGACTGATTCAAGCTGATAGAAGAGCAACTTTGACTGAAATAACCACTCGTTACAACCGAGGTATGCAGCAAAGCATTTGTGAAGCCACAACACGCACAACCTTGAGACGGATGGGCTACAACAGCAGAAGACCCCACCGGGTACCACTCATCTCCACTACAAATAGGAAAAAGAGGCTACAATTTGCACAAGCTCACCAAAATTGGACAGGTGAAGACTGGAAAAATGTTGCCTGGTCTGAGTCTCGATTTCTGTTGAGACATTCAGATGGTAGAGTCAGAATTGGGCGTAAACAGAATGAGAACATGGATCCATCATGCCTTGTTACCACTGTGCAGGCTGGTGGTGGTGGTGTAATGGTGTGGGGATGTTTTCTTGGCACACTTTAGGCCCCTTAGTGCCAATTGGGCATTGTTTAAATGCCACGGCCTACCTGAGCATTGTTTCTGACCATGACCATCCCTTTATGACCACCATGTACCCATTCTCTGATGGCTACTTCCAGCAGGATAATGCACCATGTCACAAAGCTCGAATCATTTCAAATTGGTTTCTTGAACATGACAATGAGTTCACTGTACTAAAATGGCCCCCACAGTCACCAGATCTCAACCCAATAGAGCATCTTTGGGATGTGGTGGAACAGGAGCTGCCGTGCCCTGGATGTGCATCCCACAAATCTCCATCAACTGCAAGATGCTATCCTATCAATATGGGCCAACATTTCTAAAGAATGCTTTCAGCACCTTGTTGAATCAATGCCACGTAGAATTAAGGCAGTTCTGAAGGCGAAAGGGGGTCAAACACAGTATTAGTATGGCGTTCCTAATATTCCTTTAGGTGAGTGTATATTGTCTTATATAAATAATTAATATATTAATAATACCATGATATAAATATTATTTCTTTATTATAAATATATATTGCTATTTCTGCCATTTTTAAGCTTTGTTACGATACTGTGTAAAAAAACTGTAATCCGTAGCGCTTGTTTTATCACCACTAAAATGGTCCGGAAGGAGATCTCAGTCCACTTTCAAATCCAGACACAGTGTGAATGCAAAGACTGCTGGGTCGTTTTTGTTCTTTCAGCCTTGATTATCATACAAACATCTGCGATATGAGATGTTAAATGTTAAAACGGCATCATAATTATTACATATGATTGCAAAGTGGGAGCCTGAAAACATGTGTTTGGTTGTGTGTTTCAGGCTGGAGAGCAGTCGAGATGACCAGCGTGTGCGAGCAGATGTTCTGGAGCGAGAGGTGACCGATCTGCAGCTGAGGAACGAGGAGCTCACCAGCCTCGCTCAGGAGGCCCAGTCCCTTAAAGACGAGATGGACATCCTCAGGTCAGAAACGGAGACTGTTTCAAACCCCAATGTGAAACACATTCTTTCTTCAATCACTCATTGCTCTTATTGTGTTTCAGGCACTCGTCTGACCGCGTGAGCCGCTTGGAGGCGATGGTGGACACGTACAAGCGAAAGCTGGAGGATCTGGGGGATCTGCGCAGACAGGTGCGGCTGCTGGAGGAGAGGAACCATGTCTACATGCAGCGCACCTGCGAGCTGGAGGAGGAGCAGCACAGAGCCAACACCATCCGCTCGCAGCTCGACACCTACAAGAGACAGGTGAGCAGACGCTGAGCATGTCATGTTTGCACCATCAACATGAGGACTAGTGGGAGCTTTTGACATGGACTGAAATGGTATGTTCAGATGAATGAACGATGGATGTTTTCTTTCATCAGGCTCACGAGATGAGCGCTAAACACTCGGCAGAGGCCATGAAAGCAGAGAAATGGCAGTTCGAGTACAAGAACCTCAACGACAAATATGAGACCCTCCTGAAGGAGAGAGAGGTAGAAAACTAATCACGCATTGAATGAGATTCACTCTGCGTGCTTGTGACAATGACTCTTACAGTAGCGCTCTGAATGTGTGTGTGATTATAGAAGCTGATATCTGAGCGAGACACGCTGAGAGAGACGACTGACGAGCTGAGATGTGCTCAAGTGCAGCAGCAGTGTTTAACAGGTCACACACACACACACCATCAAAACCTGACGGCATGAAGCAACATAAGCCCCGCTCTCTCAGCATCCAATCAGCTCTGTCCCTGACTGTGTGTGTTTGTAGATTCCCTGAGTGGAGATTCAGGAGCAGTTGGCAGCTTGGCATCAGAAATCATGCCAACAGAGTTCAGGTGAGCGCTAGCAAATGTTAACACATCAGAAACGGTGACGCTGCTAACTTGAAACTAGTACTTGTTTGTTACATTTATTTACTAATTGTTTTTGCAAGAAACTGAATTAATATTTGTATATATTTATATTTTAATTATATAAAATATTATTTACCTGTATGTTTGACTTGGTGTCCCCAGTTATTTTAGTATCATTGAGACTGAGAGTGTCTAATCCAAATCCAAGTCTTCTGAAGAGACACAGTGGCTTTATATGATGAACAGATTTACAACGAAGCATATAGGCCTGCTGTAGTAAACACGGTCGTTCAAATGATTGCGTGACGCCTGAAAACAACATGAGAGGGAGTAAAACAACATGAGAGGGAGTAAATGCAGAATTAAAATTTTTGGATGAGCTAAACATTTACAGCGAGAGTGGTCATTTTGACACGCTTTCTTGCGATTAGAACTGTGACTGACTACATTGATCATCTGGAGTGCACGCGCTGCCGGAATGACACTCCTCAAAGTCAAAGCACAAACATCATTTAAATCACCAGATCACATTTAGTTTTAGTAGTTTGTTTATTCAAAGCATTTTCTATTGTTTATTCTTATATAGTGCATTAATAGTGGGAGAGGCGGGGCATAGCGAGCACCGGGAGAGAACGCTGCCTTGAAAGCGCGAGTACTGCGTGAGGGGAAAAATGTTTCAGTGACATTACAACATTAAACGACTATATATATAATGATGCAGTGGGGGAATATTTGTGGGTCCTGATAATGATACAATAATAATATTTTGATGATAATAAAGTAAAAATATATTTAAAAAAAACTACTTTTCTTTATTTTGGCTTAAAATATCGTGATGCATATCACATCGTGATTGTGACACTAGTGTATTGTTACACCCCTAATATATCTATATCACATGGTATATAATTTTTACAATCTGATAATCACAAAATGTACAAGACTGAGCTCTTAAATTATTTCAGTATGGGTAGTAGTTGCTTTTAGTAGCAGCTGGTAGTGTGTCTGGACTTCTACTTTAACATTTCAACAGC
>CM031945.1:34857194-34875223 GCA_018749465.1 Paracanthobrama guichenoti
GAGCTCCCACACTCAGGGTGATGGAGGTGGAGGTGGACTGGCCTATTCTCACCACCTGAGGCCTGCCAGTGAGGAAGTCCTCAATCCAGTGGCAGAGAAGGATTCAGGCCGAGATCCAGGAGTTTGGCGGTTAGCTTAATGGGAACTATGGTGTTAAAGGCTGAGCTATAGTCAATAAATAGCAGTCTTACATAGTTCCCACTTTTGCTGTCGATGTGAGTGAGGGAGGAGTGGAGGACATGAGAGATGGCATCTTCAGTCGAGCTATTGGGACGATAGGCAAACTGAAGAGGGTCCAAAGTGTCAGGAATGAAGGCGCAAATGGTGTTTTTAATGAGTCTCTCAAAGACCTTCATGAATATAGATGTGAGAGCCACTGGACGATAGTCATTTAGGCAAGAGGGTTTAATGTTCTTAGGGACAGGGATGATGGTGATTTTTTTGAAGGAGGTGGGGACCACAGATGTAGCGAGGGACTCATTAAAGATAGATGTAAACAACCCGGCGAGCTGATCAGCACAGGACCGCAGAACACGACCTGAAGTACCATCCAGCCCAGCAGCTTTCCTGACGTCCACACGCTTGAGTGCTCTCCGAACTGCATCCACTGAGACAGAGATCACGTGGTTGTTGCTGCGCTGAGTAATTCCCTCTGACGCGCCACTTGGCGGAGTCGCGCTGCCGCGATTACAATCAAAGCGAGCGTAGAAAGAGTTTAACTCATTCACAAGCGACGGATCAGCGCTCACCTCTGCAGAGGATTTAGATCCAAAAGAACAGATGGACCTCAGACTCTGCCACATGCGCCGTGAGTCGTTGAGTTGGAAATGAGACTCCACTCGATCCTTATACTCATTGTTAATGTAAACTTGTTAGAGTTTATTTTAAATCTCTCAATTCTGTTCCGACTTCATATCTCGCAATTCCAACTTTATAAATTTTAATTGCAAGATATGAAGTCGGAATTGACAGAATTGAGAGATTTAAAATCTGAATTGCGAGATATAGTCAGAATTGTGAGAAATAAAGATTTAAAGTTTAATTTGTGAGATATGAAGTCGGAATTCGGAATATATCTTACAATTCCAAATTTATATCTCGCAATTCCGACTTCATATCTTGCAATTAAAATGTATAAAGTCGGAAATGCGAGATCTAGAAACAAGCTTCAAGATGAATTTCTCTAAAATCATCAGCAGTTCACAGATATGCTGCAAGTTGTGCATTTAATATTCAACTCGAGCTCGACATCCCTCTGTTCCTGTCATTAAACGCACACTGTGTCCGTCTGTGTGATTCTCAGGGAATGGCTCTTCATCAGAAGGTCGCTGGAGAGCGATCCGGATCCGGTTCCGGTTCCGCTCAGTCCTTCCTGGCCCAGCAGAGACAGCCGACACACGCGCGCCGAGGACTGGCCCGCCTGCAGCCCAGATGAACAATCAGACGATCAGTTCACAAACTGTCAGTGGCCTAATCGGGACGCAGGGGCTCATGCTTCAGTTTATTTCTCTTTCAGCACTTTGTGATCGTCCTGCTGAGAACGTAGAATCAAAATTTATAGGAAGCGTTTTATTATCTTTTAGAGGAGGTTTTGTCGTTTATTTTTAGTTGACCCGCGAGTCAGTATGTAGTTGCGTCTTGATTGGGCCGCAGGAACGAACTAGTCTAATGAAGTAGATCAATGTTTTGATTTCTTTTAATGATGTTTTGAGGGTTTTATTAATGTTGTACGGTAGCTTTCTGTGTTCATCAGGGTACGGTGCATGTGTGAATGCACTTAAAACACTCAGTGCCTTCAATCATCCATCCTCTGACAGCTGTCAATCATCTGTGAGACATCTCATCACAAACCAAACTCTGAATGCTGGGATGCCTTGAATGCATCAAACAAATGAAGTGCTCTTTTTTTTATTATTATTATTTTCATTGAATCATAGTTTCATTACGTGTCTGATTAAATGCGAGCTGTTTTGTGTGAATGTGGAGCTGGAAACGACACTAATCTGAGATGAACTGGAGGATTTTCTACCCGCACATGTTGTCATTTGCATGTGCAAACTGTTGCTGCTTGACCATTTTTATAATGGTTGTGTTTTTTTGTTTTAATTGTAACGTCACCAAAGTCTGCTGCTGAAGGACGGATCCTGTAGCTTGTATTTATTGGTCTTCAGTCATTGTTGCATCACTACTGTACGTTCAGAAGCACTACTGATCTCACCCTCATCAGTCCAAACACTGAGGTTTGTTCACACTTCACAGGTACGATCTCCAGATGTTTGTTTGTTCTGCAGGTTTTCACTCTCTATGAATGTTCGGTCACAGTGAGGATGTTCTGATAGTTGTGTTTGTATTTTATCACAGTGTTTCAGTCGAGTTGTTGGTGTTGGACTGATGGGGACGGTACATAAATCACTTTAATCTCACTGTCCTTCACTTTGCACTACAATAAACGAGATTATTGGTACAAAAATAATCTGTTCTGCGTGAGATCATTGTGACATTAGCTGAAGAGGTGTGTGTATTTAAATAAAGTCATTCCAATTTGCATATGGACGTCATGCCAGTGTGGCGCAGCCTGTTTCATTAAGATGGATGCTATAAATACTGTTAGGGGCCGCGTTTTTAACAGCAAAAATGACTGTTGAACTTGGAATAAAGTCGGAAGTGCGACAAATAAAGTCGGAAGTGCGACAAATAAAGTCGGAAGTGCGACAAATAAAGTCGGAAGTGCGACAAATAAAGTCGGAAGTGCGACAAATAAAGTCGGAAGTGCGACAAATAAAGTCGGAAGTGCGACAAATAAGATTGAATGTTAAGAAATAAAGTCGGAACTGCGAGAAATAAAGTCGGAACTGCGAGAAATAAAGTCGGAACTGCGACAAATAAGATTGAATGTTAAGAAATAAAGTCGGAACTGCGAGAAATAAAGTCGGAACTGCGACAAATAAGATTGAATGTTAAGAAATAAACTTGGAATTGTGAAAAATAAAGTCGGAACTGCGAGAAATAAAGTCGGAACTGCGACAAATAAGATTGAATGTTAAGAAATAAACTTGGAACTGCGAGAAATAAAGTCGGAACTGCGACAAATAAGATTGAATGTTAAGAAATAAACTTGGAACTGCGAGAAATAAAGTCGAACTGCAACAAATAAGATTGAATGTTAAGAAATAAAGTCGGAACTGCGAGAAATAAAGTCGGAACTGCGAGAAATAAAGTCGGAACTGCGAGAAATAAGATTGAATGTTAAGAAATAAACTTGGAATTGTGAAAAATAAAGTCGGAACTAGAAATAAAGTCGAACTGCGACAAATAAGATTGAATGTTAAGAAATAAACTTGGAACTGCGAGAAATAAAGTCGGAACTGCGACAAATAAGATTGAATGTTAAGAAATAAACTTGGAATTGTGAAAAATAAAGTCGGAAGTGCGAGAAATAAAGTCGAACTGCGACAAATAAGATTGAATGTTAAGAAATAAAGTCGGAACTGCGACAAATAAGATTGAATGTTAAGAAATAAACTTGGAATTGTGAAAATAAAGTCGAACTGCGAGAAATAAAGTCGGAACTGCGACAAATAAGATTGAATGTTAAGAAATAAACTTGGAACTGCGAGAAATAAAGTCGGAACTGCGACAAATAAGATTGAATGTTAAGAAATAAACTTGGAACTGCGAGAAATAAAGTCGGAACTGCGACAAATAAGATTGAATGTTAAGAAATAAAGTCGGAACTGCGAGAAATAAAGTCGGAACTGCGAGAAATAAAGTCGGAACTGCGAGAAATAAAGTCGGAACTGCGAGAAATAAGATTGAATGTTAAGAAATAAACTTGGAATTGTGAAAAATAAAGTCGGAACTGCGAGAAATAAAGTCGGAACTGCGACAAATAAGATTGAATGTTAAGAAATAAACTTGGAACTGCGAGAAATAAAGTCGGAACTGCGACAAATAAGATTGAATGTTAAGAAATAAACTTGGAATTGTGAAAAATAAAGTCGGAAGTGCGAGAAATAAAGTCGGAACTGCGACAAATAAGATTGAATGTTAAGAAATAAAGTCGGAACTGCGAGAAATAAAGTCGGAACTGCGAGAAATAAAGTCGGAACTGCGAGAAATAGTCAGAATTGTGAAAAATAAAGTCAGAACTGCGAGATATAAAGTCGTAATTGTGAAAAATAAGATTGAATGTTAAGAAATAAACTTGGAATTGTGAAAAATAAAGTCGGAACTGCGAGAAATAAAGTCGGAACTGCGAGAAATAAAGTCGGAACTGCGACAAATAAGATTGAATGTTAAGAAATAAACTTGGAATTGTGAAAAATAAAGTCGGAACTGCGAGAAATAAAGTCGGAACTGCGACAAATAAGATTGAATGTTAAGAAATAAACTTGGAATTGTGAGATACAAAGTCATAATTGTGACAAATAAAGTCGTTGGAATTGTGAGAAATAAAGTCGGAACTGCGAGAAATAAAGTCGAACTGCGACAAATAAGATTGAATGTTAAGAAATAAACTTGGAACTGCGAGAAATAAAGTCGAACTGCGACAAATAAGATTGAATGTTAAGAAATAAACTTGGAACTGCGAGAAATAAAGTCGGAACTGCGACAAATAAGATTGAATGTTAAGAAATAAAGTCGGAACTGCGAGAAATAAAGTCGGAACTGCGAGAAATAAGATTGAATGTTAAGAAATAAACTTGGAATTGTGAAAAATAAAGTCGGAAGTGCGAGAAATAAAGTCGGAACTGCGACAAAAAAAGATTGAATGTTAAGAAATAAAGTCGGAACTGCGAGAAAAAAAGTCGGAACTGAGAAATAAAGTCGGAACTGCGAGAAATAAAGTGAACTGCGACAAATAAGATTGAATGTTAAGAAATAAACTTGGAATTGTGAAAAATAAAGTCGGAACTGCGAGAAAAAAAGTCGGAACTGCGAGAAATAAAGTCGGAACTGCGAGAAATAAGATTGAATGTTAAGAAATAAACTTGGAATTGTGAAAAATAAAGTCGGAAGTGTGAGAAATAAAGTCGGAACTGCGACAAATAAGATTGAATGTTAAGAAATAAACTTGGAATTGTGAGATACAAAGTCATAATTGTGACAAATAAAGTCATAATTGTGACAAATAAAGTCGGAAATGTGAAAAATAAAGTCAGAACTGCGAGAGATATAAAGTCGTAATTGTGAAAAATAAGATTGAATGTTAAGAAATAAACTTGGAATTGTGAGATACAAAGTCATAATTGTGAAAAATAAAGTCGGAACTGCGAGAAATAAAGTCGGAACTGCGACAAATAAGATTGAATGTTAAGAAATAAAGTCGGAACTGCGAAATAAAGTCGGAACTGCGAGAAATAAAGTCGAACTGCGAGAAATAAAGTCGGAACTGCGACAAATAAGATTGAATGTTAAGAAATAAACTTGGAATTGTGAAAAATAAAGTCGGAACTGCGAGAAATAAAGTCGGAACTGCGAGAAATAAAGTCGGAACTGCGAGAAATAAAGTCGGAACTGCGACAAATAAAGTCGGAACTGCAACAAATAAAATCGGAACTGCAACAAATAAGATTGAATGTTAAGAAATAAACTTGGAATTGTGAGATACAAAGTCATAATTGTGACAAATAAAGTCATAATTGTGACAAATAAAGTCGGAACTGCGAGAAATAAAGTCGGAACTGCGAGAAAGTCGGAATTGTGAAAAATAAGATTGAATGTTAAGAAATAAACTTGGAATTGTGAAAAATAAAGTCGGAAGTGTGAGAAATAAAGTCGGAACTGCGACAAATAAGATTGAATGTTAAGAAATAAACTTGGAATTGTGAGATACAAAGTCATAATTGTGACAAATAAAGTCATAATTGTGACAAATAAAGTCGGAAATGTGAAAAATAAAGTCAGAACTGCGAGATATAAAGTCGGAATTGTGAAAAATAAGATTGAATGTTAAGAAATAAACTTGGAATTGTGAGATACAAAGTCATAATTGTGAAAAATAAAGTCGGAATTGTGAAAAATAAACTTAGAATTGTGAAAAATAAAGTCGGAATTGTGAAAAATAAAGTCGGAATTGTGAGAAATAAAGTCGAACTAAGAAATAAAGTCGGAATTGTGAAAAATAAAGTCGGAACTGCGACAAATAAGATTGAATGTTAAGAAATAAACTTGGAATTGTGAAAAATAAAGTCGGAAGTGCGAGAAATAAAGTCGGAACTGCGACAAATAAGATTGAATGTTAAGAAATAAACTTGGAATTGTGAAAAATAAAGTCGGAAGTGCGAGAAATAAAGTCGGAACTGCGACAAATAAGATTGAATGTTAAGAAATAAACTTGGAATTGTGAGATACAAAGTCATAATTGTGAAAAATAAAGTCGGAACTGCGAGAAATAAAGTCGAACTGCGAGAAATAAAGTCGAACTGCGAGAAATAAAGTCGAACTCGATAAAATAAAGCGACAAATAAAGTCGGAACTGCAACAAATAAAGTCGGAACTGCAACAAATAAGATTGAATGTTAAGAAATAAACTTGGAATTGTGAGATACAAAGTCATAATTGTGACAAATAAAGTCGGAACTGCGACAAATAAGATTGAATGTTAAGAAATAAACTTGGAATTGTGAGATACAAAGTCATAATTGTGACAAATAAAGTCATAATTGTGACAAATAAAGTCGGAACTGCGAGAAATAAAGTCGGAACTGCGAGAAAGTCGGAATTGTGAAAAATAAGATTGAATGTTAAGAAATAAACTTGGAATTGTGAAAAATAAAGTCGGAAGTGTGAGAAATAAAGTCGGAACTGCGAGAAATAAAGTCGGAACTGCGACAAATAAAGTCGGAACTGCGACAAATAAAGTTGGAACTGCGATAAATAAAGTCGGAACTGCAACAAATAAAGTCGGAACTGCAACAAATAAGATTGAATGTTAAGAAATAAACTTGGAATTGTGAGATACAAAGTCATAATTGTGACAAATAAAGTCATAATTGTGACAAATAAAGTCGGAACTGCGAGAAATAAAGTCGGAACTGCGAGAAATAAAGTCGGAATTGTGAAAAATAAGATTGAATGTTAAGAAATAAACTTGGAATTGTGAAAAATAAAGTCGGAAGTGCGAGAAATAAAGTCGGAACTGCGACAAATAAGATTGAATGTTAAGAAATAAACTTGGAATTGTGAGATACAAAGTCATAATTGTGACAAATAAAGTCATAATTGTGACAAATAAAGTCGGAACTGCGAGAAATAAAGTCGGAACTGCGAGAAATAAAGTCGGAATTGTGAAAAATAAGATTGAATGTTAAGAAATAAACTTGGAATTGTGAAAAATAAAGTCGGAAGTGTGAGAAATAAAGTCGGAACTGCGACAAATAAGATTGAATGTTAAGAAATAAACTTGGAATTGTGAGATACAAAGTCATAATTGTGACAAATAAAGTCATAATTGTGACAAATAAAGTCATAATTGTGACAAAGTCGGAAATGTGAAAAATAAAGTCAGAACTGCGAGATATAAAGTCGGAATTGTGAAAAATAAGATTGAATGTTAAGAAATAAACTTGGAATTGTGAGATACAAAGTCATAATTGTGAAAAATAAAGTCGAATTGTGAAAAATAAACTTAGAATTGTGAAAAATAAAGTCGGAATTGTGAAAAATAAAGTCGGAATTGTGAGAAATAAAGTCGGAACTGCGAGAAATAAAGTCGAATTGTGAAAAATAAAGTCGGAACTCACGACAAATAAGATTGAATGTTAAGAAATAAACTTAGAATTGTGAGATACAAAGTCATAATTGTGAAAAATAAAGTCGGAACTGCGAGAAATAAAGTCGGAACTGCGAGAAATAAAGTCGGAACTGCGACAAATAAAGTCGGAACTGCGACAAATAAAGTCGGAACTGCAACAAATAAAGTCGGAACTGCAACAAATAAGATTGAATGTTAAGAAATAAACTTGGAATTGTGAGATACAAAGTCATAATTGTGACAAATAAAGTCGGAACTGCGACAAATAAAGTCGGAACTGCGACAAATAAGATTGAATGTTAAGAAATAAACTTGGAATTGTGAAAAATAAAGTCGGAAGTGCGAGAAATAAAGTCGGAACTGCGACAAATAAGATTGAATGTTAAGAAATAAACTTGGAATTGTGAGATACAAAGTCATAATTGTGAAAAATAAAGTCGGAACTGCGAGAAATAAAGTCGAACTGCGAGAAATAAAGTCGGAACTGCAACAAATAAGATTGAATGTTAAGAAATAAACTTGGAATTGTGAGATACAAAGTCATAATTGTGACAAATAAAGTCGGAACTGCGACAAATAAAGTCGGAACTGCGACAAATAAAGTCGGAATCACGACAAATAAGATTGAATGTTAAGAAATAAACTTGGAATTGTGAAAAATAAAGTCGGAAGTGCGAGAAATAAAGTCGGAACTGCGACAAATAAGATTGAATGTTAAGAAATAAACTTGGAATTGTGAAAAATAAAGTCGGAAGTGCGAGAAATAAAGTCGGAACTGCGACAAATAAGATTGAATGTTAAGAAATAAACTTGGAATTGTGAGATACAAAGTCATAATTGTGACAAATAAAGTCGGAATTGTGAAAAATAAACTTAGAATTGTGAAAAATAAAGTCGGAATTGTGAAAAATAAAGTCGGAATTGTGAGAAATAAAGTCGGAACTGCGAGAAATAAAGTCGGAATTGTGAAAAATAAAGTCGGAACTGCGACAAATAAGATTGAATGTTAAGAAATAAACTTAGAATTGTGAGATACAAAGTCATAATTGTGAAAAATAAAGTCGGAACTGCGAGAAATAAAGTCGGAACTGGAGAGAAATAAAGTCGGAACTGCGACAAATAAAGTCGGAACTGCGACAAATAAAGTCGGAACTGCAACAAATAAAGTCGGAACTGCAACAAATAAGATTGAATGTTAAGAAATAAACTTGGAATTGTGAGATACAAAGTCATAATTGTGACAAATAAAGTCGGAACTCGACAAATAAAGTCGGAACTAAAGTGAACTGCGACAAATAAGATTGAATGTTAAGAAATAAACTTGGAATTGTGAAAAATAAAGTCGGAAGTGCGAAATAAAGTCGGAACTGCGACAAATAAGATTGAATGTTAAGAAATAAACTTGGAATTGTGAAAAATAAAGTCGGAAGTGAGAAATAAAGTCAGAACTGCGACAAATAAGATTGAATGTTAAGAAATAAACTTGGAATTGTGAAAAATAAAGTCGAAAGTGCGAGAAATAAAGTCGAACTGCGACAAATAAGATTGAATGTTAAGAAATAAACTTGGAATTGTGAAAATAAAGTCGGAAGTGCGAGAAAAAAAAAGTCGGAACTGCGACAAATAAGATTGAATGTTAAGAAATAAACTTGGAATTGTGAAAAATAAAGTCGGAAGTGAGAAATAAAGTCAGAACTGGCGACAAATAAGATTGAATGTTAAGAAATAAACTTGGAATTGTGAAAAATAAAGTCGGAAGTGCGAGAAATAAAGTCGGAACTGCGACAAATAAGATTGAATGTTAAGAAATAAAGTCGGAACTGCGAGAAATAAAGTCGGAACTGCGAGAAATAAAGTCGGAACTGCGACAAATAAAGTCGGAACTGCGACAAATAAAGTCGGAACTGCAACAAATAAAGTCGGAACTGCAACAAATAAGATTGAATGTTAAGAAATAAACTTGGAATTGTGAGATACAAAGTCATAATTGTGACAAATAAAGTCGGAACTGCGACAAATAAAGTCGGAACTGCGACAAATAAGATTGAATGTTAAGAAATAAACTTGGAATTGTGAAAAATAAAGTCGGAAGTGCGAGAAATAAAGTCGGAACTGCGACAAATAAGATTGAATGTTAAGAAATAAACTTGGAATTGTGAAAAATAAAGTCGGAAGTGCGAGAAATAAAGTCAGAACTGCGACAAATAAGATTGAATGTTAAGAAATAAACTTGGAATTGTGAAAAATAAAGTCGGAAGTGCGAGAAATAAAGTCGGAACTGCGACAAATAAGATTGAATGTTAAGAAATAAACTTGGAATTGTGAAAAATAAAGTCGGAAGTGCGAGAAATAAAGTCGGAACTGCGACAAATAAGATTGAATGTTAAGAAATAAACTTGGAATTGTGAAAATAAAGTCGGAAGTGCGAGAAATAAAGTCGGAAGTGAACTGCGACAAATAAGATTGAATGTTAAGAAATAAACTTGGAATTGTGAAAATAAAAGTCGAAAGTGCGAGAAATAAAGTCGAACTGCGACAAATAAGATTGAATGTTAAGAAATAAACTTGGAATTGTGAAAAATAAAGTCGGAGTGCGAGAAATAAAGTCGGAACTGCGACAAATAAGATTGAATGTTAAGAAATAAACTTGGAATTGTGAAAAATAAAGTCGGAAGTGCGAGAAATAAAGTCAGAACTGCGACAAATAAGATTGAATGTTAAGAAATAAACTTGGAATTGTGAAAAATAAAGTCGGAAGTGCGAGAAATAAAGTCGAACTGCGACAAATAAGATTGAATGTTAAGAAATAAAGTCGGAACTGCGAGAAATAAAGTCGAACTGCGAGAAATAAAGTCGAACTGCGAGAAATAAAGTCGAACTGCGACAAATAAAGTCGGAACTGCAACAAATAAAGTCGGAACTGCAACAAATAAGATTGAATGTTAAGAAATAAACTTGGAATTGTGAGATACAAAGTCATAATTGTGACAAATAAAGTCGGAACTGCGACAAATAAAGTCGGAACTGCGACAAATAAGATTGAATGTTAAGAAATAAACTTGGAATTGTGAAAAATAAAGTCGGAAGTGCGAGAAATAAAGTCGAACTGCGACAAATAAGATTGAATGTTAAGAAATAAACTTGGAATTGTGAAAAATAAAGTCGGAAGTGAGAAATAAAGTCAGAACTGCGACAAATAAGATTGAATGTTAAGAAATAAACTTGGAATTGTGAAAAATAAAGTCGAAAGTCATGAGAAATAAAGTCGGAACTGCGACAAATAAGATTGAATGTTAAGAAATAAACTTGGAATTGTGAAAAATAAAGTCGGAAGTGCGAGAAATAAAGTCGGAACTGCGACAAATAAGATTGAATGTTAAGAAATAAACTTGGAATTGTGAAAAATAAAGTCGGAAGTGCGAGAAATAAAGTCAGAACTGCGACAAATAAGATTGAATGTTAAGAAATAAACTTGGAATTGTGAAAAATAAAGTCGGAAGTGCGAGAAATAAAGTCGGAACTGCGACAAATAAGATTGAATGTTAAGAAATAAAAGTCGAACTGAGAAATAAAGTCGGAACTGCGAGAAATAAAGTCGGAACTGCGAAGAAATAGTCAGAATTGTGAAAAATAAAGTCAGAACTGCGAGATATAAAGTCGAATTGTGAAAAATAAGATTGAATGTTAAGAAATAAACTTGGAATTGTGAAAAATAAAGTCGAACTGCGAGAAATAAAGTCGAACTGCGAGAAATAAAGTCGAACTGGCGACAAATAAGATTGAATGTTAAGAAATAAACTTGGAATTGTGAAAAATAAAGTCGGAAGTGCGAGAAATAAAAAGTCGAACTGCGACAAATAAGATTGAATGTTAAGAAATAAACTTGGAATTGTGAAAAATAAAAAGTCGAACTACGAGAAATAAAGTCGGAACTACAGAAATAGTCAGAATTGTGAAAAATAAAGTCAGAACTGCGAGATATAAAGTCGTAATTGTGAAAAATAAGATTGAATGTTAAGAAATAAACTTGGAATTGTGAAAAGTAAAGTCATAATTGTGACAAATAAAGTCGAACTGCGAGAAATAAAGTCGGAACTGCGAGAAATAGTCAGAATTGTGAAAAATAAAGTCAGAACTGCGAGATATAAAGTCGGAATTGTGAAAAATAAGATTGAATGTTAAGAAATAAACTTGGAATTGTGAGGTACAAAGTCATAATTGTGACAAATAAAGTCGGAACTGCGAGAAATAAAGTCGGAACTGCGAGAAATAAAGTCGGAACTGCGACAAATAAAGTCGGAACTGCGACAAATAAAAAGTCGAACTGCGACAAATAAAGTCGGAACTGCAACAAATAAAGTCGGAACTGCAACAAATAAGATTGAATGTTAAGAAATAAACTTGGAATTGTGAGATACAAAGTCATAATTGTGACAAATAAAGTCGGAACTGCGAGAAATAAAGTCGAAGTGCGAGAAATAAAGTCGGAACTGCGACAAATAAGATTGAATGTTAAGAAATAAACTTGGAATTGTGAAAAATAAAGTCGGAAGTCACGAGAAATAAAGTCGGAACTGCGACAAATAAGATTGAATGTTAAGAAATAAACTTGGAATTGTGAGATACAAAGTCATAATTGTGAAAAATAAAGTCGGAACTGCGAAATAAAGTGGAACTGCGAGAAATAAAGTCGAACTGCGACAAATAAAGTCGGAACTGCGACAAATAAAGTCGGAACTGCAACAAATAAGATTGAATGTTAAGAAATAAACTTGGAATTGTGAGATACAAAGTCATAATTGTGACAAATAAAGTCGGAACTGCGACAAATAAAGTCGGAACTGCGACAAATAAAGTCGGAACTCGCGACAAATAAGATTGAATGTTAAGAAATAAACTTGGAATTGTGAAAAATAAAGTCGAAGTGCGAAATAAAGTCGAACTGCGACAAATAAGATTGAATGTTAAGAAATAAACTTGGAATTGTGAAAAATAAAGTCGGAAGTGCGAGAAATAAAGTCGGAACTGCGACAAATAAGATTGAATGTTAAGAAATAAACTTGGAATTGTGAGATACAAAGTCATAATTGTGAAAAATAAAGTCGGAATTGTGAAAAATAAAGTCGGAATTGTGAGAAATAAAGTCGGAACTGCGAGAAATAAAGTCGGAATTGTGAAAAATAAAGTCGGAACTGCGACAAATAAGATTGAATGTTAAGAAATAAACTTAGAATTGTGAGATACAAAGTCATAATTGTGAAAAATAAAGTGAACTGCGAGAAATAAAGTCGGAACTGCGAGAAATAAAGTCGAACTGCGAGAAATAAAGTCGGAACTGCGACAAATAAAGTCGAACTGCGACAAATAAAGTCGAACTGCAACAAATAAAGTCGGAACTGCAACAAATAAGATTGAATGTTAAGAAATAAACTTGGAATTGTGAGATACAAAGTCATAATTGTGACAAATAAAGTCATAATTGTGACAAATAAAGTCGAACTTATGAAATAAAGTCGGAACTGCGACAAATAAGATTGAATGTTAAGAAATAAACTTGGAATTGTGAGATAATAAAGTCATAATTGTGACAAATAAAAGTTTGAATTGTGAGAAATAAAGTCGGAACTGGAACTGCGAAAATAAGATTGAAATGTTAAGAAATAAACTTGGAATGTTAAGAAATAAAGTTGGAACTGCGTAGAAATAAAGTCGAACTGCGACAAATAAGATTGAATGTTAAGAAATAAACTTGGAACTGCATGAGAAATAAAAGTGGAACTGCACGATGAAATAAGATTGAAAAATAAAAAAGTGAACTGCGAGAAATAAAGTCGGAACTACGAAATAAGATTGAATGTTAAGAAATAAACTTGGAATTGTGAAAAATAAAGTCGGAAGTGCGAGAAATAAAGTCGGAACTGCGACAAATAAGATTGAATGTTAAGAAATAAAGTCGGAACTGCGAGAAATAAAGTCGGAACTGCGAGAAATAAAGTCGGAACTGCGAGAAATAAAGTCGGAACTGCGACAAATAAGATTGAATGTTAAGAAATAAACTTGGAATTGTGAAAAATAAAGTTGGAACTGCGGAGAAATAAAGTCGGAACTGCGAGAAATAAAGTCGGAACTACGAGAAATAAGATTGAATGTTAAGAAATAAACTTGGAATTGTGAAAAATAAAGTCGGAAATGTGTGAAATAAAGTCGGAACTGCGACAAATAAGATTGAATGTTAAGAAATAAACTTGGAATTGTAGAGATACAAAGTCATAATTGTGACAAATAAAGTCATAATTGTGACAAATAAAAATCGAAAATGTGAAAAATAAAGTCAGAACTGCGAGATATAAAGTCCGAATTGTGAAAATAAGATTGAAATGTTAAGAAATAAACTTGGAATTGTGAGATACAAAGTCATAATTGTGAAAAATAAAATCGGAACTGCGAGAAATAAAAAAGTGAACTGCGACAAATAAGATGGAATTGTTAAGAAATAAAGTCAGAACTGCGAGAAATAAAGTCGGAACTGCGAGATTGAATAAAGTCGAACTGTGAGAAATAAAGTCAGAACTGCGACAAATAAGATTGAATGTTAAGAAATAAACTTGAATTGTGAAAAATAAAAGTGGAACTGCCGAGAAATAAACTTGGAACTTGAGAAATAAAGTCTGAACTTACGAGAAATAAAAGTCAGAACTAGACAAATAAAGTCGGAACTGCAACAAATAAAATGGAACTGCAACAAATAAGATTGAATGTTAAGAAATAAACTTGGAATTGTGAGATACAAAGTCAGAATTGTGACAAATAAAGTCATAATTGTGACAAATAAAGTCGGAACTGCGAGAAATAAAGTCGGAACTGCGAAAGTCGGAATTGTGAAAAATAAGATTGAATGTTAAGAAATAAACTTGGAATTGTGAAAAATAAAGTCGGAAGTGTGAGAAAATAAAGTCGGAACTGCGACAAATAAGATTGAATGTTAAGAAATAAACTTGGAATTGTGAGATACAAAGTCATAATTGTGACAAATAAAGTCATAATTGTGACAAATAAAGTCGGAAATGTGAAAAATAAAATTCAGAAGTCAGAACTTGTAGATATAAAGTCGAATTGTGAAAAATAAGATTGAATGTTAAGAAATAAACTTGGAATTGTGAGATACAAAGTCATAATTGTGAAAAATAAAGTCCGAATTGTGAAAAATAAACTTAGAATTGTGAAAATAAAGTTGAATTGTGAGAAATAAAGTCGGAACTGCGAGAAATAAAGTCGAATTGTGAAAAATAAAGTGGAACTCGACAAATAAGATTGAATGTTAAGAAATAAACTTGGAATTGTGAAAAATAAAGTCGGAAGCGAAATAATAAAGTGAACTGCGACAAATAAGATTGAATGTTAAGAAATAAACTTGGAATTGTGAAAAATAAAGTCGGAAGTGCGAGAAATAAAGTCGGAACTGCGACAAATAAGATTGAATGTTAAGAAATAAACTTGGAATTGTGAGAATACAAAGTCATAATTGTGAAAAATAAAGTCGGAACTCAGAAATAAAGTCGAACTTAAGAAATAAAGTCGGAACTGTGCGAAATAAAGTCGAACTGCGAGAAATAAAGTCGGAACTGCAACAAATAAAGTCGGAACTGCAAATTAAATAAGATTGAATGTTAAGAAATAAACTTGGAATTGTGAGATACAAAGTCATAATTGTGACAAATAAAGTCGGAACTGCGACAAATAAGATTGAATGTTAAGAAATAAACTTGGAATTGTGAGATACAAAGTCATAATTGTGACAAATAAAGTCATAATTGTGACAAATAAAGTCGGAACTTAAGAAATAAAGTCGGAACTGCGAGCAGAAAGTGAATTGTGAAAAATAAGATTGAATGTTAAAGAAATAAACTTGGAATTGTGAAAAATAAAATTCGGAAGTGTGAGAAATAAAGTCAGAACTGTGAAATAAAGTGGAACTGCGAGAAATAAAGTCGTGAATTGGCATGAAAATAAAGATTGAACTGTTAATAAATAAACTTGGAATTGCAACAAATAAAGTCGGAACTGCAACAAATAAGATTGAATGTTAAGAAATAAACTTGGAGTGTGAGATACAAAGTCATAATTGTGACAAATAAAGTCATAATTGTGACAAATAAAATCGAACTTGGAATTAAGAAATAAAGTCGGAACTGCGAGAAATAAAAAGTCGGAATTGTGAAAAATAAGATTGAATGTTAAGAAATAAACTTGGAATTGTGAAAAATAAAGTCGGAAGTATGAGAAATAAAGTGGAACTGCGACAAATAAGATTGAATGTTAAGAAATAAACTTGGAATTGTGAGATACAAAGTCATAATTGTGAGAAAATAAAGTCATAATTGCTTGACAAATAAGAAATCGGAACTCACGAAATAAAGTAAGTGGAACTGCGAGATATAAAGTCGGAATTGTGAAAAATAAGATTGAATGTTAAGAAATAAACTTGGAATTGTGAAAAATAAAAGTCGGAAGTGTGAGAAATAAAAAGTCGAACTGCGACAAATAAGATTGAATATTAGGAAATAAACTTGGGAATTACGAGATGCAAAGTCATAATTGTGACAGAAATAAAGTCATAATTTGTGACAAATAAAGAATCATAATTGTGACGAAGTCGGAACTGTGAAAAATAAAGTCAGAACTACACGAGATATAAAGAAAGTGAATTGTAGAAGAACAAAGAATTGAATGTTAAGAAATAAACTTGGAATTGTGAGATACAAAGTCATAATTGTGAAAAATAAAGTCAGAATTATGAAAAATAAACTTGGAATTGTGAAAAATAAAATTCCGGAATTGTGAAAAATAAAATTGAATTATGAGAAATAAATCGAACTGCGAGAAATAAAATCCGAATTGTGAAAAATAAAGTAGGAACTGCGACAAATAAGATTGAATATTAAGAAATAAACTTAGAAATTGTGAGATACAAAGTTATAATTGTGAAGAAATAAAAATGAACTACTGCGAGAAATAAAAAATTCGGAACTGCAGAAATAAGAAGTCCGAACTACGACAAATAAAGTCGAACTACGACAAATGAAGTCGGAACTGCAACAAATAAAGTCGAACTGCAACAAATAAGATTGAATGTTAAAGAAATAAACTTGGAATTGTGAGATGCAAAGTCATAATTGTGACAAATAAAGTCGAACTCTCGACAAATAAAGTCGGAACTGCATTACAAATAAGATTGAATGTTAAGAAATAAACTTGGAATTGTGAAAAAATAAAGTTGAAATGCGAAATAAAAGTCGGAACTGCGACAAATAAGATTGAATGTTAAGAAATAAGCTTGCGATTGTGAGATACAAGTCATAATTGTAGAAAAATAAAATCGAACTAGAAATAAAGAAATCCGAACTGCGAGAAATAAATCGGAACTGCAACAAATAGATTGAATGTTAAAGAAATAAACTTTGATTGTGAGATACAAAGAGTCATAATTGTGACAAATAAAGTCGAACTTCTGACAAATAAAGTCGAACTGCGACAAATAAAAGTGAGTTTAAAGCAAGCCGATTGAATGTTAAAGAAATAAACTTGGAATTGTAAGAAAAATAAAGTCGGAGAGTGCGAGAAATAAAGTCGGAGACTGCGACAAATAAGATTGAATGTTAAGAAATAAACTTAGGTGTGAAAATAAGAGTCGAAGTGCGAGAAATAAAAGTCGGACTGCGACAAATAAGATCGAATGTTAAGAAATAAACTTGGAATTGTAGAGATACAAAGTCATAGGTATGACAAATAAAAATTCGAATTGTGAAAAATAAACTTAGAATTGTGAAAAGAAATAAATCGAATTGTGAAAAATAAGTAGTCGAATTAGCGAAATGAAAATTCGGAACTGCGAGAAATAAAGTGGAATTGTGTGAAAAATAAAATTAGGAACCTGCGACAAATAAGATTAGATGTTAAGAAATAAACTTAGAATTGTGAGATGCAAAGTCATAATTGTGAAAAACCAAAAAGTGAACTGCAGTAAAGAAGTGAATACGAGAAATAAGTCGAACTGCGACAAATAAGAAAATCCGAACTGCGACAAATAAAGTCGGAACTGCAACAAATAAAGTCAGACTGCAACAAATAAGATTGAATGTTAAGAAATAAGCGGAATTGTGAGATACAAAGTCATAATTGTGACAAATAAAATCCGGAACTGCGACAAATAAAGTCGAACTGCGACAAATAAGATTGAATGTTAAGAAATAAACTTGGAATTGTGAAAAATAAA
>CM031945.1:34875323-34992823 GCA_018749465.1 Paracanthobrama guichenoti
ACAGACAGCTAAACTGTAAAAAACTCTGATCCCATCGACAACCCATTCCCTGTACAAGACATACGACAGTTTGGGAACTCCTGGTTTTTTGCTTCTTGACCAAGGAAAAGCGTATCATCAGGGCTTCATGGTTAAGGCCTTTGTGCAACACCGTGGGCTTGTAAGTGAGTGGATCAGGATGCCTTTTTGGCCTGGGATGAACGCTCCTCTGCTTTTCAGTGCTGCATGGAAGAGTGCTCGGATGAGCTAAGGGATAAACATTCATGCTCCTCGTTGATGATGACACTGTTAGCTTTCAGTAACACCTTTGAAAAATCAATGCAGAGTGATGTAAGAAAAGTCTTGCAAAAAGATTGAGGCAGTATGGAATAAAAATTAAAGCCTAGTAAATGTGAACAATTCCAGAAGTAAAGTGAGGTACCTTGGGAGGATTGTGTCTGCAGAAGGAGTAAGATGGATCCAGCCAATACAGCTGCTGTGACAGACCTGAAAGAGAAGAGACCTAGTACAGTTGGGTAACTGAGGGCAGTCATGGGCCTGTTGAGTTACTATCGACAGTATATAAAGAGATTTCTCCCCGAATTGCGGGACCCTTGTACCGACTTACTGCGTGAAACAAACTAGAGGCAAACAAGAGAGGTCTAAAAGACACAAAAGAACCAACAGTGAAAGGAAAGAAAAGAGAGTGCCTTCTCGAACACCAATGTGTGGATGAATAAGCGCCAAGAGATACTGGAAGGACTGATAGACTGTCTGGATTGAGCCACTCTGTTCGCATTTCCTGATTTCTCACGGCGTTCATACTTCATGCGTACCGACCTTTAAATCAGGGACTTGGAGCTATTTTGTATCAAAAACAAGACTTAAAAACTTAAGAGTCATAACATATGGGTCCCTTTAACATTGACAGCTGCAGAGATAGAAGTACCACCTTCACTCCAGGCAAAATGGAGTTTCTAGCCTTGAAGTGGGCTGTCTGATTTCTTTGATGACACCCAAACGCCTGAGCACGTATAGTGAGCCATTGCCTGTGATAAGATCAGTCAAAGCACAGCAAATCGATGACCACATTGAACCTGTTTTAAGGTTTGGTTGTCTGATAAAAAGCCAACAGGACATCTGTTTAAGACCTTGAGTGCACACCGATGTTTGCACTGCGCGCAGTTGGGACAAACTTTTCTTGGGAGACGATGCATCTTCCCGTATAAAAATGAACAGTCGAACACAGCTGATCTTACCGACGCAAGTATAAGCAACATGTGCTGAGAGAATTACATGACAACATGGGTCATCAAGGCCTAGATCGGACAATGTCCTTTAATCAGAGAAAGGTTCTATTGACCACAAATGAATTATGATGTTGATCATTATGCGACCAAAAGTTGTGCTTTTGCCAGAAACAAAAGAAACCATGTAAAGAGACCAGAGCACCTCTCCAAAATATTGTCACTACTCACCCGCTCGAGCTTGTTTCCATTGATTTCTTACACCTGGATAAATCTAAAGGAGATATGCAGGTATATCTTAATCGTGAGTTGATCACTTCACACGGATTCGCATTGCAAGCCTACGCATAACTACCTCAAAATCAA
The DNA here is from genome assembly GCA_018749465.1 of Paracanthobrama guichenoti. Lineage (NCBI taxonomy): Eukaryota > Metazoa > Chordata > Actinopteri > Cypriniformes > Gobionidae > Paracanthobrama > Paracanthobrama guichenoti. The sequence goes on from CM031945.1 coordinate 34,876,916, forward strand.
GCAAAACTATTGTTGACAAGTTGTTTAATGACTACGCCACTGGGGTTTAGGTTCCCGCAAAGAATTCACCATGAACAAGGAGCAGAGTTTGGAAACCAGCTGGTTGCACAGTTGAAGAAGAGTTGTGGAGTTGCTGGATCAAGGACCACACCGTATCACCCCAAGGAAATGGGCAGGTTGGAACGTTTCTAACCGAACGTTACTTCAGATGTTGAAAACATTTGACCAAAAAAACAGAAAACCAATTGGAAAGAGTCTCTAAACAAACTTAGCTTTGCATACAACAGCACAATGATGTGAAGTAACAGGATTTTCCCATTTTACTTGCTGTTTTGAAGGTCCCTAAGGTTACCAGTGGATCTGCTTTTGGCTTGACCTCTGACACAGGAACTACAGACTATAAAGAGTATGTGAAGAGATGGAGGCAAGAAATGCAAGATGCTTTTGAAATTACCAGACAGACAGCGAAGAAGTCAGCAGAGAGGAACAAGAAGAATTATGATGGGAAGGTGAGGAGTTCCATATTGGGCCCTGGAGATCGTGGTCCTAGTGCGAAATTTGACACCAAGAGCGGGGACTGAGAGCTTCAATCATTGGGAGGATGTTGTACATACAGTTGTATGTCAAGTGGGAGAATGGAGTCCAATTTATTAAGTGAAACTGAACAAGGGGAAAGGAACATCTCGTGTCCTTCACTGTAATCTCTACTGTCTTGCGATTACTTTTACCATTGGAGCGTTGAACTCAGGAGGGAGTCAAAGCCAAAGACAGTGAATGAACAAAGGCCATCTGATGGAAATGAGTCTAATCCAGAAGAAGGGGAGGATGAAGACTATTACTATTACTTACCTGCTGTGCAGCATCAGCAACCTGTGGAAGAAAAAAGGTGAATCAGATAACCTATACTTACCTGCTGTCCAGCCCAAAATGTTGCCAACCTGAAAGGGGAAGAAGAGAAGTTAACCTTGAGATAACGAGTGTTGATGAAACAGCAGCCCAAACAGGGAATGATGGCTTACCTCAACAGGAGGGAGATGCGATAGAATGAGGAACAACCTGTAGGACAACCTGATGATGAAGCAGATGCTCATGCAGTCCCAGGCGAATGCAACAGTGAAGGAGAACAGGTGGACAGATGGCCTTGGAGAAAGAGGAGACCACCGAAAACATTCACTTACGATTACTTGGGTACCCCCTGAATGCTATAACATACGGAATCCAAACACAATATCATTTCACTCCACACCATATGAAATGCAGAACTTTACATCATGGACTTACCCAGTGTCGCAGTATCAGCCAGTATATTTATATGCATACTAAACAGATTTGAAATCGAGTGAAGAAAAGGGGTCACAGTTAAAGAAGACAAACGACTATGTTAATGTCCAGTATATTCCTTTATTGAAGAATAGCAAATAGGGTTAATCTGCAGTGCATATATAAATGAAAAGTTTCAATTCAAAAAAAGAGAAAACATTAAGAAACACAAAAAGAGTAAATGTCGGACGACATTTATTTTCAAGGGGAGAGTGTGGTGGTTACAATTTGTAATAAAAAGAAAAAAGAGAAGAAAAGTAAAATAATGAGTGGTGTTGTCAAACAATATTGTTTTGTCACTAAGAAACTGTGATTAACGATACTGTATGATTTTGTTGATGACGCCATTTTTCTTTGCCTAGAGTGGTTTGGGCGCAATTCGATTAGTTGATTACTTTTGCCTTGGGCTCATTCACCTTGCTGGGGGAGGGAGGCGCTGCTCAAACAATATACAGACTGAGAAGTTGAAGCAGCAGCTCCGTGTCTCTGCCTTATTGTCTCTTAATATCTCCCCTCATCAGGGATGAAATGTATAAATTGTCATGGAAACTCAATTTGTAAGATTGTGAGAGATGATAAATGTATGTGAAATGTATAAATAATTTGAAGATGTAAGTTTAAAAGTTAGGATCAAGTTAACAATGTGTAATAGCACGGTGTTATTATGTTAATGCTAATCTGATGGCAGAGGCCAGGCATCAGAAAGAATGTGAAGACGGGGAAATTTATGTATATGTTTTGTGCTTTCAATAACTAATATAACAGTTAAGAGTCAAAGTACAGTGTTTACAAAAGGAAATGTGTTATTTCACAAGAATAAGGGTAATGAAGGAGTTCATGCTTATGTTGTGTAAAGTGTAAGGACCGGTTTTACTGCTAAGACAAAAGCTGAGATCCAACACCCTGCATTAAAACAATAAAACTCAATCTGAAGAGAAGATCTCACAGAGAAACTGTAGGACACCGCCTGACCAAAACCCTCCCCCTCTCTACCTCCCTTTCCCCCTTCCCCCTGATTCAAGTCCCAGAATGCAGATATACTACATATGATTTATCTTGTGAATCTATTGTTTTATCCCTTTCATGTCTGGTGTCTTTTAAAGGTCATAGTGCGATTGGTAAATGGTCTCAACATCACTGAAGTCACTGATAGGGTTAGAAAGATTGAAACATATGAGAATTCAGGTTCTCTTTTTGAGTGGTCTCTCCAAAGATATCTGATCTTCTCCCAAACTAGGTGTTTGTGTTGCAAATATTTACAACCCTTTGTTCTGGTCTGGGTATTTAAGGAAGGGTAGCAGGGCTGCCAGGGGAATATTCTGTAGACAGAAGCCCCATGCAGTGTTGTGTCAGTGTCATAAGAGGCACTCACACACACTGTATGTATTGTGCCAGATATGACTCTTTGAAACTATTTTCATATTACTTAATTGTATTTTATGCTGAAAGTTGTGTACCATGGATTCATGTTTAATTATGTTCTTTAAGTTCTGTCTGGCCAAAATAAATGTTAATCTTGATTTATTCTGTATTTTCTATAAATCATTACTCAAGTAGTGTCGCATGAGGAGTTTTGTAGGAGTTTCCAGTAAATCTTTCTGTCAGGCAAATTCATACCGAGGACCCCATGACCGGAGCATGGCGCTAAGCATGAGGGGCAATCTGATTTCTGGGTGTCACTGTTATTAACAAGTTACAGCTCTCGTGACTATTGCTAAAATTACATTTTCTGTTATGAGTAAGCATAAAGCGACTCACTTAAAGGTAAAATAGTTCACTCTGTAATCCTCTGTAATATCAGAACTGACTAATTTTGCGTCCGTGAGGTAATGTAATTATAATCGCGTAGCATTATCCTCTGAGCGACTCCGGTCCCATGGAGGAACGAGTATTTGAAATTAAGAGAAATCAAAGATCTAAATTAAATCACAACTAAACTTATGATCAGCTGTTAAGTTACAAATGTAAATAAATGTAACAAAGAATTGGAGTAAGATCAAATTATTCATGGAGTCAGATTTAAAATTCGATGGTCATAAATTAAGTGAATCCAACAGAAGTGCTGAGAAGGCGAACACGCAGAAGTCCTTCCGACCAGGCCGTTAGATTCCGTCCTTGGGCTAACGGATGGACCTTACAAAAGAAATCATTATTTCTGCTGATGCTTTAAATACACCCAGAGCTTATTTAAGTAGTTAAAAGAGTTTAAGACATAGACAGTAGTATATGTGTTTTAATTTGCTAGGCAGAATGTCATACGTGAGTATTGATTGCTATAGATATATACTATTAATCCCCATCGATACAAGATGGCGGCGCGCTGCACACGCAGCGGCTTCTCTCTCCCCAACGGACCAGTGTTTTTGTGTTTTCGTCTGTAAAATCACAGTGTTTTTGTACGCCCTTGTTGCATCCATTCATCTGCAAACTCAGCTACAGACGTGAGTTTCTGCTCGAGGTTGGAAAAACTACAGTCTTCAATCCAAGCTCGGCGCCGCTCAAGATCTGCGGGATCACGGCCTTCTCTGGGGCCTACCCCATCACCGTCCCCACTACTGCACCTCTCCCACAGTGGAGGCGCCACAAACGGGGTGAGTGGAAACAGAAGAGGGGGAAGCGCGGAGGTATCCGTGTCAGGCTAGCGGCTAAACCACACAAGCCGGCTATCCCTCCATCATTCTCGCTAATGTACGCTCGTTGGACAATAAACTGGACGATCTTCGTCTTCTTTGCTCTAGTCGGAAGACTGTAAGAGACTGTTGTGTTTTGTGTTCACGGAAACATGGCTCAACAACAGCGCCCGACCACGCCATTCAGCTCGATCAGCGCACATGCCATCGGGCGGACAGAGTGCTCGGCCGAGGAGGTAAGACTCGCCGGTGGCGGACTCTGTGTTTACACCAATGATGCGTGGTGCCGCGATGCTGTTGTGGTCTGCAAACACTGCTCACCCCTGGTGGAGTTTATGATTATTAAATGTCGGCCGTTTTATCTACCGCGGGAATATTCAGCTATTATACTTGTTGCTGTATACATCCCCAGCTCCAACAACAACAGGAGTGAGGCACTAAATAATCTTTATAAACACATCAGTGATCAGCAGACAAATTACCGAAGATCATCAAATGGATTAAAAATAATAAATTGTATTTGCCTGACCTAATCAACTAGCCCAACAAACCTCACTTGTCCTTATCTCTCGGTTGGGATTTCAGCCTGACAGCTGGTCTGCTATCTCCCCTGTGCACTGCCTTATCTCCTTCAAGGACAAACCATAGAACTGAACTCGAAAACATCTGAAGTTATGGCTAACATTCTCACACAACACAATCTCAGACTCACTCGCACCATACATACCCGACCTCATTCCCTCCCCCCTCCATCCGTCTGCCTGTCTGTTATCTATCTCCTCTCCCACTCCATACAAAAATCCCACCACGTGACCACGTGTACTGTGTCATGTTTATGTTTATGTTTATGTTTTGTTGTGTTTGCTATGTAATGCTTGCTAAATTGCATTCTTGTATTTCTGGAGAGCGTAGGGCGGCGCCTGAATAATCGGCTATGCCCGGAGGCATGCTCCAAACTTCATTTCGTTATACTGTACTTGTACATGTGTAATGACGAATAAACTTCAACTTCAACTTCAACTTTCAGACAGCCCACCCAGATGCTTTTCTCATCTTGGCTGGAGATTTCAACCATGCAGACCTAAAGAGTGTGCTTCCAAAAATTCATCAGCACATTGACTTCCCAACACGTGGTAAAAACACTCTGGACTTTGTGTACACTACACAGAGAGGAGCTTACAAAGCCCTTCCCCTCCCCCACCTGGGTGCTTCAGATCACATCACTGTTATGTTAATGCCAGCATACAGACCACTTGTGAAAGCCACCAAACCAGTCCAGAAGCAGATTCAAGTCTGGCCTGAAGGGTCATCAGAGGCTCTTCAAGACTGCTTCACACCACTGACTGGGACATGTTTAAACAGGCTGCAACCTACCACAACACCATAGACATCCAGGAGTACTCTGAGACTGTTACTTCTTATATCACCAAGTGTATGGAGGATGTAACAGTCACAAAGACCATCACCGCCTGGCCCAACCAAAACCGTGGCTGACAGGAAATGTCTACAGACTCCTGAAGACGCGTAACGCTGCCTTCAGAGCTGGAGATGAGGTGGGCCTGAGGACAGCAAGGGCCAACCTGTCACGCGGCATCAGGAAGGCTAAGAGACAGTACTCCAGGAGGATAGCCCATCGTTTCAGCGACAGCAGAGACACAAGGAGCCTGTGGCAGGGTATTCAGACCATCACAGATTATAAGCCCCCTGCACGGACATGTGACAGCTCCACCCCCCTGCTGAATGAGCTGAACACTTTCTTTGCTCGATGACCTGATGTTGTCACTGCCCAGGGACAGCGTGAGAAGATCCTCAGCAGGGTCAACGCGCGCAAAGCTCCAGGTCCTGACAACATTCCTGGACGTGTATTGAGAGACTGTGCAGAGGAACTCACTGATGTCTTCTACAGACATCTTCAACATCTCACTGAGTCAAGCTGTCGTCCCACATGCTTCAAAAGCAACCACCATCATTCCAGTCCCTAAGAAATCATCTCCATCCTGCTTCAACGACTACCGTCCAGTCGCGACACTTACCCCATCCTTATGAAGTGCTTTGAGCGGCTAGTCATGCACCACATTAAGTCTGTCCTCCCCCTCCTGGACCCCTACCAAATTTGCATATCGGTCAAAACGCTCGACCGATGACGCCATTGCCACCACCGTCCCATTCAGCACTCACTCACCTGGAAAATAAAGACACTTATGTCAGAATGCTGTTCATAGACTTTAGTTCAGCATTCAATACAATCATCCTCTACAGCTCACTCAAAAACTGTCACAGCTGGGACTCAGCACATCGATGTGCAACTGGTTGCTGGACTTCCTGACGGGAAGACCTCAGGCAGTTCGGGTCGGCAGTAACTCATCCAACTCCATCATCATGAACACTGGAGCCCCTCAGGGATGTGTGTTGAGCCCCCTCCTTTCACTATGCTGACACATGACTGCACACCCATACACAACAGCAATCTCTTCATCAAGTTTGCAGATGACACGACCGTAGTTGGTCTCATTAGCAACGATGATGAGACGAACTTCAGGAGCGAGGTGAGCCGCCTGGCCAGGTGGTGTGGCGACAACAATCTCTCTCTGAACGTGGAGAAGACGAAGGGAGATTGTTGCTGACTTCAGGAGAATGCACACCCAGCACGCTCCTCTGACCATCAACGGTGTGACCGTGGAAAGGGTGAGGAGCACCAAATTCCTGGGTGTGCATATCACAGAGGACCTCTCCTGGACCGCCAACTCCACAGCACTGACCAAGAAAGCACAGCAGCGACTCTACTTTCTCCGCAAGCTGAGAAGAGCCGGAGCCCCAGCCCCATCATGCGCACCTTCTACAGAGGCACCATCGAGAGCATTCTGACCAGCTGCATCACTGTGTGGTACAGCGCCTGCAACGCATCCTGCCGTAAAGCACTTCAGCGCATAGTGAGAGCAGCTGAGAAGATCGTTGGTGTCTCTCTCCCACCCTCCAGGACATTTATAACTCCCGCCTCTCCCGCAAAGCCCTCATCATTGCGAGACCCCACCCACCCATCGCACAGCCTCTTCAGTCTGCTGCCATCAGGGAGGAGGCTTCACAGTCTCCAAGCAAGGACCAGCAGACTGAAGGACAGCTTCATTCCCCAAGCTGTCAGGGCATTGAACTCCCTCCCGACTCTGCCGACCCTCCCCTCTTCTGCCCCACGCACCTGATCTGGGAATCACCCCCAGTTCTCCTCCCTTCATCTACCTCATATATTGTCTCTCTGAGGACTTGGTCTCCCCTCTTACAGACTCTTTTTTTTTTGCACACACTCTTATAATTTTATTTTATACCTGCACTGACTTAAATCTGAAATTGCACTATTGTTACCATTGTTTGCACTATTTGCCATCGCCACTTTACCTCTATAATTCACTTTATCCATCTTTTTTTAATCTTTCCTCTGTTGTTGTTACTTGTTAAACTTTTGTTGTTATTGTTATTGTTTTGTTGTTGTTAGGCACCTAGGGTCTGAGAGTCATAGAATTTCAATTCTCTGTATGTATGTACTGTACATATGGCAGAATTGACAATAAAGCTGACTTTGACTTCGACTTAATGTACACTGTCATCTAAAAGTTATCAAAATAGTTTGAATTGGAAACAGAGCCTGATGAGAAACTGTATGTGAGTAATTCTGTGTATACATATATATTGTGGTTTTTCTTCTGAAAGAGATGTTTCATGTTATAAGGTTATCAGTATATGAAAATGTTGAAATATTTGCATTAATCAAAACAATATACAGACTGAGAAGTTGAAGCAGCAGCTCCGTGTGTCTCTGCCTTTTATTGTCTCTAATATCTCCCCTCATCAGGCGGCGAGGGTACTACATATATTGCCACGATTGGTCAAATAATTAACCAATTAGCCAAATATTGTTCTATCCTAACAAACCATACATCAATGGAAAGTTTATTTATTCAGCTTTCAGATGATGTATACATCTCAAAATTGACCCTTATGACTGGTTTTGTGGTCCAGGGTCACATATTTAAAACAACCTTTATTAGACATTAATTGCATTCATATCCAGTGTTTCTTAAAATGTTTATTAAGCACAAACACACACACACACACACACACTGTAATTGCATCCTTTTTCCCTTGCACTTGACGATTCTCTCTGGGTTTCTTCTGTTTTCCGCTCTGCCTCTCATGATGGTGTCTTTACTTTGTATCTTTGATCTGTGCACCATTTTTAATCGGTGCTCTGCCGACTTCATTTTGGCTGTTGTTTTTCATGAGATCCTGGTTGAGGACTGCCAGCTGCTTCAGGAACTCTGTGTCGGGCTTGATGTACCTCGCTTTATGAGATGATCAATGGCATCCTCCACAGTCATGTTATGGTGGATCATGAGGTATGCCAGAAAAAGTGTAGGGGCATAGCTGACACCGTCTGTGCAGTGAATGAACACCTTATCTGTGGGAATAAAAACAGAGAGATGAGTCAACAAAAAAAGTCCCAAACAGTTTGTCACTCCAGAACACTTGATAAAAGATCTTACTTCCTGGGGTTTGCTTGGCCTTGTGGATGAATTTGGCAGCTTTGTAGAAGTATTTGCTGATTTTGTCACGCGTTGCAGGCAAGCCACAATATTTGATGTTCATGCCTCTGTAATAACTCGCGCCCTGTATTAACAGTTTCTCTCAGGTCTTTCTCTCCCAGAGCAGCCCCAACCAGACCCTCAGTTTGGTCTTCACCGCAGCCGCATTCAGGACGTGAGTAATACCCAGCTCCTTCAGTCTCATTCGGTCCCGTGCTATCTCTCTGCACGAGAACACAACAGCCTAGATTAGTCTTGGGAGGATTTACAATGTAGAAATATATCCTGTTCACACATGGTTTATTTTAGTGTAAATGTGTTGTAGACTTACTCGCTTTCCAATGAAGATGTTGTTCCAGACTGCAGTGACAGGTCTATGACGCTGTGTACAGCCCTTCACACGCCTCCTCCAATCGAACCAGTCTTCTTCCCGAAATAGTTCCTGCACGCCAGGTGTTGGCACAGAACTGCTTGGACCTGGGACACACGATTCATCTGAAGCAAGCAGATCTGATTCAGATTCTGACTCGAACGCTTGAGACACACGATTCCTTGGGATCAACCAGATCCAGTCCAGTCTCAGGAACGCTTGCATCTGGGACACACAAGGGCTCGGTTATTAGAAACATCACTAACCACAGACCAAAATGAATAATTAGTCCAACTTGAAAGACATTTCTGTTTGCGCTCATTCGCTCTGTACTCACACAGTTCAGTCATTTACGGGAGTGGCAACCACATTTACAAAAACTATTTGCATAATGCAGTACTATACGTGTGCGGAACAACTCGTTGTTAATGACGTTAAATGCGGTTGTCACCCTGAAACTTTACAGCATGCACATGGTCATTGTAATGTTGCATCTGTTGACATTCACCTTTGGGATGTTCTTTTCATGGTTTTCAGGAGAAGCATTCGTGCCATCATTGACGCCAACCTCCTGACCTTCTGCAGACACAGGTTCACCTTCTGGGCCGCTTCATTTCAGGGGTTTCAGGAGCATCCGTGCCACCCTGATCGATCCCGCTGCTGCTCCCCGACACTTCTGCTGGCCAGCAGATGCCAACCAGTTCCAATTCAGGTTCCGGTTCAGGAACTCTTGGCACTTGACCAGATCCTTTTCAGAGCTTAGCTCAGGAACAGCCGGATCCATCCCAAAAAGCATTTGAAAAAATCCACCAATTTTTTTCATCATCCACTCTTTGGTACTTCCTGAAAAACACATAATATGTTATTAGAAACATCTCAAGCCACAGATTAGACATGAATAATTAGTCTGACTTGAAAGACATCTCTGTTTGCATCTCATCTCAAATGCTCTGTTGACATCAGGGTTGGGAAGGTTACTTTTAAAATGTATTTCACTACAGATTACAAAATACCTGCTTTAAAAAGTAATTTGTAATGTATTTCGTCAGATTGCACAAGTTTTGTAACCAAACACAGGACTTGGTTTTCCTCTGCATATTATTTTAAACAACATCAGTTGTCCAGAATATTTATTGAAGCAAAAATGCAGACAATCTTGAAAAAAAAGAACGCTCAAGAAGGAAACACGATGCATTAAGATCTACTTGTGATCCGATCGACCAAACGCATCTTAATACCAGGTGTGAACAGGGCTCAAGTAATGTTCATATGTCAGAAATGTACAGTTCTAAGACAATGCAAATCATGCAGTTCGCTAACATCGTGCATTAATTTAAGCAGAAACAATGAGCTCATTAAAACAGTTATTATTATAAGTTTTGATCATCCTAATGATTACAGTAAGTTATATAGAAAATGTGTGAGCGGTGCGTGTTGAGCATTCACCTGTCGGGCTGTTCTCAGGGGTTTTACAGGTAGAGGTTGGGTGCTTCATGTCAATGTCGATCTGCAGATCCTCCCCCTCTAAAGCGCAGTGACTGACCGACATGCACTCATCCGTGTCCACCTCCAGCTGTGCAGTGATCTCGCCCGGTGAGCAGCCGAGAAGGTCGTAGATGCGATCGGTGACCATAAACTCCATCTGCACATCTTCCTCATCCGGGACCCAGACACTGTCAGTGCAGTAGAACTCTCCGTTCACGTATATCTCCAGACACACCTCTCGGCGGTTTGTAGACATCGTTTGTTTTGTAGGTTTCTGCTGTAATATGTATCGGTAGGTTTCTGCTGTAATATGTATCGGTAGTTTTCTGCTGTAATATCGGTAGGTTTATGCTGTAATATGTATCGGTAGGTTTCTGCTGTAATATGTATCGGTAGGTTTCTGCTGTAGTGTATCGGTAGGTTTCTGCTGTAGTGTATCGGTAGATGTGTCGCTGCACTGAGAGACTGCGAGCAAGAGTCTTAATAGTAAGCCTATTGTAAGCCTACTGTCTGTGACGTAATAATACATGACGCTCCATGGTTGGCATAGAAATGCAGTGATTGGCAGTAGCAGCGCTCTCAACGGTTTATGTTGTCTCTGACTCACTAATGATCTATATATTATTATTAATATAAATTAAATAATTGAACACAATTTCCTGTACTCAGATTACTTTTACTGACTCAATTTCAATCACCTTAGAGGTGGGTAACAATATATAGACGATTTACCAGTTTTCCAGTCAGTGTTTGCGATGCGGGCTCTCCAGCGCCACAATATATAAAAATATAAAATAAAAGACATAATTACCAGATGTAATTTTGAAGGCTGGATTAAATGTGGTGATAAAAACATCGCGTAAATCCTTCTGTTGAGTCCTGTCCTCATGCGAGCTGAACGCCAAAACAAACGATGCCAGTGTTAGTTAGTCCGATTCATGAGCAAATGACTCGTTTGAGCCGATTCTTTTCATGGCTCGTTTATTTTCACTCACAGATCAGTCTAACGAACACGAGTCCTTCACTGAATGAACTTGAGGAATTCGTCAAAGCAGTTACTGAATCAACATTTGACTCACTCACTGAACCGCAAATTATCGTTGTTTTAACGATGCTCGTTTCGAAACGAGTGTACCGAAGACTCGTGAAACGTTACTTAAATTGTCCCTATTATGGATTTTTGAAAATGACCTTTCATGTAGTGTGTAACATAGTTCAAAGTGAAGGAAAACACCCTGCAAAGTTTTAAATCTTAAAGTGCACCGCTTATAAAGTTACTGTCTCTCAAAAGTAAGAGTCGACTCTGAGTCAATTAAACGAATTGTAACTATTTATAAACAATAGTTTACATCAAATGTAAACATCAAATTGACTGTTATTTCTTGTAAGGTGTAAAATGCTGTCATTTCTTTCTTACTTTGCAATCTAATGGTTACTTTTCTTAAATGAGACCCCCTCGATGACGTGTGCAGCCTTCAAATGCGACCTCCGGAGGACGCAGCCTTCGAAATGAGACGCAGCTATAGACTGTAACAAAAAAATATGGACGTAGTGTCCATGACGTCATCCGTAGGTTTCTGAAGAGAATTTTTGAAGCCTAAAGTCGATCGTTGCCATCTCGGAAGCATGTCACTCCCGGATAACTGAAAATGGGCAAAGAGGCGTGGGGTGGAGCTGAGGTGACGTGATGACTTATGCTGCCTTCACGTGCTATCGGAATTATCATAAATATTAGTTTCTAGTTTCAAATTCAGTTTTTCCTATTTTCAAATGTCGATGCACGCTAGTTTGAGATGACATACGTCCACGACAAACGTTAGCGGGTCAATATATAATTAATAAAGGAGTTTTCATGTCCATGAGATTTATCTATAAACATGCTTATTAAAATAAAATTTTAAAAGTCTTCAGTGTTCTTCATGATCTTATCTTTACAAATTCCATGGTTAATTATTATGGAAATAATAATTTATTTATAAAAATTGACTAGATATCCCTAAAATGTCAACTAAATAACCGTCGAAATGAATTACAACCACAATCTCATTACCTAAAAACATTTAAAAATGTATTCAAAAACAGTTTTAATTATATTATTTACATTAAGTTGAGGTAATTGTGAACAATGTGTCTTTTTGGGCAATATGTCACATTTTCAATAGAAATTGACAAATTGAATATGTGTCCGAGAAGTCGCTGTCATCTAAGTTACCCATAGCAAATACACCCTCAAGGAAGAGTGTGTTTTCCAAATCACATGACCTGCTCCACATGATGTCATTTCCTCCTGAAGAGAAAACTAGCAAGACTCCAAGGTATGTTCTCCTCCACATTTTCAGTTATTTCACCTAAAGTAGTGCTTGGGGCAAATGCGTATTTATCATATGTCAACAATGTTACTACAATGAATTCATGAATAACTTTGAATTTCAATTTTACTCGTTGTACATGTAATATTTAGAAGAACCTCTCCGTAAAATGCCATGTGGTGTCTGGTGCTAGGCAACCATTTTGATTTTATCCCCAAGAACAGCAAAAATGTCAACTAGGTTACCAGTCACCTATGTTACTCTGCAAAGGTAACTTAGTTGACCAAGAGTAACATAGTTGACATTCATGACATGTTATTATAGTTTTCAGGAGTTAATTTAATATTCTAACTGTACAGTAACTATAAAATACTTTGAAATAAATATTATAAAAGTAAACTTGTTTTCAGGCAAATGCCACGATTATCTGCTGCAGAAAAGCAGCGCCGTTACCGTGCGAGCGAGATGCTGATCCTGCAAAAGGAGGCATACTTGGCAAAAGGCCGGCAGAAATGGAGAGAAAACAGGGAGCAAGGTGCATACTATAAGCCCATATCTGAACAGAGTGAGAGGGAAAACGTGCAAGAGAAAGGCCTGGAGAAGAGCCCAGGAACAGAGCAGACGTAGAAAGAAACAGGCTTCTGCTATTGTTAAGTGACACCTGCTGTTAAAACATAATTTTTAAATGTCTACATTGAAATTTCAGACAGAGAATACAAGGAAGAAGGACTAGAAGAAGACGGTACCAGAAAATATACATTGAGAATCACAAACTCAAGGAAAAGCTTAAAGCTCAAACAAAACATCAGACAAATACCGTAAGCACTATGAACGCCTACTGTGCAGTAATCGGCTCGCCTAGGAAAAGAACAAAAGGATGATCGGAACAAGTCCAGTCAGTAATGATGTGCGGAGAACTCTAGTCTATCATCATGCACTTGTGAAAAGCCTCAAACAAAAATTCAGTGTGCAGCAAAAGAAAAGACCAGGAACCTAATCGCCAGAATCGTATCTGGAAAGATATTGAAAAAATACAGGTTCCAGAAAATCATTCATGACACACTGGGTGTCTCAGCCAAACGATTCTGCAAGAATGTGAACACAAATGGGGACAGAAATAGCCTGTTTTGCCAGGAAGAAATACATATCCACACACTCAAAACTGCAAGACCAGGTTGTTGCCTTTACACCAGGGATGACGTAAGTTGTTCAACTGCAGGTAAAAAGCAGACCGTAACAAAGGGAAAAGTAAAAAAACAGGAGCGGTTTATGACTGACACCATGAAAAACCTCCATAGGAAATTCCTGCTGGAAAACGTCTCTAGCAAACTTTCCTATACACTCTTCTGCCTGAATGCGCCCATACTGGGTAGTCCATCCAACCATTGCAGACAGAGATACGTGTCTGTGTAAGGTGCATGAAAATTTTGAATTTATCGTGGAGAAACTTCATGGACTTAAACTTCTGGAGAGAACAGAGTTGGAATCTCTTGCTGAGGAAACTTGCTGTAATCCAACATTTAAGCCATGCATGTATTTGGAATGCAAGAACTGCAAACTACAAGACCTCAAGATTCAGTCTGGCTATGATGGTCAAACCCAAGTTTCTTGTGTGCAGTGGACAACTGAAACTGTCCTCAGAGAGAAGAAAAGTGGTGACAGCAAAGAAAAGTTGCCTGTGAATATCACCGTGAAGAGGGAAATGGAGAGTTCTTTGGAGGACCTGATTGAGACTTTCCAGCAACAGCTCACAAAGTTCAAAAAGGCACTTGTTCAACATCAAGACCCCAGTTTAACTACTACAGGGAATTGAAAAGAACATGAAGAGTAATGAATACCTCATACACATTGATTTCTCTGAAAACTACTCTTGCAAGTTTCACAAAGAGATTCAAGCTGTCCATTTTGCCTCTTCTCATCAACAAGCAACTCTTCATACAGGGTCCTCTACATTGGTGGTGGGAAGACCACTTGTGCTTCACTACAATTTTCGCCATGCAAAGAAAAGGGTCCACCTGCCATATGGGCACACCTCTCCCCAATACTTAACCATCTCAAGGAAACATGCCCAACAGTGTCAATTATCCACTTTTTCAGTGATGGTCCCTGCTCACAATACAGGCAGAAGGGCAACTTTTACATGTTGACAACTGAATTGTACAACCAGGGCTTCACTGCGAGCACTTGGAACTTTTTTGAGGCCAGCCACGGAAAGGGTGCCCCCGATGGGGTAGGAGGCTGCTAAACATCTTTTCAATGCATTGGTAAACACCAATACAGCTGTAAAGATCTTCTACATTGAAGAGGCTACAGTGGAAAAGGCCATACAGCAGATGCCACAACGACTCCCTGCTGTACCATGCACTATGCGGATTCACCAGGTCATCACGCAAACACCAGGGAAACTGACATTTTGTACAAAATGGCGCCGCTGTGTTTGGTCGCCGTTCAGGTAAGCTCCGCGAAGACTGTGCTTTTATTTACTATTTTACTTTCTTTTACTCTCAGTTTTTACAAACTTATCATCTGCATTGATCTACTACGACAGCAAAACTCTTTTGGACATTGGTTACCTCTACACTGGACTGTTTCAGGACACTTTCGCCCCGATCCTCTGTGGCCATCTGAGATTCTTCGAACGCCGAGTTGAACAATGGCCAGAGCCAGCGGCGTGAACAAAGAAACACCGTGGGAAACGCGCTGGTATCCGTAACAGACTGAGGAAAGGGCATTCAGCCCTCCTCTCCCGAGCATTCTTCTAGCAAATGTTCAATCCTTGGATAATAAGATGGACGATCTTAGAGCCAGGATAAGTTTTCAACGGGACATGAGAGACTGTAATATCTATTGTTTGTCTGAAACATGGCTCACGCCCGCGTCCCGGACACAGCTGTGACGCCGCCGGAGAACTTCTCTGTTTTTCGGATGGACAGAACAGCCGAGGCTGGTAAATCCAAAGCGGTGGAGTGTGTTTCATGATCAACAAGAAATGGTGCGATCCCAGGAACATCACCATTCTCTCGCGGTCCTGCTCGCCTCATCTGGAACATTTAACAATCATCTGCCGCCCATTCTATCTGCCTAGGAGTTTTCTGCGGTTGTCGCGACCGCCGTTTACATCCCACCGCAGGCAGACACAGCGCTGGCTTTATCTGGCCTTCATGATGTTGCCAGCGGCGTCATAAACCAACATCCCGGCGCGGGCATTCATTGTCGCGGGCGATTTAACAAAGCAAACCTAAAGAAAGTCCTGCCAAACTTTCACCAGCACGTCTCCTGCCCCACACGAGGAGCAAACACACTGGATCACTGCTACTCTCCGTTAAGAACGCCTATAAAGCGCGGTCACTTCCAGCGCTTGGCAAATCGGATCATGCCGCCATTTTCCTCACTCCCGAATACAAACAAAAGCTCCTCCAGGAACCCCGGTGAGGCGGGAAGTTGTTGCGTTAGTCACCCCACTCAGAGACCGCGCTACAGGCAGCTCTGGGCGATGTGGATTGGGACATGTTCGGCGAGTTCAGCTGACGTAAGCGAGTTCACAGACGTGGCGCTTTGCTTCATCAACACGCTTACAGAGCAAGCCACGCAAAACAATAACAATAACGTCCTTCTCCAAATCAGAAACCGTGGGTGGACAATTCAATCCGCGCGGCAGTGAACGCACGCACTGCTGCTTACAACGCCGGTCTCCATTCAGGAATATGACTGAATACAGATCGTCCTGCTATGCTCTCAGACGAGCAGTTAAAGCCGCAAAACTCCGTTATAAAGACCGAGTGGAGTCTCATTTCCAACTCAACGACTCGCGCGCATGTGGCAAGGTCTGAGGTCCATCTGCTCCTTTGGATCTAAATCCTCTGCAGAGGTGAGCGCTGATCCGTTGCTCGTGAACGAGTTAAACTCTTTCACGCTCGCTTTGACTGTAACCGCGGCAACGCGACTCCGCCAAGTGGCGCGTTAGAGGAAATTACTCAGAGCAGCAACAATCACGTGATCTCTGTCTCGGAGGATGAAGTTCGAGAGCACTCAAGCGTGTGGACGTCAGGAAAGCTGCTGGGCCGGATGGTATTTCAGGTCGTGTTCTGCGGTCCTGTGCTGATCAGCTCACCGGTTGTTTACATCTATCTTTAATGAGTCCCTCGCTACATCTGTGGTCCCCACCTCCTTCAAAAAATCCACCATCATCCCTGTCCCTAAGAACAGTAAACCCTCTTGCCTAAATGACTATCGTCCAGTGGCTCTCACGTCTATAGTCATGAAGGTCTTTGAGAGACTCATTAAAAACACCATTTGCGCCTTCATTCCTGACACTTTGGACCCTCTTCAGTTTGCCTATCGTCCCAATAGATCGACTGAAGATGCCATCTCTCATGTCCTCCACTCCTCCCTCACTCACATCGACAGCAAAAGTGGGAACTACGTTAAGACTGCTATTTATTGACTATAGCTCAGCCTTTAACACCATAGTTCCCACCAAGCTAACCTCCAAACTCCTGGATCTCGGCCTGAATCCTTCTCTCTGCCACTGGATTGAGGACTTCCTCACTGGCAGGCCTCAGGTGGTGAGAATAGGCCAGTCCACCTCCACCTCCATCACCCTGAGTGTGGGAGCTCCACAGGGCTGTGTCCTGAGCCCCCTGCTCTACTCTCTCTCTACACGCATGACTGTTTGTCCACACACAGCTCCACCTCTATCATCAAATTTGCTGATGATACTGTTGTCCTGGGCCTCATTTCCAACAACAATGAGACGGCATACTTGGACGAGGTGGAGCATCTAACATCATGGTGCCAGGACAACTGTCTCTCTCTGAATGTTGGCAAGACCAAAGAAATGATTGTGGACTTCAGGAAGCGACAGCAACGGACATACTCCCCCCTCATGATCAGCGGGTCACCAGTAGAGAGAGTGAGCAGCTTCAAGTACCTGGGAGTAAACATCTCCGAGGACCTGACCTGGACTGCTCACATTCAGACACAGGTGAAAAAAGCCAGGCAAAGACTGTACCACCTGCGCCAGCTGAGGAAATTCAGGGTTTCACCAGCTATCCTGAAAACTTTCTATTTAGGGGCGATAGAAAGTGTTTTAACTCAGTGCATCACAGCGTGGTATGGGAACAGCACCAGTCATGACCGCAAAGCCCTGCAAAGAGTAGTGCGCTTATCCGAGCGTATCTCAGGGTCAGCTCTCCCGTCTCTGCAGGACGTCTACACCAAACGCTGCAAAGGTAGAGCTACCAAGATCATCAAGGACTCTAATCACCCTGCAAACCTTCATTTCACGCTGCTACCATCTGGTAAGCGCTTCCGAAGCCTGATGGCCAAAACTGAGAGACTCAGGAGGAGCTTCTTCCCCCAGGCCATCAGACTCCTGAACTCAGTCACTTAACATCACGTGACCATCGATATACTGACATTGCACTGCACTTTCTGTTCTCATTCTCGTTGTTACTGTGTAACAACCTGTCATAAACCTGTTTGCACATTATACTCTTATACATTTGTTAACCACATATTTATAAGTCTACAGTTTACTCACTGCAAAGTCTACTTCAATTATTTTATTCCACTTTATCCTTATTTGTTACCTTTTTTTTCTCTTGACTTGATTATTTATAATTCTACAGATATAGACATATATATATATATATATATATATATATATATATATATATATATATATATATATATATATATATATATATATAGTACTTACTTTTTATATCCTATTTCTATTATAATTTCTTCCTTGTGTTTTTAACTGTGAATTTGCACTGTCCATGGAGCGGACCTGTTTACATTTCACTGCCGGTTGTATATTCTGTATATAACTGTGTATGTGACAAATAAAACTCTTGAATCTTGACATACCGTGATGTGAGCTGCCTGTGTTCAACAAGGCAGATTCTGCAATGTCAGTGTTACCAAGCTCAGGCCGTCGACTTCAAAGTCAACTCTGCTGTTCCTGCATTGCACCAAGAACAACCAGACCTTGAAGTACAGTGGGATAGAGATGACACTGTTGGTCAGTGGTGTGTCATCAGATGTGACAATGAGGTTTACCCTGGAACCATTGTTGAAGTGAGTGAGACACATGTTCATGTTAAGTGCATGCACAGAGTGGGACACAATCGTTACTACTGGCCAATGCGAGAGGATGCGCTCTGGTATCCATTTGAGGATGTGCTCAGGTTGATTCCTGCCCCACAGCACGTGACAGCACGTCATGTTGAAATAAAAAGAGATGTGTGGGAAGATATTGCCAAATCATTTCTTCATGGCTAAGGACATGCGTGCGACACACGCACACAAACACACTCAAAGATTACTTGATTGAGTTTGACAAAGTCATTAAAAAACAAACCATAATTGGCCATGTTCTTGGGTTAGAAAATGGGGATTGTGTTCTGTCTCCGCCGGTTTCATGGGTGCCTGGAAGTTGGAGGGTATGCCAATGTTTTACTTCATGTTCTGACATATGAATGTTTTTGAGATACAACTGTTTGCACTATTACAATTTTGATCCAATGCAGCACACTTATTCTGTTAACCAACAGAATAAAACACTATTTAGTTATTGTTACTTATTGCAGTGCACTATTATTTTTTGTTCAATACAATGCACTACTGTATTTCATTCCACAAACAAGATTTTCAAAATGTTTACATGGTGGAATTTTTGTGTAAGTGCTGTTTTTGATACTTTTGGATCTCTTGCTTATGATATATGTGCTTGTTAATAAAGTTGTGATTGATCCTTATAAACTGATGTGCGTCTGTATTTCTCCTTTGTGTCATGAAATATTCAACAGGTCTTGATTAAATGCAATAAGAGATTAGCTTATATATAATAACTGATATAGTTTAGGATTGTTTTTGTGAAATACATCATCCTACTTTGCCTTGTCCAGTCAACTATGTTACTTTTGTCAACTATGATACTGGGCTGTCAATTAAGTTACCATTATGTTTTTTTTTTTTAAAATATATGTATTTTAATGGTTCCCTAATCTCCAAGTAAATATTTTGAAACTGAGTAGCTGTCAAATATATACTGCAGCATAATTTAATCAAGAAAATTATCATTAATCAAGCAGTTTGGAAACAAAATATACAGACCGGTTACTTCAGTACTTGAAATTTGGGGTTTCAATTGAACAAAATGTGTATTTTCTTAATTCATTGGGTATTTTATTTGAAAAGGTAGGTAAATAGACACATATTCTTCAAAGAGTAATGATTTCTTTAAATGTCTGCCATTTACTTAAAGTTAAAACTTATAGGTTTTGTCCGTAACATAGTTGACCAAATAATGAGTAAACTTCTTGTTTTTAAAACTAAATATCTGAAACCAATTATGCCTGAGCTTGGCAATGACTAAAAACAAAATATTTCAGGGATGATTTATCAGGAACATAATAATATTTTGTAAATAAATATATTTTTCTGAGAATTATTCAAACTCAAAATCTCCCACAATTATATATTGACCCTAGCGATTTGTTATGGCAGATCCAGAGTGGCTCTGGGGCAGATCCAATAATTTTAAACTTCAACAGAGTACCCGCCTTCAAGGAAGTTAATGCTTGTCAATGGAGAGTGGCCAGACTCTCTGTACAAATGAAATGTACGAGAGTCTGGTAGGACCAGGCTTCTCTCAAGTCACAATTTGAATGCAGTGTGCCAGTAATTGTGTGCCACGACTTCAGAAGTGGGAAGTAGGAAATTTCCGATAGCACGTGAAGGCAGCATAACAGCAGACAAACGGCAATCCACCTGTCACTCAAAGTGTCCACGCCCTTAATTATGCAGAACTTAAGGCTTTATGGAATGTAAATGAAAGAGTTATAAAACAATTCACCCCCCTCACAGTTGTCATGAAGGGCAAAATTAGCCGTATAGACCAACACCACTTTTTGTACCAGGCTGTAAACATATTTTTTTTCAGCTGTAAAGTTGGGCATTTTAACATGGGGGAGATACAGATTTGACTCCCTTTTCTCTCTAGCGGCCAGTCGATGAATTGCAGTTTAAGCCACTTAATTGCGTGTTGGGTTCAAGAGAGACTGCGAAAGGTTGTTTTACACTCTTTATTGCAGTGCATTATGGGATTGAATGAGTGCACTCAATAACATCCACTATGGTTTCGGACACCACTACAAATGGCTGTCCCCTCAAATAATGCCCTATTCAAGGGTATAGGGGGCGATCTCAGACACAGCCCTGGTTTGTCACCATGGTGATTTGACGATCACACCTGTTTGTTTTCTGTTCATTATCACTGTGTGTTTACTGTCTGGTATTGTTTGTGCTGTGCACGCTGTTTCCTAGACTCTTTCTTTTGTTTGTACCCGAGTGGATATCATTTAATAAATGTAATTTTGATTCTGAATCATCTTCATTGGAACCTAAAAACTTTACATTCATTTTTATTGAACTTGTTTTTTAATTACATGTCTTAATGTCTTGTAATTACACATTTGTAGTGATGAAGCTGCAATTTAGTATATTTAAAACATTGGGCCCTATTTTAAGGATCTGAGCACATGGCACAGGTTTAACGATGGGAAAAACGGTTGGTGCGCCAGTGTGGTGGTTACAATTTGTAATAAAAAGAAAAAGAGAAGAAAAGTAAAATAATGAGTGGTGTTGTCAAACAATATTGTTTGTCACTAAGAAACTGTGATTAATGCATACTGTATGATTTTGTTGATGACCATTTATTTTTCTTGCCTAGAGTGGTATGGGCGATCGATTAGTTGATTACTTTTGCCTTGGGCTCACCTGCTGGGGGAGGGGGCGCGCTGCTCAAACAATATCATTGTCACTTGCACCGCATGTTTCATGTTTAGTGTATCCGTCTCCGTTGGCGAGCAGGGCTTCACATGTGATAAATGTAAGGAGATAGAGATTTGAGAATTAGAGACACGCATCCAGACTTTATTTGAGAGTAGTGAGAATGTAACAGCTTTAGACACTACTTTGGATGCGACTAGCTTAGTGAACGTTGTACATTGTTCGGTTCCGGCTGTAGAGCCCATGCGTAACGGTGAGGTGGCATAGTCGTGGATCAAAAAACCACTCTTACATTCCGATTAGAACATCAAACAGGTTCTCCCCACTCAGTGACGCACCCACTGAGAATCCTGTTGAAAGTGCCCTAGTTATTGGTGATTCTATTACACGGAACGTGAAAATAGAGACACCAGCCACCATAGTCACATGTTTACTGGGAGCCAGAGCGCCTGACATCAAAGCAAATTTAAAAGTGCTGGCTAAAGCTAATCGTAAATTCTCTAAGATTATTATTCACGTTGGCACTAACGATGTTCGACTTCGCCAGTCGGAGATCACCAAAATTAATATTAAAGGGGTGTGTGAACTCGCAAGTACGATGGCAGATGCAGTTTTTTGTTCTGGTCCGCTCCCTGTTAAAAGGAGTGATGAGATACTTAGCAGACTATCATCACTCAATGGCTGGTTGTCTAAGTGGTGTCCGCAAAATAACATAGGGTTCATAGACAATTGGAAAAGCTTTTTATTAGACCGGACCTGTTGAAGAGGGACGGCATCCATCCTTCTTGGAGTGGTGCTGCTCTTCTCTCTAGTAATTTGGCACATAGTCTTAGAGCTAAACCTTGACTAACTGGGGCCCAGGTCAGGAAGCAGACGGACTGGCTTACCCGACTGTCTGCTAGCTGTCTCCCGTTACAGAAGTCAGATAAATCCCAACACATAGATACTCTTTCACCTAGATATTATCACATAGAGACTGTATCTGTTCCCCGAATTAGTAAATACAAAAAACCATCAAGACCATTCAACAGTAAAAACTTAATTGATGTCCAACAAATAAACAACAGACATAATACAGATGATCAAATGATAAAGCTTGGGTTGCTGAATATTCGATGCCTTTCCCCAAAAGCGCTTATTGTTAATGATATGATTACAGATAATAATCTAGATGTGCTGTATTTGACAGAAACCTGGCTAAAACCTGAACGACTACATTACTTTAAATGAGTCCACCCCACAAGATTATTGTTATAAACACGAGCCACGTCTGAAAGGTAAAGGGGGAGGGGTTGCTGTAATTTATAATAATATCTTCAGTATTACTCCGAAGTATAGTTTCAAATATAATTCTTTTGACGTCTTGGTGCTTTATGTAGCGTTATGTAGTGTAATTGATAAATCCCGTTTGACATTTGTGCTGGCTACTGTATACAGGCCACCAGGGCACAATACAGACTTTATCAAAGAATTTGCTGACTTTCTATCAGAGTTAGTACTGGCTGCAGATAAAGTACTAATTGTTGGTGATTTTAATATCCATGTAGATAATGAAAAAGACGCATTGGGATTAGCATTTAGAGACATTCTAAACTCTATCGGAGTAAGGCAACACGTGTCAGGACCCACTCATCGCCTTAATCATACTCTAGACCTAATACTGTCACATGGAATAAATGTTGATACCGTTGAAATTCTGCAGCAGAGCGACGACATCTCAGATCATTACCTAGTATCATGTATAATTTAGCTAAGGCTGCAAAGCCGTCCCCTCACTTCAAATATGGCAGAACTATCACTGCCGCCACTAAAGATTGCTTTTTAAGTAATCTTCCTCATCAGTTTCATCTCCTCAGCATCCCAGATAGCCTAGAGGAACTCGATTTTGCAACAGAAACTATTGACTCTCTTTTTTCCAGCACTTTAGACACAGTTGCTCCCCGGCGCTTAAAGAAGATTAATGAAAATAGTCCAACGCCGTGGTACAACGAGCACACCCGGCCCTTAAAACAGCAGCCAGGAAAATGGAGCGCAGCTGGAAGAAAACAAAACTAGAGGTTTTTCGTAATTCATGGAAAGAGAGCATGATCGCATACAGAAAGGCCGTAAAACTGCTAGATCTGCTTATTTCTCGACTCTCTTAGACCAACTAAACTCGTTAAATCATCTAAATCATCTAAATCAACAACATGTATGCTCGACCCTATACCGACTAGGCTATTTAAAGAGATGCTACCAGAGGTCCTCTCCTCTTAATATCATTAACTCATCTTTGTCATTAGGATATGTACCAAAACTTTTAAGTTGGCTATTATCAAAACACTTATTAAAAACCTCAACTTGATCCTACAGAATTAGTCAATTACAGGTCGATCTCAAATCTACCCTTTCTGTCAAAAATACTGGAAAAGACAGTGTCTTCACAATTTTGTTCCTTTTTAGAAAGAAATGGTATCTGTGAGGATTTCAAGTAGTTTAGACCATATCATAATACTGAGACTGCTCTCATCAGAGTTACAAATGATTTACTCTTATCATCCGATCGTGGTTGTATCTCTCTATTAGTGTTACTCGATCTTTGCGCTGCATTCGATACTATCGACCACAACATTCTTTTGAATAGACTCAAAAATGATGTTGGCATTAGCTGAATTGCATTGGCATGGTTTAAATCATACTTATCTGACCGTTATCAGTTTGTAGCAGTAAATGAAGAGATGTCACAGCGATCACAAGTTCAGTATGGAGTACCGCAGGGCTCAGTGCTGGGACCGTTGTTCTTCACCCTGTACATGCTACCACTGAGAGATATCATTAGGAAGCATGGCATTAGTTTTCACTGTTATGCTGATGATACTCAGCTCTATATTTCTTCACGCCTGACGAAACTTACCAATTCACAAGATTAACGGAATGCATAGCTGATATAAAACATTGGATGTCTAGTAATTTCCTGCAACTTAATTCAGAAAAAAATGAATTTTTAGTTAATTAATTAATTCATTCATTATCTTCCGCTTATCCGGGCCGCCGGGTCGCGGGGGCAACAGTCTAAGCAGAGACGCCCAGACTTCCCTCTCCCTAGCCACTTCCTCCAGCTCTTCCGGGGAACCCTGAGGCGTTCCCAGGCCAGCCGAGACATAATCCTCCAGCGTGTCCTAGGGCTTCCCGGGCCTCCTCCTCCCGGTGGGACATGCCTGAAACACCTCCCCGGAAGGCGCCCAGGAGGCATCCGAAATAGATGCCCGAGCCACCTCAACTGGCTCCTCTCTATGTGGAGGAGCAACGGCTCTACTCTGAGCTCCTCCCGAGTAACTGAGCTTCTCACCCATCTCTAAGGGAGCGCCCAGCAACTCTGCGGAGAAAGCTCATTTCGCCTGCCTGTATCCGGGATCTTCTCCTTTCGGTCATGACCCACAGCTCATGACCATAGGTGAGAGTAGGAAGGTAGATTGACCGTTAAATCGAGAGCTTCGCCTTACAGCTCAGCTCCTTCTTCACCACGACAGACCAGTACATCGACCGCATTACTGCAGAAGCTGCACCGATCCGTCTGTCAATCTCTCGTTCCATCCTTCCCTCACTCGTGAACAAGACCCAAGATACCTGAACTCCTCCACCTGAGGCAAAAACTCTCCACCAATCTGAAGTGGGCAAGCCACCCTTTTCCGACTGAGAACCATGGCCTCGGATTTGGAGGTGCTGATTCTCATCCCGGCCGCTTCACACTCGGCTGAAAACCGCCCCAGTGCACGCTGAAGGTCCTGGTCTGAGGAGGCCAACATGACAATGTCATCCGCAAAAAGCAGCGATGAAATCATGTGGTTCCCAAACCGGACACCCTCCGGCCCTTGGCTGTGCCTAGAAATTCTGTCCATAAAAATTATGAACAGAACCGGTGACAAAGGGCAGCCCTGCCGAGTCCAACATGCACCGGGAACAAGTCCGACTTGCTGCCGGCAATGCGACTCAAGCTCCTGCTCCGGTCGTACAGGGACCAAACAGCCCCCAAGCAAGGGGCCCCGGACCCCATACTCCCAGAGCACCTCCACAGGACACCACAAGGGACACAGGCGAATGCCTTCTCCAAATCCACAAAACACATGTGGATTGGTTGGGCAACTCCCATGAACCCTCCAGCACCCTGGAAATGGTATAGAGCTGGTCCAGTGTTCCACGACCGGGACGAAAACCACACTGTTCCTCCTGAATCCAAGGTTCCACTATCGGCCGAATTCTCCTCTCCAGTACCCTGCCATAGACTTTCCCGGGAGGCTGAGAAGTGTGATCCCCTGTAGTTGGAACACTCTCCGTCCCCATTCTTGAAAAGAGGGACCACCACCCCGGTCTGCCAGTCCAGAGGCACTGTCCCCAACCGCCATGCGATGTTGCAGAGGCGTGTCAGCCAAGACAGCCCCACAACATCCAGAGACTTGAGGTACTCAGGGCGGATTCATCGACCCCGGTGCCTTGCCACCGAGGAGCTTTTTAACTACCTCGATGACTTCAGCCCGGTGATGGATGAATCCACCTCTGAGCCCTCAGCCACTGCTTCCTCAATGGAAGACGTGTTGGTGGGATTGAGGAGATCCTCAAAGTATTCCTTCCACCGTCCGACGATTGTTGTTGACCTCCCAGTTGAGGTCAACAGCTGCCCATCTCCACTGTAAACAGTGTTGGTCACAACTATCCGACAACTATCCAACTATCCGGCTGCAGTCCGCTTGGTCTGCCTGTACCCGGCCAGCTGCCTCAGGAGTCCCACAAGCCAACCAGGCCCGATAGGACTCCTTCTTCAGCTTGACGCATCCCTTACTTCCGTGTCCACCACCGGGTTCGGGATTTTCCGCCTCGACAGGCACCGGAGACCTTATGGCCACAGCTCCGAGCAGCCGCGGCCGACAAGGGAGGTGGAGAACATGGTCCACTCGACTCAACATCTCCAGACTCCTCGGGATCCAGTCAAGCTCTGTCGGAGGTGGGAGTTGAAGATCTCTCTGACAGGGGCTCGGCCAAACGTTCCCAACAGACCCTCACAGCACGCTTGGGTCTCCCGAGTCTGTCTATCTTCCTCCCCACCATCGGATCCAACTCACCACCAGGTGGTGATCAGTTGACAGCTCCGCCCCTCTCTTCATCCGAATGTCCAAGACATACGGCCGGAGGTCAGATGAGGACATGACCAACGCATCCCTGAAATGTCTGCAGAGAGCGTGTCAAATAAACTCCCCTGTAAATGCTGCATCGACACGACATCCTCATTAAACCCGCTTTCTGGCGTGATTTACTCCAATCTTTTGATAATCTTACGAATATTTATTTACCTAATATGAATTAAGACCTGCAATGTTGCCAGAATTATAATCATACACTGTTTGTTCGTCGGCCAGAGGAGAACTGGCACCCGACTGAGCCTGGTTTCTCCCAAGGTTTTTTCTCCCATTCTGGCCCTGAAGGAGTTTTGGTTCCTTGACACCGTTGCCTTTGGCTTTTGGCTTGCTCAGTTGGGGACACCTAAATTTCATCTATATTACCGATCTGCCCGCATTGACACTATATGATACTTGAAATTAGCTGGATAACATCACCGCTTCACCAGAACGTTACTCCAGATGTTGAAAACGTTGACGGAAAAACAGAAAACCAATTGGAAAGAGTCCCTAAACAAACTTAGCTTTGCATATGTAGTGGGACTCCCAGGCAATTAAGGGTTGGGCTTCATCTGCGCAACATCCAATCACGTAACTCTAGTGCAAACATAAAGAGGGCAACCAAGGTATCGCTTGTGCGTCACTGCTGGTGGACCGCCCCTTTCTGGTGTCCCTTCCGCTTCATGGGTAAGTGGTTGGGCTGAAGAGTAAATAGTAAATGCATCGGTTTCTATATTTAGTTAATATCTTTGTCTAGAGCTTCTTGACCAACATCATAGTGTTTGGTTGGCGGCTGCCTTCTCCTATCAGCGCAAGTTCATATTCCCATGCTGTATTGGCCGACAACGGTGTGACTTTGCGCGTGGTATCAACAATATAAAGGTATGTGTAGCCACCGCTGTTCGTGCAGTTTTTTATTACTGTGATAACGTATTCTTTTAAATAGTTTTAGGAGGAATGATCGGGCTCAGGCTCATTGTTTGTTAGACACAACTCAGCGCTTAATAGAGGAAGAATCTACAGAGCCTGCAGGGCAATATGTGGATACTGCTGTTTTCTCCGTACTGACTTTCCCGAATATTACTCGATCCAGCGGGCAATCGCCGCGTGCTGGTTCTCCCGGAGATCTTGTTCCTTCAGTAACTTAATTTGTTTGTTTTTTTTTGGTTTGTTTGTTTAGCTTCATTTTGTGTTGATTTATTTGGTTCGTCTAATTTATTGTATTTATCTCTGTCTTGAACTCGTTTGTTTTGTTTATTATTTTTTGTTGGTAATCATTCGTTAAGTGGTTGCTTTCGTTTGTTTAGGTTTATTGTTTCATTTCTTTTGGCTCTAGGGCTTTGTTACATTGTTTGTTTGGTTTTCATTTGTTATCTCTGGTTGTTTTTGCTGTATTCAGATTCATTCGTTCCATTTCTTTTGCCTGTATTTATTTGTTATATTGTTTATTTCCTTGATGGTGTTCAGCTGTCTCTTGTTTCATTTTTCTGTCTGTATTTGCTATTGTTCGTCTTTGTCTTTTTGTTTTTGGTTTATTGTGTGAATATGTATTTTTGATTTCATTTAAGTATTGTTGAAAATATCATTTTGTAGTTACTTTGAGTTAAATGGTTAATTTCCCTTCTTCTGTTGTAGGAACCGAGGCTTCGGGCAGGCCAAGTCATTCCCAAATTGGTTTTAAGACTTCTCTATTGTTAATAAAAATTTTGTATTTTCTTACATCCACGTCCTCGGGTCCTCTTTTGAAACCACGCACCTGTGTCCAAGAAATATTCCCTGTTACAAGGGTGGCTTGTGTGTCTCTCCGACTCGAGCCCCTACTATACAACAGCACACGATGTGAAGTAACAGGATTTTCCCCATTTTACTTGCTGTTTGGAAGGTCCCAAGGTTACCAGTGGATCTGCTGTTTGGCTTGACCTCTGACACAGGAACTACAGACTATAAAGAGTATGTGAAGAGATGGAGGCAAGAAATGCAAGATGCTTTTGAAATTACCAGACAGACAGCGAAGAAGTCAGCAGAGAGGAACAAGAAGAATTATGATGGGAAGGTGAGGAGTTCCATATTGGGCCCTGGAGATCGTGTCCTATTGCGAAATTTGACACCAAGAGGGGGGACTGGGAAGCTTCACAATCATTGGGAGGATGTTGTACATACAGTTGTACGTCAAGTGGGAGAACGAGTCCAATTTATTAAGTGAAACCGAACAAGGAAAGGGAACATCTCGTGTCCTTCACTGTAATCTCTTACTGTCTTATGATTACTTACCATTGGAGGTTGAACTCAGGAGGGAGTCAAAGCCAAAGAAGACAGTGAATGAACAAAGGCCATCTGATGGAAATGAGTCTAATCCAGAAGAAGGGGAGGATGAAGATTATTACTATTACTTACCTGCTGTGCAGCATCAGCAACCTGTGGAAGAAAAAGGTGAATCAGATAACCTATACTTACCTGTTGTCCAGCCCAACGAACCTGAAAGGGGAAGAAGAGAAGTTAACCTTGAGATAACGAGTGTTGATGAAACAGCAGCCCAAACAGGGAATGATGGCTTACCTCAACAGGAGGGAGATGCGATGAATGAGGAACAACCTGTAGGACAACCTGATGATGAAGCAGATGCTCATGCAGTCCCAGGCGAATGCAACAGTGAAGGAGAACAGGTGGACAGATGGCCTTGGAGAAAGACCACCAAAACATTCACTTACGATTACTTGGGTACCCCTGAATGCTATAACATACGGAATCCAAACACAATATCATTTCACCCACACCATATGAAATGCAGAACTTTACATCATGGACTTACCCAGTGTCGCAGTATCAGCCAGTATATTTATATGCATACTAAACAGATTTGAAATCGAGTGAAGAAAAGGGGTCACAGTTAAAGAAGACAAACGACTATGTTAATGTCCAGTATATTCCTTTATTGAAGAATAGCAAATAGGGTTAATCTGCAGTGCATATATAAATTGAAAGTTTCACCCTAAAAAAAAAAAAAGAAAACATTAAGAAACATTAAAAGAGTAATGTCGGGACGACATTTATTTTCAAGGAGAGTGTGGTGGTTACAATTTGTAATAAAAAGAAAAAGAGAAGAAAAGTAAAATAATGAGTGGTGTTGTCAAACAATATTGTTTTGTCACTAAGAAACTGTGATTAACGATACTGTATGATTTTGTTTGAATGTATAAATAATTTGAAGATGTAAGTTTAAAAGTTAGGTTCAAGTTAACAATGTGTGTAGCACGTGTGTTATGTGTTAATGCTAATCTGATGGCAGAGGCCAGGCATCAGAAAGAATGTGAAGACGGGGAAATTTATGTATATGTTTTGTGCTTTCAATAACTAATATAACAGTTAAGAGTCAAAGTACAGTGTTTACAAAAAGGAAATGTGTTATTTCACAAGAATAAGGGTAATGAAGGAGTTCATGCTTATGTTGTGTAAAGAAATCATTATTTCTGCTGATGCTTTAAATACACCCAGAGCTTATTTAAGTAGTTAAAAGAGTTTAAGACATAGACAATAGTATATGTGTTTAATTTGCTAGGCAGAATGTCATACGTGAGTATTGATTGCTATAGATATATACTATTAATGTACACTGTCATCTAAAAGTTATCAAAATTGTTTGAATTGGAAACAGAGCCTGATGAGAAACTGTATGTGAGTAATTCTGTGTTTACATATATATTGTGGTTTTTCTTCTGAAAGAGATGTTTCATGTTATACGGGTTATCAGTATATGAAAATGTTGAAATATTTGCATTAATCAAAAACAATATACAGACTGAGAAGTTGAAGCAGCAGCTCCGTGTGTCTCGCCTTTATTGTCTCTAATATCTCCCCTCATCAGGCGGCGAGGGTACTACATATATTGCCACGATTGGTCAAATAATTAACCAATTAGCCAAATATTGTTCTATCCTAACAAACCATACATCAATGGAAAGCTTATTTATTCAGCTTTCAGATGATGTATACATCTCAAAATTGACCCTTATGACTGGTTTTGTGGTCCAGGGTCACATATTTAAAACAACCTTTATTAGACATTAATTGCATTCATATCCAGTGTTTCTTAAAATGTTTATTAAGCACAAACACACACACACACACACACACACACACACACTGTAATTGCATCCTTTTTTCTCGCACTTGACGATTCTCTCTGGTTTCTTCTGTTTTCCGCTCTGCCTCTCATGATGGTGTCTTTACTTTGTATCTTTGATCTGTGCACCATTTTTAATCGGTGCTCTGCCGACTTCATTTTGGCTGTTGTTTTTCATGAGATCCTGGTTGAGGACGCCCAGCTGCTTCAGGAACTCTGTGTCGGGCTTGATGTACCTCGCCTTTATGAGATGATCAATGGCATCCTCCACAGTCATGTTATGGTGGATCATGAGGTATGCCAGAAAAGTGTAGGGGCATAGCTGACACCGTCCTGTGCAGTGAATGAACACCTTATCTGTGGGAATAAAAAGAGAGATGAGTCAACAAAAAAAAAGTCCCAAACAGTTTGTCACTCCAGAACACTTGATAAAAGATCTTACTTCCTGGGGTTTGCTTGGCCTTGTGGATGAATTTGGCAGCTTTGTAGAAGTATTTGCTGATTTTGTCACGCGCTGCAGGCAAGCCACAATATTTGATGTTCATGCCTCTGTAATAACTCGCCCCTGTATTAACAGTTTCTCTCAGGTCTTTCTCCCAGAGCAGCCCCAACCAGACCCTCAGTTTGGTCTTCACCGCAGCCGCATTCAGGACGTGAGTAATACCCAGCTCCTTCAGTCTCATTCGGGTCCTGCGTGCTATCTCTCTGCACGAGAACACAACAGCCTAGATTAGTCTTGGGAGGATTTACAATGTAGAAATATATCCTGTTCACACATGGTTTATTTTAGTGTAAATGTGTTGTAGACTTACTCATTTCCAATGAAGATGTTGTTCCAGACTGCAGTGACAGGTCTATGACGCTGTGTACAGCCCTTCACACGCTCCTCCAATCGGAACCAGTCTTCTTCCCGAAATAGTTCCTGCACGCCAGGTGTTGGCACAGAACTGCTTGGACCTGGGACACACGATTCATCTGAAGCAAGCAGATCTGATTCAGATTCTGACTCGGGAACGCTTGAGACACACGATTCCTTGGGATCAACCAGATCCAGTCCAGCCTCAGGAACGCTTGCATCTGGGACACACAAGGGCTCGGTTATTAGAAACATCACTAACCACAGACCAAAAATGAATAATTAGTCCAACTTGAAAGACATTTCTGTTTGCGCCTCATTCGTTCTGTACTCACACAGTTCAGTCATTTACGGGAGTGGCAAACGTGATTTACAAAAACTATTCGCATACGTGTACTATACGTGTGTGCGGAACAACTCGTTGTTAATGACGCAAATGCGGTTGTCACTCCTGAAACTTTACAGCATGCACATGGTCATTGTAATGTTGCATCTGTTGACATTCACCTTTGGGATGTTCTTTTCATGGTTTTCAGGAGAAGCATCCGTGCCATCATTGACGCCAACCTCCTGACCTTCTGCAGACACAGGTTCACCTTCTGGGCCCGCTCATTTCAGGGGTTTCAGGAGCATCCGTGCCACCCTGATCGATCCCGCTGCTGCTCCCCGACACTTCTGCTGGCCAGCAGATGCCAACCAGTTCCAATTCAGGTTCCGGTTCAGGAACTCTTGGCACTTGGACCAGATCCTTTTCAGAGCTTAGCTCAGGAACAGCCGGATCCATCCCAAAAGCATTTGAAAAATCCACCAATTTTTTCATCATCCACTCTTTGGTACTTCCTGAAAAACACATAATATGTTATTAGAAACATCTCAAGCCACAGATTAGACATGAATAATTAGTCTGACTTGAGAGACATCTCTGTTTGCATCTCATCTCAAATGCTCTGTTGACATCAGGGTTGGGAAGGTTACTTTAAAATGTATTTCACTACAGATTACAAAATATAAAAGTAATTTGTAATGTATTTCGTCAGATTGCACAAGTTTTGTAACCAAACACAGGACTTGGTTTTCTCTGCATATTATTTTAAACAACATCAGTTGTCCAGAATATTTATTGAAGCAAAAATGCAGACAATCTTGAAAAAAAAAGAACGCTCAAGAAGGAAACACGATGCATTAAGATCTACTTGTGATCCGATCGACCAAACGCATCTTAATACCAGGTGTGAACAGGGCTCAAGTAATGTTCATATGTCAGAAATGTACAGTTCTAAGACAATGCAAATCATGCAGTTCGCTAACATCGTGCATTCATTTAAGCAGAAACAATGAGCTCATTAAAACAGTTATTATAAGTTTTGATCATCCTAATGATTACAGTAAGTTATATAGAAAATGTGTGAGCGGTGCGTGTTGAGCATTCACCTGTCGGGCTGTTCTCAGGGTTTTACAGGTAGAGGTTGGGTGCTTCATGTCAATGTCGATCTGCAGATCCTCCTCTAAAGCGCAGTGACTGACCGACATGCACTCGTCCGTGTCCACCTCCAGCTGTGCAGTGATCTCGCCCGTGAGCAGCCGAGAAGGTCGTAGATGCGATCGGTGACCATAAACTCCATCTGCACATCTTCCTCATCCGGGACCCAGACACTGTCAGTGCAGTAGAACTCTCCGCTCACGTATATCTCCAGACACACCTCTCGGCGGTTTGTAGACATCGCTTGTTTTGTAGGTTTCTGCTGTAATATGTATCGGTAGTTTTCGCTGTAGATCTCGGTAGTTTTCGCTGCTAATATGTATCGGTAGGTTTCGCTGTAATATGTATCGGTAGGTTTCGCTGTAGTGTATCGGTAGGTTTCGCTGTAGTGTATCGGTAGGTTTCTGCGGTAGGTTTCGCTGTAGTGTATCGGTAGATGTGTCGCTGCACTGAGAGACTGCGAGCAAGAGTCTTAATAGTAAGCCTATTGTAAGCCTACTGTCTGTGACGTAATAATACATGACGCCCATGGTTGCCGTGAGAAACGCAGTGATTGGCAGTAGCAGCGCCTCAACGGTTTATGTTGTCTCTGACTCACTAATGATCTATATATTATTATTAATATAAATTAAATAATTTAACACAATTTCCTGTACTCAGATTACTTTTACTGACTCAATTTCAATCACCTTAGAGGTGGGTAACAATATATAGACGATTTACCAGTTTTCCAGTCAGTGTTTGCGATGCGGGCTCTCCAGCGCCACAATATATAAAAATATAAAATAAAAGACATAATTACCAGATGTAATTTTGAAGGCTGGATTAAATGTGGTGATAAAAACATCGCGTAAATCCTTTCTGTTGAGTCCTGTCCTCGCGAGCTGAACGCCAAAACAAACGATGCCAGTGTTAGTTAGTCCGATTCATGAGCAAATGACTCGTTTGAGCCGATTCTTTTCATGGCTCGTTTTATTTTCACTCACAGATCAGTCTAACGAACACGAGTCCTTCACTGAATGAACTTGAGGAATTCGTCAAAGCAGTTACTGAATCAACATTTGACTCACTCACTGAACCGCAAATTATCGTTGTTTTAACGATGCTCGTTTCGAAACGAGTGTACCGAAGACTCGTGAAACGTTACTTAAATTGTCCCTATTATGGATTTTTGAAAATGACCTTTCATGTAGTGTGTAACATAGTTCAAAGTGAAGGAAAACACCCTGCAAAGTTTTAAATCTTAAAGTGCACCGCTTATAAAGTTATTGTCTCTCAAAAGTAAGAGTCGACTCTGAGTCAATTAAACGAATTGTAACTATTTATAAACAATAGTTTACATCAAATGTAAACATCAAATTGACTGTTATTTCTTGTAAGGTGTAAAATGCTGTCATTTCTTTCTTACTTTGCAATCTAATGGTTACTTTTCTTAAATGAGACCCCCTCGATGACGTGTGCAGCCTTCAAATGCGACCTCCGGAGGACGCAGCCTTCGAAATGAGACGCAGCTATAGACTGTAACAAAAAATATGGACGTAGTGTCCATGACGTCATCCGTAGGTTTCTGAAGAGAATTTTTGAAGCCTAAAGTCGATCGTTGCCATCTCGGAAGCATGTCACCCCGGATAACTGAAAATGGGCAAAGAGGCGGAACGTGGGTGGAGCTGAGGTGACGTGATGACTTATGCTGCCTTCACGTGCTATCGGAATTATCATAAATATTAGTTTCCTAGTTTCAAATTCAGTTTTTCCTATTTTCAAATGTCGACGCTAGTTTGAGATGACATACGCCACGCACCTAAACGTTAGCGGGTCAATATATAATTAATAAAAGGAGTTTTCATGTCCATGAGATTTATCTCGCAAACATGCTTATTAAAATAAAATTTTAAAAGTCTTCAGTGTTCTTCATGATCTTATCTTTACAAATTCCATGGTTAATTATTATGGAAATAATAATTTATTTATAAAAATTGACTAGATATCCCTAAAATGTCAACTAAATAACCGTCCAAATGAATTACAACCACAATCTCATTACCTAAAAACATTTAAAAACGTATTCAAAAACAGTTTTAATTATATTATTTACATTAAGTTGAGGTAATTGTGAACAATGTGTCTTTTTGGGCAATATGTCACATTTTCAATAGAAATTGACAAATTGAATATGTGTCCGAGAAGTCGCTGTCATCTAAGTTACCCATAGCAAATACACCCTCAAGGAAGAGTGTGTTTTCCAAATCACATGACCTGCTCCACATGATGTCATTTCCTCCTGAAGAGAAAACTAGCAAGACTCCAAGGTATGTTCTCCTCCACATTTTCAGTTATTTCACCTAAAGTAGTGCTGGGGCAAATGCGTATTTATCATATGTCAACAATGTTACTACAATGAATTCATGAATAACTTTGAATTTCAATTTTACTCCGTTGTACATGTAATATTTAGAAGAACCTCTCCGTAAAATGCCATGTGGTGTCTGGTGCTAGGCAACCATTTTGATTTTATCCCCAAGAACAGCAAAATGTCAACTAGGTTACCAGTCACCTATGTTACTCTGCAAAGGTAACTTAGTTGACCAAGAGTAACATAGTTGACATTCATGACATGTTATTATAGTTTTCAGGAGTTAATTTAATATTCTAACTGTACAGTAACTATAAAATACTTTGAAATAAATATTATAAAAGTAAACTTGTTTTCAGGCAAATGCCACGATTATCTGCTGCAGAAAAGCAGCGCCGTTACCGTGCACGGCGAGATGCTGATCCTGCAAAAAGGGAGGCATACTTGGCAAAAGGCCGGCAGAAAACAGGGAGCAAGGTGCATACTATAAGCCCATATCTGAACAGAGTGAGAGGGAAAAACGTGCAAAGAGAAAGGCCTGGAGAAGAGCCCAGGAACAGAGCAGACGTAGAAAGAAACAGGCTTCTGCTATTGTTACCCCACCACTGAGTCCTGACAGCGAGGAACAACCAGTTCCACATCCAGGAAGGTTAGAAGGTTATGTAGAAAGAACCTCAAACAGAACTATGTAGTCAGGCTATGTAGAAAGTACCTTAAACAGAGCAATGTCTCATGCAAAAGTACTTGTTAGATTATAGTGTTAGATTAAAATGCAAAATTACATGGTGGCATGGTGACAATTAATTTCAAATGCTTTAAGTGACACCTGCTGTTAAAACATCATTTTTAAATGTCTACATTGCAATTTCAGACAGAGAATACAAGGAAGAAGGACTAGAAGAAGACGGTAAAAGAAAATATACATTGAGAATCACAAACTCAAGGAAAAGCTTAAAGCTCAAACAAAAACATCAGACAAATACCGTAAGCGCTATGAACGGCTACTGTGCAATGTCGACTCGCCTAGGAAAAGAACAAAAAGGATGATCGGAACAAGTCCAGTCAGTAATGATGTGCGGAGAACTCTAGTCTATCATCATGCACTTGTGAAAAGCCTCAAACAAAAATTTCAGTGTGCAGCAAAAGAAAAGACCAGGAACCTAATCGCCAGAATCGTATCTGGAAAGATATTGAAAAAATACAGGTTCCAGAAAATCATTCATGACACACTGGGTGTCTCAGCCAAACGATTCTGCAAGAATGTGAACACAAATGGGGACGAAATAGCCTGTTTTGCCAGGAAGAAATACATATCCACACACTCAAAACTGCAAGACCAGGTTGTTGCCTTTACACCAGGGATGACGTAAGTTGTTCAACTGCAGGTAAAAAGCAGACCGTAACAAAGGGAAAAGTAAAAACAGGAGCGGTTTATGACTGACACCATGAAAAACCTCCATAGGAAATTCCTGCTGGAAAACGTCTCTAGCAAACTTTCCTATACACTCTTCTGCCGAATGCGCCCATACTGGGTAGTCCATCCAACCATTGCAGACAGAGATACGTGTCTATGTAAGGTGCATGAAAATTTGGAATTTATCGTGGAGAAACTTCATGGACTTAAACTTCTGGAGAGAACAGAGTTGGAATCTCTTGCTGAGGAAACTTGCTGTAATCCAACATTTAAGCCATGCATGTATTTGGAATGCAAGAACTGCAAACTACAAGACCTCAAGATTCAGTCTGGCTATGATGGTCAAACCCAAGTTTCTTGTGTGCAGTGGACAACTGAAACTGTCCTCAGAGAGAAGAAAAGTGGTGACAGCAAAGAAAAGTTGCCTGTGAATATCACCGTGAAGAGGGAAATGGAGAGTTCTTTGGAGGACCTGATTGAGACTTTCCAGCAACAGCTCACAAAGTTCAAAAGGCACTTGTTCAACATCAAGACCCAGTTTAACTACTACAGGGAATTGAAAAAGAACATGAAGAGTAATGAATGCCTCATACACATTGATTTCTCTGAAAACTACTCTTGCAAGTTTCACAAAGAGATTCAAGCTGTCCATTTTGCCTCTTCTCATCAACAAGCAACTCTTCATACAGGGGTCCTCTACATTGGTGGTGGGGAAGACCACTTGTGCTTCACTACAATTTCGCCATGCAAAGAAAAGGGTCCACCTGCCATATGGGCACACCTCTCCCCAATACTTAACCATCTCAAGGAAACATGCCCAACAGTGTCAATTATCCACTTTTTCAGTGATGGTCCCTGCTCACAATACAGGCAGAAGGGCAACTTTTACATGTTGACAACTGAATTGTACAACCAGGGCTTCACTGCGAGCACTTGGAACTTTTTTGAGGCCAGCCACGGAAAGGGTGCCCCCGATGGGGTAGGAGGCTGCTAAACATCTTTTCAATGCATTGGTAAACACCAATACAGCTGTAAAGATCTTCTACATTGAAGAGGCTACAGTGGAAAAGGCCATACAGCAGATGCCACAACGACTCCCTGCTGTACCATGCACTATGCGGATTCACCAGGTCATCACGCAAACACCAGGGAAACTGACATACCGTGATGTGAGCTGCCTGTGTTCAACAAGGCAGATTCTGCAATGTCAGTGTTACCAAGCTCAGGCCGTCGACTTCAAAGTCAACTCTGCTGTTCCTGCATTGCACCAAGAACAACCAGACCTTGAAGTACAGTGGGATAGAGATGACACTGTTGGTCAGTGGTGTGTCATCAGATATGACAATGAGGTTTACCCTGGAACCATTGTTGAAGTGAGTGAGACACATGTTCATGTTAAGTGCATGCACAGAGTGGGACACAATCGTTACTACTGGCCAATGCGAGAGGATGCGCTCTGGTATCCATTTGAGGATGTGCTCAGGTTGATTCCTGCCCCACAGCACGTGACAGCACGTCATGTTGAAATAAAAAGAGATGTGGGGAAGATATTGCCAAATCATTTCTTCATGGTTAAGGACATGCGTGCAAGACACACGCACACAAACACACTCAAAGATTACTTGATTGAGTTTGACAAAGTCATTAAAAAACAAACCATAATTGGCCATGTTCTTGGGTTAGAAAATGGGGATTGTGTTCTGTCTCCGCCGGTTTCATGGGTGCCTGGAAGTTGGAGGGTATGCCAATGTTTTACTTCATGTTCTGACATATGAATGTTTTTGAGATACAATTGTTTGCACTATTACAATTTTGATCCAATGCAGCACACTTATTCTGTTAACCAACAGAATAAAACACTATTTGGTTATTGTTACTTATTGCAGTGCACTATTATTTTTTGTTCAATACAATGCACTACTGTATTTCATTCCACAAACAAGATTTTCAAAATGTTTACATGGTGGAATTTTTGTGTAAGTGCTGTTTTTGATACTTTTGGATCTCTTGCTTATGATATATGTGCTTGTTAATAAAGTTGTGATTGATCCTTATAAACTGATGTGCGCTGTATTTCTCCTTTGTGTCATGAAATATTCAACAGGTCTTGATTAAATGCAATAAGAGATTAGCTTATATATAATAACTGATATAGTTTAGGATTGTTTTTGTGAAATACATCATCCTACTTTGCCTTGTCCAGTCAACTATGTTACTTTTGTCAACTATGATACTGGGCTGTCAATTAAGTTACCATTATGTTTTTTTTTTTTAAATATATGTATTTTAATGGTTCCCTAATCTCCAAGTAAATATTTTGAAACTGAGTAGCTGTCAAATATATACTGCAGCATAATTTAATCAAGAAAATTATCATTAATCAGTACTTGAAATTTGGGGTTTCAATTGAACAAAATGTGTATTTTCTTAATTCATTGGGTATTTTATTTGAAAAGGTAGGTAAATAGACACATATTCTTCAAAGAGTAATGATTTTTTAAATGTCTGCCATTTACTTAAAGTTAAAACTTATAGGTTTTGTCCGTAACATAGTTGACCAAATAATGAGTAAACTTCTTGTTTTTAAAACTAAATATCTGAAACCAATTATGCCTGAGCTTGGCAATGACTAAAAACAAAATATTTCAGGGATGATTTATCAGGGAACATAATAATATTTTGTAAATAAATATATTTTTTCTGAGAATTATTCAAACTCAAAATCTCCCACAATTATATATTGACCCTAGCGATTTGTTATGGCAGATCCAGAGTGGCTCTGGGCAGATCCAATAATTTTAAACTTCAACAGAGTACCCGCCTTCAAGGAAGTTAATGCTTGTCAATGGAGAGTGGCCAGACTCTCTGTACAAATGAAATGTACGAGAGTCTGGTAGGACCAGGCTTCTCTCAAGTCACAATTTGAATGCAGTGTGCCAGTAATTGTGTGCCACGACTTCAGAAGTGGGAAGTAGGAAATTTCCGATAGCACGTGAAGGCAGCATAACAGCAGACAAACGGCAATCCACCTGTCACTCAAAGTGTCCACGCCTTAATTATGCAGAACTTTAAGGCTTTATGGAATGTAAATGAAAGAGTTATAAAACAATTCACCCCCCTCACAGTTGTCATGAAGGGCAAAATTAGCCGTATAGACCAACACCACTTTTTGTACCAGGCTGTAAACATATTTTTTTTCAGCTGTAAAGTTGGGCATTTTAACATGGGGGAGATACAGATTTGACTCCCTTTTCTCTCTAGCGGCCAGTCGATGAATTGCAGTTTAAGCCACTTAATTGCGTGTTGGGTTCAAGAGAGACTGCGAAAGGTTGTTTTACACTCTTTATTGCAGTGCATTATGGGATTGAATGAGTGCACTCAATAACATCCACTATGGTTTCGACACCACTACAAATGGCTGTCCCTCAAATAATGCCCTATTCAAGGGTATAGGGGGCGATCTCAGACACAGCCCTGGTTTGTCACCATGGTGATTTGACGATCACACCTGTTTGTTTTCTGTTCATTATCACTGTGTGTTTACTGTCTGGTATTGTTTGTGCTGTGCACGCTGTTTCCTAGACTCTTTCTTTTGTTTGTACCCGAGTGGATATCATTTAATAAATGTAATTTTGATTCTGAATCATCTTCATTGGAACCTAAAAACTTTACATTCATTTTTATTGAACTTGTTTTTAATTACATGTCTTAATGTCTTGTAATTACACATTTGTAGTGATGAAGCTGCAATTTAGTATATTTAAAACATTGGGCCCTATTTTAAGGATCTGAGCACATGGCGCAGGTGCACAGGTTTGAATCCATGTTTAACGATGGGAAAACGGTTGGTGCGCCAGTGTGGTGGTTACAATTTGTAATAAAAGAAAAAGAGAAGAAAAGTAAAATAATGAGTGGTGTTGTCAAACAATATTGTTTGTCACTAAGAAACTGTGATTAATGCATACTGTATGATTTTGTTGATGACCATTTATTTTTCTTGCCTAGAGTGGTATGGGCGATCGATTAGTTGATTACTTTTGCCTTGGGCTCACCTGCTGGGGGAGGGGGCGCGCTGCTCAAACAATATCATTGTCACTTGCACCGCATGTTTCATGTTTAGTGTATCCGTCTCCGTTGGCGAGCAGGGCTTCACATGTGATAAATGTAAGGAGATAGAGATTTGAGAATTAGAGA
The DNA here is from genome assembly GCA_018749465.1 of Paracanthobrama guichenoti. NCBI lineage: Eukaryota > Metazoa > Chordata > Actinopteri > Cypriniformes > Gobionidae > Paracanthobrama > Paracanthobrama guichenoti. The sequence continues at coordinate 34,917,970 of CM031945.1, forward strand.
CACGCATCCAGACTTTATTTGAGAGTAGTGAGAATGTAACAGCTTTAGACACTACTTTGGATGCGACTAGCTTAGTGAACGTTGTAGAGCCCATGCGTAACGGTGAGGTGGCATAGTCGTGGATCAAAAAACCACTCTTACATTCCGATTAGAACATCAAACAGGTTCTCCCCACTCAGTGACGCACCCACTGAGAATCCTGTTGAAAGTGCCCTAGTTATTGGTGATTCTATTACACGGAACGTGAAAATAGAGACACCAGCCACCATAGTCACATGTTTACTGGGAGCCAGAGCGCCTGACATCAAAGCAAATTTAAAAGTGCTGGCTAAAGCTAATCGTAAATTCTCTAAGATTATTATTCACGCTTGGCACTAACGATGTTCGACTTCGCCAGTCGGAGATCACCAAAATTAATATTAAAGGGGTGTGTGAACTCGCAAGTACGATGGCAGATGCAGTTTTTGTTCTGGTCCGCTCCTGTTAAAAGGAGTGATGAGATACTTAGCAGACTATCATCACTCAATGGCTGGTTGTCTAAGTGGTGTCCGCAAAATAACATAGGGTTCATAGACAATTGGAAAAGCTTTTGGGGCAGACCGACCTGTTGAAGAGGGACGGCATCCATCCTTCTTGGAGTGGTGCTGCTCTTCTCTCTAGTAATTTGGCACATAGTCTTAGAGCTAAACCTTGACTAACTGGGGCCCAGGTCAGGAAGCAGACGGACTGGCTTACCCGACTGTCTGCTAGCTGTCTCCCGTTACAGAAGTCAGATAAATCCCAACACATAGATACTCTTTCACCTAGATATTATCACATAGAGACTGTATCTGTTCCCCGAATTAGTAAATACAAAAACCATCAAGACCATTCAACAGTAAAAACTTAATTGATGTCCAACAAATAAACAACAGACATAATACAGATGATCAAATGATAAAGCTTGGGTTGCTGAATATTCGATGCCTTTCCCAAAAGCGCTTATTGTTAATGATATGATTACAGATAATAATCTAGATGTGCTGTATTTGACAGAAACCTGGCTAAAACCTGACGACTACATTACTTTAAATGAGTCCACCCCACAAGATTATTGTTATAAACACGAGCCACGCCTGAAAGGTAAAGGGGAGGGTTGCTGTAATTTATAATAATATCTTCAGTATTACTCCAAAGTATAGTTTCAAATATAATTCTTTTGACGCCTTGGTGCTTTATGTAGCGTTATGTAGTGTAATTGATAAATCCCGTTTGACATTTGTGCTGGCTACTGTATACAGGCCACCAGGGCACAATACAGACTTTATCAAAGAATTTGCTGACTTTCTATCAGAGTTAGTACTGGCTGCAGATAAAGTACTAATTGTTGGTGATTTTAATATCCATGTAGATAATGAAAAGACGCATTGGGATTAGCATTTAGAGACATTCTAAACTCTATCGGAGTAAGGCAACACGTGTCAGGACCCACTCATCGCCTTAATCATACTCTAGACCTAATACTGTCACATGGAATAAATGTTGATACCGTTGAAATTCTGCAGCAGAGCGACGACATCTCAGATCATTACCTAGTATCATGTATAATTTAGCTAAGGCTGCAAAGCCGTCCCCTCACTTCAAATATGGCAGAACTATCACTGCCGCCACTAAAGATTGCTTTTTAAATAATCTTCCTCATCAGTTTCATCTCCTCAGCATCCCAGATAGCCTAGAGGAACTCGATTTTGCAACAGAAACTATTGACTCTCTTTTTTCCAGCACTTTAGACACAGTTGCTCCCCGGCGCTTAAAGAAGATTAATGAAAATAGTCCAACGCCGTGGTACAACGAGCACACCCGGGCCCTTAAAACAGCAGCCAGGAAAATGGAGCGCAGCTGGAAGAAAACAAAACTAGAGGTTTTTCGTAATTCATGGAAAGAGAGCATGATCGCATACAGAAAGGCCGTAAAAACTGCTAGATCTGCTTATTTCTCGACTCTCTTAGACCAACTAAACTCGTTAAATCATCTAAATCATCTAAATCAACAACATGTATGCTCTAATTCTATACCGACTAGGCTATTTAAAGAGATGCTACCAGAGGTCATAGATCCTCTTCTTAATATCATTAACTCATCTTTGTCATTAGGATATGTACCAAAAACTTTTAAGTTGGCTATTATCAAAACACTTATTAAAAACCTCAACTTGATCCTACAGAATTAGTCAATTACAGGTCGATCTCAAATCTACCCTTTCTGTCAAAAATACTGGAAAAGACAGTGTCTTCACAATTTTGTTCCTTTTAGAAAGAAATGGTATCTGTGAGGATTTCAAGTCAGGTTTAGACCATATCATAATACTGAGACTGCTCTCATCAGAGTTACAAATGATTTACTCTTATCATCCGATCGTGGTTGTATCTCTCTATTAGTGTTACTCGATCTTTGCGCTGCATTCGATACTATCGACCACAACATTCTTTTGAATAGACTCAAAAATTATGTTGGCATTAGCTGAATTGCATTGGCATGGTTTAAATCATACTTATCTGACCGTTATCAGTTTGTAGCAGTAAATGAAGAGATGTCACAGCGATCACAAGTTCAGTATGGAGTACGCGCAGGCTCAGTGCTGGGACCGTTGCTCTTCACCCTGTACATGCTACCACTGAGAGATATCATTAGGAAGCATGGCATTAGTTTTCACTGTTATGCTGATGATACTCAGCTCTATATTTCTTCACGCCCTGACGAAACTTACCAATTCACAAGATTAACGGAATGCATAGCTGATATAAAACATTGGATGTCTAGTAATTTCCTGCAACTTAATTCAGAAAAAAATGAATTTTTAGTTAATTAATTAATTCATTCATTATCTTCCGCTTATCCGGGGCCGGGTCGCGGGGGCAACAGTCTAAGCAGAGACGCCCAGACTTCCCTCTCCTAGCCACTTCCTCCAGCTCTTCCGGGAAACCTCGAGGCGCTCCCAGGCCAGCCGGGAGACATAATCCCTCCAGCGTGTCCTAGGGCTTCCCGGGGCCTCCTCGGTGGGACATGCCCGAAACACCTCCCGGGAAGGCGTCCAGGAGGCATCCGAAATAGATGCCCGAGCCACCTCAACTGGCTCCTCTCTGTGGAGGAGCAACGGCTCTACTCTGAGCTCCTCCCGAGTAACTGAGCTTCTCACCCTATCTCTAAGGGAGCGCCCAGCAACTCTGCGGAGAAAGCTCATTTCGGCCGCCTGTATCCGGGATCTTCTCCTTTCGGTCATGACCCACAGCTCATGACCATAGGTGAGAGTAGGAAGGTAGATTGACCGTAATCGAGAGCTTCGCCTTACAGCTCAGCTCCTTCTTCACCACGACAGACCGGTACATCGACCGCATTACTGCAGAAGCTGCACCGATCCGCCTGTCAATCTCTCGCTCCATCTTTCCCTCACTCGTGAACAAGACCCAAGATACCTGAACTCCTCCACCTGAGGCAAAAACTTCCACCAATCTGAAGTGGGCAAGCCACCCTTTTCCGACTGAGAACCATGGCCTCGGATTTGGAGGTGCTGATTCTCATCCCGGCCGCTTCACACTCGGCTGAAAACCGCCCCAGTGCACGCTGAAGGTCCTGGTCTGAGGAGGCCAAGATGACAACGTCATCCGCAAAAAGCAGCGATGAAATCATGTGGTTCCCAAACCGACACCCTCCGCCCTTGGCTGTGCCTAGAAATTATGTCCATAAAAATTATGAACAGAACCGGTGACAAAGGGCAGCCCTGCCGAGTCCAACATGCACCGGGAACAAGTCCGACTTGCTGCCGGCAATGCGGACCAAGCTCCTGCTCCGGTCGTACAGGGACCAAACAGCCTCCCAAGCAAGGGCCCCGACCCCATACTCCCAGAGCACCCTCCACAGGACACCACAAGGGACACAGTCGAATGCCTTTCTCCAAATCCACAAAACACATGTGGATTGGTTGGGCAAACTCCCATGAACCCTCCAGCACCCTGGAAATGGTATAGAGCTGGTCCAGTGTTCCACGACCGGGACGAAAACCACACTGTTCCTCCTGAATCCGAGGTTCCACTATCGGCCGAATTCTCCTCTCCAGTACCCTGCCATAGACTTTCCCGGGGAGGCTGAGAAGTGTGATCCCCCTGTAGTTGGAACACACTCTCCGGTCCCCATTCTTGAAAAGAGGGACCACCACCCCGGTCTGCCAGTCCAGAGGCACTGTCCCCAACCGCCATGCGATGTTGCAGAGGCGTGTCAGCCAAGACAGCCCCACAACATCCAGAGACTTGAGGTACTCAGGGCGGATCTCATCGACCCCCGGTGCCTTGCCACCGAGGAGCTTTTTAACTACCTCGATGACTTCAGCCCGGGTGATGGATGAATCCACCTCTGAGCCCTCAGCCACTGCTTCCTCAATGGAAGACGTGTTGGTGGGATTGAGGAGATCCTCAAAGTATTCCTTCCACCGTCCGACGATATCCCCAGTTGAGGTCAACAGCTGCCCATCTCCACTGTAAACAGTGTTGGTAGGGCACTGCTTCCCCCTCCTGAGGTGGCGAACGGTTTGCCAGAATCTCTTCGAGGCCAACTGATAGTCTTTCTCCATGGCCTCACCGAACTCCTCCCAGGCCCGATTTTTTTGCCTCCACAACTATCCGGGCTGCAGTCCGCTTGGTCTGCCTGTACCCGTCACTGCCTCAGGAGTCCCACAAGCCAACCAGGCCCGATAGGACTCCTTCTTCAGCTTGACGCATCCCTTACTTCCGGTGTCCACCACCGGGTTCGGGATTTCCTCCTCGACAGGCACCGGAGACCTTATGGCCACAGCTCCGAGCAGCCGCGTCGACAAGGGAGGTGGAGAACATGGTCCACTCGGACTCAACATCTCCAGACTCCCTCGGGATCCAGTCGAAGCTCTGTCGGAGGTGGGAGTTGAAGATCTCTCTGACAGGGGGCTCGGCCAAACGTTCCCAACAGACCCTCACAGTACGTTTGGGTCTCCCGAGTCTGTCTAGCTTCCTCCCCCACCATCGGATCCAACTCACCACCAGGTGGTGATCAGTTGACAGCTCCGCCCCTCTCTTCATCCGAATGTCCAAGAGATACGGCCGGAGGTCAGATGAGATGACCACAAAGTCGATCATCGACCTCCGGTCTAGGGTGTCCTGGTGCCACGTGCACTGATGGACGTGATATCACAGAGGACCTCTCCTGGACCGCCAACTCCACAGCACTGACCAAGAAAGCACAGCAGCGACTCTACTTTCTCCGCAAGCTGAGAAGAGCCGGAGCCCCAGCCCCCATCATGCGCACCTTCTACAGAGGCACCATCGAGAGCATTCTGACCAGCTGCATCACTGTGTGGTACGGCGCCTGCAACGCATCCTGCCGTAAAGCACTTCAGCGCACAGTGAGAGCAGCTGAGAAGATCGTTGGTGTCTCTCTCCCACCCCTCCAGGACATTTATAACTCCCGCCTCTCCCGCAAAGCCCTCATCATTGCGAGAGACCCCACCCACCCATCGCACAGCCTCTTCATTCCCCAAGCTGTCAGGGCATTGACTCCCGACTCTGCCGACCCTCCCCTCTTCTGCCCCACGCACCTGATCTGGGAACCCCCCCCCCCACCCCACCCCTGTTCCCCTCCCTTCATCTACCTTATATATTGTCTCTCTGAGGAAGCGGTCTCCCCTCTTACAGACTCTTTTTTTTGCACACACTCTTATAATTTTATTTTATACCTGCACTGACTCAATCTGAAATTGCACTGTTACCATTGTTTGCACTATTTGCCATCACCACTTTACCTCTATAATTCACTTTATCCATCTTTTTTTTTAATCTTTCTTCTGTTGTTGTCACTGTTAAACTTTTGTTGTTATTGTTATTGTTTTGTTGTTGTTAGGTTCGTTATGGATAAGCCGTGACTAGCACAGAAATCCAATAACAGAACACCACTCGGGCTCAGATCAGGGGGGCCGTTCCTCCCAATCACGCCCCTCCAGGTATCACTGTCACTGCCCACGTGTGCGTTGAAGTCCCCAGTAGAATGATGGAGTCTCCAGTTGGAGCACTTTCCAGCACCCCTCCCAGAGACCCCATTAGGGCCGGGTACTCCGCACTGCCGTTTGGCCCGTAGGCACATACGACAGTGAGAGACCTATCCCTACCCGAAGCGCAGGAAGCGACCCTCTCATTCACCGGGTTGAACTCCAACACATGGCAGCTGAGCTGGGGGGCTATAAGCAAACCCACTCCAGCCCGCCGCCTCTCACCATGGGCAACTCTAGAGTGGTAGAGAGTCCAGCCTCTCTCAAGAAGTGTTGTTCCAGAGCCCAAGCTGTGCGTGGAAGTGAGCCCGACTATCTCTAGCCGGTACCTCTCAACCTCCCACACAAGCTCAGGCTCCTTCCCCGCCAGCGAGGTGACATTCCATGTCCCTAAAGCCAGTTTCCGTGTCCAGAGATCGGGTCGTCGGGGCCTAGCCTTCGACTGTTGCCCGATCCACTATGCACCGGCCCCATATGATCCCTCCCGCAGGTGGTGAGCCCACGGGAGGGTGGCCCCACGTTGCTCATTCGGGCTGAGCCCGGCCGGGCCCCATGGGGGCAGGCCCGGCCACCAGGCGCTCGCACCCGGGCCTGGCTCCAGGGTGGGGCCCCGGTTGCGCCATGCCGGGCGACGTCTCGGTCCTTGTTTTAATTAGACTCATATTGGGTTTGTGAACTGCTCTTAGTCTGGCCCATCACCAAGGACCTGTTTGCCTTGGGAGATCCTACCAAGGGCATATAGCCCCAGACAACATAGCTCCCTGGGCCATTCGGGTACTCAAACCCCTCCACCACGATAAGGTGACAGTTCAAAGAGAGGAATTTTTAATTATTGGAAAAAAAAAACTCTGCAAGTAGTAACCTAGAATACTGTCTAACACTCGATGGCTGCTCTGTCAAGTCCTCGTCGTCAGTTAGGAACCTGGGTGTGCTCTTTGATACCAATCTTTCATTTGAAAGCCACGTTTCTAACATCTGTAAAACTGCATTCTACCATCTTAAAAATATATCTAAATTACGGCACATCCTTTCAATGCAAAATGCTGAACAGTTAATTCATGCGTTCATGACCTCAAGGCTAGATTATTGTAATGTTTTACTGGGTGGTTGCCCTGCTCGCTTAATAAACAAACTCCAGCTGGTCCAAAACGCAGCAGCTCGAGCTCTTACTAGAACCAGGAAGTATGACCATATTAGCCCGGTTCTGTCAACACTGCACTGGCTCCCTATTAAACATCGTATAAATTTTAAAATCTTGCTTATTACTTGCAAAGCACTAAATGGTTTAGCTCCCCAGTACTTGAGCGAAATCTGCAGGATGTCTACACCAAACGCTGCAAAGGTAGAGCTACTAAGATCATCAAGGACTCTAATCACCCTGCAAACTCTCATTTCACGCTGCTGCCATCTGGTAAGCGCTTCCTAAGCCTGAGAGCCAAAACTGAGAGACTCAGGAGGAGCTTCTTCCCCCAGGCCATCAGACTCCTGAACTCAGTCACTTAACATCACGTGACTTCACTTCAGGATAAACATCGATACACTGACATTGCACTGCACTTTCTGTTCTCGTAGTTACAGCCTGTTATAAACCTGTTTGCACATTATACTCTTATACATTTGTTAACCACATATCTATAAGTCTACAGTTTACTCACTGCACAGTTTACCTCACTTATTTTATTCCACTTTATTCTTATTTTTTTACTTTTTCTTCTACTTGACTTGATTATTTATAGATATATATACATATATATATATATATATATATATATATATATATATATATATATATATATATATATATATATTTTTATCCTATTTCTATTATAATTTCCTCCTATTTCTATTATAATTTCCTCCTTGTGTTTTTAACTGTGAATTTGCACTGTCCATGGAGCGGACCTGTTTACATTTCACTGCCGGTTGTATATTCTGTATATAACTGTGTATGTGACAAATAAAACTCTTGAATCTTGAATCTTAACACATTATACTCCATCACGCTATTGCGGTCTCAAAACTCTGGCCAGTTAATAATACCTAGAATATCAAAATCAACTGCAGGCGGTCGATCCTTTTCCTATTTAGCGCCTAAACTCTGGAACAGTCTTCCTAGCATTGTTCGGGAAGCAGACACACTCTGTCAGTTTAAATCTAGACTAAAAACGTATCTCTTTACTATGGCTTACATATAAAACATTGTCAATTTCTATTATTCAAATCAGTAAATGACTGTTAGGCTGCATTAACTAGGTCAGCCGGAACCGGGAACACTTCCCATAACATCTGATGTCCTCGTTACATCATAAGAAGAATGGCATCTACGCTAATGTTAGCCTCTCTGTTTATACCGAGGTTTACTGCAGTCAGCCGGATCCGGGCCGTATCCAGATCAGATGGTGGACCTGCGCCTGGACATGACCAACGCATCCCTGAAATGTCTGCAGAGAGCGTGTCAAACTCCCCCTGTAAATGCTGCATCGACACGACATCCTCATTAAACCCGCTCTCTGGCGTGATTTACTCCAATCTTTCGATAATCTTACGAATATCTATTTACCTAATATGAATTAAGACCTGCAATGTTGCCAGAATTATAATCATACACTGTTTGTTCGTTGGCCAGAGGAGAACTGGCACCCCGACTGAGCCTGGTTTCTCCCAAGGTTTTTTTCTCCATTCTGGCCCTGAAGGAGTTTTGGTTCCTTGCCACCGTTGCCTTTGGCTTTTGGCTTGCTCAGTTGGGGACACCTAAATTTCATCTATATTACCGATCTGCCCGCATTGACACTATATGATACTTGAAATTAGCTGGATAACATCACCGTTTCACCAGAACGTTACTCCAGATGTTGAAAACGTTGACGGAAAAACAGAAAACCAATTGGAAAGAGTCCCTAAACAAACTTAGCTTTGCATATGTAGTGGGACTCCCAGGCAATTAAGGGTTGGGCTTCATCTGCGCAACATCCAATCACGTAACTCTAGTGCAAACATAAAGAGGGCAACCAAGGTATCGCTTGCGTCACTCCTGGTGGACCGCCCCTTTCTGGTGTCCCTTCCGCTTCATGGGTAAGTGGTTGGGCTGAAGAGTAAATAGTAAATGCATCGGTTTCTATATTTAGTTAATATCTTTGTCTAGAGCTTCTTGACCAACATCATAGTGTTTGGTTGGCGGCTGCCTTCTCCTATCAGCGCGAGTTCATATTCCCATGCTGTATTGGCCGACAACGGTGTGACTTTGCGCGTGGTATCAACAATATAAAGGTATGTGTAGCCACCGCTGTTCGTGCAGTTTTTATTACTGTGATAACGTATTCTTTTAAATAGTTTTAGGAGGAATGATCGGGCTCAGGCTCATTGTTTGTTAGACACAACTCAGCGCTTAATAGAGGAAGAATCTACAGAGCCTGCAGGGCAATATGTGGATACTGCTGTTTTCTCCGTACTGACTTTCCCGAATATTTCTCGATCCAGCGGGCAATCGCCGCGTGCTGGTTCTCCCGGAGATCTTGTTCCTTCAGTAACTTAATTTGTTTGTTTTTTTTGGTTTGTTTGTTTAGCTTCATTTTGTGTTGATTTATTTGGTTCGTCTAATTTATTGTATTTATCTCTGTCTTGAACTCGTTTGTTTTGTTTATTATTTTTGTTGGTAATCATTCGTTAAGTGGTTGCTTTTGTTTGTTTAGGTTTATTGTTTCATTTCTTTTGGCTCTAGGGCTTTGTTACATTGTTTGTTTGGTTTTCAGTTGTTATCTCTGGTTGTTTTTGCTGTATTCAGATTCATTCGTTCCATTTCTTTTGCCTGTATTTATTTGTTATATTGTTTATTTCCTTGATGGTGTTCAGCTGTCTCTTGTTTCATTTTTCTGTCTGTATTTGCTATTGTTCGTCTTTGTCTTTTGTTTTGGTTTATTGTGTGAATATGTATTTTTGATTTCATTTAAGTATTGTTGAAAATATCATTTTGTAGTTACTTTGAGTTAAATGGTTAATTTCCCTTCTTCTGTGTAGGAACCGAGGCTTCGGGCAGGCCAAGTCATTCCCAAATTGGTTTTAAGACTTCTCTATTGTTAATAAAAATTTTGTATTTTCTTACATCCACGTCTCGGTCCTCTTTTGAAACCACGTACCTGTGTCCAAGAAATATTCCCTGTTACAAGGGTGGCTTGTGTCTCTCCGACTCGAGCCCCACTACACATACAACAGCACACGATGTGAAGTAACAGGATTTTCCCCATTTTACTTGCTGTTTGGAAGGTCCCCAAGGTTACCAGTGGATCTGCTGTTTGGCTTGACCTCTGACACAGGAACTACAGACTATAAAGAGTATGTGAAGAGATGGAGGCAAGAAATGCAAGATGCTTTTGAAATTACCAGACAGACAGCGAAGAAGTCAGCAGAGAGGAACAAGAAGAATTATGATGGGAAGGTGAGGAGTTCCATATTGGGCCCTGGAGATCGTGTCCTAGTGCGAAATTTGACACCAAGAGGGGGGACTGGGAAGCTTCACAATCATTGGGAGGATGTTGTACATACAGTTGTACGTCAAGTGGGAGAAGGGAGTCCAATTTATTAAGTGAAACCGGAACAAGGAAAGGGAACATCTCGTGTCCTTCACTGTAATCTCTTACTGTCTTGCGACATTTACCATTGGAGGTTGAACTCAGGAGGGAGTCAAAGCCAAAGAAGACAGTGAATGAACAAAGGCCATCTGATGGAAATGAGTCTAATCCAGAAGAAGGGGAGGATGAAGACTATTACTTACCTGCTGTGCAGCATCAGCAACCTGTGGAAGAAAAAGGTGAATCAGATAACCTATACTTACCTGTTGTCCAGCCCAACGAACCTGAAAGGGGAAGAAGAGAAGTTAACCTTGAGATAACGAGTGTTGATGAAACAGCAGCCCAAACAGGGAATGATGGCTTACCTCAACAGGAGGGAGATGCGATGAATGAGGAACAACCTGTATGACAACCTGATGATGAAGCAGATGCTCATGCAGTCCCAGGCGAATGCAGCAGTGAAGGAGAACAGGTGGACAGATGGCCTAGGAGAAAGAGGAGACCACCGAAAACATTCACTTACGATTACTTGGGTACCCCTGAATGCTATAACATACGGAATCCAAACACAATATCATTTCACTCCACACCATATGAAATGCAGAACTTTACATCATGGACTTACCCAGTGTCGCAGTATCAGCCAGTATATTTATATGCATACTAAACAGATTTGAAATCGAGTGAAGAAAAGGGGTCACAGTTAAAGAAGACAAACGACTATGTTAATGTCCAGTATATTCCTTTATTGAAGAATAGCAAATAGGGTTAATCTGCAGTGCATATATAAATTGAAATGAGACGCAGCTATAGACTGGAAAAAAAAATATGAACGTAGTGTCCATGACGTCATCCGTAGGTTTCTGAAGAGCATTTTTGAAGCCTAAAGTCGGCCGTTGCCATCTCGGCAGCATGTCACTCCCGGATAACTGAAAATGGGCAAAGAGGCGGAACGTGGGTGGAGCTGAGGTGACGTGATGACTTATGCTGCCTTCACGTGCTATCGGAATTATCATAAATATTAGTTTCCTAGTTTCAAATTTGGACATGAACGCCCTCTCAAGTTAGCCTGGCTCCGCCCTCCTACGTACTTCCACTCAATTTTCATTTTCCTTCAGTACTCCGTCTGGGATTGCGGTATATTCTTTGGTTTTCTCCGGTCAAATTTTAAACCGGTCCAATCATTGAACAGAGGGAGTGGCTGAGAACGATGACGTTGATGTCGTGCGCTAGTTTGAGATGACATACGTCACGACCAAACGTTAGCGATTGGTTATGGCAGATCCAGAGTGGCTCTGGGCAGATCCAACAGTTTTAAACTTCAACAGAGTACCCGCCTTCAAGGAAGTTAATGCTTGTCAATGGAGAGTGGCCAGACTCTCTGTACAAATGAAATGTACGAGAGTCTGGTAGGACCAGGCTTCTCTCAAGTCACAATTTGAATGCAGTGTGCCAGTAATTGTGTGCCACGACTTCAGAAGTGGGAAGTAGGAAATTTAAGATAGCACGTGAAGGCAGCATAACAGCAGACAAACGGCAATCCACCTGTCACTCAAAGTGTCCACGCCCTTAATTATGCAGAACTTTAAGGCTTTATGGAATGTAAATGAAAGAGTTATAAAACAATTCACCCCCCTCACAGTTGTCATGAAGGGCAAAATTAGCCATATAGACCATTTTCATTTTTGGGTGAACTATCCCTATTTTTCTAATTTAACTATCCCTTGTGTGTGTGTGTGTGTGTGTGTGTGTGTGTGTGTGTGTGTGCGCGCGCGTCCTGGTAAACCCTACTTAATGGGGACAAAATGTCCCCATAAAGATGGCAATATCCAAAATCCTTGTACTTGTGGGGACATTTTTTGGTCCCCATGAGGAAAACATCTCATAAATCATACTAAGTGATGTTTTTTAAAAATGTAAATATGCAGAATGTTTCCTGTGATGGGCAGGTTTAGGGGCAGGGGCAGTGTAGGGGGATAGAAAATGTGGTTTGTACAGTATAAAAACCATTACACCTATGGAGAGTCCTCATAAAACATGAAAACACAACGTTTGTGTGTGTGTGTGTGTGTGTGTGTGTGCAGCTGCAGTTTTAATAATAAAAGTTTTTTAGATCCATACATTTAAATATTGTTATAACTACATAATTGCAGTAATGTGGTATTTATGATTGTTAAATGGTCAATTAATTATATTTTAATGTCCTTTATTTTGTAAAACGCTTTTCTTTCCCAGCGTGCATTGTCCTACAGGTATATAAAAGAATCCTGCAAGAATCCTGCGCTCTTGCAGGGCATTATGCAACATGTGGACAATCCTAGAGGACTGCTGCAGGAATGCACCCTGTCGTGTAGGATTTTCATTCTGTCTTGCAGGATTCCTGCATGGTCCCTGCACAGTCCTTCAGGATTCCTGCTGGATATTTTTGTAGAAGGGGAAACATCAATGATAGCTACGCTGTAGGAATTTACTTAAATAACTTAATCATTCGGAGCCCTACTACACCTTTTATCCTTCCAAAGCTCAGGGTGAAGTCTTTGAAGGGAATAGGGTGGAGGGACGCTCAGCACTGAACGGTTACGTCCCTTGTCACGTGATGCGTGACGTTCGGCGCTATAAAAGCGGACGCTCCCCGCTCCTCGCTCTCTTTTTCCGCGGACCTTGAGCTCGACACAAAGACGAGGTTATCGCCGTTAAAACGTGTTCATAATGAGTTATACGCGAGGATACGAGCACATCGCTTCCAGACCACCTTGATAAACGTAAGTTAGATGATTAGACGACTTATTTTTATTATTATTATTAACGGCGCTAGGTGTTTGCTCCGTAATGGCGGTTGGTGTTTAAATTTGCACTGTTTGTCGTTTTTCTGCAGGCCTGGTTTAATGTGTCTGGTGGCTGTTTTACTGCGATTATTGCGTGCAGTTCGCTAAAATGGTGGGTGTTACACTTTTATCTTTTTGGTTCAAAAGAACTTTAAAGTGTGTTTGTATGTGGCGTTGAGTGTTCTGTGACGATAAAGGCTATAGGAAGTGCCGTCTGATGCGATAACTGACGATGGCAAAGCAAACTCATTCTGAGACACCATGTGCGGATATGAAGCACGTGACTGTGCTGCGACACTGAATCTGATCACGTGATCTCTCTTTCTCTTCAGGTGAGCGTCTGTGTCCGCTTCAGTGCTGAGCAGGTGAGAATCTCTTCTCAATCCTCTGTTCACACATGTTTGGCTCTTCCCGAGATGAACTCTGCATTGAAAGCCGGGCCGTGGCTTGTGGTATTCGGGGTCCACCCACCCCTACCCCCCCGGGTACCCGAGTCCCGGCCCTGCCGGAGATGCCCTCTGAACGGAAACTGACGACACATTATTCTGAGGAAAGCCGAGCCGATGAGAATCTGTGCTCTGGTGTGAACCCGCTTGACTCCGGTTTTCTCTTCCCAGGTGGAGCAGAAACGCTGCGAGCTCTCCGGCTTCTCTGGACTCACAGCGGTACGTATAACTCGGTGTATTTACAGTAAAGTGACTTTAAGGGGAGTTTAATGCTCTTCTTGGGTCAGGATTGCTCTGGTTTAATAATGTGCTCCTGGGATTAGAGGCACAATCTGATCCAAGATCAGCGTTCAGACGTTCAAGCCTGTGATGAGAGAAGTTATCCCTGTCTGAAAAACATGTTGACTTACGGTAACCTGAGGCTTGACATGGTACAACTATAAACGTGTCAAAACGAACTGGTGATTTGATCTGGACCGAGAAAAATACACTTGTGATGTGAAATGGGCTTTAAACCAAAGACTATTTTTGTCTTCCAAGTGCATGTCACGTGACTTGGGTGATCGCTCGCGCTCGGCAGTTTACATATGCACTGCAGGATGGCAACGCCGCGTCATATTGAGACTGCAGACCCTCCGGTCACATTTACGTCTCCGGTGTGGGAACCTTTTGGTTTTCCAGTGGAGTACAATGTAAATGGTGTCGTAGACAACTAATGGTGTCTGTCTTAAGGGTCAGGAAACCCCCGGTTTCAGCCGCCGTCGGTTCTCACCACAGCTTTGAAATGCTCAAAGTGGGTGTGGTTTAACGGTGGAGTGGAGGGGGACAAGGGGAGACTGGCAGCACATCAACGGCTTCTGATTCAGACTATTTTACTTCGCTCCCATTAATAAAAGCATCAAAGCGTCCCACAAATGGCCATTAAGTTACACGCAACACAATACATGCATGTGTAAGCTCACCGTTACACAAATGCATATCCCGTGACCGCTCTAATTCAATGCACAATTAAATGCACAGCCATTTGCAATTTGTTCTCTGCATCGCGACTATATGAACACGCTGTTGCATAACTTTTGATAACTTGAGGCTTATTTTGTGGCGTTTTCTAATCCGTTTGGTCCGTTAAATGGCCGTAAAGAGAACTATTGAAGAGGACGTAGGCAACGCAGAACTCATTTGATCCATTAATGCATCTCTCACTTACTGTATGCCATCTCGCTGTTTGACACGCCAGTCAGTGGAAAATGCCTATCAACGTGTGCAGTCATGAATAATTAAGCAATGCGTCTTCTCGTAATTATTCATGAGACTGCGTGTCTTTATCCTATGAGACCCTGAGTCATCGCCGTACGAGAAAGCGTCACAACCTATGACGTTGACATGAAGACTTTTAAACCAGTAAGTTGAAAGTGGAGCAAAAAGGTTTAACTAGTGTTCTCCCACATTCAAAACTTTATCGTGCTTTTATTTTCGTCAATGAAATCTGCGCAGATTATCATTAAGTGCGACACATATCACACGGGTCTCTGCAACCAAAGTGAAAAGTACCAGCGGGTGAAACGTTTCGAAATGTCTCTGTGCACGGCACCCGTTTCTATAAAAGGATATGCCTACTTTTACACTTTCGCTGCTGTTCTAAATGTTTTTCAGTTGCCTAAAAGTCAGAGCTGCTTGAATCCAGTGCAGGAGCTGTGGTTACCACAGGAACGTAAACCGATTGCTGTCGTGACGAATGGCACTGAACATGCGCGGTACAACTTGAATATCAAACTTTTCACGTCTGTAGGCTGTACAACTAGGGCTGCTTTTTTTCTGCAGAGGTTTATTTATTTTCTATTTGTTGGTAAAGGATGAGGGACCTGGCGAGCCGCATGACTTGTCAAAACATCCAGGTGTGGCTTGTGAGCCGTAGGTTCCCGACCACTGCTCTAAAGTTTTGCTAGGAAGAGACCTTATTCCGTCTCCGTACGGAGTTGTGCGTGTTTCTGGGAGTGTGTGAGCCGTCAGTCAGCAGCCGCTCACACTTACTATTTATTACTCAAACTGTTGTCATGGCTGCCAGCACACACCATTTTGAAATCATGCCCAGTAGAAACAAATGGTTTTTCTTTTGATGTACACTTTCAGTTATACATTTGCAGCAGGTTCGTAAAAGGGGTTTGTACGAAAGCATAGGAAGTGCCGTCTGATGCGATAACTGACGATGGCAAAGCAAACTCATTCTGAGACACCATGTGCGGATATGAAGCACGTGACTGTGCTGCGACACTGAATCTGATCACGTGATCTCTTTCTCTTCAGGTGAGCGTCTGTGTCCGCTTCAGTGCTGAGCAGGTGAGAATCTCTTCTCAATCCTCTGTTCACACATGTTTGGCTCTTCCCGAGATGAAAACTCTGCATTGAAAGCCGGGCCGTGGCTTGTGGTATTCGGGGTCCACCCACCCCTACCCCCCCGGGTACCCGAGTCCCGGCCCTGCCGGAGATGCCCTCTGAACGGAAACTGACGACACATTATTCTGAGGAAAGCCGAGCCGATGAGAATCTGTGCTCTGGTGTGAAACCCGCTTGACTCCGGTTTTCTCTTCCCAGGTGGAGCAGAAACGCCGCGAGCTCTCCGGCTTCTCCTGGACTCACAGCGGTACGTATATCTCGGTGCAGATCTGGATGCCCATCACTGGATTGAACTCTGGGAAGCTTTAGTCTTTTTTTTAAATCTCTGAACCCTCGTCTGTGTGGACTTTACTAGGGGTGTAGCGATACGTTGTTGTATTGAGATTTATAAAAAGGCTGTGGTTTGTGTATTAATGTGAATCCTATGAGTTGCTCTTTAAGTCATTTTATCCGAGGCTCAGCTTCCTGTGTAAGGTATAATTCTCCCACAAATGTAAACGGTCATGTGCTCCCCCTCATGCCGTTTCGTTCAACTTCCAAACGCCAATGAAACCTGAGCTTTCTGTCCCTCCATTTAAAGTGCGTCATCTTTTACATCCATTCCTCAAACTTGAAGATCCTAACTGTCGGCATGGTATGGGGTGAATCTAAGGGGGTCCTGATATTTTAATAACTAGTACAAAAATTATTTTGCCTGAGAATATTGCGTTTTGTATCATTGTGACAAGCGTATCGTTACACCCCTAGTTTTTACCTGATCTTGGCTCAATTTTATAAGTGTACGCTTTAATCAGGTTTTAGTGTATTGGCCTGATTAAGCAAACTTTCCTTAACTAGGGCTGTTGCTCACTGTTTTGGTAATCCAATGTTTTGTGGTAACTTGACCCATGCCTTAGAAACGGTCTAATGCGGTCCATGGGTTCCCGTCAGTGGAGTGCGTCACTTTAATCGACAATCCCAAGTTGAGAACGCGGACTTTGACGAGGGCTTGAGTTTAATCAAGGAATTGTGACTCCCTAATTGTGACTTGATTTTGGTGTGCTACATATTTAACACTTTGACTTTAAACCTTTGCAGCTGGTTTGTGAGGTTGCGTTTAACAGCGTTCTGATCAGCAGGGTTGAGGTTGAGCACTTTGAATCAACTGACTTTTTTTTTTTTTTTTTTTTTTTTTCTTCATGAACAAGCGTTGTTTGTATGTGGCGTTGAGTGTTCTGTGACGATAAAGGCTATAGGAAGTGCCGTCTGATGCGATAACTGACGATGGCAAAGCAAACTCATTCTGAGACACCATGTGCGGATATGAAGCACGTGACTGTGCTGCGACACTGAATCTGATCACGTGATCTCTCTTTCTCTTCAGGTGAGCGTCTGTGTCCGCTTCAGTGCTGAGCAGGTGAGAATCTCTTCTCAATCCTCTGTTCACACATGTTTGGCTCTTCCCGAGATGAACTCTGCATTGAAAGCCGGGCCGTGGCTTGTGGTATTCGGGGTCCACCCACCCCTACCCCCCCGGGTACCCGAGTCCCGGCCCTGCCGGAGATGCCCTCTGAACGGAAACTGACGACACATTATTCTGAGGAAAGCCGAGCCGATGAGAATCTGTGCTCTGGTGTGAAACCCGCTTGACTCCGGTTTTCTCTTCCCAGGTGGAGCAGAAACGCCGCGAGCTCTCCGGCTTCTCTTGGACTCACAGCGGTACGTATAACTCGGTGTATTTACAGTAAAGTGACTTTAAGGGGAGTTTAATGCTCTTCTTGGGTCAGGATTGCTCTGGTTTAATAATGTGCTCCTGGGATTAGAGGCACAATCTGACCCAAGATCAGCGTTTAGACGTTCAAGCCTGTGATGAGAGAAGTTATCCCTGTCTGAAAAACATGTTGACTTACGGTAACCTGAGGCTTGACATAAAATGGAATGATTAAGCTATAGTTTCCATTTAACTAAACTGGTGACTTTCCCTCTCTTTACAGAAACGCCCCAGTGGCTGAGAGCGACAGCAGACCATGAGAATAGCTGAAATGTGCTTTATTTGAGAATAAACATTGTACAAAGGTATCAAAACGACTCTTGTGTCTGTGTGGTCATGTGTTGCTGGAGTTGTATGAGGTTTTCTTCAGAGTGTCCAGGAAGTACTGCTCCTCCTGCAGGAAGTCTCTGTCCTGTTGGAGAAATGGGCAGAAACCTTTAGTGTGGGAGGGATGTTCATTTAGGGCCATAATAGCGCGCCCTAACTTGAGAATTCCCAATGAGTTACTGGTTTAGTGATTGTGAAGCTCTTCAAATAATTAAATGCATTCACATAATCATAGATTAATACATTATCTAATCAAACGGTTCTCAAGTGTTAAAACAAATTCCCTGTGAGGGCAAAAAGTTTTAACTCCAAAGAATATTGCCCCCTACATCCATCACAATTACACTTTTCATTATGTTTCAATAGCAGATTAATATCCCATTTTGCTTCAATTTTATGTTTTGTCATAAAACGGTTGCCTTTGTAGTTGATGCATCTATATGGGCCATTCTACAGAACTGGTGCAAACTACAGTCCCACAGCCAAAAACACAGTATAAAATCCATAGTCATTTATTGGGTACTTTCAATTGGGAGGTGGCTGTCCTGAACCCTCATCCATTAATTTCAATATGAGAATCTCAAGTTTTAAATCCCTTTTGACAATTGCCATCGTGCACCTGTTGGTAATGGAGAGGTGTGCAGGAAAGAGGATTAAAAAAAAATCCAAAAGTTAATCCCTCATTGCCATATCAATGATGGGCCTGTCCACGCACCCACACTTGCGGTCTCGGCCACTTGAGAGCATGTGACCGGAAGTGTGTGTGTGCGCATGACCCATGTCTCAAGTGCCTTAATGCATATTAAACCCACACTATCACTACAGCTCTGAAGCAGTATTTGAGGTGAAGCATATCCCATCATGCATTATTTTCAGGAACTCGTGCCCTGATGTTGAACACATTCCACTGTAAGTGAAATTAGATGTTACGTATAATTTGGTAGTAAAACAAAGTGTTGCACATTTTATTGGTGCAAAGATGAGTAGGCTGTGTGTCATTTACAACACTTGCTTTTTATCACTTGATTAGAAGCGCCAGAATTTTTAAACCGTCTTCTGTAGTACTGAACAGACATTTAGACCTTCAAAATAAAGCTCTGTAAACACTGCAAGTGTGTCCCAATGGGTAATCAAAAGTTATACACTTTCAGTCTTCATGTCTACTTGAACACTTTGGCCAAATGCAGGAAATACGTCATGTAAGTAGACAAGTGCAAAGACCAGACGTGTGTGTGTGTGTGTTCGGACAGGCCCACAGTTTAAACATCCATCTGAAATGCTGGGCCGTGTTTCATTTGTATGCCCTTCCCTCACTGACTTGCATCCATCTCGTTGACTTAGATCCATGTTTTAACCCTACCGTCACTACAGCACCTACTATGGTCACATTTCGGCACAGCACCCACTACTGACGGAAACCTTGCAATGGATCGTGTTGCATTGTGGTCTATAGATCCGCCTGAAGTGTACATGTTGAGTAGACTCGCTCCCGTGAGGGCTCGAGGGTCAAATAAACTTCCCTCGCCCACTTGATGAAGGTGAACGCACTTCAAATTGGCAGCGGTATTCGCCCGAGGGGAAGTGCTTAGGGAAGTTTGAGAGTGTATGTGTGAAAGTGGAGGAAAACACGGCCCTGGTGTCGTGAGCCTGGAGGGTTGGAGGGAGTCAGTGGGCGTGGCCACGTCTTAAAATAATACAAGTGAAATAATGGTCCTATTAAATAACGGTGGATTTTGATTGGCTGTCAATGCTTTTATCATTCGTCAGCTGAAAAAAAAAAAAGTGATTCCAACAATATTGGTTGTGGTGTGGACTCTATTAGGATTTGTGTGAACGAGCCTTCAGTGTGTGTTGAACCTCACAGGGTGCTTCTCAATTCTTATTTGTGCGTCCTCGTTTCCTCACGCCTCAGCTCCACCCCTTCAGGATGCGAGGGAAGGACGCAAGGAAAAGATGCAAGGACGGAGGAACTGAATCAAGTGAGATGATATATCCCCGCTCCCTTTAGCGTCGTCAATCAATGATGATCTACACCGCTGGATTTAGCTTGAACATTAGAGATAACTATTTATACTGTAATAGTTTCAACCTCCACAAAATACCACATTAGTCCATATTTGATCTAATATTACCAGTTATTATTAACAACAACGAATTATTCCCAGTTAACTGCTTTTTATTTGTTGTATAGTATTACAGTTTATTCTAATATAAATATCCTACAGTTGTTATTTGACATGCATTTGTGTCTTGTACATGTAAACATAATGACATAATTAATAAACTGTGGCAAGATGACGTGAAGGGGGAGGAGAATTAATACGTGCGTCACGTTTAGTCGATAAAACACTTCCGCAAAGATGACTCCTCAGGAAGCCTCCTCGATCCTCGCTCCTCGCGGTTGCGATTAGAGTTGAGATGTCCTACGAGACGGCTGAGCTCGGTCGGTTTCCGGGTCACAGGATGGAGGAGCGAGGCAACGAGGAGGGATATTGAGAAGCACCCAGAGACTGATCACCTGCGAGTATCGTGATAGTTACACGCCCCAGACACTAGGGAGTGTGATGAGCACTCATCAGTCTGTAGAGATTCACAGAGGAACTGAAGGCGGCCATTTTGACTTGTTGAAAGATTGATTTTGTACTCGATACTTTACACCTGCTCCGACTGAAGTGGATTGTAAATGGCGCTTAATCTGGATTAACCACTTCCTCGTCTGATCTACTCATTTTTTCACTATTGGATTATTAGCTTCAAAATCAATGGGAAACATGGTGAGATCTTTCCTCTTTTATTTATTGGCTTATTTATTTATTTTAGCATATTTTTTATTTCTTTTTTTCTAAGCTTGCTGAACTTAATTGTTGATTTTCCACTGGAGTGGCTCAGAAAGAACTAGGGTTCACTTTGGCATTAATGAGGATTTCCTTTGTTTTGTTAATATGGTTGAATTATTCACTTCATCAGTTCATACAGGTATATAACACCACTGAGCTCATGTTTTTGTTTAATGCACATGTATACACCGTGTTTTTACACTATTGGAAAAACATCTTTGGGAAATTTGGCCAGATCATTCAATTTTGTGTGTAATGTTTAAGTTATTTTGTTGCATATTGGAATTACATTTGGGTTTTATTTGGTATTTTTGCTGGAATGGTTGTTATTTTTTCCACTTTATTGTATTTACACCTTCAGATTAATGGCTTCAACTTCAATGGCAAATAGGGTGAGATCTTCCCTTTTTTAATTATTCTTGCTTTTACTTGTTTATTCTGTTGTTTTTACATTTTAAATTTTTTTGGGGCTATTTTAGCTGAACTGAAGTGTTGCTTTATTTCAAGTCGTTCAGGAGCTGTTGGCTTTACTTTTGCATTTAAATGAGGTTCATCATTGCATACATGTATATAATACAGGCTTTATATGTGGTATAAACCATGTGAAGCGTGGTATATCAGAGCGCGTCATTACTTGGGGAACTGGGTGTTAGCTGACCGTATTGTGAGGTTATCAGCGGTGAAGAGAATGGGTGTTGTCGTACCTTCTCAGCGGTGTGTTTGATGAGGGCGAGTCGGGCGTGTAGTTCCGAGGGCAATGGGTTGACAGCGGCGTTCAGGTGTGTGCTGGCCAACACTGGAGAGAAATCTAACACACACACGTGTGACTCACTGTCTGAGACACTGAACGCCTACAGTGAATGAACCGAGACTGTGTACCTGTGATGAGAGGCGCTGGCGTCACTGTGTTGACAGGAAGAGTGTGTCTCAGTCGCTCCATGTCTCTGTGATGATCTGTCATCTTCAAGCGCTCCTGAGAGGTCACATGATCAGAGTTACGCAGGGTTCAGTAACGAGATGACTGCATTACAGTGCAGCTTTACCAGTAACAAGCTACATCTCCTTCAAATAGCGCCGTAGAGTGACAAAACCGTCATAGTGACAGTCAAACATGCTGCTAGATATCCTCTCAGTGAATCGCTGTGTTTGCAGTGTATCGGAATCAAATAATATTGTTAAAACGATTCATTGATTCGAGTCGCTGTATAACATGATGCTTTTTTTTTATGGTGAAATGTGTAGTATAAAGCTGCCGTTCATCAGTGTTTTGACTACATTGGGGTATTTTTTTTAGTTTTATCCGTGGTTTAATGCTATTACCTGATATAGATATAATTCTTTTAAAACATCCTGACATCTCTTCAGTGTAGTCATGTGTTTTTGTTAGTAGCTTGTGGAACTGACAACAACTTTTAAAGTCATCTCTGTTTTATTGCTTCCCATTTTAATGTATTCTGTTTTTTAGCTCGTCTGTCCACACGGGCCAGCCTTCGCTCCCCACGTGCATCAATGAGCCTCGGCCGCCCATGACCCTGTGGCCGGTCCACCACTGTTCCTTCCTTGGAGCACTTTTGATAGATCCTGACCACTGCAGACCGGGAACACCCCACAAGAGCTGCAGTTTTGGAGATGCTCTGATCCAGTCGTCTAGCCATCACAATTTGGCCCTTGTCAAACTCGCTCAAATCCTTACGCTTGCCCATTTTTCCTGCTTCATTAACTTTGAGGACAAAATGTTCACTAATGTTATGCCTGATTGGTGTATATACACACATATACATATATATAAAAAATATCAGGCATGCATAAAATATACACTAGATGCACTAAAGGAGGATAAACAAAACAGAACAAAGGGAAAATAATAATAATACAAAAATAAAATAATATATTCTGTTTTAATGGTTAGCAAAAATATTTTTCAAACGATTTCATTAAACTAAAAAAAAAAAAAAAAAAACTCAATATTTTTAATGTTTCCTCTCAGATTGTGTTGTGTTAAAAATATAACAATTCCTTTATTATAAAACATTGCATTCATTTTTTTTTTTTTTTTTGCAGAATAAAAAATAATTATAATATAATGTTTTTTTGTATAAATAAAAATGTGTGTTTCTTGATTGAGTGACATTCCATAAAATATATGAGAGAGAGAAATTAGCATATTTTATATTTTCATATTTAATTTATAATTAAAAATAAAAATAGAAATAAAATATGTAAATGTATTTATTTTATAATTATAAAAAATACAAAATAAATATAAATGTGTATGTATATGTATGTATGTATGTATGTATGTATGTATGTGTATATATATATATATATATATATATATATATATATATATATATATATATATATATATATATATATATATATATATATATATATATATATAATATATTTTAAATAAAATAGAAATAGAAATAAAATATTTTATTCATTATAATTATAAATCTAAGTATAGAAATAAAAATCCTGAGGTGTATGTGTTTATTTTCAACAGTAGTTTCAGACTGAGGTTAGCAGTGTTTACCTCCTGTAAGCTGTGCTCCTGTTGTCGGAGTCGCTCCATCTGAGCATGAATGTTGCGCAGTCTGGCCTGATGCTCGGCCTCCACCTGTCTGGCCTCCCTCAGCGCTCGCTCTCCCTCCTCGAAGCGCTCGGACGCCAGCTGCACACGAGCAAAGGCTTCAGTGTCACATGATCAGGGGTCACACGCGGCGCTGACCGCAGTGCTTCAGCCTTTACCTTACTGAACGCCTCCACTTCCTGTGCGCGTGTTTTGAGTCGCAGTGCCGTGGCGCTCAGCTTCTCCTTCTCTCTGTCCAGCTCCTGTCTCTCTCTCTCCAGACCGTCTCTCTCTCTCAGCAGCGATTCCTCCTTCTGTTTCAGCTCTCCGGCGCGCAGCCTCAGATCCGCCTGCTCCTGAATATTACCAAGGAAAACTGTGATTGGAAACCACTTCCCTTTTCAGCTGATGTCACCAGTCCCCTCACTTCACTTTCCAGTTTGAACTGCTTAGACTAGTAGTATCAGTGTTGTTACTGTAAACTAAAACTATTAAAAATAGATTTTGTTTTCTGAAATTAAGCTGAAATAATATAAATGTAAATACAAATATAAATAAATATGAATAATACAAAATATAAAAAGCTTAAATTAGACTAAAACTAAATAGTAATTAAAAGACAAAAGCATATAACAAAATGACCCAAATTTAATCAAATTAAAATGAAATGGAAAATATGAAAACAAATGTAATTCAAAAATATTAAATAAATAAATAACATTTATACTATATACAATTATACATGTACATATATTTATATATATTTTAATATTTATTTCTTTATATATCTATATATATATACACACACACACTCACCTAAAGGATTATTAGGAACACCTGTTCAATTTCTCATTAATGCATTTATCTAATCAACCAATCACATGGCAGTTGCTTCAATGCATTTAGGGGTGTGGTCCTGGTCAAGACAATGTCCTGAACTCCAAACTGAATGTCAGAATGGGAATGAAAGGTGATTTAAGCAATTTTGAGCGTGGCATGGTTGTTGGTGCCAGACGGGCCGGTCTGAGTATTTCACAATCTGCTCAGTTACTGGGATTTTCACGCACAACCATTTCTAGGGTTTACAAAGAATGGTGTGAAAAGGGAAAAACATCCAGTATGCGGCAGTCCTGTGGGCGAAAATGCCTTGTTGATGCTAGAGGTCAGAGGAAAATGGGCCGACTGATTCAAGCTGTTAGAAGAGCAACTTTGACTGAAATAACCACTCGTTACAACCGAGGTATGCAGCAAAGCATTTGTGAAGCCACAACACGCACAACCTTGAGGCGGATGGGCTACAACAGCAGAAGACCCCACCGGGTACAACTCATCTCCACTACAAATAGGAAAAAGAGGCTACAATTTGCACGAGCTCACCAAAATTGGACAGTTGAAGACTGGAAAAATGTTCCCTGGTCTGATGAGTCTCAATTTCTGTTGAGACATTCAGATGGTAGAGTCAGAATTTGGTGTAAACAGAATGAGAACATGGATCCATCATGCCTTGTTACCACTGTGCAGGCTGGTGGTGGTGGTGTAATGGTGTGGGGGATGTTTTCTTGGCACACTTTTGGCCCCTTAGTGCCAATTGGGCATCGTTTAAATGCCACGGCCTACCTGAGCATTGTTTCTGACCATGTCCATCCCTTTATGACCACCATGTACCCATTCTCTGATGGCTACTTCCAGCAGGATAATGCAGCATGTCACAAAGCTCGAATCATTTCAAATTGGTTTCTTGAGCATGACAATGAGTTCACTGTACTAAAATGGCCCCCACAGTCACCAGATCTCAACCCAATAGAGCATCTTTGGGATGTGGTGGAACGGGAGCTTTGTGCCCTGGATGTGCATCCCACAAATCTCCATCAACTGCAAGATGCTATCCTATCAATATGGGCCAACATTTCTAAAGAATGCTTTCAGCACCTTGTTGAATCAATGCCACGTAGAATTAAGGCAGTTCTGAAGGCAAAAGGGGGTCAAACACAGTATTAGTATGGTGTTCCTAATAATCCTTTAGGTGAGTGTATGTATACATAGATTAAATATTGACATTTTATATATATTTCACATTTATTGTTATCTTTATATATGTACATTAGTTGTTTTTGAGCCAGATACATTTATTTATATTAAAATAATTATTAATTTTCCGGTTGCATATTTATATTGTTATATATAATTTCCATTTTAACCCTAGAGTCCATTTATAATTTTTATTCTATTTTATTTCCCGTAATGAATGTTTTTATGGTTTTTGTTATTACTTTATTACTAAAAAAAAGTTATTCATGTTTATTACAGTATAAAAACGGTCTGATTGAGTGATAAAACACTCAACTCATTACATTACTTTTAGGTTCCTACATTTAAAACATCTGTATCTGCTTCTGCCTGTTGTATGTCGTGATTTATATTCGCTGTAAAGCATGAGCGAGTGCACACACTGAGTTTTGAGTCCTGTGATCTGCTGATATAGCATGACGTCCCACACACACCTGTGCCATGCTGAGGATGGATCCCTCTCTCTGCGCGTCTCTCTCCATGACGCGGCTGGCTTCTCTTTCGACCTGCTCCTGCCGCAGCTTGTCCTGCGTGTGAAACCTGCTCCACTCGGCCGCCAGCTTCCGGCGCTCTTCAGCGCAGTGCTTCATGACGGACTGCTGCTCCTCCAGCAGAGCGCTCTGAGAGAGACAGAGAGAGAGTCAGATCACCCCTGAACATGAACACACTAGCTGACCCATACTATAGCACTAGCTGCCTTAATTTCCAGTGTGATGTCTACTTGTGCTGAATACTACACACTGGAGTCAAAGACATGCATCATCAGGAGTTTCAAGCATTATTTTGATACTGCTTAGTTCAGTCAACCTGTCAGTCTTGTTCCTGTATGGTATCAACACTAATACTACATTAAAGATTTGCTGAGTGATGCGTCACTGTCATCACATGACTCTTTCCTGTAAGTACTTCTCAGAAATCCCATTATAATTTTTATATGTTGTATGTTAAATACAGGGTTAGTGTAAGACGATGTACACAGTGTACATTTTTGGTGTGGTTTTGCACCTGACCTTTGCCCTCTCCAGCTCCTCTCTCTCCATGCTGAAGTGTTGCATCATGGTCCGTCTCTCCTCCTCCAGTCCTCGTAGAGATGATTCTACTTTGGCCTGTTCTGACGTCACGTGCCAGCGCTCCTGAACACACAAACCAGCGTAACCTCATGAGACACTTTTTGTTCTCATTGTTTGACCGTTCCATGTTGTGCCAGTACGGATATGGGTACGACTAGCAACTGCATTATGGAGGATGATCAGATAGTTCTTCTAATGTTATTATTAACTTGTGTGTACATCACTCAAATAGGGTGCTTGGCAAGATACATTCTTCCAACTGTTTGGCCCGTCGGTGGAAAAACTACTATGTTAAACAGCCTGGCGTCCTGACTGATAATGTATGTTTTAATGAGTGTGTGTGGTGTGGATGCGGCGAGGTTTCTCCACCTTCTCCAGCTGTCTCTGCTGCTCGGCCAGCTGTGTGTCCATCTTGGCGATGACCTCTTTGAGACGTGACCTCTCGTCGCTCATCTCGCGCTGCTGCTGACTCAAACGCTCCTGCAGCACTGAGAGCCAAAACACACTCACATCAGCTCTTCTGCTCAACACTTGTATTGTTCACGCATTGGAAATGAATTGAAGAATTTCCTCTAGGGGAAGCGTTTGGTACTGCGCACAAACTAAATCTGACTGAAAGCTCATTTTCTGAGATATCAACCTCAAATATGGAACACAACTTGCTTAGATATATGGCTTTTGATTAACAGTTTTTGGAAAATATATATTTCATATACAAATTGTAAATGGTGTTTTTGTGCATCTCTCATAACAATAAATGTAAAAAAAAAATAACTTCAAGTTCACTTTTAAAAATGTAAACTGTCAAGTGTCGTCTTTAAAAAGTCTGTGCTCCAAAACATTTAAGATTTATGTCCGTTTTAGTTGGAAATTAAATTTTTAGGTCCATGCTCAAAAAGTTAATAAATGGATTATAACTATGCCATAAATATCATTTAGTATCATAAAATCCCCTAAAAACACAAAATATTAAATAAAACATATTATAGAACTAAAATCATCAGTACAATCATTTTATTAAAATAAAAATTCTGTCATTTGACCAACACGCGAACAGTACTAGAGCGTTCATTTTTATTTTAAGAGGTCTTGCATTTAAAGCTGTTAAACAGATGCCTAATATGATTGTTAAAACTCAAAAGCTGATGATTTCATTAAATAAATATGATTTCTGCACATTCAATATAAAAACAGAGCACTGTTGTGTGGTTTCACAGGAGTTCGCGATCAATGAACACTGCAGATTTAATGCTGATAGACTGCTTATTGATTGAATTATGACAGTTTTCTCTATGGTGTTTATATTGTAATATGTTGTAGATGGTTGTAAAAGTGCATCATTTATCTCCATCATACGTTTGAATGAGCAGCTGGAAGTAGCATAGACATTTCCAAACAAGAGTCCTGGTGTGTTTCGGGCTTGTTTATAATTAAAAGCCCAGCATTAAGAACACACATTTTTCTGGTTATTATTGGCATTTTGGTTACAAAATAAACTCTATCTGGCATTTTATTCAATGTATACATAATACATTATACATGTATTATACATACATTATTACATTATACATACAGTATACATAATTCCATAATAATCTTTTTATAATTTTCCCTCATCCCTTTATTTATTCCGCCATTGAATTAATTTGATCTCACGTTTTACAATTCTGACTTTTTTTTGCAGCTGCAAGCTTATAGCTCACAAATCTTACATTTTCTCAGAGCTGGGAGTAATACAGTCAAAATTGTGAGAGAAAGTTCGCAGTTACCTTTTTTATTTTTTTTTATTCTGTGGTGGAAAAAAGCTTCCATAGTTTAAGGAAAAACTAATTATTTGATCGATTTTCATTGCGGCCCTGTGGTTCTTCATGCGCTTCTAAATTCTTCAAAGGCCCTGCTTACTCCTGGTATTGAGATGCGTTTTGGTGGATCGGGTCACAAGTGGACAACGCCAAATACAGCTGTAAACAGGGTCGAAAACGCTTTGAGCTTGTCCACTTTCGTCCACTTCCAGAGGTAGTCAAACTCATTTGACCGGATTGCTTTCGTAGTGTAGACGCTCATGTGATCGAATGCGTTCAATCAGCCACAAAAGACCGTCTACCCTCCGCTTACTGACCTAATGCAAGAACATTATGGGACGTGCGCAAGCCAGACGGGATTTAAACTTTGTCGGATGAAGACCCAAGTTTGGTTTGAAGTTCTCTCATCATTCCTGATGTCTAACACACACTCACAGTATTCGGCTGGTCTTGTGTCTGTCAGAGCAGAAACTAAAGCTGATGCTCTCCGTGTGTTTTTCTGTCGTCTCCGGCGTGTTCATATGTACATTGCGTGAGCTCATTTCATCCATTAGATGGAAAGATCTGAAAAAGCCCATACATTTACCCGCCCATAGACCCTCCCCTCGAAGAAATCAGGACAGAAGTGATTGAACGTGGACAAAAGAGACTGATTAAAACACCAGGTGTAAACGGGAATGTGTCTCCCTCGTCTGCTTGTGATCTGATCGACCAAAACACATCCTAATAGCAGGTGTGAACAAGGCTAAACTAGTTAGTACATGTGTTTGAGCGTGGAGATGCACTGATGTTTGGGGCGGCACCTCTGAGCTGCTGGTCTCTCTGTCTGGCTCCGAGCTCCAGGCCCTGCGCCGTGTGCTCATGCGAGCTCTCCACACGGGACGACAGGTCGCCCAGCCTGCGGGAGAACTGCTCCATCTGCTCGATGACCACCGTCAGAGACCTGCACACACACACAGCTCATGAGATGCCTCTGACAGGCGAAAGTCCGCTTCGTGTGTGTGACCGCTGGCGGGCAGCACCTGGTCTGTGACGTGGCGCTGGTCACGGCGTCGATCTCCTCGTCCTTCAGCTTCTTCAGGTGCTGGATCTGCTCTTCATGATCTCGCTTCATCTCCAGGATGGACTTCCTGTCACACATGTTACACAAACCAGCCCGTTTTACACTCAGGTGGGTTCGTTCCTTTACGTAACCATCTGTAACCATCATCAACTTTAAGAGGAGGATTTCAAAGTTTGAGCTTTTTTTTTATTATAAAAAAAAGCTAATAAATAAAAAATAATAAATGATAAATAAAAATGAATATAGTGATTAAAACCCAATCAAAATAAAACACTTACTAAAAAAATATGAATTTGTATCTGTTTATCTGCATGTCATGTGACCATTAACCGACATCAGAGAACCAACAGAATGAATATGTTGTTAAATGATTAAATATCAGGGGACTTTGAGAATAATTCAGTCATAATTCATCTTGTTAACATCAGTGTTATTTTAATATTATTTATATACTTTTATAGCATTTATTAATATTTTGAATTAACTTTTATATTTTAAGTTTTTTGTGGTTTATTAGTTTTTTTATACTTCTACTTCGCTATATTTTGATTAAAGTTTTTATTTTAGTTTAGAAAATATTAATGTTTTCATTACTGAAATGTAAATAAAACATATTTCTACATCATGGTAATATTTTATTTTAATAAAAATGGTCATTTCACAGCATTTGTTTTAAGAACACACATCATAAATCATTATAATAATTTATTATTATTAATACTATCATTTACATTTTAATATCAATTAAATACTAAACAATTTAATTCAGTTTTAATTGGCTTTTTAATAAAATAAAATAAACATTATTTATTTTTGTATTTCATTTTGTAATTTGAGTACTTAATCTTATTTTATTTTAGTTAGTTGCCAGGTTTTTAAGATTAGGTTTTACATGTAATATTTATTTTGTTTTCCCATTAATTTTCTCCTTAGGGATTTCAAAACATTCTTCAATAATCCATGAGCCAAAGCAGTCAGATCCCAGATCAGTCACATGACAAACTTTGATCTGAAGTATTTGAAGATCAGGATTTAATGTTGGAATGAATGAGCTCTTCATCTGTGTGTGTGTGTGTGTGTGTGTGTGTGTGTGTGTGTGTGTGTGTGTGTGTGTGTGTGTGTGTGTGTGTGTGTGTGTGTGTGTGTGATTGAGTGTGTGTCTGTTGTGTTTTGAGTGATCAAATGTCCCCACAAGTAGTAATACCAGTAAATGCTTGTCCTTGTTTGGACATTTTTTGGTCCCCATGAGGAAACAAGCTCATAAATCATACAGAATGAGTTTTTTTGAAAATGTAAAGATGCAGAAAGTGTTGTGTGATGGGCAGGTTTAGGGGTAGAGTTAGTGTAAGGGGAGAGATAGAGTGTGTGTGATGGGCAGGTTTAGGTGTAGGGTTAGTGTAAGGGGGGAAGAGAGAGAGAGAGAGAGAGAGAGAGAGAGCGCGTGTGTGTGTGATGGGTAGGTTTAAGGGTAGAGATAGTGTAAGGGGAGAGAAGATACGGTTTGTACAGTATAAAAACCATTGGAAAATGGAGTCTATGGAGAGTCCCTATAAAGATAGTGAACCAGACATGTGTGTCACCTCTGCAGGTCTCTGAGTCTCTCCACCTCTCGGTCTCGGTCCTGCTGACTCTGTGCGAGTCTGCGCTGGTGCTGGGCCTGAATCTCCGCTCGCTCCTGCTCCGCCATACGTGTGACGGCAGCCAGTCTCTCCGCCAGGTCCTCGTTCTCCTGCCGCGACCGCAGCTCCCGCTGGGTGGCCGATTCCTCCAGCAGCTTCACACGCGCTCTGAGACGAGACGACATAAGTGAAACCAAACCACACTCTTACTCGTGTGTGTGTGTGTGTGTGTTACCTGTGCATGTTCTCCATGAGTTCAGTGAGTGTGTGTTATCTGTGCATGTTCTCCATGAGCTCAGTGTGTGTGTTTGTGTGTGTGTGTGTGTTACCTGTGCATGTTCTCCATGAGCTCTGTGTGTGTGTTACCTGTGCATGTTCTCCAAGAGCTCAGTGTCTTGTGTGTGAGTGAGTGTGTGTGTTACCTGTGCATGTTCTCCATGTGTTCAGTATGTATGTGTTACCTGTGCATGTTCTCCATGAGCTCAGTGTGTGTGTGTGTGTTACCTGTGCATGTTCTCCATGAGCTCAGTGTGTGTGTGTGTGTTACCTGTGCATGTTCTCCGTGAGCTCAGTGTCTTGTGTGAGTGTGTCTTGTGTGTGTGTGTGTGTGTGTGTGTGAGTTTGTGTGTGTTACCTGTGCATGGTCTCCATGAACTCAGTGTGTGTGTGTGTTACCTGTGCATGTTCTCCGTGAGCTCAGTGTCTTGTGTGTGTGAGTGTGTGTGTGTGTGTGTGTGTGTGTGTGTTACCGTGCATGTTCTCCATGAGCTCAGTGTGTCTGTGTGTGTGTGTGTGTGTGTGTGAGTTTGTGTGTGTTACCTGTGCATGTTCTCCATGAACTCAGTGTGTGTGTGTGTGTGTTACCTGTGCATGTTCTCCGTGAGCTCAGTGTCTTGTGTGTGTGAGTGTGTGTGTGTGTGTGTGTGTGTGTTACCGGTGCATGTTCTCCATGAGCTCAGTGTGTCTGTGTGTGTGTGTGTGAGAGTTTGTGTGTGTTACCTGTGCATGTTCTCCGTGAGCTCAGTGTCTTGTGTGTGTGAGTGTGTGTGTGTGTGTGTTACCTGTGCATGTTCTCCGTGAGATCAGGGTCTTGTGTGTGTTAACGGTGCATGTTCTCCATGAGCTCAGTGTGTGTGTGTTACCTGTGCATGTTCTCCATGAGCTCAGTGTGTGTGTGTGTGTGTGTGAGTTTGTGTGTGTTACCTGTGCATGTTCTCCATGAGCTCAGTGTGTGTGTTACCTGTGCATGTTCTCCATGAGCTCAGTGTGTGTGTGTTACCTGTGCATGTTCTCCATGAGCTCAGTGTGTGTGTGTGTGTGTGAGTTTGTGTGTGTTACCGGTGCATGTTCTCCATGAGCTCAGTGTGTGTGTGTTACCTGTGCATGTTCTCCATGAGCTCAGTGTCTTGTGTGTGTGTGTGTGAGTTTGTGTGTGTTACCTGTGCATGTTCTCCATGAGCTCAGTGTGTGTGTGTGTGTGTGTGTGTGAGTTTGTGTGTGTTACCTGTGCATGTTCTCCATGAGCTCAGTGTGTGTGTGTGTGTGTGTGTGTGTGTGTGTGTGTGTGTTACCTGTGCATGTTCTCCGTGAGCTCAGTGTCTTGTGTGTGTGTGTGTGTGTTACCGGTGCATGTTCTCCATGAGCTCAGTGTGTGTGTGTGTGTGTGTGTGTGTGTGTTTACCTGTGCATGTTCTCTGTGAGCTCAGTGTCTTGTGTGTGTGTGTGTGTGTGTGTGTGTGTGTGTGTTACCTGTGCATGTTCTCCATGAGCTCAGTGTCTTGTGTGTGTGTGTGTGTGTGTGTGAGTTTGTGCGTGTTACCTGTGCATGTTCTCTGTGAGCTCAGTGTCTTGTGTGTGTGAGTGTGTGTGTGTGTGAGTTTGTGCGTGTTACCTGTGCATGTTCTCCATGAGCTCAGTGTCTTGTGTGTGTCTCTGCTGAACACTCTCTAACAGCATCTGGTTCTGATCTCTCTCCAGCTGTAAACTCCTCACCTGAACACACACACATGAAGCCTCAGGAAGAATCAACACACCTGAGGTCATTCTGTTTTGCATTCTGATTAGACGAGCCACATTAAAGTAGTTGATACAAACACACTTGTGACGCACATCAGTTCAATTCTGTATTAATGCATTAGTTTGACGATATTTAGCTTGAACCATAAACAGCCTTCAGCTATATCAGGGATATATGTTTGTCAGTCGAATCCCTTCAAGCTAAAATATTTACTTGTAAGCCTCCATGAGATTTGAAGTTAATATTTTAATAATGTTCTCTGATGTGGGTTAATTTAATTTTAATTGTATTTTTGATTTCAGTAGTTAGTAACTTTTCATTTATTCACAACCCCCTGCATTTCCCTCATGAAGCTAGTGATGTTTACCACCGTTAAGGCTGTTTTACGTCTTCTCACCTGGTAATGCAGAATAAAGCGTCTGCTGGTGGTTTATTGCTTTAATGCGCACGCGCGGTGTGTGTGTGTGTGTGTGTGTGTGTGTGTGCGTGTGTGTGTACCTGTGACTCCAGCTGAATGATGCGTTTCTGCAGTGACGTCACGTCTGCGTGTGCGTCCAGAGATCCACTCAAACCCCACAGATGAGACTGAGCCAACTACACACACACACAATCCCTTCATTAGTCTGCTGAATATGAATTCACATCAGATCACGTTTGGTGGTATGTGTGTGTGTGTGTGTGACCTGTTGCTGTATGAGCAGCTGCTGTAGACCGTCTGCAGGCAGAGGTGTGTGTGTTTGGGTCACAGGTGCGGCGCCCTCCGCTGGTGGAAACAGTGAAACAACAGCCGTTTTAAATACACATTTTAACATTAACATGTATTTTTATGATAATTAGGAGCGAGTCTGTCAATTCTCATTTATGTGAATTAATGCTCTCCATATGTGAAAACATTTTCATTCCCGAAATGTAAACAATATTTATACATCATATAATATTTCATTTTATTATTATTATTTAATACATTATAATATTACAAACCCGATTCCAAAAAAGTTCCAAAATGTGAATAAAAAAGGAATACAATAATTTACAAATCTAATAAACTTATATTTTATTCACAATAGAATATAGATAACACATCAAATGTTGAAAGTGAGACATTTTGAAATGTCATGCCAAATATTGGCTCATTTTGGATTTCATGAGAGCTACATTCCAAAAAAAGTTGGGACAGGGAGCAATAAGAGGCCGGAAAAGTTAAATGTACACATAAGGAACAGCTGGAGGAGCAATCTGCAACTTATTAGGTCAATTGGCAACATGATTGGGTATAAAAAGAGCCTCTCAGAGTGGCAGTGTCTCTCAGAAGTCAAGATGGGCAGAGGATCACCAATTCCCCCAATGCTGCGGCCAAACATACTGGAGCAATATCAGAAAGAGTTTCTCAGAGAAAAACTGCAAAGAGTTTGAAGTTCTCATCATCTACAGTGCATAATATCATCCAAAGATTCAGAGAATCTGGAACAATCTCTGTGCGTAAGGGTCAAGGCCGGAAAACCATACTGGATGCCCGTGATCTTCGGCCCTTAGACGGCACTGCATCACATACAGGAATGCTACTGTAATAGAGATCACAACATGGGCTCAGGAATACTTCCAGAAAACATTGTCGTGAACACAATCCACACGTGCCATTATTCGTCGCCGGCTAAAACTCTATAGGTCAAAAAAGAAGCCATATCTAAACATGATCCAGAAGCGCAGGCGTTTTCTCTGGGCCAAGGCTCATTTAAAATGGACTGTGGCAAAGTGGAAAACTGTTCTGTGGTCAGACCAATCAAAATTTGAAGTTCTTTTTGGAAAACTGGGACACCATGTCATCCGGACTAAAGAGGACAAGGACAACCCAAGTTGTTCCCAGTGCTCAGTTCAGAAGCCTGCATCTCTGATGGGATGGGGTTCATGAGTGCGTGTGGCATGGGCAGCTTACACATCTGGAAAGGCACCATCAATGCTGAAAGGGATATCCAAGTTCTGGAACAACATATGCTCCCATCCAGGCGTCGTCTCTTTCAGGGAAGACCTTGCATTTCCCAACATGACAATGCCAGACCACATACTGCATCAATTGCAACATCATGGCTGCGTAGAAGAAGGATCCGGGACTGAAATGGCCAGCCTGCAGTCCAGATCTTTCACCCATAGAAAACATTTGGCGCATCATAAAGAGGAAGATGCCACAAAGAAGACCTAAGACAGTTGAGCAACTAGAAGCCTGTATTAGACAAGAATGGGACAACATTCCTATTCCTAAACTTGAGCAACTTGTCTCCTCAGTCCCCAGACGTTTGCAGACTGTTAGAAAAAGAAGAGGGGATGCCACACAGTGGGAAACATGGCCTTGTCCCAACTTTTCTGAGATGT
Organism: Paracanthobrama guichenoti; assembly: GCA_018749465.1. Classification (NCBI taxonomy): domain Eukaryota; kingdom Metazoa; phylum Chordata; class Actinopteri; order Cypriniformes; family Gobionidae; genus Paracanthobrama; species Paracanthobrama guichenoti. Next base: position 34,953,740 of record CM031945.1, read on the forward strand.
GTTGATGCCATGAAATTTAAAATCAACTTATTTTTCCCTTAAAATGATACATTTTCTCAGTTTAAACATTTGATATGTCATCTATGTTGTATTCTGAATAAAATATTGAAATTCAAAACTTCCACATCATTGCATTCTGTTTTTATTCACAATTTGTACAGTGTCCCAACTTTTTTGGAATCGGGTTTGTATTATTCATACTTATCATTATTGCTGATGTTATTTTACTGAATTTGTTTTAAGAACACACACATACATCACGGTAATATTTAATAATGCATTATTATAATAATTTAAATGAATTAAATTTACATAACATTTGTTGATTTTAATTTTAAAAATCCTTCACTTTTATAATTCATTTTGTAAATTTGGTTAATTTTTACAGTAAAACAGAAGACACACATCATGGAAATATTTAATAATACTTTTTATGTTTTATATTATATTTTTTTAATTAATTTGATAAAATGTATTCATAATTATTAACAACCTGATTCATTCGATCATATTCACTTTTGTAATTCATTATGTAATACAGAAGACATATCATACATGTCATGGTAATATTTATTATTATTTAAATACATTTGTAATATTAATAAAATTGATTATAAAACAATTTAATTAATATTGAATATTAATTTGTTGGGTTTAATTAAAAATGTATGAATATTCATCTTGTAATTAATTTTTATAATACAGTAATGTAAAAAATGTCAAATAAAAAGAGAATTTAGGGTTTAAATGCGACTGGCTGTCATGAAAATATCACAATGGAAATGTGAATTTTTTTCTCCTTTATGCACAATATAATTTCCTATTTTATTTTCGTCCTATTTTGGGGTGAAATGTGTTTTCGTGAGGGTGATGTAGTAATTCTCATGCTCTACAAGACCTACACCACGCTGCAGGGGGCGCTGTAGCGGGCACGGGCCACCCGTGGACTGGGTTGGAGGGGGTCGTCTCTGTTGGGCCGTCCCGTCCTCGGGCTGTTCTGGGGTCCTGAGCGTATGCTGTGTGTTGTGTGCTGACGGTTGTGTTAAAGGGCCGTGATTCAGACTCTCTGGACTGTGACGAGAGGCTCTGACTGAGTCCTGAAACGGGACAGAGCCGGTGAAGAGGGGCTGGAGGAGAAACAGGGGATAGGTATCCTGACACAGGGCCTGATGTACACTAAACGGGTTTTTGAGATCATGATGGAAGTGAATTGTGTATAGGGTTGTTTTAGGGTGTTTGAAAAGTTGTGTTAAAGTTGTGTTTAATTAAATGAGATGAGGGTGAGCTGACAGATTTCTGTTATGTTGAATTGAATTATTGCCTGTAAGTACGAAAATACCTGTTGAATTCTTTTGACCAATGATTTTCCATGAGTTTGTGAACTGTGAACATTTGTTCTAGATCAGCGCTTCTCAACCTTTTTAATCCAAAACCCCGCCACTGTCCACAATGTCAAAGGTACCATGACTTTTACAGTCATTCCTCATTTTCTGGATGAGTATTTAACATATTTTTTTACCCAATACAATTTTTTAGAGCTTGACATAACTAGAAAAATGTATACGAATTATAAAAATGTCCATTGAGTTATAAGATTTGATACATTTCCATGACTATCGGTTCTAGAAATCAATGAGGTTTCTGCATAAATTCAGGCTTTCTAAGACATCTTGAGTCTTCAAAATGCAATTAAAATAAGAAATATCTTGATTTGTTGTTGTTGTGTTAGCTTGTTTTATTTAATCATCTTTTCCCGAGGCCTCCTGGTTGAGAAACACTGCAATGTAACATGGATAAAGTACAAAAGAGCCATTTCTAGCCAGTTAGAGTCTAGCATAACTAGTAACATTTATATTCATGATTTAAAATGATTAAAGCTCTTTTTAAGTTCTGATGAATTTCCATGATATTTGTGTTCAGATGCGAGTTCTATTTTCTAGGGTTGTTTTAGGATGTTTGATGGGTAACAGACTAGAATGGCGTTTACTGAAGGGAACAGAGCTGACCTTAGCAATCAGAGTCAGCTGAAATTCATGAAAACATTCAAATAATCAGGTCAGAAAACACCACTAAAGTTATCTTTGTAGCAATATCTTCACCTGATGGTTGTGATTATTGGATAAGGAATTGTTTTATTGGATAGTCATGTTAAAGTTTTAGACTTAAAAATAGCAATTTCTAGCTAACATTTATATTCACTATAGAAATGTTCATGAAATCTCAAAGTTTTCCATGACTGTAGGAGTCTGTACAATTCATTTGAGTTTTAGGGTGTGTTCACACTTGTAGTTCATTAAGTCCTGGTCCGCTTTAGCGTTCATAATGCCATTTTAACACCGAAAGGCATAGGGACACGTTCACAACCTGATTGGTCGGCTTTTATTATGTACATTTTGTAACTTACTGAAACAATGCTGTGTGCTGGGCTAAATGCACTCGCTGTATGTGCGTAGCTACATATGATGGTATTTTGAGCAGATGAGAACTCGTGAAGAGCTTATAAAATGTGTAAAGGAGTCAAAACAGCGGCCACACGCACAAATGACGATCTGCAGCGAGGAGACGTGGTACTAATGCCTTTATCGAACTTTAATGACGAGAAAGCCAGGTATGCTGAAGCATTCTGTCCTTTTTAGGGTCGCATCTTGTGACATCATGTCCCGTTTTTTGGTTAGTTTACATTTGAAAGCAGATGGAGACCCATTTTTGCAGCGGTCTCTGTCCACTTGTTTAGTGTGCATAGGGTTCAGATGGCAGCGTTCACACTAATTCAAATGAACCGAGAAATCGCACCAGGGTTCGTTTTAATCCAACCAAACATGCCAAGTGTGAACACACCCTTATTATATTTGACTGAGTGCAAGGTTTGACTGTACCAGGTTTATGTTGTGTCTCTGTGCTTGTGTTGTGCTGGATGGAGATTCCAGTGGACTCTCTGCTGGAAAACGCACACAGACACTTCATTTAGTGCAACAATGAACATGACCACAGCCCTATGGCAGTGTTTGTGTTGACTGTACCTGGGCTCTGTGTTTGGGACGGGAGGCTCGTCCGGTCGTCTTCGTGGGGCTGGAGAGACATTTGATTTAGAGCTGCAAACACATCACACATTACAGTAAATCTTTGCTCTCGGTCCAATCCTGATCCAGCCCAACCCAACATTCACTTACAAACCCTCACCTGAGAAACACGTCCACTTCCTCAACCGGACCCGATGAAACTTCCTGTTTCCTCTCTCTCTCCTCTGATTGGCTCTCTAACTGTGTTTTCCTGCGGCTTAGTGCTCCAGCGAGCCAGTCGTCGTCCTCGTCTCTCTTCACCGGTCTCGAGGCAGTTTTAGGAGACGAGGGTGCGGCCGGCAGATCTGCAGGCGTCTCTTTTCCAGCTGTTAATGAGGGAGACGCTGGTTGTTTGGGTTCCTCCTTCATCTTTTCTTCCTCCTCATCCTGCCTCAGACCGAGCCAGTCTGATCTAGGCCGGACGGCGCGTGTGGAGGGTTTGGGTTTGTGTTCAGGCGAGTGAGCGCTCACGTCTTCAGTCGAGAATCTGACACGATAACAGGATTTTTTAGCTTTAATGAAACTGATTTAATCAAATAAATTGAATCACGTAGTTGTACAAACCACAGTGAAAAAGAAAACAAAACTAGAGGTATTTCGTGGAAGGAAAGTGTTATTGCATACAGAAAGACCTTAACTGCTATATCTGCTTACTTTTCGACTTTCTTAGAAGAGAACAAACACAACCCTAGGTATTTATTGATAGTGACAAAATGTACGAGACAAAAAGCTTCAGCTTATCTGAAATTATAATATTAGAAAGAAAATTATAACCATGCAACCGCCGACTATGGTACCGCATCAGCAGAGGTGGAAAGAGTAACAAAATATTCTACTCAAGTAAAAGTACTATTACTATTACAATGAAATTTTACTTTAGTACAAGTAAAAGTACCGGTCTAAAACTCTACTCAAGTAAAAGTAAAAAGTAGTTCATTTAAAATTTACTCAGAGACTCTCCCATGTACGGTTGTGATAAAATTATATTTTCACAATATAAGCATCTCAGAAAACATCAGAGTTTCACGGCATCACAATTATTTAATTAATAAACTGTAGCATTAAATTATGGTTATTACTAACATCAGTTAAAACGGCTGTTAAATGAATGAAAACTTCAACTTTTGTTGAACAAATGCTTTATCATAACAAACTTGAAACCATTTGTTTGTTGTTTATTAAAATTTCAATAAAACATGTCTAATCGACTAAATTCAATAACTTGTTATGAATTAGATTAACAACTTATTTTTATCATTAATTTATTGAAATGTTTAAGAATAATAGTCCTATTAATTTTATATTTTATTTGTATGATTTAATACAAATATATTACCAAAACGGTGGTAATCAAATACAATGTAACAAACTTTTATCCTTTTATTTTTTGGCAAAATGCTGCAAAACTAAATTTACTCAATTAAACCATGGATTAAAAAATATATTCTTAAATAATGTTTAAATTATGTATTATTATTAATATTGTTATTTTGACAAGTACATTCTATTGTAGGCCTACAATAATAATATATTTCTGTCATAATTTCTTCTAGTTAAACCAAACGTTTATTTTGACAGGTTTTAGTGAAGACCTATTTCAGAGGGTATTTGACAATATTTGAAAATAATGAAAATGCTCATTAGGGGTTCTCTCAGATCAGCTTTGGAAATGTTCATGTGTTCATGTCCAAATATGGTTTGTGAGACATTAAAAACACCACGAGCATCACGCGTACTTGAGTAGCCTATGTAGTAGATGCAACGGTGCTGCTCATTCACAGAGACAGAACAAGCAGATCATATATTTATATAGCAGTGTTTTGCGCTTTAATTTTCACACACCATGTTGCGATTTGATTTATTGATTTATCTAAATTCAATGTTCATGACTCGATTCCGGGATTCCCTCTGCATCACAGAAATCATTCGGCCTTAAGTTATAAACATACCTTTATCTGCACAGAGGGATGTGTTCCCGAACATGTTCTATGTGTTTCCTCATTTGCATCCACTTTTTTTGTAAATTTGATATCCATCAGGACAACACCACGCTATTTTTTTATAAATATATATCCAAAATATTTCCATACTAACCAGGGGTTCACAACGGCGTTTTCTTTCAGCTGGGTCTGCATCACTCTCCCACCCTTCAATTCAATGCAGTCATTTACGGAGCACGATATTTTAAATTTTTAAAATGAAGCAAAGTACAATACTTCAAGATTCAAGAGTTTTATTTGTCACATACACAGTTATATACAGAATATACAACCGGCAGTGAAATGTAAAAAAGGGCATTCCCTGAATCGAACCCGGGCCGCGGCGGTGAGAGCGTCGAATCCTAACCACTAGACCACCAGGGAAGGGCAAGCAAAACATACTTAAGTAAAAAAGTACACAGAAAAACCACTCAATTACAGTAACGCGAGTAAATGTAATTCGTTACTTTCCACCTCTGCGCATCAGACATATGCTATAGACCCCCTGAGGAATAACTCCATTGATCTGAGTAAGAACATCACTTTCTGCAGTCTGTATCAGTCCAGTATTGTAACGTCTCTGTGTCGACTCACCTGACAGATTGTCTCCTGGACTGACGGCCCTCTGGAGTTGAACCCATCGTGGGCTGATAAGAGCCAAAAGTGAAGTCCTCCTCATCCATCAGAGAGGCTACAGACAGCAGGACCAACGGTTAGTGCTCGTTTATTGATTATCTTTTTCCTGCATTTAGCAGATGCTTTTATGCAAAGTAACTTGTATTGCATTAATGTATACATTCAATGGGGAATCAAACCCATGACCTTGCCATGCTCTACTGTTTAAGCTGTGATCTATAACTTCAGTGAAATTGCAATTATTATGTATCATTCACAATTGGCACTTAAGTGAGCTGTGCCCTTTACAGTAATCTGCTCATGAGTTGAGATCGTGTCAGCCTTCACCTCTTCCCGCCGAACTCTTCTCTGGCGGTTTCTCCAGCGGTTTCTCCAGCTGTGGCGTGTCTTTCTTCTCTCCCGTCACGGGTCTCTCCAGCAGACGAGGAGACGTCCCTCGGCCCAAGATCTCATCCAGTTTGGTGCGAGCTCTCAGAGGAGGATCACTGATGAGGAGGACAAAGATTAGAAATCACAGCCGCTTCCTTCTCAATTCACCCAGCTTACAAACATCAGAGTTCAGTATATACCTTTATATTATATATAATCTAAACAATCAGAAACCATGTCTTTTTTGTATTTTTTTAAGTAAGATTGTAAGACATTATATAAGACAAAAATCGTCTTTAAATGCTAATACATTTAATTATGCCATCTCGAACTAAATTAATAAATAATGGTTTTGCCTTGTATATAACTGAATATATACACACAAATATTAAAGACAGCACTGGTAATTGAATAAAAATCATCTGATCCTTTGGATTACATATTATAGCAGATAAGTACTTAATAGTGATGATGATAATAACAATATTATTATTAGTAGTAGTTGTTGTGTGATTATTAGTATTAAATACATTTCTGTTATATATGATCCAAACGTTTAGAAATGTACTAAAGGACTGGAAAAAGCGGCACTTACCCTGAAATGTTTTCTGTTTACTTGGATTATACATGAGAGAAAGGTATTTAATATTGACGATTAATGTATAAATTTGATATTATTATTTGCTTTGGTTGATGTTTCCAGTGGCTTTCATTTTAATTTTGAAAGTGTTTTCATCCAAACCTCTGGAGGGAAAAACTCCCAGGATTCAATGAGTCCTGACATACTCTACCTCTCTTTTTTCTGTGTCAGTCCGTTTCCATGTGCTTTGTTTGTTTCCCCGAAGCCCAGAGCGTCCATCAGATCATCTTCATCATCAAATGTCAGATCGTCCCTCTTCCTCACAGCAGCCGCTGGAGACGCTGAAGAGCACACATGAAAGAGACATAGACGTCAGCGGTTACAGTCAGTCGTGTGGGGCTCGGATGTGTGAGACGTCACCGCTCTCACCCGTCTCTGTTTTCTGAGGAACGGCTGGTGAGGGAGAGCGCGGCGGCTCGGTTTTCTTCGTCGTCTTCTGCTTGTGTTCCAGGTCGTCCAATAGATCGTCCAACGAATCGTCCACGTTATCTGTGAAACATGAAGAACAGGGTTTTCAGTCGTTTATCTCGCAGAGGTTTGTCTAAAAGCGTTGTTGTGATACCTTCATGAGGAGGAGGAGGATCAACACCCCCACCTTCATCATCTGAACCACATGCAGCAAAAAAAAAAAATGGAGCAAATGGAGAAGATCAAAACCCTCATGAAGCCATTTAATGCTGTCAGACGTCAGACGTGGTTTAGCTCTTACCCAGAAAGCTGAACTTCTTGTAAGCTCTCGCTGTGGAGGCCGGAGCAGAACTGGGCTTTTTCTCTGGCTCTTCTATTAAAACACATTGAACATTTTAAAAACAGTCCTCTAGAGGCGTATGATTTGGTAAAATCTCACTGTAGAGAAATGTACCTGTGGTTTTGCTCTTATCTCCTGCTTTAGAAGCTCCTCCTTTAACTTCTTTCCTCTGAACCGGAGCTGAACTCGGCTTCCTCTTCGAGCCGAACAGATCCTCATCCATGTCATCCATGTTCTGGAATAAACAAAACCGGAATGATGTCATACATTTAATGATGTCACAGCTTTCAGCCAATCAGAAAGCAGCAGCTTGGTTTACCTTCAAGCTGTCCAGCAGAGCGGCAGGATCGGCCTCAGAAACATCAGAGACCTGAGACACAAATTCACACAGACGACTGAGTAAGTGTCCAATAGAAGTAATCAAGAGTCTTTATAGAAGAGACATAAGAGTGGAGTTTAATAGATGAAGGGTTATTATCATTAACTACAACTAAAACCTTACAAAATGTTGCTTGAGATAAAATACATTTTAACTAAAATAATTGAACAAACTTATTTCATGTCAGTTTCAAGGCAATCTTTCTCATTACTGTTTAGTTTAACTTAAATAAAAAAATATTACTAAAATAACAAAAACTAAAATAAAAATTTATAAAAAATTAAACATAAAAAAAAATGTTGCATTAACTTAAATATTTTCAGCAAACTTATTTTAAGTTTCCAAGGCAGCATTTCCCATTTTCGTTTAGTTTAACTAAAATACGGAAATAACGAAAACTGAAATAAAAATGAGTAAAAATTGTTACGCATTACTTTCCATAAAAACGTAGTTAGTTACTTTTTATTAACTCAATATTGTAATGCATTAACAAAACTAATCTAATATAAATGACAAAAACACACAACAAAATCACAAAAAATAATACTTTAACTTTTAACTAAAAGTTTTACTTTAATATTAAAACCATAAAAAACATGTTTGTTGCATTAACTTAAATATTTTTAACAAACTTATTTTAAGTTTCCAAAGCAACTTTTCTGATTTTCGTTTAGTCTGACGAAGTACTGAAGTAAAATTAATAAAAATTAATTAAAAGTAACTTAAGTAATGTAATTAGTTACTTTTTAGGAGTAACTCAATATTGTAAAGCATTACTTTTAAAGTAACTTTCCCAAACACTAGACATATTGAAAAACAACTCTAATATAAATGACAAAAGCACACAACAAAATCACTCAAACTTTCACACGAAAACAGAAAATACTTTAACTTTTAGAGTCCCAGTGAACCGGAAGTATCAGGTGAGTTTTCTTCAGCGCTGTGACGTGTTTCCAAGTGAAAGGGAATATTGGATAGAGGGCGGGGTTTTACTTCAGCGCTCCTCCTCTCCATCCCTCAGCTCATAGCAGACTAATGTTTGGAGGGGAGTGGTTACGCATTCTCAAACCTAAGCCGTCAAACTGACATCATCTGAGAAGGAACGCCGTTTCCAGACCGGAAGTTACTTTTCAGATTTTGATTAAAGATTACCGCGACAAACAAACATTTTCCTGTGTATTAACTTGCACGGATTAATTGTTCACCCTAAGACCTGTAATGTGTGCTAATGAAGTAAATAGGGTCAATTATGATTTCATGAGGACTTTAACTATAAGTTTATCTTTAATATTAAAACCATTAAAAAATATGTTTGTGGTAATATTTTAAACAAACTTATTTAAATTATTTAAACAAAAATTCTGATTTTCAGACCTTCAGACTGTTCTGACTCTGTATGCTATATCTCTTCTAACAGATCCAACTTATGGTTTTCCTAAAAATGACGCTGAAAACTCGGAAAAATCCCATTGACTTTCATTGACGGAATGTTCAGATGAGCCAAGACTATTCAAACTCCAACTGACAAAATTCAAATTTTGAAAATCTTCAAACTTTTTCAAACTTTCTGGTCTGGCATTCTCAAGCCGACTTAAAGTTTGTCTCAACACATTTTTTTAATCTAGTTTAACTTGAAGTACTAAAATAACCAAAATAAAATGAATAAAAATAAAAAGTAACTAAGTAGCATAACTGGTTACTTTTTTAGGAGTAACGCGATATTGTAACGCATTACTTTTAAAAGTAACTTTCCCAACAATACACAAACAGAAACTAATTCAACATTGTATTCAAAAATAAACACTATAATATCAATGATACTAAATAACACTGAGTAGACGTTTACTGCAGCTAATCTGGACTTTCATCTGATCGATTCATCTAGAAATGAGCTGCCTGTATTATTTCTTTACGTTGCATGTATTAATATGTTTAATATTGAAATAAGTTTACAGTACAATAAATACAGTACAAATTAAATATGTCTAATAATGAATTTTATACATACATTTTGGTTACACTTTTTTTTTAAATGTCTGTGTTACAGTGTAATTATATATTTAAGTACTGAGTAAAAGTAATTAACTACATGTACTTACGATATAGGGTTAGTTGGATGTAACTCATAATTTAGAGTTATTACTACAGTAACTACATAAGTAACAAGGACACTGTTACACTAAAATAAAGTCTTACCTATATTTCTTGCCTGTTTTATCTTAGTGTCTTTCAATTGTATAGCATTTACATTTACTCTGTAGTTTTTAAAGTGCTTTATAAATTTGAAGGGAACTGAGTTTGAAGTAATTAAAGGTGTTTGATCAGCAGCTCGTGTCTCACCTCCTCATCTCTCTCGGCCTCTTCTGCCAGTTTACTGAAGAAATCATCGTCCAGCAGCGACCTGAACACATAGAGAGCAGCTTTACATGACATTTAGACAGGTGATGGTGTCTCAGTTCATCTGTCAGAGGTTTGTGATGAATAACTGTATATTGTGTATGAGTTAGTGCAGCTTAAATGAAGCTCTGATCCACCATTATCAGACACACACCTCTTCCCGCTGCGTGACGTGAGGACGGGCGCGGGTCTACTGGACACGGCCGCAGGCGATCGCACCTTCACCGGACCACCATCATCATCATCATCACCCAGCAGATCTCCTAACACGTCATCTATAGAGCCTGAGAGAAGGACGAAAACACGACAGCTCGTACAACAATCAAACATAAGAGAGGAACACAAACATACGAGCTGTGCTGAACTCACCTCTGAGACCCTTCTTCTGCTTTGAGGTCTGAAAAAGATGAAGATGAGATGTATTTCATATTTTATATAGCCTATATTATACTACTACATTACTTTTTTTTTGTTTTAACTTTGGAATAATATCACATGGTCCAGGCTTGTGTAAACTATTTTGGAAATGTATTAGGTTACACTTTATTTTACAGTGTCTTTGTTACACGTTACATGTAGTTACTGTAGTGATAACTAAAATTATGCAAGTTACATGCAACCAACCCCTATTCCCAGTGTTGGGGATAACGCATTACAAGTAACTCCCAATTACGTAATCAGATTACTTTTTCAAGTAACTAGTAAAGTAACACATTACAAGTAACTGGAGTTACTTGTAATGTGTTACTTTACTCGTTACTTGAGAAAGTAACCTGATTACGTAACTGGAGTTACTTGTAATGTGTTACTTTACTCGTTACTTGAGAAAGTAACCTGATTACGTAACTGGAGTTACTTGTAATGTGTTACTTTACTGTACTTGAGAAAGTAACCTGACTTGGAGTTACTTGTAATGTGTTACTTTACTTTACTTGAGAAAGTAACCTGATTACGTAACTGGAGTTACTTGTAATGTGTTACTTTACTCGTTACTTGAGAAAGTAACCTGATTACGTAACTGGAGTTACTTGTAATGTGTTACTTTACTCGTTACTTGAGAGAGTAACCTGATTACGTAACTGGAGTTACTTGTAATGTGTTACTTTACTCGTTACTTGAGAAAGTAACCTGATTACGTAACTGGAGTTACTTGTAATGTGTTACTTTACTAGTTACTTGAAAAAGTAACGATTACGTAACTGGAGTTACTTGTAATGCATTACTTTACTAGTTGCAATTGTAATGCATTACTTTTCAAAGCAACTTTCCCCAACACAGCCTATTCCTAACCCTATAGTAAGTACTTGTAATGAATTAATATTACTCTGAATTTAAATGTATAATGACACTGTGACACCTGAAAATAAAGTGTAACCATTTATTATACAATTAGCATGGTATTAAATGGCAGCTGTCCAGTGTAAATAAATAATAATTACTGTTAATAAATTAGTACTTACAGGTTCAGTCATTTACAGATGAACCCCTCAGTGGACTTTATTTGAAGGCGTTTGTGTTACACGGTAATTATACATTTAATTACTGACTAATAATAATTAACTACATGTAGCTACTCTAGGATTAGGAACAGGTTTAGGGCTAGTTCCATGTAATTACGCATAATTTATAGTAGTTACTTATAGTAGTAATGATTAAATGTAACTACCGTTACATGTAACGTGTAACAACCACACCGTAAAACAAAGCGTTACCGACTGAACCAGATCTGTAACCACTACGCGCCCACGTGTTTGTTTCATTGTAGTGTAGTAGTATATTTATTCCTTTTTCGTTGTACGTGTATTTTATGTTTTATTGAAGTAAGAAAGCTGATGTTTACCATCTCTGATTCCCAGCAGGAGAAACGGAGTGTTTATGGTGAAATCTGTGCGTGCGCCCGTTACCAATAGAAACCGCGACCGCCACAACAAAAGCACGAGCGCAGAGATCAGCTGATCATCGTTCAAATCCTGCTCTGGACCCGCTGGTTCTGGTTCTGTCTGGATTATTATTAGGACCCCGATCCGAGGATTCAGGACTAAATCCCGTCTGTGTTCTGGACGGGCAGAGCTTTAGTGCTGGTGAATCAGTTCCTGAAAGTCAAAGATCCTGAATATATTCGAGCAGAACCGACACATGAAGCCGCTCTTTAATTCTAGAGAAGGATTTACGACTGAAACACTGTTATTTATGTAATTCTGAAACACTGTGATCATTCAGTATGAGCTCTGCGGGTTTGAAATTCCGTGACGCACTTCCTGTTTACAATAGGTCATTGTGGGTAATGTAGTCCACGTGCACACGCCAGTCAGTTTCCAGTTCATGCTGCTTGTTATGCGATCAGAACAATGAAAGTCCACTCAACGAGCAGCAATCAACGTTTCTGTCGCTAGCAGTGCATATAACACTTATAGACCACAATATATAATATAAAAACTTACCACTATATAGCCTACTATTATAATATGGGCATGCACGTGACGTCACCGCCGGCCCGAGCGACTGCGGTTACGCCCACTGAGTGGCAGAAAGACTGAGTGGCAGAAAGACTGAGTGGCAGAAAGACTGTGTGGCAGAAAGACTGTGGCAGAAAGACTGTGGCAAAGACTGGCAGAAAGACTGTGGGCAGAAAGACTGGCAGAAAGACTGTGGGCAGAAAGACTGTGTGGCAGAAAGACTGTGGCAGAAAGACTGAGTGGCAGAAAGACTGTGAGAAAGACTGTGTGGCAGAAAAGACTGTGTGGCAGAAAGACTGTGTGGCAGAAAGACTGTGGCAGAAAGACTGTGGCAGAAAGACTGAGTGGCAGAAAGACTGTGTGGCAGAAAGACTGTGTGGCAGAAAGACTGTGTGGCAGAAAGACTGTGTGGCAGAAAGACTGAGTGGCAGAAAGACTGTGTGGCAGAAAGACTGTGTGGCAGAAAGACTGTGTGGCAGAAAGACTGTGTGGCAGAAAGACTGTGTGGCAGAAAGACTGTGTGGCAGAAAGACTGAGTGGCAGAAAGACTGTGTGGCAGAAAGACTGTGGCAGAAAGACTGTGGCAGAAAGACTGAGTGGCAGAAAGACTGTGTGGCAGAAAGACTGTGTGGCAGAAAGACTGAGTGGCAGAAAGACTGTGTGGCAGAAAGACTGAGTGGCAGCAAAGACTGTGACTGAGTGGCAGAAAGACTGTGTGGCAGAAAGAAGAAAGACTGTGTGGCAGAAAGACTGGCAGAAAGACTGTGTGGCAGAAAGACTGTGGCAGAAAGACTGAGTGGCAGAAAGACTGAGTGGCAGAAAGACTGAGTGGCAGAAAGACTGTGTGGCAGAAAGACTGTGTGGCAGAAAGACTGTGTGGCAGAAAGACTGTGTGGCAGAAAGACTGTGTGGCAGAAAGACTGAGTGGCAGCATTGGTGAAAAAGCACTTAACACGCATCTAAAACGGGAAAGGACTTTGAGATTGACTGTAAATCTGAGGTATATTTTTAAAGACTGCCGAAAGCTACAGCAAACAGAAGCAAATGGATTGTTGCAATTCACAGAAACAACCTGTAATGGAGGAAATAGGGATAGCTCGCTTGGCTAGAGACTTAACGAGCTGATTGATTCATTAATTCTATAATTAATCAATAATTAATAATTAATTCTACTCACTTGGAAACTGGACTCCAGTGAGCGATCATTTTGTCAGTATTGTGGTAAAATCGTACCCTATTATATTGTAACTGACAGCTCCTCAATTCAATATTTACATCTTAGATTCTGCATTACTGGATGTTTTTAAATAAACACTGACAAAAACTATACACGTTTTAGGGTTTTAGATCTGACAATATAACATTGATATAAGTGGTTACCCGGATTTAGACCTACATATATTGAATTTATTAAAGCATTCACTGGCAAATTTGATTTATGCATTTCCTTGGCGTGGAAATCAGGCACATATAGGCTAAATGTCAGGAAGCGTTCGTGTCAATATCCATGAATCACCGGATCTCTGGTAAGCTGTAAGGAACTATATCGAGTCCAAGTCCAACGCTTAGTTTAAACTGATAATCGCTTGTTTTACTGGCGGTTTCGCAATTTCCCGATTAAAACCAGTTATGCAGCGGCTCTTCTGCCACTCAGTCAAGAGGGGAAAGTGACGTCCATGCATACCTTCTTTACTAGCCTACTACCACTTATATAAACCGTGTCCTCCTCAGAGTAAAAATAAAACGGATAGTCTAGTTGTGAGTGTTTCCAGTTACTTTGAGTTAAGACAAAAATAGTTCTTGTTTTATATTTAGTTAGCCTACATCAATCACTGCATGTGTATGGGGAAAGTATAAGAAACATTTTTTTATTTTTTATTTTGGTACGCCATTTAACTATTTAAATTCCATTTCTTTTTTTTATTAAAAACGTCAACCAAAAAGCACAATCATGTTATCAAGTTATTTAGGCCTATAAGTCCAGAATGGCATGATACGAAAGCTTCTTCATTCAGCATGCTTTGACCTTTGTTTAAATCTCAGAGGTTATTTTGTAAAGACAGAACCGGTTTAACAGGCTTTTTTTTTTTTTTACACACAGTTCTACGCAGCTCTTTTGCTTACATTAACAACATCTCAACATAGTGTCCATGTCCATGAATGAAGGAGTAGGCTATATACACATAGACTGCTGAGCCACTTGATTTCAACTAGGCTATGATTTTGCTTTATACGTTCAGTTTTGTGGCATAATTTGGTTGAAATATAACAGTATTTGTAACCTACACCTTTCTTTTTATTTTCAGCTTATGCAGACTGTTCTCATAACTTTCTGTTCTCTCAGAGTTATGAACAAACGTTTGTTCAAAGTGATCCGTTCTTCATGTTCTCAAAACATTAACACATTTTACAAACTTAAAGGGAGCGTTAGCAAAACATTCTTATGGCATATTTTTGTTTGCTGGGTTGTTTTCAGTCATCAGCTTAATTTTTTTTTTGGTTTTGGTTTTGGTTTAAAGCATCAGGTATCTGGCAAAATGCTTCAGCTTAGCGTATATGATGGACAGATGAGTAGGCGGTTCACACGTTTTGACTTCCTGCTCATGCAGATTTGTGGAATGAAAGTGAAAGCAGATCAGTCGACGTGTGACTCTAACAACTTTACAGCAGATAATGTTTTGCATGATTTTGTGTTTGAACATGCACTTACATAAATACATGTTCGTGGCAGCACTATTTATCATCTGTGATGGTAAGTATCGTATCCATTTACATTATATACTTGTGACACTTTCTGTTTTAGCAAAACAGGTAGACCTATCAAATGGATAAACCTACACAGACCTTGCCTTAAAAAACCAAGTAACATGAAATAGGAATAGTATGTTGTGCTAACAAACGCTTAGTTAGTATGGTGCAGTAACTTTTGTCTTAAAGTCCTAACAAGGTATCGCATGTGAACAGTAGGCTAGAGATTACTAGATTTTACAATTAAGACATTAAGTAAAGTTAACTAAAAAGTCACTGTTGGATTTTACAGTGTAGGATGGATCGTGGAACGTATCAGAATAAGGGGAATTCAAAACGAACCTTTCCTTCTCTCTCTCGTCTGATTTTGTTTTTCTGTTGTTTTTAGGGTTCTTAGTGAAAGGTCCCTCTGGTCCTCTGGTTGTTCGTCTGAGATCTTCAGTGCTTTTGCCCTGTTATGTTGATGAACCCTTACCTTTGAAAGGACTGAAGGTGATTTGGATACGAACAGATGTCAATACTCTAGTGCATGTGTACCAAGACTATGAGAGTCGACCAGACGCCCAGTACCAGGATTATCATGACAGAGCTCATTTCTTCCCTGATAAAATCAAACATGGAAACTTCTCCCTCCGTCTGGAAACCGTGAGAGCTGAGGATAAGGGCTTTTACAGATGTAAAGTTTACACTGAGCAGGAATCTGATGAAACCCTGGTTCAAATTAAATCAGTTGGTAAGTGAAAATCTCTTATGGCCAACATTTTGAAATGAATTTCACTTTATTGTGTGTGTTGATATTTTGTTTGTTCTGTCAGAGCATTTGACGGTATCAGGATCAGATCATCCCGTATCTGCGTATGTGGGTGAGGACGTCACTCTGAACTGCTCTGTAGACTCTCACATCCCACCTGAATACATGGAAGAGGTTTCATGGAGGAAGACGGATGAAGATGAAAACATCCTGGTTTTTAAAAAGAATAAAATTCTACCAGCAGATGAGCGATACAGAGACAGAGTTGAGTTCTTCTCTGATGAAATCCGCAAAGGAAACTTCTCTCTCAGACTAAAGAGTGTCAGAACTGAGGATAAAGGGGTTTACATCTGCCACGCGAATGCTGGAAATTTTTCAGCCAATGCAGTTGCAGAACTGGAGAGACTGGGTGAGCTAATCTTTTACTCAGATTTAGTTAAATGAAGATTTCATTGTGTGCTCAGTGTTATTTCAAACAAGGCTTAATTTCTGATTTGCATGCTTCATGTGATCTATATGCTAGATGTTAATAGCCATGATCCCATACACCTATTGTTATGCAAATTGTGGGATATTGCATTAAAAAAAAAAAAAAAACGCTAGAGATGTGCATAAATAAACAAAATAATAAAATGATTTACTCAACTGAATGGGATAACGTTTTCTGATAAGACGACATCTACATGAACAATGATGAAAAACATTTACTGAATAAAAATCTACCTTTTATCATTCCCATTCATCTCAGTGTTTAATGGTGAATTCATTAATTCGTCATTTTGGATCAGATCAACCAAATTTCAGAGACTTCCTCAGCTACATTTATTTTTCTGAAGAAATACTAACATAAATGATGAAGGCCAAAATATGAAATGCAATTATTACATTTTTGTGATTGGTAACAGTTACAACAAGATTGTATACATTTGCACATGTAATATGTTTTACATTCTGAATTATGTATCATGAATTGATTAAATATCTTCCCACACATTTGTCCATCTTGGTTAATGTTAATTTATGAATTTACTCTTGTCCATTGTTAGATCATGTAATTTCTTAATATTAACAATGAATTAGATGAATAGTCATTCTGAAAGAAGCTGCCATTTTATTCCCCCATTTGTAATTTGGTTCTTAATCTCAGTGGATTATTTAATATTTTGGCTTTCTTCTTCATTCATGTATATTTTCACTAGAAAAAAAAAAAAGATCAAAATCTACATTTTTACCTGGAGAGATCTGGTTGAGTTGACATGAAATGACCTTACTATAGTTGTAGTGTTCTGAAATATTTGCAGTGTTGCCTATATTTTTACATCAGAATTTACTACGTTACGCTTACCATATATTTTATCCAAAGTGACTAACAACAAATGAGGAATACAACTCATTTGTATTCATCTTAAAGGGATAGTTTACCCAAAAATGAAAATGATCCCATGATTTACTCACAAGTGAAAGAGTAACCCCTGATTCGATGTACAGGAGCATCTCAAGCTTTGACGCCGCTCGTGGTAAGGGCTGGGCAACAAACTCAAACCCCTCTTCTCTTATATCGGAATCCTCCGCCATTTCTCTTTAAAAATTCTCGTTTTAGACTCTAATTCATGACCGGTGTTTTGCTCTATCCTCTGTGCTTCTGCATTCGTCAGTACGCATACGTCAAGGGTTCAAGGGTCAAGGGTTACTCTTTCGCCATAAATCGGTGCATACAGCTTTCTGCCGGAAGTTAGTCATTTTAGTCTATAGAGTTTTAAATATGGATATTTTTCTTACACAAACACTTCGCTTCAGTAGGCCTTTATTAACCCCCCCGGAGCCGTGTGGAGCAGTTATATGATGGATAGATGCACTTTTATGATGGATAGATGCACTTTTATGGACTTCATAAATGTCACACCCATTATAAAGCTTGGAAGAGCCAGGACTTTTTTTAATATAACTCTGATTGTGTTCGTCTGAAAGAATGTCATATTCACCTAGGATGACTCGAGGGTGAGTAAATCATGGGGTAATTTTCATTTTTGGGTGAACTATCCCTTTAAGGAGGCAATAACACAAGAGTGCTAGTAACATTTCAAACAAAAGCCAGAATAGTAAGGGAGTTATATACGACATAGTGAAAACACAAAATGGAGTGCTCGGTGTAGAGATGAATTTCAGCTGTCTGGATATACGATTAGGAAGATCATTTCACCAGCAGCGAACAGAAAATGAGAAGGTTCTGGAAAGTGATCTTGTGCCTTTTTGTGATGGTAGGCTTCTGGAAGGAATGTCTCACAATATTTATATTTTACCTTGGGTTAATAATTAATTAGGTGTAGTCAGGTTAGACTGTAGTTCAGTCACATGTGAATGTCAACACTGACTGGACATGTTCAACTAAAGTTGTGATAAGTGCATGACAGTTTCTCAGAGAATTTTGCACAGTCATTTTGTGTTTGTAATGTAATGTTTGTGTGCCACAGGTTACTCTAATTTACACATAATTGTGCTTACTCTCTGTATCATTGCATCCGGATGTGCACTGCTGTTATTTCTAAGATATAAAATCAAGAAAAGTAAGTTTATTCGTTTAATTATTTCTATTTGTTTATTTGTTAGCTAGTGTTATTGCACTAATATATGTAAAGTTATTATTAAAATTAAGCATTTCTGACTGAAATTTAGTTATTTTGTATTTCTCTCTTGTTACAGCCCTTTTTCTTCAGATCTCTGTAGTCTCTGTACCAAACCTTTTTATGTTTTTTGCCTTTTTGTTCTGGGGTGTCATTGAAGGTGAGTATTCCACAGGTAGTTATTATATGTTTATTAACATAACAGTTGAGGAATCATTGTTCCCTATCAGTCAGTCACGTTCTAACACGTTACTGTAATACAACCAGTCTAACATAGTTGTTACCAACCAGTTTGAAGCTCTTATTGAGAATTAACAGAGGTTTAGATGTTGATGATTTATTGAAATTGGTCACCATTATGGTGATCAGTGTTCTTTTTATGTTTCTGGCCACAGATCAGACATTCTGAATGTTTGATTATTATGGGAAACATTTTTTAGACACACACAGACATCAAGAATCAGCATATAAGTGATATAAAGTGTAATATAAGTGGTGATCTTGTGCCATACTGTCCTGCTAGGGTACTTAGATCTTCTAATCACTTGCTCTTAACTGTGCCTCGGTGTTGCTATAAATCAAAGGGTGATCGGCCCCTTTCTGTGGCTGGGCCCAAGCTTTGGAATGGTCTCCCCTAGCATGTGAGGTCTGCTACTTCATTGGACATTTTAAAATCTACTCTTAAATCATATTTTTATTCTTTAGCGTTTGAAAACATGTAATTATTTTTGTGTAGATCTGCTTTGTACTCTGTACAGCACTTTGGATCAATCCATATTGTGTTTAAATGTGCTTTATAAATAAATGTTGTTGTATAAGAATATCGACATTGGTGACATGCTTTATGCTGCAATGCATAAGTTTTATACCATTAAAAATGTCTGATCTGTGGCAAGAAAGTATTGCTGGTGAATATAATCTATTAATAACAAATAACCACTTTTGTTCAGGGATAAGATTAGTGAATTAATCTGCTTTTATGATGATGATACTATATTACCTGATCATCTTTGTTTCTGGGTTTATTTGTAACAAATTATGTGTTTTGGTAAACACTGTTACAAAAACCACAAACACATAAAAAGTCAAGAGTGTAACTGCCCATCTAAAGGAAACACTGATCTCCATAATGGTGACCATTTTATTGAAAATGGTGAACATTTTCAATAAATCATCCTCATCTAAACCTCTGTTGATTCTCAATAAGCGCTTCTGTAGACGTCTGACAGAAATAAAGTCAGTCTGGTTAGTAATGTGTGAAGCTGGTAATGCTGTTTGTGGAGTTGTTAAATCTTCGGAGATTTAATGTATTTTATCTTCAGTTGATTTCATCTAAAGCTTATAGTTCTTGTGTTAATATCTCGCAATTTTGAGGGAAAAGTCTGAACTGTGAGAGAAAAAATAAATACAATTTATTCCATGGTGGAATCAAGAGTCCACAATTCATAGTTTTGTAGACCAGAATAAAACAATCTTGGAATGTTGTCACTGGAAATTAGTGTATCTCCTGTTTATTTTGTTTTTCTAGGATTTCTGAGTGAAACTGTCGCTTGCTGTGCTCATTATTTGCTGAGGCCCCTTCTGCTGTTGTGGGTGTCTCCACCTTCAGAACATTTCCCAGGTTTGTTCGCTTTGAAACATGATTTGTGTATCAGAGAGATGCTCAAATGAGTTGCTCTGTCAGTAAATGTGCAAAAGAACGGAAAATAAATATTTCCGAAAGTGTTCATTTCTGTTTCAAGTATTTTTTTTGTTTGTTTGTTTTTTACATGACATATTTTTGTATTTGGTCGAGTTGTATTTAATTTGATTAACTTTTTCTGGTTTGCAGGAAATCGTGAAACAACTATGCACTGCATTGTTCACCTACAATATTCCCTCTTTGCAAATGTTGTTTATTCAGGTAGGCAAATTTGAATATTCGACTGCACATAATATTACCATAGTGATATTAATAGTCGTTAATGTAAGTTAAAACGGTTTCTATACAAGTTAAGCTCAGTCAACAACATTTATGTAATTGTGATTGTTTATCTCTTTCTTTGTCCTAGTTCTTTTAAATCCTTTTGGGAAAAAGGTTGGACTTATGAAGAATCTGATCGAGTCCTTATAACAATCCTCTTTGCAATTATGCTTCTGATATGCATCGTGAACATCGCTTTTCTGTAAGTATTTCTGTATCACTCTACACTAGTGATGAGTAAATTATATGAATTCTATCTTTTGTCAGCATGTAAATGCAAAAACATGTGAATCATAAATATACTTGAACAAAGTTTACACAATACTGTTTTATAACTTATTTCAGGAGGTTACTTTATTGCTGTGTCATTGTTATTAGGATATTTTTATGCCAACTCAAATTATACTATTTCATTCTGGTATCTTTGTCCCTTTTGTTGTATTCATTTTTTGCTCCTTTAGAAATAGATTTTTTCTTTTTTATTATTCTATACATTATTTTTGATACAGTGTTGGCTGAACTCATTAGAAATAAGGATGGCTGCATGCGTGCTGTATTAGACTTTGTGTCTGATATCGGCCATGATGTTCTGCCTCCATTACAACTCATTTTCCTCTTCTACGCTTTTGGAGCTCCCAGTGGAGGTAAGACTTTTTTATAAAATTTCTTTTTTAATTTTTTTAATTTTCAGTATTCTGTGGCATACTTCAGAGAAGATTCAGCAGCTTTGCATCAGTTATTTAAAGAAACAATAATCCACCCTCCCAAAATTGTGCTCTACCTCAGAGGTCATGACCTGGTTGAATCACACAATTAAATTTCAAATATTAAAAGTCAAAATAAGTTGTGTACGATGCTCCTGCCCCACCCTATTTGTTTCTCTTGATCATAGATGGCACAAAATCTAATCTTAACACAATTTCTTCTTAAATTTGTTATTTCATTTAAATGTCAACATTTGTGAGATTTAGGGGCCGTTTACACAACACCGCTTTCAACCAAAAACAGAAAACTTTTTATGCGTTTTGGTTGTTCATTTCTATATACCCTAATCATTAACTACACGTATTCTTAGTTCTCTTATTTCTGTGCCTTACATTAATTATTATATTCATTAATAATACATTGTTAGCTAATCTGTGTGCTTTATGTACATTTCTGAACATACATAACATGGACAAATCACTCTAAATTGTAATGTAGACGCATGCATTTTTCTGTGCAGCTGCTTTGAAATTATATGTATTGTGAAAAGCGCTATACAAATAAATGTGAATTGAATTGAATTGTTCATTTACATGACAGCAGCGTTTTGGTGGCCTGAAAATGCATATGAAACGCAAATGCATTTTGAAAACGATACAGTTATTATCTCTGTGTAAACTAAAAAAACGGGAATCAGTGAAGACGGTGACGTCATGTGCATGCCTATTATGTGTTTAGTATATAGGCACATAATGTTTCTTTACAAAGTGACATTGCCATCTACTGCCGTTTTGACAATGTTGTCGTCTGTACAAAGGAAAAAAAAACATTTCAGTTTTTAGTACATTGTTGTTGTATTAACGCGTGCCCTTAGTCAACAAACACTTTTGTGGTTAATTGTTTTTTTTTTTAACAGTTTTTTCTTGATTTTCTTGTCTCACACAATCTGCGACATTGTATTACATTAAATATCTAATAATGTTTTTTTTTTTTTGTGTGTCTTTGTTAAAGAAGATTAAACATTGAAGGGATAGCTCACCCAAAAATGAAAATTAGCCCATGATTTACTCGCCCTCAAGTCATCCTAGGTGTATATGACATTCTTCATTCAGATGAATACAATCAGAGTTATATTAAAAAGTCCTGGCTCTTCCAAGCTTTATAATGACAGTGAATTTTTTTATTTTTGCAGTATATCAAAAGAAAGAACAGAGCCTCTTTTACAACACTTAAATGATCAAAACACAGATGGAGTAGATGTCCATCAACACCCCCAAAGTCCTAGAGCTCGTCCTGGGTCAACTTTTCATTCAGTAACATTAGGCAGTTCTGATTTATAGGCAGTTTAATGTTGATGATCGTGTTATTTTATGATATGCATATGATTACATGACTTCACTATCACTTGTTTCTGTTTCTTCTTCGCCAGTGTTTTGATCTCTTTCAGAAGATGTGTAATAGTGCCCGGCCCCCTACTGTACAATAGTGAAAACATGGAAAGATGGAAATTTCATCGAAAGAGTTCATATTTTTAAATTTGCTTCTTAAAAAAATATTGTTTATTTTGAAGGGAAAAAGTATTTTGGATCTGTAGTATTCCAAGTATTCAAACCTTGCTTACTCAAGGTATGCTGGTTCCAAAAACGAGTCTGGGAGTAAGTTCAGACAACCCAGAGTATGTTAACACACAAGACATTCTCAACAGAGCGACGGAGCGATGATTCACCATGGAAAAAGCACGCCATTCTACTTCCTCTTCTTCTTTTGTTTAATGGCGAGTTACATAACCTACTTAGTGCACATCGCCACCTATTTGGCAATCTCTTTGTGTAATAAGTAATCTTTATTCACTGAAAATAAGGATTATATTGTTTGTTTGATGCTAATTAATTTAATGCAGAGCCATGTGTGAGATGACAATAAAATAATGAATATATTTGAATTGAATTAACATTTAAACCTTGTTATAATAATGCTTTAGAATTAATATATAATATTGTATATTAGATAACTATAACTATATAACACATTTGATTATATTAATAATTCTATTAATAACTATAAAACACATCTGAATAGCTCTTAAGCAAACTAACCCTGGATCATGAGCTGCTCTGGAGCAGGTTATGTTCAGAGAGTGAGTTGCCATGGTTACTTACATACCCTGAAAGTTAGCTCCGTTTTTGGAACCGAAAGTTGTGGTTATCCGCTTGCTTAATCTTAAACATACCCGGATATGTCACATAACCTGCTTTCTGGAATACCCCCTGTTCACTCGCTGCCTGATGTTGTTTGTGTTTGTGCACACTGTTACGTTGCCTTCTTATTTGTTGGATTACTCTTTTGTTTTACTCCGCTCCGTGTCATGACTACACTCTAAAAAATGCTGGGTTAAAAACAACCAAAAGCGATTGGGTTGTTTTAAGCAAACATTTAACCCAACCGCTGGGTTAAAACAACCCATTTACTGGGTTAAAACAACCCAATCACTGGGTTAGTCCATTTTCAACCCAATTTGGGTTGTTTTTAACCCAGCATTTTTTTAGAGTGTAACAACAGCCCTTAGCTGTTCTGAATTCACTGTAAATCACGGCTTCTTGGGACTTATTGCTTTAATATAGGCTACATTACCGCTTTGGCAGATGCATCTGATAAAATTTAAATGTGTACCTTGTAAGTCCAAATGCATAGACGTTAATGCATCATCATCATCGTCCTGCAACTGTAAACTAACTTAATTTATTGATCTGTTAATCTGCAAGCCATGTTTATTGCTATAAAATCAGGGAAAATGACTAAAAAGTAAAACAGCGGAATTTAGTTAGAATTTTCTGGAGGATAAGCGCTCCTAAAGAATGGTTTAATTGTGTTGTCTGTTTGTTTCTAAAGCCCAGTGTTTTTTTTTCTCCACATACAGCACTTTTTGGTTTGGAGTTTTTCTACTGTTCCTAGCTTTGACCAGATATAATTGGAATGATGCATGTGTGGAAAAACTGCAGTGTAAGTATTTGATGAATTAGAGACCTAGTGCGTTATGCGTTATATTTTTCATATCTATCTGAAATAACAATGAGTTGGGTTTTCCTGTTTCCTGTTTCCTGTTTTCCAGCCCATTTCTGTTTATGTATATGGTATTACTGGTATTTAATAAATAGGTAGTAGGTAATAATAAAGGCCACATTTGGTGGTAAACTTTGTCTATTAAAATAAAAATATATATCTTTTTCAGAAAAGTAAACTTTCATACCTAACTATTTACAAAGGAAACATTCCAAATCTATCCAAAACATTTAGCTATAAATGCAATTAAAAAATAAGTGGACAACATTTTCCTTCTCAGTTCCATAGAAATCACATTTAACATCTACATCAGTACAAAACCTAAGAAAAAGAGTTTTAACAGGGTATACCAGATGAAGTATTTTAATAATGTACTTCTTTCGCCTTGTTTGAAAAAAAAAAAAAAAAAAAATAATACCATTATCAACCCATTTTTGAGAAAAAAAGCAACAAAAAGATTTATGTTTAAACGTTATATACCTGTTATTCCAAATTATGCATTTGTTTGGAGAAAAATGATGTTTATAGATAAGCATCCACGAGATTAATAAAATAATTTAGAATATAATAGATTTAAAGCACCTTTGAACTACAGAGAAATGGTGCTTTAATGGGAGCAACGCAGGCTAATTCTGTCACGTGACAACACATTTATTTGTGTTAAAGCCCTTTTATCGACAAAATGTGTTTCAAAACTATTTTTTTGCGACATTTGAAGTATCGAATTTATACTCCAAAGTTCCTTGGATGGAAACGGTCGGATATAGACCTAGCTTAATCTGGCATGAATGTTGAATAAGAGTACAAATGATTGTCAGATTGTCAGGAGTAGTTGTTGCCAGGTGTGAGAAATCATCTTTTTCTGCCATTTTAAAATGTAATAAACTTTCTAACGTTTCAATCATTTTCAGGTTTGCACTCGGCCAGGAGAGCAGCGTGGTTAAGTTTCATGATAGTGGTGAATGCTATAATGGTCTATTTGTACCTCATGGTGCTGAAAAAAGAAAAAGGTACAATAATGACATCAATTGCATATAAATGTCCAATTATAGTTGGTACTGTAAAGTGTTAATGGTTTTTCCCACTTGCAGATTGTGAAGGATGGGTCTGCGTAGCTGCATTTCTTCAGGTTCTCTGGGGAATTGTGGTCCTCAAACACTCATTTGGTGACCTGGGTACAGTATCGATTTTGAATCATCTTCTGGGTGATGTTTTTCTTCTCTGAGATGGAGATTTAAGAATCTGAGGCATGTAAGCTTTTCTTCAATGCTGGTTTGATCCTGGTCAGTCAGTTCCTGCTAAAATAATAATAATAATAATAATAATAATAATAAAATCCCCACACTTAGATCTTGCAAATCAGAAAGTAAAAGAACCAGAAGAAAAAAAGAAAAGAGAAGTACATTATAAAAACTTATTAAAATAAAATTTACATTGTCAATTAAAAACATGCTTCTGTAAAATTTTATTATAGCATTTTGTTTTATTTATTATAGCTTGTTTAAAATAATATATATATATATATATATATATATATATATATATAAAATAATTTTCATGCCACCACAGAATAAAAAAACACATTTTCTGTTTTATTATTTATAATAGCTTATTTAAAATAAAATAAAAATTTCACCACAAAATAAAGAAATAAAAAAGTTAATTGTGTCTTTTTATCTCACAATTATATATAAAATATATTTAACTTAGAATTGCAAGACATAATGTCAAATTTGTGAGATAAAAAGTTGCATTTTTATTTTTATTTTATATAAGTATTTTTTTATTTTTTTATTCCTTGGCAGAAAGGAAGTGAGATTAGTCCAAAATAAAGTTTACTTTATATTTTCAATAGATCTATATTTACTATATTTGCATGCGCTGCAGCGGTTTTATTTTATACCAGTTTTTTATTTGTTTAACAAACTTTCATCTGCCTTACAGATCTTCCTTTTAAACTGGCTGTGTATTTTTCCGGATCAGTCGTTGTTGTTGTAGTGAACTCATTTGCATTGATGGCCGAGCTGATCATGAAAATAAGTGAGTTTTCATAACCATCTAAAGTCATGCTGTAAACCAGGGATGTCCAAACTTTTTTAAAGGGGGCCAGATTCGATGTTGTGGACACACCTGGGGCTGGTTCCTTTTCTGTTATATATTATTGCTGTCAATCGATAAAAACAAACTAATTAATCGTATATGTTTTCTGAACATTAAAGCTTTTAAATATTCATTTATATTGCAATAACTTTACATTTAATCTCCAAATTAATTATTATATTTTGTAATATTTATGGCATCTTTTTATGACTGAAGCCCAATATCTCTCATACAAATATTACTACTAATACTGATGTCTGTCTCTATGAAACGGGTTTTTCTCTCTCTCTCAAATGTAACCATTAATTATAGCCATTCAACATTACAGTATAATTGAGAACTATCAATTTTAAAAGTAAAAAAACTTCTTAAGTAAGCTTAAGCAATCTTCACAAAAACCCATTATAATAAATGTCATAAACCTGTGACCGTGGAAATATACAGAAATGTAATAAAGTTATCAAACACTAAATTCTAAATTAAATGTGGATTAATCCTTAGATTAAGGATTAATTAATCCTAGATCTAATCCTTTAAATTTTGTTTTGTAGAAATCCTTTCTTTAAAGTTAATTTTGTTTTGTATAAATTGTATCTTCATTTTAATCAATGTTTCATCAGCCAATTGCCTGTATTTAATAAATAAGAACGCAAACAGGATAGCAGACAACAATCGTGACATGGAGGTGGCGGAGCGATCACTTGCATTGCTCTTGAACATGTCTCATAAATAAACCGAAACTCAGCAGGCTACTTGCCTCACAGACATGAAAAATACGTGTGTAGAAAGCTTGAAATGTCCACTTTTAAACGAAACAATTTGAAATGAAAAGAAAAGAAAGTCAAGCAATGCACACTGTTCACTAGTGCCAATGATATGCGCCTGTTCATTCATTCTGGTCAATGACGTCAGACGCACGTCCGTTTACAAACCAATCAATGTCAAGATGCAGTCCACATAGATGATGAGAACAGGATGCAAGTACGTGATGTAAAGCTCTTT
The DNA here is from genome assembly GCA_018749465.1 of Paracanthobrama guichenoti. Lineage (NCBI taxonomy): Eukaryota > Metazoa > Chordata > Actinopteri > Cypriniformes > Gobionidae > Paracanthobrama > Paracanthobrama guichenoti. The sequence continues at coordinate 34,981,353 of CM031945.1, forward strand.
GGCGCGCTCACATAATTGCAATATAAAACCAAACCAAAACTAACCAAATGTATAAAATGTATGAAAACATGAACTTCGGTTCGGACCTTGGTGCAGTTTCAACTGGCTTTAAACTTAATTAAATCACTGAGAGATTTGCAGCTTGTACAAGAGACCTCTATGCCGAACTCGAACACTTCTCACTGGCTGTTTAGTAGCCGTGTGATCGAGACACTCAGCAGTCAGCAAGTAAACACATTTGTGAGCTTGTATGAGTCGCGCAGTAGCTACGCACAAGTAGCGCTGTTTCGTTCCTCTTTTGGACAGAATTTGGACACCCCTGCTGTAAACCGAAAGGAAGACTTTGCCCCAGCAAAACTGTAATGCAAAAGTATAAACCGTGCAATATTTAGGGCTGCATCTTTTAAATGATCTTTTAAAATATCCGACATCACAGCATGTTAATGTGATTTGAGTTTGGTTTTCACATTTGATTGATAGTGCTTCACTAGAATTTGTGAAATATTAAAGCGAGTGCACACTTTACAAAGTTTGTATGATTTAGAGTGATCAAATCTTTTTGTATTTACCATAATATTTTAATTTCACAGTTTATGGTGAGCGTGTCATGGAGGATCTGAGGAAAGTTGTCTTCTCCTCTGAATGCATCTTTGTCTCATTTGTGCTGCTGTTAATCATTTTCGAACCTTGTGAGTATAAACTATTCATCTGTATGAACCACTAGTGTAAATAACATTGATGTGTTTCTTGATTTGCTGTAAATCAGGTGTTTAAAAGACACTGATATTAGAACAATATTACAAAGAAGAAAAAGAAAGGAGAACGAGACAAAATCAACCTAATAGTAATAATATGTAAAAAATAATAATAATTAATTAATGAATAAAAGCGTTGCTTAGCTAAATAATGAAAGCACACAACATTTAGCTAATAGCAACGCTATACAATCAGCTTGTAGCTTTGTAAGGTTGTATGATTCAGGAATAATTCAATAAATAGCTATCAGCTGACAAGGGAAGATTGATCTACCTAAAAAAAAATGTATGTGGCCCAAAAACTCTTAAGCATACAGGACATATGTGCATAAGAGGCTGGGGTAAGTCATCGCAGGCAGGATCTATATGCTGAAAGTGCTAAGACAGTTTTAAAAGGAAAGAGGTGCGTAAACTAAAGCTGCTAGGGAAGAATGAAAGCATGAGGCATACTCATTCCAGGAAAATGTGTAGACCATATACAGAAAGCACAACAGTGTTTAGGTCTACTGAGGAAACTAAGAAATTTTAGTATTGATAGGAGAGGTCCTAACCATTGTCTATAGATCAATGATTGATTGAAAGTGTTTTAACATATAACATTGTATCGTGGTATGCATAGGTGTAATTTGCAGGTGGGACATGTCCCCACCACTTTTTGCCAGGGTCGATATTGTCCCCACCACTTTTTGAAGCATCTCGCAGCACAGATGTACCTAATAGAAAATAACATCTCCATTTGATTAGCAATTTGTTTGTTTGTGTGTGTTTTTGTGAGTGCTCGTTGTCGCTTTTATCAGTTCTCTTGGCACTTGTGCATAGAAACGAGCACACAAACGAGCGCTTCAGTCTATTGCTTAACACCGGTATGGAGACTCTATTCGTTCAGGTGAAATCCCAAAACAAAATGCACCCAAACGTGTCATTGCTCTTGATGCAGAATCACTTATGGACACATTGGGTTTTAATGAGAGAGAAAAAAAACTATACAAGGGCGAATAAGAACCCACAACCTCTGACATGCTTAACAAAAATTCTACCACTACGCCATTAAAGCACACTTTGTGAGAATCTATGTATTTATTCACTGATGTGAAGAATCTCGGAATAGCAATATTGTATTAGGCTATGGTAGATGTAAGGATGAAACACAACTTCTGTGCTGATAAATTAAACTCATGTACTATTGGAATTGATTTCTGGACATATTTTTTCTGCAAATGTTATTATACATATCATGTATCATGTACATATTAAAAAGTTCAAGTATATGGGGCAAGGATTCAGAAGGGTCAGAGATGTGTTAAAAGCAAATCATCTGCGTACAAAGAAACTTCATGCTCTCGTCTTCCTCTAATTATATCAGACACCTTGTCTGTGTTATGGGAAAATGTAATCATAGAAGAAAATGAATTTTAACATTATAAACGAGAGTTTATTGTTCACATTTATCCATGTATCAAAGGATCATGCATGTGTTTTCTGTGTGCCTGACTGTTAAAATCCACAGAGGTGTTTGCATGAAAGACATTTGGGGTTATTTGAGGATATGTGGAAAATTACATAAAGGGGCAGAGATGCTGACCTTGGGAAGGGTTTAAGAGGAAATTCAATTGTTTAGTCTGGCGGACATCGCTCTGAAGACATTCAGGATGGTTGTATGACTGTTGCTGCCTCTTTTGCAAAAGAATAAATCCTTTCATTAAATTTACGAGGATTTGTCTCTTTTTTCAGAAGTTGATTAGAAAATTGCCACAACACTGTTTAATATATATATATATTTTTTTTTTGTACAACCATTAGCGGGTTGAGAAACCAAGAATGTATTTTTTGTGCGACCAGTGTCACCAAACAGAATTGCAAAAATAATGACAGGTTCCAAAAAAGTCATTTTTGAAGGTGTAGGTGTAATTGATAGCACTTTCTTTTCTAAATCCACAAATCAGCCATTATACAGTCTGATGTATGTATAGAAAGCTTTTGCTGAGAATGATCAATGTATTTCCTTCTTCAGGCATTAAAAAAGTTCAGCAGCGTTTTCAGGTTTGTAATATATACTGTATATTTAAAGTTTCATATTAGATTTAATATTTATTTGATATTGATATAAGATTTACAAAAATTCTCCTTCATGTATTTTTCCCGTACACAGAATCCAGCCAACAGGTCTCAGCAGAATCACTCTTCTCAGGTGAATATCTTTATATGTGATTTGTCACTAATCTGTATTATAGATGAAATTATGATGATGCAGCTGCACTTTTAGGCTTTTCAGACAAGCAGCTTGTAGTTTATAAGCAACAGAAAAAAAACAGACATTTAGTATTTACACTGCAAAATTGTCTTGTTTTCCTTTACAAATATCTAAACATTCTTAAATCAAGGATACATTTACTTAATATGCAAAATGACTTAAGAATTCTTGTTTTCTGAAAAAAAAAAAAATTCTAAATTAAGAGTTTGTGCTTAAAACGAGAATAAATATCTGTCTATGGGTCAGAAAAATAAACTTAATAACAGAGATCTTCTCTTTTCAGTGTAAAGTCACTGAATTTTGATCCGTTTTTCAGAAATCAACACTTGTTATCTTATGTGATATGCTTCTCAAGTAAATGTATCTCAATTTAAGGATTTTTAGATATTTGTACTGGAAAATAAGACAGTGTGCAATTTGCCAGACATCTTGAATACACAAATATATAATTTCGATTATACCTCACGATTATATTTGTTCTCGTTGGAGAAGCTGTTATACGTCATAATAGGGAAGAAAATATTATTTTAAAGAACCATATGTATATTGTACCATATGTATATTTATCACCTTGGTTATATTTTGGAAGTTAAAACGTCTCTGTTACGTATGGTAACCCTCGTTCCCTGAAGGAGGGAACGGAGACGTACGTCGGACGTCACCGATGAATTGGGATCACTTCAGGGAGCCCCTATCAGCTTCGAGATATAGAGAACAGGCCAATGAGAATTGGTGTGCGAGATTTGCATCTCGCGCTCCGCCCCGCGTCACGGGTATAAAGCAGAAGTGAAATGCAGCGCACATTTGTTTTTCACTGAGGAGCCGAACCAGTGACTCGGCCTGCAGTGATGGTACAGCAATTGTGGCGACGGGAGACAGCCTTCGCTCCAACCCGTCTTGTAGGAAGGAAAGCACAGAACTGACCGAACACCTTCGGGGGTCTTCTCGGTGAGAAGAGCACCATTCGACGAACAGGTTCCACTTCAACGCATAGAGGTGCCTTGTAGAGGGCGCTCTAGCGGAAGTGATGGTGTCTACCACAGGGACCAGACATGGAGTTTCCAGAGGTCCGGACATGGGTGCCCCGTCTCTGAGTCAGGAGGTCCTTCCTCAGAGGAATGGGCCAAGCGGGAGCGGGGGTGGCGGCGGGCGGACGTCATCGGTGACGAGCAGGCGGAGGTGCTGCGGCCGGTGGTGGGGCGTTGCCGAACAACCCGGCCGGGGAGATGGGAGTCCAGGAACTGATTTTTATCGGTCTCCCTCATGTCGGCCAGGTTGAGCCAGCGATGTCACTCCTGGACCACTAGAGTGGACATTGCCTGGCCAATAGAACAGGCAGTGACTTTCGTCACCCGGAGGGCGAGGTCCGTCGCCGTCTGGAGAATAGAATCTGGGCTAGGGCTACCCTCGTCCATGTCCATGAGTGCCTGGGCCTGGTGCACCTGGAGCAACGCCATGGCATGCAAGGCGGATGCAGCCTGGCCACAAGACCTGTAAGCCTTCGCAGTCAGACTGGAGGAGAACTTACAGGCCTTGGACGGGAGACGTGGGTCACCGCACCAGTTGGAGGCGGTCACCGGACACAGTTGCATCGTGACGGCCCACTCCACTGGCGGGATCCCCACGTACCCCCTGGCTTGCCCGCCGTCAAGGGGAGGAGCCACTGGATCAGTTTCTGGCACTAAAGGGTGTCGACCATGACCTGGTAAGCTCCTCATGCACCTCCGGGAAGAAAGGCACCAGGGCGGGACGCTGAGAACCAGCGCGACCCGCACCGAGAAACCAGTCATCCAACCTAGAAGGTTCGGGACGTGGTGGAGGGTTCCACTCAAGCCCGACCTTTTTGGTAGCCCGGGAAAGCATAGCCGTCAACTCGGGGTCCGACTCGGCCACTGCCACTCTCCCAGAGGGAGGCAGTGCAGCCAAATCGTCATCCTCTGAGGACTGGAACTCCCCCTCTGATGCAGCGATCGACATCTGTTCATCCGCCGGGGCCCCGAAGGTTACCGCTGGACGCCCATGGGAGGGGCCAGCGTGTACCCCCGGAAGCTCAACCGGTAGCGGCGCTTGTGAGGGATTAGGGGCCTGCGGAGGTATGCTTGGTGGGTTTGCCCTAAACGTAATTCTCCGGTCACCCTGGCCATTCGTCAAAGTAGATCTATTCTGGGGAATAGAGCTAGATTGAGGCATGGGTAGGGGGACTCCACCTTCATACCCGACCTTATTCCCTCCCCGCTCCATCCGTCTGCCTGTCTGTTATCTATCTCCTCTCCCACTCCATACAAAAAATCCCATCACGTGACCACGTGTACTGTGTCATGTTTATGTTTATGTTTTGTTGTGTTTTGCTATGTAATGCTTGCTAAATTGCATTCTTGTATTTCTGGAGAGCGTGGGGCGGCGCCTGAATAATCGGCTGCGGCCCGGAGGCTTGCTCCAAACTTCATTTCGTTATACTGTACTTGAACATGTGTAATGACAAATAAACTTCAACTTCATGGATGTAGGCGAGTCTCGACCTAAGCGCTGCGATAGTCATGTTCCTGCAGTGAGAACAGAAACCATCCACAAAAGCCGCCTCAGCGTGCTGAATGCCCAGGCACGTGATACAGCGATTGTGACCATCAGCGGGTGACAGGGAACGACCGCATCCAGTAACGCACGGGTGGAATGACATCTTGAAAAAGACGCAGTGTCACACCCGTGTAGCTCTTTTTGTGAGGAAAAATGCTCTTTTGTGCTGAAGCACCCAAGGGAAGACTGCGGCAACACACAGGGCAAAAGTGCAGCCTGTGTGTGCACTCACAAGGAACCGCCCTCACGCACCAACTCTCAGGGTTGCTGTGAGAACAGCAGTTTCTCTTATGCAGCAATGAGTGCGGTCGCGCTGGTTGTGCCGTCTCGCCAACACGTCTTCCTCTCTCTCTGGTCTCTCGTTCTCTTTTCTTCTCGTTTTCTTGATAAAGCTCTTCCTTTACGTCGTTCGGCTCCGAAGTGAATGACAAACGCGTGCTGCATTTCACTTCCGCTTTATACCCGCGGCGCGGGACAGAGAGCGAGATGCAAATCTCGCACGCCAATTCTCATTGGCCTGTTCTCTGTATCTCGAAGCTGATAGGGGGTCCCTGAAGTGATCCCAATTCGTCTGTGACGTCCGACGTACGTCGAACGTGACTGACTGAAAGGGAATCAGCTATTTGTGGCATCTAAAGCTAAGGCCATCTGTAGGTCAGTCGATTTTTATTAGAGCAGAGATGATCTGTGAATTATCATTTGTGTCTGACTGACTTTATTATTGCTCCAATCCAGATGGAAAAGCACAGCAAGTTGTTGTAAACAGGGTGTTTCAGCCTTTTAGTTACCTTTTCAGATCTATTTTAATGATCTGGTGATCTAAAACGGCTTTTTCTGGGGTGCCAGAAGAACTGATAAGTGTCACAGTCAAGTGTTTGTAATTTCATCTATAAGCAAACAACATGCGGATATACTATAGCAGAAAGTCATGTGGATATTGTTTGACTCATGTGTCTCCTCCTGAACACAGAATGAGGCCGTGTCTGATCAAACGAGACACAACCCATCCATCCAGAACCAGAATGCAGCAGAATTGCTCGAGTTGAGACCGATGTTAGACCCATGAACAGAAGGCTGGGAGACAGACGGAGATTCAGTGCAACAATCATCGCAATGAGGGAGTCTACCAAATTTATCCACTGTTTACTCCGCTCAAGCTGAGAGATCATGTCTGAATGTCACTGTATTTGAAAAAGATATCAAATCAAGTATTTATCTCAAACTCATTTTACACTTTAATAGACAGAATCTTAATGCTGAAGTATTGCGTTTGTTTGTGATTGGATCATGTTAATATAGTGAATGCAAATAGCAGCAAACAATTCAGAAGTCTCACACATTCACAGACAGTGGAAACATTTGACTGATGTCCTGAAGCATGTATGCATACACTGCAGTTTTGAAGCATTGTGCTTCAGTAACTTGTATATCGGTGTCCTCATTGGTGGTATCTGATGCTTTTCCTGGATATGTGAACACTATTAGATACACAGCCTTATTATCACTCTCTCTGCTGCTCTGCAAAACTTGTATATATTTGTATAAAGAGTTTTACCTTTTATATTTTAGTTATATACAATATTGGGTACATGCGGTGTGTTTTCTTGACAAGTTGCTGGCATGGACAGTGTGACTATGTCTCATGGTTGAGGTTTTTCTCAGATCGCTCTTCTCAATAATTCTTCTAATCTTTGAGTATATTACTCATTAACTTGCAGTCCAACACTGAATCGGCACAGTTAAAATGGGCTCTCGTGTGTTATTACTGATATCTTACTGATATCTGTTTCTGATATCAGAAATCCAAGAATGAGCCATTGTAGAAGTTTATTTCAGTAAATTATTTGTTGTTGTTTTTGGACTGGAGCAAAAGTTTTGAGCTGTGCAGATTTTGTTTATAGTACATCAAAATCAAAGGGATCTCTGTATGTATATCGAGATTTATTTTTTTATTTTGCACGATACATTGTATTTAAGTTTGTTGCAAATGTTAATGGTGCAAATGTCCCCCAAATAAATGACAACAACAGTTTGTTAACTTGCGTTAGTTGGTCCTCGCTCACAGTATCGTGTGTGTGTGTTTGGATCTGTTGGTGTGTTTGCACATTTACACTGATGACAGAGCTGATGCTGAAGATAAGTGACTTCATTTCTGTTACACAGAGTCTGTTTGCATATATGAATTTGGATAACATATTATCAAAGTCATGATGGTTCATAATATATTTTTATTTGAACTCCACAGTGAATGGCGAGTGTACAGTGGAGATCTGAGAATCGCTCTATCATCTGAAATCCTGCGCTTTGTCTCCGTCTGATTTGCATCTAGTGAGTATAAAAACTGTTGTCACTGAGATACTATTATAGCTTTTGTTATTGTGTTGAGTTAGATTTGTTTTGATTTTCTGTTTTATTTTAATTTCAGTTAAAGTGTCTGTAATTTTGCTGCGTTTGTCATTTTTATTATTTTTAATGTCTATATAGTTTTTATGTTCTAGTTAAATTTCTCATAAATGTTGGCTTGGCAACTAGCTGAAATAAAATAAGCTCTTTAAATACATTTTTTATTTCAGGTCATGTTTTTTTTTTTTTAGCTGAAATGCGTAAGCATTGTTTCTGAAAAAGTTTAATGTTCTCTAAAGAGTATACCTGCATACATTTATATGCATCCAGTTTAATCGCTGTTCTTGAAAACTCAATTCAGAATTAATAATAACTCTATACATACGGTTTAAATTGTAATGTGTGGCACATCCACCTTTAATATTGTGCTAAACATCTTTTTTGTGCTCCACAGAGAAATAAAGTCAGAGATTTCAGAAAAGTCATCGAGTCATTAAGCAAAGTCATGATGCCATCTAATAATACAGATATATAATCCACAAGATAACAGAGGAATGCAATGAAGAAAATCACACGCCTGGGAGGCTGGATAACGGAGGATCTCGACAGGTTTGTGTTGTAGCTCATGTCATGTGCTGGCTGATCAGAGAGCAGTTGTGCAGTGTTCAGGCCAGTGTTTCCTCAGCTCTGTGTTCATGTAGTAATAGACCCATGTGATGAAGGGAAACACAGTGATTCCCACAGCAGTGCAGATCCTCACCGAGCCCACAGCACCTCTACAGGACATGAAAGAGACATTAATGCTCATAATAATATAATACAGCTGAGAAACATGCCAACAGAGCCCACAGCACCTCTACAGGACACGACACAGGCATGAATGACAAGAGTCACTACAGAAACCAGATCATAGACCAGTCTTATAAAGGTAGAGAAGAGTATTAAACACCATCTTTGGACCTTAAATATGAAACCCAGTCTGGAGTTTTATCAGATGGTTTACAGTACCTTCCTGAATGTCTGCACATCAGCAGCCAGAAAACCACCAGCAGGAGTCCACCACATTCCCTAAGAGACAAGAATACACAAGTTATTAGTTTTATTTTGGGGTAAATTATTCCTTTATTAATATTATTATTATTATTTAAATGCCATCACGTCATTCTAAACCTGTACAACTTTTATAATGATATTTTTAAAGAAGCTTCATGACTGTCAAGCTCGATATATAGATAGATAGATATAGACAGATAGATGGATGGATGGATGGATGGATGGATGGATGGATTCATTCATGCATACATACATACTGTACAGTTACATTCATAGATGCATACACTATATTGGCAAAAGTATTAGGACGCCCCTCCAATTCACTGAGTTCAGGTGTTCAATCACTTCCATGGCCACAGGTGTATAAATCAAGCACTAGGCATGCAGACGCTTCTACACACATTTGTGAAAGAATGGGTCGCTCTCAGGAGCTCAGTGAACTCAAGCGTGGTACCGTGATAGGTTGCCACCTGTGCAATAAGTCCATTCCTGAAATTTCCTCACTACTAAATATTTCATGGTCAACTGTTTGTGGTATTATAACAAAGTGGAAGCAATTGGGAACAACAGCAACTCAGCCAGGAAGTGATAGGCCACGTAAAATCAGAGCGGGGTCAGCTCATGCTGAGGGTCACAGTGCACAGAAGTCGCCAAATTTCTGCGTCAATCACTACAGACCTCCAAACTTCATGTGGCCTTCAGATTAGCTCAAGAACAGTGTGTAGAGAGCTTCATGGAATGGGTTTCCATGGCCGAGCAGCTCATCCAAGCCTCACATCACCAAGTGCAATGCAAAGTGTGGGGTGCAGTGGTGTAAAGCACGCCGCCACTGGACTCTAGAGCAGTGGAGACGTGTTCTCTGGAGTGACCAATCACGCTTCTCTGTCTGGCAATCCCATGGATGAGTCTGGGTTTGGCGGTTGCCAGGAGAACGGGACTTGCCTGACTGCATTGTGCCAAGTGTAAAGTTTGGTGGAGGGGGATTATGGTGTGGGGTTGTTTTTCAGGGGTTGGGCTTGGCCCCTTAGTTTCAGTGAAAGGAATTCTTAATGCTTCAACATACCAAGACATTTTGGACAATTTCATGCCCCTTTGTGGGAACAGTTTGGGGATGGCCCCTTCCTGTTCCAACATGACTGCGCACCAGTGCACAAAGTGTCATCCATAAAGACATGGATGAGCGAGTTTGGTGTGGAGGAACTTGACTGGCCTGCACAGAGTCCTGACCTCAACCCGATAGAACACCTTTGGGATGAATTAGAGCGGAGACTGTGAGCCAGGCCTTCTCGTCCAACATCAGTGCTCTACTGGATGAATGGGCAAAAATTCCCACTCAAACTCTCCAAAATCTTTCCCAGTCACAATACTTTTTGTTCATTTAGTGTAGACCGATTAAAAAAAGAAAGAAAGTACAGGTTTGGAATGACACGAGGCGGATGAGATTTTTTTTTTTTTTACTAAGACCAACAAAAAGGAAGTCATTATAATCCCATTGTGTTATCACCTTCCTTCCTCTTGCTGGAAAATGTCTGCGATGCCCTCCTTACAAAGTTTCCAGCCCAGAATGACTCCAAACGTAGAGGCTACAAGCACATGCAGATCAGCGATTCTCCTCCATAATAATGACTCTGCAGAAGGACATAAGCACTTGCTGCACATTTAATGTTTTCATTCACCGGAAATCTCACATTCAACCTTTTATATACACTCACAAGATGTATAACCACTTAAATCTTAATCGGGGTAAAAAGTAAAGTGAGTATTTTCTCACATTTGTAAGTATCAGTGAACTGTATTTGTGCTTCCCTGCACTAGAGGGCAGCACCGCGTCTTATTGTGCTCAATGAAACACTGTTTACCTGTTATTTGTTGATGATAGCAAATCGAAAAGCATAATCCAGCTGGAATAGCATAACCAACCTGCAACATTATTATATAAAAACGCATTAAAACACGTGATTGTTTTATAGAAGTATAACATGTTTCTGAGTTAAAGTGAAACTCTTACCATCCACAAAACGGCGTCTGGATCATTTATCTGACACAAACAAAAAGTTATTCTGTTCATTAAACGGCCATCGTTGTTATATTGTTAATCAAGATTCATATTTAAAGTTGAAACCCTTTATTATTTACCTGCACGTACGTTGCCATGGAGAAAAACAGTGACATGAATAAATTACAAACTCTCCAGACGAGCTGAGAAGACGAGACACTGATCTTGCTCGTCATTGTTTAAATTTATTCTAATAAATGTATCATAACGTTTCTCTGAAACTGAACACATTTGAACTTTGTATCATTTCCAGGATATGGCGCGCAGGCAGTGCTAGAGCATTGTGGGAAATGTAGTTTACATCACTGTGACTGACCTGTCACCTATAGGAGAAAAAAACAACAACAACAACAACGTTTTGCAGTCCCCACGATGCAGAATCGTGCCCACGGATTAATAAACCGTTCCCACAAATTCCCCAAAATCGCACGGGTTTGTA
>CM031945.1:34997823-35112823 GCA_018749465.1 Paracanthobrama guichenoti
CTTATTATAGCATCTTGAATTAAAAGAAATTCCTCATAATTATGACTTTGTCTTATAATTATGGCTTAGTATCTCAAATTTAAAATGTTCCTCATAATTATGACATTTCATAATTTTGACTCATAATTTAGATTTTTGAATGTTACTTTTTTTCTTATAGTTATGACATCATTTTGAGTGTCATAATTTAGATTTTATCATAATTTTGACTGCCATAATTTCACATTTTCATCTCATACTTTGCCATAATTTGGACTTTATCTATTAATTATGACTATTTTTGCCATATTTAAGACTTATCTCAGAATTATGACTTTGTCTTATAATTATGGCTTAATGTCCCAGATTTAAATTTTTCCTCATAATTATGACATTTCTTAATTTTGACTGTTTTATAATTATAGCTTAGTATCTCAAAATTTCACCTTTTTCTAATTAAATCATAATTTTGACTTTTGATGTCGTAATTAATCCTCAATCATTATGGCTTAGGATCTCATAAATATGATTTACTAAATCATCAGGGTTTATTCTCATGTGGCAGAAATGGGCTTCCATAGATACTGAGCAGCTCAGAAGACGAAACTCTCAGTTTAGTGTCATAACTAAGAGATATTGAGATATTAAAGAGATCTCATTGTTGAAACAGTTCAAATGGACTATGAGAAATGACACAGTCAAAGACAAAATATACAATTCATGAATATATTGTGTTAATTTCAGTAATTTTGTGTTTGCATTCATTAAACTCTCTAGATTCAGCATTGGCTGTGGATTGCTTGAAACCACAGTGTGCTGAGCTGAAGAACTGACCGCAGTGTGTGCGTGTGTGTGTGTGTGTGTGTGTGTGTGTGAGATCGCTGAAGCGAGGTAAATACACACTCACACCACAGAAAGAGCCCACATGTGAAGGCATCAATGTTTCATGCACTAAACTGCCGAGCTTCTTTAAAAACTCTTTCAATAACAAACTCTTTCCTCGTCTCTTAGTGAGCAACAGCGATCAGGAAGGTCCTGATGAAGATGATGAAGATGATGGTCACTGCTGGTCCAGTCCTGCATGCAGCTGATGGACGCTTGTTGTGTATGAATGATTTACAGGACGCTGGAGCCGTGTTCGGCCGTTCGCAGCACTTACAGCTCTAAAATGGAGCAGGCAAGTTCATGGCATCCCGTCCTGAAGCTCTTGAAAGCACTTTTGAAAATGTTTTTCCTTTTTGTGTCCAGCTCAGAAATCCTCACTGTGATGGGAATGGAGTCGTCACACAAAACCCATTTCATCTCTGTGAATTCTCTCTGTTTTCTGCGCGCTGCTCGCCTGTCGTCTTGTATTCAATCTGCCAACGCTCTTAAATATTTCAGGGTGAACATTTACTGTGAAAATGCGCTTGAGAAGATCCTCACAGGCTGAACTGAGTTCCTTCCTAAACTCACAGTCTCAGTTGTTTGAGCGACATTTCTCGTCGTTATTTTTTTGAAGCCGTTGTATCGTTCTCATGCGGATTTTCCTTCGTCCCGTTCACATCTGGCTGTCTAGAGATATGAAAAGAAAACAATAAACCTGTTATGAGCTCTGTTTCCAGCTCCCTATCTAGACAGCATTTTAGGGCAATAAGGGCATCAAAAAGGTCTGCTCTAAAAATCATGCTACTTTATAAGATTTCTTCTTGTAGTCAACTTCTAAAGCACAATCACATGCGTTCTGCATATATGCTAACTCTGGTGGAATCTAATATTTTTTGCGTCACACAAGGAGCATGATTTGTGTTGACATGCTGCCTATGTAGTGTGCTTCAAATCAGTCACTTATTAGGGATTTGATCAAGTTTGACAAGGGCCAAATTGTGATGGCTAGACGACTGGGTCAGAGCATCTCCAAAACTGCAGCTCTTGTGGGGTGTTCCCGGTCTGCAGTGGTCAGGATCTATCAAAAGTGCTCCAAGGAAGGAACAGTGGAGAACCGGCCACAGGGTCATGGGCGGCCAAGGCTCATTGATGCACGTGGGGAGCGAAGGCTGGCCTGTGTGGTCCGATCAAACAGACGAGCTACTGGAGCTCAAACTGCTCAAGAAGTTAATGCTGGTTCTGATAGAAAGGTGTCAGAATACACAGAGCATCTCAGTTTGTTGTGACTGGTGTATGGGGACCAGTCAGGGTGCCCATGCTGACCCCTGTCCACCGCCGAAAGCACCAACAGTGGACATGAAAGCATCAGAACTGGACCACGGAGCAATGGAAGAAGGTGGCCTGGTCTGATGAATCACGTTTTCTTTGTGTGTGTGCGTGGCTTACCTGGGGAACACATGGCACCAGGATGCACTATGGGAAGAAGGCAAGCCGGCGGAGGCAGTGTGATGCTTTGGGCAATGTTCTGCTGGGAAACCTTGGGTCCTGCCATCCATGTGGATGTTACTTTGACACGTACCACCTACCTAAGCATTGTTGCAGACCATGTACAGCCTTTCATGGAAACGGTATTCCCTGGTGGCTGTGGCTCTTCCAGCAGGATAATGCTCCTGACACAAAGCACAAATGCTTCAGGAATGGATTGAGGAGCACAACAACGAGTTTGAGGTGTTGACTTGGCCTCCAAATTCCCCAGATCTCAATCCAGTCGAGCATCTGTGGGATGTGCTGAACAAACAAGTCCGATCCATGGAGGCCCCACCTCACAACTTACAGGACTTAAAGGATCTGCTGCTAACATCTTGGTGCCAGATACCACAGCACACCTTCAGGGGTCTAGTGGAGTCCATCAGAGGCAGGTCAGCAAAAGGGGGACCAACACAATATGTATATATATTTAGTATTAATAATGAATATATTTTAATAGATAAAAAACTAAATATATATTTTAATTATTAAATTTTTTTAACAGGCACTTCTTGCACTAAATGCATTGTTGTTTTTAGGACCTCTTTTTATGGCCCCCATTTTGCAAGATTTGAACATTTGGATTATATTTGTCTACTATTTTACAACATTAAGTGATGTTATTGGGAAGTGGAGATTGTTGCATGCAATTAAATGTTTAACTGAAGATATAACTGAATCACCATGACTATATGAGGTTACACCAATCACAGTAGTTTTCAGGGGTCAGATTAGGTAGACACGGCTCCTTTTACACAACAACAGCACATTTTAACACCATCACTTATGGCAAAAAATTATTCTGATTTTACAGAGAATGATGTGGACTCACGGTTTGACGCGGTTGGCGAACATCTGTCGCAGCAGGAGAGCGATGGTGCTCAGGACCATGATGGTGGTGCACATGACTGCTGTAGTACAGAGACTCTCAGCGAGCACAAAAACAACCCTCAGGTTCTCACCGGGCAGAGGAAGTGAGCAGGGGTCACACACACACACACCTGCGCGTGAGTGAGATTATGTGGATGGATTAGCGCTAATCTCAGCCAACATGAGTCGTGTGGGGGGTCGGAGCCGCCAGCACTGAGAGCGCTGACACAGCAGATTACATGATCACAGCCAGACCAAAATACTCTACACATGCAACAAATATAGAAATATAGTCTTTACATTTCTCTGTGTTGATAGTGTTTCAGAGTGTTGCTAGGAGGTTGCTAGAGTGTTGCTAAGAGGTTGTTATGGTGTTTGGGTTTGTTGCCACAGTGTTGCTAGGGTGGTTTGGGTGGCTAGGAGGTTGCTAGGGTGTTTGGGGTGGTTGCAACAGTGTTGCTAGGAGGTTCTGATGATATTTTGGTTGTTAGGTGGTTGCTACAGTGTTTTGGGTGGCAGTCAGAGTGTTTCTAGGAGGTTGTTAAGAGTATTTTGGGTTGCTTGGAGGTTGTTAGTGTTGTTATGGTGTTTGGGGTGGTTTCCACAGTGTTACCAGGTGGTTCCTATGATGTTTTGGATTGCTAGGGAGTTGCTAGGGTGTTTTGGGTGGCTGCCAAAGGGTTGCTAGGAGGTTGTTAGGGTGGTTTCAGTGGCTAGAAGGTCGCTAGGGTGTTTAGTGTGGTGGCCAAAGTGCTGCTAGGAAGTTCAAATGATGTTTTGGATTGCTAGCGGGTTGCTAAGGTGTTTTCGGTGGATGCCAGAGTGTTGCTAGGAGGTTGTTAGGGTGTTTTGGGATGCTAGGAGGTTGTTAGTGTGGTTTCAGTAGCTAGGAGGTCGCTAGGGTGTTTAGGGTGGTGGCCACGGTGCTAAGAGGTTCATAATATGATGTTTGGATTGCTAGGGGGTTGCTAGGGTGGCTGTCAAAGTGTTTCTAGGTGGTTGCTAGGAGGTTCCTAGCGTGTTTTGGGTTGCTAGGATGTTTTCGGATGCTAGGAGGTTTCAATAGCTAGGGGTCACTAGGGTGTTTTGGGTGGCTGTCACAGTGTTTCTAGGAGGTTCCTAACGTGTTTTGTGTAGGGTGTTTTGGGATTCTAGGAGTTTGTTAGGGTGGTTTCAGTAGCTAGGAGGTCACTAGGGTGTTTAGGGTGGGGGCCACAGTGCTAAGACGTTCATATGATGTTTGCGTTGCTAGAGTCTTTTGGGTGGCTGTCAAAGTGTTTCTAGGAGGTTCCTAGTGTGTTTTAAATGACTCCCAGAGTGTTGCTAAGAGGCTACTGTTTTTTTTTTTTTTGGGTGCCTGTCAAAGTGTTTCTAGGATGTTGCTAGGAGGATCTTAGTCTGGTTTGGGTTGCT
This sequence comes from Paracanthobrama guichenoti, assembly GCA_018749465.1. Lineage (NCBI taxonomy): Eukaryota > Metazoa > Chordata > Actinopteri > Cypriniformes > Gobionidae > Paracanthobrama > Paracanthobrama guichenoti. Next base: position 35,002,480 of record CM031945.1, read on the forward strand.
ACAGTGTTTGGGGTGATTTCCACAATGTTGCTAGGAGGTTCTTAGTCTGGTTTGGGTTGCTAGGGTGTTTGGGGTGATTTCCACAGTGTTGCTATGAGGTTCTTATTGTGTTTTGGATTGCTAGGGGGTTGCTAGGGTGTTTTGGGTGGCTGTCAGAGTGTTTCTAGAAAGTTGCTAGGTTGTCTTTAGTGTGTTTTGGGTGACTGCCGGAGTGTTGCTAGGAGGTTCCTTTTGGTGTTTTGGATTGCTAGGGTGTTTTGGGTGGCTGCCAGAGTGTTGCTAGGAAGTTGCTATGGTGATTTATGTGGCTGCCAAAGTGTTGTTAGCGGACTTTTGGTTGTTATGAGGTTGCTAGCATGATTTGGGTGGCGGCCAAGTTGTTGACATGGAATTGATCGGAGTGATAATAATCAGAGTGTTTCTAGGAAATTTCTAAGATGTTCTTATGGCATCTTGGGTTGCTAGGAGGTTGCTAGGGTGTTTTGGGTGACTGCCGGAGTGTTGCTAAGAGGCTCCTAAAACATTTTGGGTTTCTAGGAAGTTGCTAGGGTGTTTTGGGTTGCTAGGGTGGTCTGGGTGACTGCCGGAGTGTTGGGTAATTGAGTGCACTTTATTCCTTAGCAACTCAGCCTAGCCATAGTAGTGGAGAGTTTTACACCACTCACAATTTCTGAAGAAAACAAGTTAGTTGGATCAGGGATAATGGCCGTGTTAAAGTGAACTGCACATTCATCATACATGGTTCTGTTGAGTCACCGTACGCTTCAGCGATGTGATTGTGAGGAGTCACTGTGACTGTCATGAATCAGCGCAGGTGGATCACATGATCAGATGTTTGAGGGGAAAGTGTGTCGGGTGTCATTCATTTATCTGCTTCATCTGAATGACAACTGACCTTTAAACCAGACAGCCTTTAGACCCTGCAGGAAACCAGCTGTTTCTCTTGCACAGCAGTCGAGATTCCTGCTCCTCAGATGTTTCTCCAGACTCTTACCTGAGCTTCTCCAGCTGAGCTCCGATTTACCAACACACCAAAATCTGCCATCAGAAGTCAGAGACCTCAATATAGACTCAAACATTTCTCACTATATGATCTGAGCTGCTCTCCACGCTCATCTTACAGCTCTAGACTCTCACTGGATGATGATTGTTGACCCAACTGTTGTTTTTTTCTCAGGAATATCTGAGGTTTTGCTGAGTCAGTGTGCGTCACATGTTTGCTCGCTGAAATACCCCCATTGTGTTTTTACCATTATTCCTCCTAACATGTCAAAATAAAGAACCAAACCCTGATCAAACACACCTGAATATAATCTCAAAATCATCCTGAAGACTGAAGATTATATGGTATGGGTGTGTTTGATGAGGGCTGGAACTAAAATCTGCAGTACAGTCAGTGTTGTTTTAGTATTATTAATATACTGTTATAGTATTTATTAAAGGGGGCATAACACACACAGTTTCTGCCAGTCTCATGTTAATCTTGAGTACCTATAGAGTAGTATTGCATCCTTCATATCTCTGAAGAGTCTTTAGTTTTATCAGATTTATAAAGGACAGATACGCTGTAGCGATTCTTTCAGAAAACAGCTGAACTCGTGCAGTGGGCGGAGCTAAAAAATCTCAAGCACACACACTCCCTTGATAACTTTGGATTAACTATACGTTCGTGTTGTTGACATTATATCCACTTATGCGCCAATTGCTAACAAAACACACACATTAGATGCAGTTTCACCGGGACCGGGAACAAACAAACACACTTGCAGAACTCCAGAAAAACAAACTGTATCCACTGTTTCCTTAACGCTGGGTTATTTGGGAAGCTGAACAAGGTGATCTTTCCCTCACAATCAGAAACACACTTCTTTAGTGGCATTGTTGATTTTGTGGTCTAAAAACAAAATGCCAGCGCTGCCGATGGCTCACGTAGCCCGAACGAAGCTCGTCGATGGACGCGCTCTTGCTCTCACTCGGGTTAACGCCGGGAGAAGTGCCCGTATAAGGAAGTCTGCCCTTTATGATGTCATACAGGGCCATACTCTAAAAAAAAAAATCCTGAAGGAGTGTATTTGGCACAGAAATACTCCGTCATACTCATTTTTTTTAATTTTGGCCATGTTTAGCATGAGAATCCAACTTAATATTTTGAATGAACTTTTATTTTATATTTTCAGTGTTAATTTTAGTTTAAGTTTTAATAGTTTTGTTATGTGCTTTCGTCATTTTTCTATTACTTTGTTGTTGTTTTTTTATACAGTATATCGTTTTTTTAAATATTATTTCTGTATAGTAATATTTATATTTATAGCAACACTCCGTCCAAAACACCCTACATTTCCGTTTTAGTCATTTTAGTACATTAACATAAATTGTATTTTATTTAAGTTTGTTGCCAAAGCAACATTTTTTAATTTTCGCTTATGTTTTTTAAGTGTGTGTGTCTGTTCAACTTCTTGTTTCTCTCTCTCTCTCTCTCTCTCTCTCTCTCTCTCTCAAAGCTCTTTACACAGCTTACAGTGTAACATGCCATTCCTGGTTATGGTTTCTCTGAGCAGATACAGGAGTTTTAGGAATTCGATTTTCATGAAATTCCCAGTGGTGGTGAAATGGGGAAAGAATGTGGTGTGTATGAAGTGCATATCTGTTTCCACTTGAGTCTGTGAGCAGTAGGTGGTCAGATGATCGCTCTGTCTGAGTGTGTGTTGAGTTACTCATGGATCTCAGATGCTGCTGGCCGTTTCTACATCTGTGTATAAACAACACACACACACACACACACACGCAGGTTTATAATGACATTTTTCCACCTGAGATCCGTTCATTTATCCCGTTCGTGGTTTATCTGTCTCTCTGACGCTCCTCTTATCACGCAGCTCTTGATAATGAAGTTTCCTCCGTTCCTTTGTAAAGTTTGTTGAGGTCAGAGGCTGAATGTGTGTGTGATAGGAGCCGTTCCTCTGGTTCGCTGTAGATTATCACACACGGACACATGCTGCAGGTGACTGATAAAATGACTGAATTTAATAGAGATTTAATCACGTCCAGCTCACAGTAAACAGTGCTTGCTTTCAAAACTTTAACATGGTAACCATAGCATCCGCCAAAATACCACATCTACTGCAGTTCAGCACATACCTCCTGTAAAAACAGGCCATGTTTTGTGCAATGTTTTATAAACAAGTTGTATTGTGCAAGTCAATAAAATTATAAATTAAAATTTTAAACATAAATTATATAAAATACAATTATACATTTAAATATTTATTTATATAATAATAATAATAAAAGTAAAAATTTAAATGTTAACATTTTAATTATGTTGTTAAAATATTATATATTTATAATATATAATATTAAGTGTATATATAAGTATAAGTGTTTGTGTGTGTGTGTATATACATATATATATATGATTTCTCTGATTATCTCTTCATCGCTCTTGTGGGGTGTTCCCGGTCTGCAGTGGTCAGGATCTATCAAAAGTGCTCCAAGGAAGGAACTGTGGAGAACCGGCCACAGGGTCATGGGCAGCCAAGGCTCATTGATGCACGTGGGGAGCGAAGGCTGGCCCGTGTGGTCCGATCAAACAGACGAGCTACTGGAGCTCAAACTGCTCAAGAAGTTAATGCTGGTTCTGATAGAAAGGTGTCAGAATACACAGAGCATCTCAGTTTGTTGCGTATGGGGCGGCATAGCCGCTGACCAGTCAGGGTGCCCATGCTGACCCCTGTCCACCGCCGAAAGCACCAACAGTGGCACGTGAGCATCACGTCGACCACGAGCCTGGTCTGATGATGAGTTTTCTTTTATATCACGTGGATGGCTGAGTGCATGTACGTCTCTTACCTGGGGTACACATGGCACCAGGATGCACTATGGGAGGAAGGCAAGCTGGCGGAGGCAGTGTGATGCTTTGGGCAATGTTCTGCTGGGAAACCTTGGGTCCTGCCATCCATGTGGATGTTACTTTGACACGTACCACCTACCTAAGCATTGTTGCAGACCATGTACAGCCTTTCATGGAAACGGTATTCCCTGGTGGCTGTGGCTCTTCCAGCAGGATAATGCTCCTGACACAAAGCACAAATGCTTCAGGAATGGTTTGAGGAGCACAACAACGAGTTTGAGGTGTTGACTTGGCCTCCAAATTCCCCAGATCTCAATCCAGTCGAGCATCTGTGGGATGTGCTGAACAAACAAGTCCGATCCACGGAAGCCCCACCTCGCAAATTACAGGACTTAAAGGATCTGCTGCTAACATCTTGGTGCCAGATACCACAGCACACCTTCAGGGGTCTAGTGGAGTCCATGCCTCAACGGGTCAGGGCTGTTTTGGGCTGTATATACTAACACTATATTAGGAAGGTGGTCATAATATTGTGCTGGTATATACAGTTAAAAACTTTTTTTTTTTACGTCAGTAATTTTTACATTGTGGAAATTCTGTGACTCTGGACACTTCTGTTAAATGAGTAAAGCTGATGTATTTTGGTCAGGGAGAGTCCAGGCCCTGATCACATTGGTGGCAAACTGCTGAAGAACTGTGCAGAGCAGCTTTCAGCGAATTATTCATTTATGTTTAATAAGTCATTGAACATTTATAAAGTTCCTCGACTTTGGAAAGATTATATAGTAGTGGCAATAGCAAAAAGATAAAGAAATGCTCTTTCTCGTGATGATTATAGGCCTGTTGCATTACGTCTTTGGTTATGAAATCCTTTGATTTAGTTGGAAAGGAGATTTTAGCCTGAACACAGTCAGCTCTTGATCCTATGCAGTTTGCCTATAGATCAGGTGGAGGAGTGGAAGATGCCACTTGCACCTTATTAAATATGATTTTAAGACATTTGGAAGAGTTTGCTTTTCATTGATTTTTGTCCTCTTTTTATTGTGCTCAGCCTCATATTTTGTCAGTTTGTTGTAAGTCTTCTGCTGGTACTCCACAGGGTTGTGTTCGGTCCCCTCTTTTGTTTCCTTTATACACTGATGACTGTCGGAGCATCTTTGAGGGGAGACGCATTAAATCTGTGACTGTGTCTCTCCTCGCCGAGTCATGGTCCAGTGGTAGATCATTTTATTCAATGGTGTGATGCTTCATTTTTAAACATTAATGCCTCTAAAACAAAAGAGATCTGCATTGATTTCCATAAGACAAACTCTGTACTTGTGTTGCCTGCTGTTTTATATATATATATACACACACACACACACACTATAAACTAAACTTTTTACATTTCATTAATAATAGTATTTTTACATCTGAATTTTCAATTTCAATAAAAATGTATGGTTTTTTAATAAAGTGTAAGTCCAAAAACAGTTCAAGACTCAGAGTTTATTTCTTTAATATTTCAGAGTTTCATAGAAAACATTTGAATAAGTACAAAAGAAGAGTTGATCTGCTTTAGTAGCACAGATAGTCCTTGTTATTCACTTTGATTCGTTTTATGGTCACAGAGGAAGTGACTATTACAAAAGCACTTGCCTCTTTCAAAAACATCCGCTGCAGATGAACTGGATATTTATCTGAGGCTCCTGCGGAGTATTTATATTATATATATATTCATCAGAAATGCACATTTTTGTATCCGATGGAGGTCGTGTTTGTGTACAAGCCCATGGTTTATCAGGAGTACGTGTAAATATTTAACAGGAGACGGACCGCCGAGAGCTTGAGATCTCTGCACTGATTCATATGAGTGTTTGTTATCTGAGCTGAATAACAGTTGCTAGGGAGCTGACATCGATAAAGTCCAGATAAAATAGCATGTAGGGTCTGTGGACATTTATAAAGCATCGTCGCCTGAACTGAGTTCACTCTCTCTGTGTGACGTGTAGCTCTGTTTAGTTTCATTGTGTTTTGCTTCTGTTTAGCCTGTGTTCCTGATCATTATTAGTCTTGATTAGTTCCTGCACCTGTTCTGTTTTCCCTTCATTACAGGACTCGAACCGGCGTCTTTGGCATGGGAGACGGGAGTGCTAACAAGGATGTTAAAGACCTCAGTCGCTAGAGTGCCTCTTGAGGCCAGGAGTGAGGTTTACACACACAGCTCTTACTGGCCTACGCTACATTAGTTTGCTCCTGCGATCTCCTGTATTTATTACATTGTGGATTAATAAAGAAGTGTTTGTTTGGATTGTCCTGTGTCGTGTGATTACTATAGCGTTTACTTGTGACTCTCTGAATACAATAACACCGGTATTTATATTCTACTTGTCCTCTTTTTCTTCTAATATTTCAAATATAGAAACAAATCAAATATCAATATGTCAAATGTCATATCTGCAGTAATATTTTAATATTTGCAGTATAAAAAGTTGAATAACTCTGAATGTATTCTCTCTTCTTCACTTTGCAGAGTTTTTGATGGATTCCCAGTCGACTTCAGCGTAGACTTTGTTCATCTGCCAGTACAGGATGCCCATGAATTTAGACCACGCCCCCTGCACTGAGGCTGGACTGAAGGATTGTGGGAAAGCTTCCACCAGCACCTCCAGGATCACTCCGGCCAGAATCTGCAGAAATCAGTTTGGGGTCAGTAAAACGATTAATACTCTTATTCAGCAAGAACACAATAAAATATGAAACGGCACAACTGTTTTCAACACTGATAATAAGCATAAATGTTTCTGAAGGATCATGTGACTGAAGACTGGAGTAATGATGATAAATCCAGCTTTGATCACAGGAATAAATGACATTATAACACACAGGCTTAATATTGTGTTGGTCCTCCTTTTGCTGCTAAACAGCCCTGACCCGCCGAGGCATGGACTCCACTAGACCCCTGAAGGTATGCTATGGTATTTGGCACCAAGTTGTTAGCAGCAGATCCTTTGAGTCCTGTAAGTTGTGAGGTGGGGCCTCCATGGATCGGACTTGTTTGTTCAGCACATCCCACAGATGCTCGATTGGATTGAGATCTGGGGAATTTGGAGACCAAGTCAACACCTCAAACTCGTTGTTGTGCTCCTCAAACCATTCCTGAAGCATTTGTGCTTTGTGTCAGGAGCATTATCCTGCTGGAAGAGCCACAGCCACCAGGGAATACCGTTTCCATGAAAAGCTGTACATGGTCTGCAACAATGCTTAGGTAGGTGGTACGTGTCAAAGTAACATCCACATGGATGGCAGGACCCAAGGTTTCCCAGCAGAACATTGCCCAAAGCATCACACTGCCTCTGCCGGCTTGCCTTCTTCCCATAGTGCATCCTGGTGCCATGTGTTCCCCAGGTAAGTGACGCACATGCACCTGGCCATCCACGTGATGTAAAAGAACACGTGATTCATCAGACCAGGCCACCTTCTTCCATTGCTCCGTGGTCCAGTTCAGATGCTCACGTGCCACTGTTGGTGCTTTTGGCGGTGGACAGGGGTCAGCATGGGCACCCTGACTGGTCAGCGGCTATGCCGCCCCATACTCAACAAACTGAGATGCTCTGTGTATTCTGACTCAAACTCAGTCCTGGAGGGCCACAGTTTAGCTTCAACCAGCTCACCTGCTTGGAAGTGTCTGGTAATCCTGAAGACCTTGATTAGCTGCACTGTAAACATTTTTTTGTTGTTTCAACTTAAAAAAGTAAGTGTTCATGCTACCTTACTTTTAAGTTTAGTCAACTTGAAATGTGAATTTGTTCAAGTGACGACTTGGATAATTGAGTTGACTAAACTTAAATTTTTAAAGCAGCACTGAGTTTTTGAGTTTAAGACCACTGTTCTAATGAGTGTTAGTTGTAAAGTAACTTATAGTTAGTAGAATGTCCAGAGTGGACTGTCAAAAACATTTTAGAAATCTTCTCAACCCCAGAATTGATGCATCCTGCCGTTTGTTTCCTCATACTCACTTTAAAGTAAACGGGATCCACCTTGTGTCTGAGCGCGTGTGATCTGCCGACCTGGTTGAAGACGGTGTTGAGTTTGTCTGCATTGCGCAGGCTTTCCACCAGCGTGTTGAGGGTGGTCATGAGCCGCAGGGAGTGTTTCTTCAGCGGAGTGCTCTGCCGCATCTCCTCGGGATCCTGCATGTCCCGGAACTGACTGAAGTATTGCTTCGCCAACGGGAAGTTCCCGAAGAACCTGGAGGAAGGCACAAAAAACAAATATTTATTGACACCTGGACTCCCCCATAAGATTTAAAAATCCATATTATGCCCCTTTTCAAAGTCTTGATGTTGTTTTTGGGCTCTACTAGAACAGGTTTTCATGCTTGAATGTTAAAAAACACGTTATTCTGTCAAAATACACATTATCCTCATATTCTCCATTGTTGCAGCTCCTCTCTTCCCAGTCTGTCAGTAACGCTCTGTTTAGTTCCAGTCTCTATGAAGCCCCTCCTTCTGAAAAGCACAATGTGCTCTGATTGGGCGGCTGGATCAGTGTGTTGCACACTACTAACTAACTCAACCTTTTTATTTTGCATATGCCTTGGGTGGGAATTATTTAAATGCGGAATCATGTGATGTGTTTGTTCCCAGAAGACTACAATTGAAGCGTTTCAGGGAGTTCAGAAACAGTAACTGCAATGAAGCAGAAACTTGGTAGACATTTTTCATGCTCAAACAGCAACATTACACAACAAATATAAACATGTAAAAAAGCAAAAAAGGCCCTCTTTAAAGCGACAGATCACCCAAAGATGACCAATCTGTCATTTACTCCTTCCAAACCTGTAGGACTTTCTTTCTTCTGTAGAAATGTTTTTTTTGTTTGTTGAGAAACATCTCAATGGTCAATTTTATTTAGTTCCCAATGTTTATCAAAATATCACCTTTTATGTTCAGCAGATGAAAGAAATGCTTTTTGGGTGAACTGTCCCTTTAAGCGACCCCAATAGAACATAACATATCAAATATCCTGTTGTATTTTTGCCCTGAATTCATTTTACACAGATCCTCGTCATCATGTGATCAGAGCAAAGTTGCAAATCAAATAATTATGCGTTTATGCATTTACTAGAATCAAAAATATTTAATTGAATTGTGATCGAATGTTTATTGAGAAGAATGTTAAATACACTTGACTTGAATAAAACCTAGTTAATTTATATGTTTTCAGTGTGCATATAGCAGATATTTTAAATAAATGATAATAATAATAAATGTAGTAGGCAGTGGATGATTAGGTTTCAGATTGAGGTTCCAAACTTCCTGTTTTAACAGGAAATACATCATAGCAGGGCTGTGCAATCATTTCATGAAGTTCCTACAGATAAACATGTGAACAGAAGAGAGCTGCGTTGTGTGTGTGTTTTTGCGTGTGTGAGAAAGTGTGTTTGGGCTCAGCTGGACAGATAAACCATTCCTGAGATAATATTTAACCAACATTGCTGAAATTATCCTTCACACACAACAAATATTGCAATAAAACTCAGGGAATGTCTTTTTTTCAGCTCCACTTCGTAATAAAACTGACTTCAGAAGCAGTTAAAGGAACGTTTAGCACGTTTGACCCTATGGTGTGTGTCACTACCGTCTCTGAGCATTTGACAGGTGTGTTTTGTGTTTGGGACTCGCGTCCAACAGTAGCAGCTCAAACACTCAGAGGCTGTTTAATGTTTCGGGCTGTATAAATATGATTCTGTGTGTGAGATCACGGCTCAGTGTTTACTATCACCTAAACACACCAATCTCTCTCTCCATCACCTTCAGGTGTGCGTTTCTGCCTTGACTTGATATTTTAGTATTATAATATTTATTAATATTTCAAATTACAAACCCAATTCCCAAAAAGTTGGGACACTGTACAAATTGTGAATAAAAAAGGAATGCAATAATTTGCAAATCTCATAAACTCATATTTTATTCGCAATAGAATATAGATAATATATCAAATGTTGAAAGTGAGACATTCTGAAATGTCATGCCAAATATTGGCTCATTTTGGATTTCATGAGAGCTACACATTCCAAAAAAGTTGGGACAGGGAGCAATAAGAGGCCGGAAAAGTTAAATGTACATATAAGGAACAGCTGGAGGACCAATTTGCAACTTATTAGGTCAATTGGCAACATGATTGGGTATAAAAAGAGCCTCTCAGAGTGGCAGTGTCTCTCAGAAGTCAAGATGGGCAGAGGATCACCAATTCCCCCAATGCTGCGGCCAAACATACTGGAGCAATATCAGAAAGGAGTTTCTCAGAGAAAAACTGCAAAGAGTTTGAAGTTATCATCATCTACAGTGCATAATATCATCCAAAGATTCAGAGAATCTGGAACAATCTCTGTGCGTAAGGGTCAAGGCCGGAAAACCATACTGGATGCCCGTGATCTTCGGCCCTTAGACGGCACTGCATCACATACAGGAATGCTACTGTAATGGAAATCACAACATGGGCTCAGGAATACTTCCAGAAAACACTGTCAATGAACACAATCCACCGTGCCATTCGCCGCTGCCGGCTAAAACTCTATAGGTCAAAAAAGAAGCCATATCTAAAGGTATTGCATGAGTGCGTGTGGCATGGGCAGCTTACACATCTGGAAAGGCACCATCAATGCTGAAAGGGATATCCAAGTTCTAGAACAACATATGCTTCCATCCAGACGTCGTCTCTTTCAGGGAAGACCTTGCACTTTCCAACATGACAATGCCAGACCACATACTGCATCAATTACAACATCATGGCTGCGTAGAAGGAGGATCCGGGGACTGAAATGGCCAGCCTGCAGTCCAGATCTTTCACCCATAGAAAACATTTGGCGCATCATAAAGAGGAAGATGCCACAAAGAAGACCTAAGACAGTTGAGCAACTAGAAGCCTGTATTAGACAAGAATGGGACAACATTCCTATTCCTAAACTTGAGCAGCTTGTCTCCTCAGTCCCCAGACGTTTGCAGACTGTTATAAAAAGAAGAGGGGATGCCACACAGTGGGAAACATGGCCTTGTCCCAACTTTGAGATGTGTTGATGCCATGAAATTTAAAAATCAACTTATTTTTCCCTTAAAATGATACATTTTCTCAGTTTAAACATTTGATATGTCATCTATGTTGTATTCTGAATAAAATATTGAAATTTGAAACTTCCACATCATTGCATTCTGTTTTTATTTACAATTTGTACAGTGTCCCAACTTTTTTAGAATCGGGTTTGTAGCTTTTGGTTTCCATTTTCATTATCTAATTTGTATGTAAAATTGAATGTGCTTTTGTAATTTTGTATTTTTTTCTTTGACCTATTTTTATTTTCTTTTAGTGCGAGTAACCTTTTTTCTTTTTTAAGGTGCACTTTCTAACTTTTTTTTTTTTTTTTTAAACAGAATTAGTCAATACATCAATCCTTCTTGCAAAACATGTTTTTGGTCTTACCCTGATCTGATTCACCATGCTAAGCCTGTATTTTAGACCTAACTGGATGGTTTTCTCTGGAAATTGCCTAGGGGAGACTGGGTATGGTTGTAACACTTTTTTTCTTCAGCACCTAAAACTACCCTTTTTTTTTTTAGCTACACATCTGAAACTTTTAGGAAAAGTACCCACATTTGTCTACTACAAATGCAAACAATTTAAATTTCTTCAACTAAATCACAGACTTTGTGAGATGATGACAGATATAAATTTGTCCTTTGTTACAACCTACCCCACTACTGGGGTAACACATACTGGGGTAAGTTGTAACAGGTTGACAGAATGCACAAAAAGGGTACTCCAAGTGATATGCCACAACAAGTTTTATTTTAAATGAATTGGCTGCAACAATAAAATGTGTGAATATGGGGAGTGCATGTGCATATTGTGTGTGTTTGTGCATGCACGTGTGTGTTTGTTTGTGCATGTCTGTACGTGCACATTCGTGTGGGTGTGTGTGTGTGTGTGTGTGTGTGTGTGTGTGTGTGAGAGAGAGCAAATTAACATAAATATAGGCATTCTGTAGGATTATTAAAATCACAAAAATGTTCTTAGTTGTAAGTGGATGGTTGTTTCAAAACACGCGTTACAACCTACCCCGTCACTGTCTCTCATTGTTTAGCTAGCTGTATTAGCATGGTGCTTTGAAATTAGCAGGAGGTTGATACACCATTCTTTACTAGAGAAACTACACTTTGACCTGATATAACTCATACAAGATAGCAACACAGACTGGAAAACCTCCGTGTGGGATCGTAAAGGAAGCCAGAGAAAACTGAAACTGTCATATGACTCCTCATATGACTCCTCAAAACTGAAACTGTCATATGATTTGTGGAACTGGTAGTGTTAAAAGTCTCCCCATGTAATGAATATACCCGGTATCCCTTACATGCATCTCTCGCTCGTGGGTGTCTCGTCATATCTGTGAATAGGCTACGGCTACTTTGACGTGTCTGGTGTGGGAGTTAGTTGTCACAACGATCGAGAAAGGTTAACATGGAGTAGCTAAATCTCCAACCTCAGGGAATCACCCGTTTTAAACAAACGGCGAACAGAGGAGAGTCTGCTGGCAAAGAGAGAATGAGACAGAACTCGTAATAAAACAGGAATCAACATTGGCTTGGCTTTTCAATCAGGGTGAGAACTGAAGGATTTGAAATGTTTTGAGATGACTTTTCTAACCTGGTTTAATCTCTAAAGCCTAGTGAATGTTTTATGAGCGGTAGGAGAATCATATTCTCACAGAGCCGAAGCTCATCAAAACATGAAAAAATGTGTTCTTCCGACAAATGCATGCAGTTTTGTTTTTTAACCGAGTATTATTTCAATTAATAAAAATGATTTGAATTGCTTTATTTTTGCTTTAGTTTTAGTTAACAATAATAACACTGGTTGACTCCAACTTATCACACACACACACACACTTCTGATCTGTCTGTAACCGGTGAAATTCTACACTGAGACAGTAGATGAACACAATAATAAGTCACTTTATGGTTAAGTATATTTCTTATGTTTTGCATATTAATTCATGCTAACATGCTAAATAATTGTTTGCAAGGTTGTTGCTTACGAAAAGAATATGCAAGCGTGAGCAATAGCATAATTCATTTCAATAAAGTTACATTTTCAATTCAGCTGTAATATAAGGATCTCAAACACCACTGATACGCTCAGTGTTACTGTAGGTGACCTCTGGTCTGGAAGGCTACTGTAAGTGTTTGTTCTGATGTAACAGTTCAGATGATGTTCGCCGGGTTAAACTGTCTCTGGTGATGTATTTTCATCTGCAGGCCTCAAACATGATGGCTTATTTTCCCCACAAGAGGCTGATCGTAAATCCTGCAATCTTGAACTTTAAAATATCCGCAGGGAGCGAGTTTCAACACAACTGCTGAAGTGTGTCCGACGGTCCGCAGGAGTGTTTGTTATGATTGTGCGTTTTGGCACATCTCAACCGTTTAAACACATAGATTGCTGGGTCATCTTGTCTGTGCATTCCTTCAGTTTTCTTTAAAGTGTTTTAATGTTTCGTAACCTGCATTATCTGACACTCACAGATGTCTGAAATCCCCGTCACTAATGTAGGGCTAAGTGGTTGATGTGCGGTAAGATATCTGACAGCAGATCATCCGGAAGGTTTTTGGGTTGATTCGTGTTGCTAGGTCGGATAGAGGTTCGACGGGAAGAGAACTGACGTTAGTGCATAGTGAAAAAAACTTTTCTAAAAGAATCAAATAATTTCATAGGAGAATGGTTTCAACACTGTACCATTCCAACTTAAATTACATTAAACTGACTTAAAAATTAGTTGAATCATGTATAGCATAAAAAAAGTTGCAATTTTTTTATTTTGATGAGTTAAAGCAATGTAAAGGAAAAAAAAAAACTTGTCATAACTTGTTGATCATATAACTAAAGTTGCACAACAAAAGGGTGCAAAGAGTCGTTTTGATCATGTTGCCTTTCAGATTTCAGGCTCTTGCATGTATTTATGATTAGGAACTGATGAATGAATGAATGAATGAATGAAGCCCTTTTTGTGTTTTCACAGTCGTGCCTCATGCGTCCAGTACCAACACTTACATCCTACAAGCCCCATCGGCCCCGTCAACTGCATTTCACCTCTTACAGCCCACAGATCTGAACCTTCTGTCAAACTGTAATAGGACAGGAAGATCTGTCCCATTAAATAGAGACAGAGTCTAGTAAATGCCCACAGAAGAGACGTGTCCTCACATGTCCCAGTCAAACAACAGATAAAGGGAGCCTGTGTCTTCTCTGTCCTCCTAATGTGTGTCATAACTCATGTCTGAGTACATGAGCTCTTAACCTCTGCCACCGAGATTCATGTGTCAGCATCTGGAGGACGAACAAAGGCACTCAAAAATCGCCTGGAAATGTGAAAACAATCATGGCGACCACAAACGGAGCTCGAGTTATGAAGACACTTGTAGTCCATATGCATGTGATAAGACACTTTTACACAGCCACATCACCCAAAAATTAAGAAGCTGCCATTATTTATTTAAATTTACCTCCGGTTTCACAGACTAGTCTCAGACTAAAATGCATGTATTAACTGAAAGGAACTTGCACTGACATACACTATATTGGCAAAAGTTTTGGGATGTCTGCCTTTATGTCCATGGGATTGCCAGACAGAGAAGCGTGATTGGTCACTCCAGAGAACACGTCTCCACTGCTCTAGAGTCCAGTGGCGGCGTGCTTTACACCACTGCATCTGACACTTTGCATTGCTCTTGGTGATGTGAGGCTTGGATGAGCTGCTCGGCCATGGAAACCCATTCCATGAAGCTCTCTACGCACTGTTCTTGAGCTAATCTGAAGGCCACATGAAGTTTGGAGGTCTGTAGCGATTGACGCAGAAATTTGGTGACTTCTGCACACTGTGCACCTCAGCATGCGCTGACCCTGCTCTGTGATTTTACGTGGCCCGTCACTTCATGGCTGAGTTGCTGTTGTTCCCAATTGCTTCCACTTTGTTATAATACCACAAACAGTTGACCATGAAATATTTAGTAGTGAGGAAATTTCAGGAATGGACTTATTGCACAGGTGGCAACCTATCACGGTACCACACTTGAGTTCACTGAGCTCCTGAGAGCGACCCATTCTTTCACAAATGTGTGTAGAAGCGTCTGCATGCCTAGTGCTTGATTTATACACCTGTGGCCATGGAAGTGATTGAACACCTGAAATCAGTGATTTGGAGGGTCGTCCCAATACTTTAGGCAATATAGTGCGTTTTAAAATATGCTTGTCTCAAGATGAACATCAGTAATGCTTTCTTCTAATGCCTGCTACAGACTGTGAATAAAACACCATCAGCATGTGCTAGTGGTAAACATATAGAGCAAGATGAATCACACTTTGGCAATAATGGTTTTTATGTGCACTGAAAAAGAGGAGGAAGCAAAAGAGGATAATATGGCTGGGGAAAAGAGGCCAAATTTGCAAATGGAGCTTTTGCACATTTTAGCATTTACTCTCCTGTCCAGTTTCAGGTAAATTTAAGTTAGTCTAAATGAAAATAAACAAGTTCATAAAACTCAAAACAATGCAACAATTCAGATTACTTAAAAAGTGTCAGTTTTGAGAACTCAGAAGAAAAAGAAAGTTCTAAATACTCATTCATTTGAATGAACTAACTTGTTTAATTTAATTTTAATTTAAAAATGTAACTCGGTGGTTGGGTTTGTTCATATTTGACCCGATTTTTGGTTGAAACTTACCAGTGTACTTTTCAACTTTTAAAATTCTAACATTTTCTAATTTTTGTTTTTCACATAATATTCACTTTTTAATCTTTTTTTTTATTTATTTGATTTTCAGTCATTTTAGTCAGCATGTTTGGATTGACTTGATGAGACTAAAGGCCTGTTCACCCACCCAAAAAAAAAAACAACGTTAATTATGACAACTAAAATGTTGTGTTTATAGTTATCGTTATACTTACTGTCTGTTGGTGTAGATGCTAATATAGTTATGGTTAGTCTTTTTGTGTTGGTATAGTTATTGTTATAGTTATTGCCTGTTGGTGTGGACGTTAATATAGTTATTGTAGCTATCGTTGTTGGTGTGAATGAGCCTTAAAAGATAACAGAATTTTGATTTGTCCCTTATCCCTTTAGAGACACACCGTTACTTGTTTTCTGTCAGGTTGGTGTCACACAACTACATCCAGACTAGTTTGTCAATTAAAAGATAATTCCTGAATGTAATTATGAGCCTGTATTTCTATTTTTGTATCTATTTTCTATCTATTGTTTTTTGGCTCCTGATTCCATTTGTTTCGTCCTCCGCTCGCACACTTTCATTAGCTGTTGCTCATTTCTGCTTTCTTGCACGTTGGAGACAGTATGCACACTCTTGACCGCTCAGTGTTTTGTTGTTTGCAGCTACATCTTGGCTGCAGTCTGGTGCTTTTTGTCACGGCCTAGTCCCGGACATGAAAGTGTGTCTTGTAGCGCTTCAGTGTGTGCTTGGGATTGTATAAATGGCTGATAACATCTGATTTATCCACTGACCTGCTAAATTAAAGCGTCACAGAGAGACATACACTCTTCTCCTGTGAACGGTCTGAGACGTCCATTTAAAAGCACGTCCCCTCTGAGAAATAAATCTAATTTCACGAGCTGAAAGAGTTTAATTATAAAACTTTACTGTGGCCCTTCAGGTGTGATCTCACAGAAGATGTGAGCCGTTATCTTTAGAGGGAAATTACTGCAGACATCCATCACTGTTAGAGATGAGCACAGGTCAGGAATGAGGGAATATGAGCTCACATGAGGCTTTCATGTGGAAAACTTCACGCTGCGTCAATGATTCACCAGATTCCTGAATGCCAAGAGGACGTCCTCTACAGTGATTATATACACATATTATGAGCAATAAAAGTCATTAAATTATCAGGTTTTTTTTTTGGTGTGTACCTGCACTAGTAGATCTAGTGGTGTCATGCAAACTAAGGTTGATAGATTTTTATAATATATTGATTCACTTTAATCGCATGCATATTCTTGATTTATTTATTCCAGCTGTATTATATACGATCTTGAACTCTTTTGCTGTATTATACAGTAGATCCAGTAGATCTAGACGAGCGATACAGTTGGCAGTGAAGTATATCGAATCAGTCTGTGATTTCTGTGACTTAATGTGACTCTGATGAACTGATTTAAAATCAAATATCTGGCCTGAATTCGCTTTGATTTACTCCTTTTTTTGAGCTCAACATCTCTCTTTTGCTTATGGCAAGCCATTTTGACTTTCATTCATTCCCAGGATATGAATTCAATTAAATTTTCAATTCTTGATATCAGAAATTGGATTTTTACTATTAACAATGGCGATTTTTGATGCCAGGAATTAGATTTCCACTATAGTAAAAATTTTCATTCTTGATATCAACAATGACAGCATCACTCGCAGAAATATGAATACTTGATATAAATTCAGTTATATTTCAATTTGTAAAAAAAAAAGAAAAAAAGTTTGATATCTATAATTGCATTTGAACTAGTTAAATGTCACCATAGGCTGCCATTCACATTCAATTGTTGATAATATCGAGAATTAACATTTTTACTAGTGGAAATTGAATGGTTGATATCAAGAATTCATATCCTGGGAATGAATAAAAATCAAAACGGCTTGCCATACACTAGTGTTGTAGTACTCGAGACCTCTCTTGGTCTTGAGACCAGTTTTTGAAGGTCTTGGTCTTGTCTCGGTCTCGACCACATTTCTCCTCGGTCTTGTCTCTGTCTCAGACTTAGAGGACTCAGGATTTTGTTTCAAGACCAGTTAAGACCACAACTGCTGGGATATTACTAAATTACCAGTGCATTGCCTGATTTATATCAATGTAATTGGGTAATTTCATTTGATTGGTAACAGCTCTATATAGTGTCTTATTCTAATTATATTTATTGATGAAAAAAGTCCTCTCAGGCAGTAATGTGGATCTTTATGAATTTAAGGAGTGCTGGTCTTGACTCGGTCTCAACACACACTGGTCTTGGTTTTGTCTTGGTCTCAACTTGGTCCTGGATTAGGTGGTCTTGACTACAACACTACCATACACAAATGCATGTTCGATGATTGTGATCGTGTCTGAACATCCAAACACACTTTTATCCCAATGCTGTCCAAGATTAAATGTCCTGTGATTACTGATTCAAGTATTTGTGATTCGCTCTGATAAACATTTTATTGTGGTATCATCAGTATCAGTTTTATTTGCCCTTAAATGGCACATAAAAACTAATCAAACTGTGATTGGTCAGTTTAGATGTCAGTCAGATGGTCTCTTCTTGTCTAAGTGGCCGGTTCTTGGCCAGTATGAGCTGTAATCGTGGGATTCCCCCTCCACCCAAACCAGTTCACTTCACCCTGCAGCCGTTTCTTAAGATTTTGTTGGTCATGTCAATCACAGTAATGATTGCCTACACCAAACACTGATCCCTAAACCTACCCTTTACTAACCAATGAAATTAGCTGCAGGGCAGGATTTCGTCTCAAAAAATTCACACGCTGTAATTGTTCTTAAAATTAGCCCAACAGAGATCTTCTGAATGTGCAAGTTTCTCCTTGTTGCATTATGGGAAATGATTTGGGTTGGGAATGAGAGTTTTGGGGATGTCTTTAAATGTAAAAACAATGCAGAAAGTAAGTAATATTATGGTTTGGGTTAGTCTGTAGCATCAACATTAGCTCTAATTTAATGAAGAAAACATTAATTGAAATATGATTTAGTTTTAGTTGATCTCAACACTGCTGTCCTGATTCAGGTGTATGTGTGTGTGTGTGTGTGTGTGTGTGTGTGTGTGTGTGTGTGTGTAGAAGATCACAAGTGTGAAGGAAGCTTGAGAAGTTTCTTCACTCAAGCTGTGATCTCTGAAACCATGAAGAGCAGCTGGAGATCCCAACAGATGTGCAAGGTCAGTATGTTTGTCAAATCCCAGCAGTCACACCTCTCAACCCTACCCTGTACCCAATTTAACGTCTTCTCTTTCCATACAATATGAATCTTTATTTATGGCAACATAAGCAGCACCAGTGGGATTCGTTTTCACTTTCATGTGATTGTCGCCATAGAGCGCTGGTCCTCCTGGAGTAACCTGACGTTCGGTGTTTT
This sequence comes from Paracanthobrama guichenoti, assembly GCA_018749465.1. Lineage (NCBI taxonomy): Eukaryota > Metazoa > Chordata > Actinopteri > Cypriniformes > Gobionidae > Paracanthobrama > Paracanthobrama guichenoti. The sequence continues at coordinate 35,021,496 of CM031945.1, forward strand.
CATCACCAACATTGTGATGGTGGTTCACCTCTCGCTTCTAAGAGGGGTTGAACCAGAAACCTTCAGATGGCCAGCCATACAGCACATGTGGACGTCGCCAAGGAAAACGACTTTATAAAGTAAACACTGTCTATGTACAAATGCTGAAAGGAGTTTATCAGGAGTTTATCATCAGCTCAGTTTGGAAACAATAGAGATCAATGGAAACTGATCTGTGTGCTTATGTAACACTTACTATGGGAATACCATACTTTGAAATAAACCATGCTACTGAACGATTGGCATTCAAAGAATACTGTGATATTACTGTTGTAAAAAAACATGGTGTTACAATGATACATGTCCAAATAACTATGAAAATACCATGTTGCATGTCCCAAAACACTGTATTACCATGGTGCATGTTCAAAAAAAATAATTTACTACCATGGTGCATATCAAAAACTATGGTATAACTATGGTAAACGTCCATAGTATTACCATGGTACATGTTCAGACGTCCATAATTACCATGGTACATGTTAAACAAATCATGTACTACTATGGTGCAAATCAAAAACTATGGTATAACTATGGTAAATGTTCAAACAACCATAGTATTACCATAGTACAAGTTGGTACTACTGTAAGGTCCATCCGTTAGCCCAAGGACGGAATCTAATGGCCTGGTTGAAGGACTTCTGCGTGTATGCCTTTTCAGCACTTCTGTTGGATTCACTTAATTTATGACCATCGAATTTTAAATCTGACTCCATTGTTAATTTTATCTGACTCCAATTCTTTGTAACTTTGTTACATTTGTTACATTTGTAACTTAACAGCTGATCATAAGTTTAGTTGTGATTTAATTTAGATCGTTGATTTTTCTTAGTATCTCTTAATTTCAAATATTCGTTCATCAAGGGACCCGATATCGCACAGGAACGAAGTGTCCGGTTTCGCCCGCCACGATCACAACCTAGCCAGTTCTGATATTAGTCAGAGGATTGCAGAGTGAATATTTTACCTTTAAGTGGTCGCACATGCTTACTCAACAAAAAGTGTCATTTTAGTAATAGTCACGAAAGCTGCAATTTGCTAATACAGTAATAGTCAGAAATCAGATTATCCGGCATGCTGCGCTCCATGCTTCAGTCAGGGGTCCTCGGTTTGAGCTATTCTGGCAAAAGAATTGCGGAAATAAAGGACTCCGGTTTGATCAATACTAGAAGAAATGGTTTCAGAATAATACAAGGTAAATCAAGACAAAGGTTTATTTTGGCCAGACAGAACTCATTGCTCATTTCAGACTCATTTTACATTTCACTGCCGGTTGTATATTCTGTATATAACTGTGTATGTGACAAATAAAACTCTTGAATCTTGAATCAGAACTTAAATAACATAATTAAACATGAATCCATGGTACACAACTTTCAGCATAAAAATATAAAATACAATTAAGTAATATGAAAATAGTTTCAAAGAGTCATATCTGGCACACTACATACAGCGTGTGTGAGTGTCTCTTATGACACTGACACAACACTGCATGGGGGCTTCTGTCTACAGAATATTCCCAAATGGCAGCCCTGCTACCCTTCCTTAAATACCCAGACCAGAACAAAGGGTTGTAACTATTTGCAACACAAACACCTAGTTTGGGGTGAGAAGATCAGATATCTTTGGAGAGACCACTCAAAAAGAGAACACAAGTCTCATATGTTTCAATCTTTCTAACCCTACCAGTGACTTCAGTGATGTTGAGACCATTTTACCAATCGCACTATGACCTTTAAAAAGACACCAGACATGAAAGGGATAAAACAATAGATTCACAAGATAAATCATATGTAGTATATCTGCATTCTGGGACTTGAATCAGGGGGAAGGGGAGGAAAGGGAGGTAGAGAGGGGGAGAGGGTTTTGGTCAGGGCGGTGTCCTACAGTTTCTCTGTGAGATCTTCTCTTCAGATTGAGTTTTATTGTTTTAATGCAGGGTGTTGGATCTCAGCTTTTGTCTTAGCAGTAAAACCGCTCCTTACACTACCATGGTACATGATAATACCAGTGCCAAAACACATGGTATTACCATGGTAAATATTCAAATAAAATGATACTTCTAAGCTCTATATCAAAAACAATATTACCTTGGTACATGTTCAAAACACTGTGGTACTTGTCAAAAAGCCTTGTCACAACCCGAGTAGAAAACTACGGCGCATGTTCAAACGGTCACAGTGATAACATGGCACTTTTTGTGAATGACTGATGCACGGAGAGGCATACCTGATGAGCACAGCGACTCCAGCGCTCTCGCGGTTCTCGTAGACGGGTCTCCACGTGTCCTGGATCACACACACGTCATCCTCCGTGAGAGTCTCGGGACTCTGTGAGAGATCCACTCCTCCGTCTCCTTCCATCCAGACGCTCGCCGAGAAACAGAGAGAGAGAGAGATGTGTTCGCTCCTGCTAGGCTCTTTATTCTGTCTGTCTCTTCAAGTGTCTGATGAAGAGTTACTGCTGAATGAAGGAGGTCCTCCCACCCACGGCCCTTTATATCTCTCTCTCTCTCTCTCTCTCACACACTTATGTTTTTTTCTCTTACTCACAATTACACCTTCCCTCTTCAGTTTACTTGATTTTTCTCACACTCTTGCATCCGTCTGCTGCCCGCCCACTGGAAAGACAACAGACCAGTTCTCTGTAATATCCCATTTGTTTTTCCTGGACAGGAAGGAGATCAAATGAAGAGCTAACAGAGGCTTTTGTGTCTCAGATGTTTTGATCTCCTGTAGTGTTTCAGATCTCAACTCAAATACCAAAGCTTGCAATCAAATTGTCTGGTTTTATATGGTAGTAAAACATCTAAACATCCTTAAAACAAGAGACTGAGAATCAACATTGCTCATCTTCTTAAACATCTTAAAGGTTCCCAGCAAACATTTGGACGCTTAAAGACATCTCTCCGACATGTCCCGTCATGGTTGAAAAATTTAAATTGTATCGGACGTGTCTGAATGCATTTTTAGGAAATGCTTACTTTCTTACTTTCTTCTGTGGTACACAAAATTACGCTGTTTTTGAGGATTTATCACCAAAGAAAGTCTTTTTTGGATCTTAACGGTCTTCAAAACAGAAGAAAGAACGTCTTACGGGTTTACGTGTACAGGGCTGGCGCTCTGTAAGAGTCCACTGCTTTTTGAGAAAAGATCAAATGAATTGAATTAAGTGTGATCTCAAACATTTCGCATCAAATGATCTGAGCTGCTCCACATTCATTCATAACTCTGTGCTCTTACTGGATCACGACTAGTGGCTAATTACTGGTTTGTTAGGAGAAACATCTGAGATGAAACACAATGGAGAACTCCAGGTCAATCCTTATTCTTTATCTTGAACAAACCCACATGAGCACTTTAAGAGCAAACATATGTGCTCCACCTTACATCAACATGAACAGCTGCACATCCAGGAGATAGTTTTATTGCTCCGATGCTCTTTTATGAACTTACCGGCGCTTTTTCTAATGATTTATTGGAGTACAAACATTGTCTCAAATGTTAGTCAATAGTTGTCTTCCAGTACGAGTGCAGAGCTGTAAAATGAGATCAGAAATGTTTATGTTGGTGTGTACTGAGTTAGCATGATGAAGCTGTTAATTCTTTGATTGTTTGATTCTTCTGTATTTATGATCTTTTAACTAGACTGGTGGGTTAGAAGTGGGTGTGAAGTGTGTGTGTGTGTGTGTGTGTGTGTGTGTGTGTGTGTGTGTGTGTGTGTGTGTGTGTGTGTGTGTGTGTGTCAGCAGGTCATACAGACCCTTTACACACTTGCACACTTACAAAATCGCAGAGGGAGGTGGAGGTTGATGCACTATGAGTTCAGCAGGACAGAGAGACTGGTTTAAAGGGAGGTTTAGTCAGATTTAGCTCATTCCTGGAGAACGCCACACAGACAGGTGTTTGGGTGTTTAGGGGCAGATCAGAGGTTTTAGCTCTATTGTGTGTTTTGTGGGGTGGTCGGGTCAGTTTGACACCTGTCTGTGTCTGTCTGCAGTGTGTGCTGTGTCTATTTGAGTGGCTTCAGTAGTTCTCATATGCTGAACCAGTTGATGTGTCTCACACAGGGCTCATTAACAAAATGCCCAAAACACTGCCATCCTTCACTACTTGAAGTACCACGCAGTGCTAAATTAATACCCCGGTATCTTTATATTGTAGTCATTCAGTGCCAATGATATACTACCGTTCAAAAGTTTGGGGTCAGTACGATTTTTCCCATCTCTTCTGCTCACCGAGGCTGCATTTATTTGATCAAAAATACAGTAAAAAGAAAAGAAAAACTGTAAAAGTGTGAAATATTTTTTCAATTTAAAATCTGTGTTTTCTATGTGAATATGTTAAAGTGTAATTTATATCCTGTGATCAAAGCTGAATTTATCATCCATTCCTCCAGTCTTCAGTGTCACATGATCCTTCAGAAATCATTCTCATATGAGGATCTGATGATCAACACACATTTATGATTATTATCAGAGTTCAAAACAGTTAATATTTTGTAACATAAATGCATGCATTTACGGTCAACTCTGATTAATTTAATGTCCTTGGTGAATGAAAATATAAATTTTGTACCCTAAAATTTATGTTTTGACTTATTTACAATATGTGATGTTTTTTAATAAGTTGTGTACATTTGTGTACAACTTAATTAAAAATTAAATTAAGTTTTACTCCCAGCCCTGAGGCATATGTGACCCTTTTCATACTTCTGAAGAACAATTACACTCAGTAATTTTTACGCTGAATTGTTGTTGGCTGTACATCATGTTCACCCTTGGTTTTGAGTTTCCCCCACAATCCAAAGCGGTGTGGATGATGATGGATGTATGGATGGATGTCTCTTGTACATTCTCATTAAATTTAAAAGCACTTGGCAGAACAAACTGAAACTTGTTTAGTTATAATTGCATTTGCAATTCTGTAAAATATTCAACCTGCTCACAGCTCGGATTCAATGCCTCGGCCTGCCCTGTAAATGTAAATGGTTCATGTATTGACAGTCTTTGAGCCTTTAATTTTCTGTTCCTGCTGCCCTCTAGTGGAAGCTGGAAGCAGTAACACATGAGAGACATGCAGTTTTTTTACTCGCACAAGTGTGTATCCTCAGAATGAAGCTTCAGACTCGGAGCCTGCAGCGACAGTCCCGCATTCTCATTGTCAAATTCCCCGCCGAACATTCCTTTAAATGAAACGAGACCTTAATATCGCATCCTATTGTTTTCAATGGCATTCGGATAAGAGTGTTGTACGATCTTCAGAACAGCAGGAGGCACTGTCTCGACAAAGCGAGGGGTCTGAGAATGCGGGGCTGTCGCTGCAGGCTCCGAGTCTGAAGCTTCACACTACTCGGTTGACATTTGACAATGACATTTAGATAGCACTTTATTTTACAGTCCTGTTCTGCATGTACATACTATGTACTTTGTTGCCATGCTAAATATAGTATCTCACAAAAGTGAGTACACCCCCCTAATAGATTTACTGTATGTTTCAGTAGTATAGATTTCCTGTACTTTGAACATAACTTAACATCCATTATTGTTAAATTAGCAAATTTTAGGTAAATGTAGCCAAACTAACATCAGGTCAGCTAGCTGCAATTAGAGTCTTAACTATTTTCTTCCAATAAACATGAACCAAAGCTGGCTACATAAAATACAACTACTGACTAGATTAGTGAGAGGTCGGCTAACACGTTCAAATGTCAGAAATACAGTAATTTCATTACTTTACCAGCGAGCATACTTCGGAAACACTGAAAATGAATGGGGCTCAGTGCTGAAACTATCAGTGCTTGGAACTATCGGCTGCTCCACGATACGTTCAACTAGGTTGTTTTTTGGTTAATTAATATAATCAGTCGGAAGTGCATGTGTAACTTCAGTGCCGAGGTCATTAAAGGTGATGTTGCACTACATTGTATTCAGAGGTTGTTGTTTTTTGTTTTTTTGTCCACCCTATTTACATACACTCACCTGAAAGATTTTTAGGAACTGTTCAATTTCTCATTAATGCAATTATCTAATCAACCAATCACATGGCAGTTGCTTCAATGCATTTAGGGGTGTGGTCCTGGTCAAGACAATCTCCTGAACTCCAAACTGAATGTCAGAATGGGAAAGAAAGGTGATTTAAGCAATTTTGAGCGTGGCATGGTTGTTGGTGCCAGACGGGCCGGTCTGAGTATTTCACAATCTGCTCAGTTACTGGGATTTTCACGCACAACCATTTCTAGGGTTTACAAAGAATGGTGTGAAAAGGGAAAAACATCCAGTATGCGGCAGTCCTGTGGGCGAAAATGCCTTGTTGATGCTAGAGGTCAGAGGAGAATGGGCCGACTGATTCAAGCTGATAGAAGAGCAACTTTGACTGAAATAACCACTGCGTTACAACCGAGGTATGCAGCAAAGCATTTGTGAAGCCACAACACGCACAACCTTGAGGCGGATGGGCTACAACAGCAGAAGACCCCACCGGGTACCACTCATCTCCACTACAAATAGGAAAAGAGGCTACAATTTGCACAAGCTCACCAAAATTGGACAGTTGAAGACTGGAAAAATGTTGCCTGATCTGATGAGTCTCGATTTCTGTTGAGACATTCAGATGGTAGAGTCAGAATTTGGCGTAAACAGAATGAGAACATGGATCCATCATGCCTTGTTACCACTGTGCAGGCTGGTGGTGGTGGTGTAATGGTGTGGGGGATGTTTTCTTGGCACACTTTAGGCCCCTTAGTGCCAATTGGGCATCGTTTAAATGCCACGGCCTACCTGAGCATTGTTTCTGACCATGTCCATCCCTTTATGACCACCATGTACCCATTCTCTGATGGCTACTTCCAGCAGGATAATGCATCATGTCACAAAGCTCGAATCATTTCAAATTGGTTTCTTGAACATGACAATGAGTTCACTGTACTAAAATGGCCCCGCAGTCACCAGATCTCAACCCAATAGAGCATCTTTGGGATGTGGTGGAACGGGAGATTCATGCCCTGGATGTGCATCCCACAAATCTCCATCAACTGCAAGATGCTATCCTATCAATATGGGCCAACATTTCTAAAGAATGCTTTCAGCACCTTGTTGAATCAATGCCACATAGAATTAAGGCAGTTCTGAAGGGCGAAAGGGGGTCAAACACAGTATTAGTATGGTGTTCCTAATAATCCTTTAGGTGAGTGTATAATTACAAACCCGATTCCAAAAAAGTTGGGACACTGTACAAATTGTGAATAAAAAAGGAATGCAATAATTTACAAATCTAATAAACTTATATTTTATTCACAATAGAATATAGATAACATATCAAATGTTGAAAGTGAGACATTCTGAAATGTCATGCCAAATATTGGCTCATTTTGGATTTCATGAGAGCTACACATTCCCAAATGGTTGGGACAGGTAGCAATAAGAGGCCGGGAAAGTTAAATGTACATATAAGGAACAGCTGGAGGACCAATTTGCAACTTATTAGGTCAATTGGCAACATGATTGGGTATAAAAAGAGCCTCTCAGAGTGACAGTGTCTCTCAGAAGTCAAGATGGGCAGAGGATCACCAATTCCCCCAATGCTGCGGCCAAAAATACTGGAGCAATATCAGAAAGAGTTTCTCAGAGAAAAACTGCAAAGAGTTTGAAGTTATCATCATCTACAGTGCATAATATCATCCAAAGATTCAGAGAATCTGGAACAATCTCTGTGCGTAAGGGTCAAGGCCGGAAAACCATACTGGATGCCCGTGATCTTCGGCCCTTAGACGGCACTGCATCACATACAGGAATGCTACTGTAATGGAAATCACAACATGGGCTCAGGAATACTTCCAGAAAACATTGTCAGTGAACACAATCCACAGTGCCATCCGCCGTTGCCGGCTAAAACTCAATAGGTCAAAAAAGAAGCCATATCTAAACATGATCCAGAAGCGCAGGCGTTTTCTCTGGGCCAAGGCTCATTTAAAATGGACTGTGGCAAAGTGGAAAACTGTTCTGTGGTCAGACTGTAACACCTATCCCTTTAACTTTATTTTAAGTATGTAAGGCCCGCTAAAATCGTTCCAATGAGGGTAACGATCCGCGGTCGAAGCTCGCTGCGCGTTCGGTGTTTTCAGATGGGCAAAATGACTTAATTCCAATTTATCTTTATCTGACTCCATTTAATCATATTTTCAAATTTATGTTAAAATGCCAATTGGTTACTTGGTCATTTATATTTAATAGTTATCATTTAATTATTCTGTTTAATCCTTAGTTGAAATTATACCCGTTCATCTACTAGAGATAGTTCATAATTCCAGAGTAAATCAGAATAGATCAAAATGTAGCAATTTATTAACAGTCAGGTAAATGTATAACGGTGATTACATAATCAATTCAAAGATAGTCCATACATAACATCAAATACTCTGAAGTAAAGAATGAAATATGGATACCTGACTTATAGGTAGTATAAGGAGACTCTCTATAGCAGACACTCAGCGTAACGGGCTGACCGATACAAGAGTTCAAGCCCTGACCCTTTCTGAAACGTCTCCTTAAATATCAGACCAAGATGTAAAACTCTTTCAGATGTAAACGTGTGTTAACAATGGGAATTTAAATTGAATCCCTCTCCCATATGCCTGTATTGTTAGAAGACCAAATGGCCGACAGCCACACCCACTGTTTTTAGCGTCTCTAAACTTCTTAAAACCTTTATTATATTCTTGTTTACTTCAGTGGGGATGAGATCTTTGTACCAATCGCAGTGAGACATTTCAAACGATATTAAACATGTATAATATTGTGTTATGAGAATTCACATTAAACCATATAGATTTTGATGGTGAGAGGAGTGGGGGAAGAGGCAGTGAAAAGAAAGGCGTGTAAATTAAAGTCATTCTTAGATGATTCACTCAGCGTGACGTCGTCTCCGATGGGGATGGTAAATGTATGAGTGAGTTTAGATGCTAATTTCCTTTATTTTCTCAGATAGTTTGTTCTTCAACCAGACATTCTGGCGTTATGCAAGTTTTCCTAGTCTTACAGTCCAACTCTTCTGATCTGGATTCCTGATGGGGTCAAACTCTGGTGGGTCCCATGGGGTCACAGTTAGACGTTGGTTTGTAATCCTTGAGATGTAGCTCAGAAATTGTCTTTGTAAAGTTAGCAGTGGTAGAAACCTTCAGAGGGCTCTGTGTTCCTGCAGGACACCGTCTCACCAGGTGTATTTAGTTTGAGTTCAGCAGGTGGATGAATATGTTCAGGTGTTCTACCTGTGGTTCAGCACAGCATGTGGTTCATAGGTTCAGTCTGGGACCTTGTGACTTGTTCAGTTAACGTGTCACTCTGTAGCACCTTCCCGATGATAATCTGGCCCTCCTTGTCCAACCTCTCACCTCCCACGGTGCGGTTATCTGGGCAGACTTCAATAGGTGGAAGGCCTCTCGCTGCTTGGTGTGTGACACCTGAAAAGCATCTTAATGGACACTTAATGAATGAAACTGATGAACTTGACGTCATAAGGAAATGTATGAGAACACATAATGCCACAAAAACATAAAGTGGGTACGTCTGATCTCAAGTGATTTTTCATGGTCTCTGAATGGTAGGGTGGTCTCATTAAAGCATCCTTCACTATCACTGTGATGGAGTAGTAGTGGAATTTAAGTATTCTTGGTCTGAATTTATCAAAGGAAATGTAGCAAAATGTCAGTGCAACTTACATAATTAAATAGATATTCATCAATAAACCATATAATAATAACCACAGTAATATTCAATCACAATTATGAAGGTATATATATATATTAATCACTGTGTTTGTTCAGGAATCTTCCAATGTAATTAATGCAGATCTAAATATGCTTAGTCATACAATAACGGAGATTGTGTATTCTTTGCCACAGTGTGTGTGGTGTGGTGTGTGGTGTGTGGTGTGTTATGTGTTGTGTGTGTGTGTGTGTGTGTGAGTGAGTGAGTGAGTGAGTGAGTGAGTGAGTGTGAGAGAGAGAGAGAGAGAGAGAGAGAGAGAGAGTGTGTGTGTGTGTGTGTGTGTGTGTGTGTGTGACAGAGTGAGTGAGTGAGTGAGTGAGTGAGTGAGTGAGTGAGCGTGTGTGTGTGTGAGTCCAGCGAGTGAGTGTGTGTCAAATCAAATCACCTTTATTTATATAGCTTATAACAAGTCCAATTGTTTCAAAGCAGCTTCACATTGTTAACAGGAAAATAATGCAGCAGAATTTGTACAGCCGTTCTGGTGAAACGGTGATGTTATCCAGCTAATTTCAAGTATCATATAGTGTCAATGCGGGCAGATCGGTAATATAGATGAAATTTAGGTGTTCCCAACTGAGCAAGCCAAAAGCCAGAGGCAACGGTGGCAAGGAACCAAAACTCATTCAGAGCCAGAATGGAGAAAAAAAACCTTGGGAGAAACCAGGCTCAGTTGGGGTGCCAGTTCTCCTCTGGCCGACGAACAAACAGTGTATGATTATAATTCTGGCAACATTGCAGGTCTTAAGTCATATTAGGTAAACAGATATTCATAAGATTATTTGAAAGATTGGAGTCGTCACCCCGGAGATGGGTTTAATGAGGATGTTGTGTCGATGCGGCATTTACGGGGTTATTTGACACGCTCTCTGCAGAAATTTCAGGGATGTGTTGGTCATGTCCAGGTGCAGGACCAGCATCTGATCTGGATACGGCCCGGATCCGGCTGACTGCAGTAAACCTCGGGATAAACAGAGAGACTAACATTAGCGTAGATGCCATTCTTCTTATGATGTAACGAGTACATCAGGTGTTATGGGAGGTGTTCCCGGTTCCGGCTGACCTAGTTAATGCAGCCTAGCAGTCATTTACTGATTTGAATAATAGAGATTGATAATGTTTTATGTGTAAGCCATAGTAAAGAGATGCGTTTTTAGTCTAGATTTAAACTGACAGAGTGTGTCTGCTTCTCGAACAATGCTAGGAAGATTGTTCCAGAGTTTAGGCGCTAAATAGGAAAAGGATCGACCGCCTGCAGTTGATTTTGATATTCTAGTTATCAACTGGCCAGAGTTTTGAGACCGCAATAGATGTGATGGAGTATAATGCGTTAAGAGCTCGCTCAAATACTGGGGAGCTAAACCATTTAGTGCTTTGTAAGTAATAAGCAAGATTTTAAAATTTATACGATGTTTAATAGGGAGCCAGTGCAGTGTTGACAGAACCGGGCTAATATGGTCATACTTCCTGGTTCTAGTAAGAGCTCGAGCTGCTGCGTTTTGGATCAGCTGGAGTTTGTTTATTAAGCAAGCAGGGCAACCACCCAGTAAAGCATTACAATACTCTAGCCTTGAGGTCATGAACGCATTAATTAACTGTTCAGCATTTTGCATTGAAAGCATGTACCGTAATTTAGATATATTTTTAAGATGGTAGAATGCAGTTTTACAGATGTCAGAAACGTGGCTTTCAAATGAAAGATTGGTATCAAAGAGCACACCCAGGTTCCTAACTGACAACGAGGACTTGACAGAGCAGCCATCTGTCACGGTTTATGAATACATTGTTTCCTGTTTGTCTCGTGTCACTGTTGTTTTGTGTGTGTGTGTCAGTAAGCGTGCTCCGAACCACTTGGATAATCAGCATCGTCAGCTGTCACCCATCATCACACCTGCTGCAGCTCATTAACTCACCTACATATACTCACTCACTTCTCATCTCCATTGTCAGATCGTTGTTTGATGTCTCGTTGGTGTGTGTCCCTACTGTTGGTGTTCCCGTCCTCTGACTTCGGGTTCCTGTTCGGTATCTTTGTGGATTTGTTTGCCGTCTGGATTGCCTTCACCTGCACTCGTCAGTTCACCAACGCACCTGATCGTCTCAGTTCCTGCGCCACCCGTGATCCATCTCTCTGTGACTTTATTCCATCATCTTACAATAAATCATTCTGCACTGCATTTGCTTCCTGTTATTCATCATGACACCATCAAGTGTTAGACAGTATTCTAGGTTACTACTTGCAGAGTTTTTTTTGTCCAATAATTAAAAATTCATTTTTTTTTTTCTGAATTAAGTTGCAGGAAATTACTAGACATCCAATGTTTTATATCAGCTATGCATTCCGTTAATCTTGTGAATTGGTAAGTTTCGTCAGGTTGTGAAGAAATATAGAGCTGAGTATCGTCAGCATAACAGTGAAAACTAACGCTTGATTCCTAATGATATCTCCCAGTGGTAGCATGTACAGGGTGAAGAGCAACGGTCCTAGCACTGAGCCCTGCGGTACTCCATACTGAACTTGTGATCGGTGTGACATGTCTTCATTTACTGCTACAAACTGATAAGTATAACTGATAAGTCAGATAAGTATGATTTAAACCATGCCAATGCAGTTCCGCTAATGCCAATATAATTTTTGAATCTAATCAAAAGAATGTTGTGGTCGATAGTATCGAATGCAGCACAAAGATCGAGTAACACTTATAGAGAGATACAACGACGATCGGATGATAAGAGTAAATCATTTGTAACTCTGATGAGAGCAGTCTCAGTACTATGATACGGTCTAAATCCTGACTGGAAATCCTCACAGATACCATTTCTTTCTAAAAAGGAAAATAATTGTGAAGACACTGCCTTTTCCAGTATTTTTGACAGAAAGGGTAGATTTGAGATCGGCCTGTAATTGACTAATTCTGTAGGATCAAGTTGAGGTTTTTTAATAAGTGGTTTGATAATAGCCAACTTAAAAGTTTTCGGTACATATCCTAATGACAAAGATGAGTTAATGATATTAAGAAGAGGATCTATGACCTCTGGTAGCATCTCTTTTAATAGCCTAGTCGGTATAGGGTCGAGCATACATGTTGTTGATTTAGATGATTTAACGAGTTTAGCCAATTCTTCCTCTCCTATAGCAGTGAATGAATGTAATTTTTTTCTCAGTGACACAACAATGCTGTCTGATGTGATACTGTAGTAGACGGCTGCATGGTTAGAATTTTCTTCCTAATATTGTCAATCTTACACATAAAGAAGTTCATAAAGTCATTACTGCTGTGCTGTTTACAACCATCAGAAGTAGAAGCTTTATTTTTGGTTAACTTAGACATTGTATCGAATAAATACCTAGGGTTGTATTTGTTTTCTTCTAAGAGAGTCGAGAAATAAGCAGATCTAGCAGTTTTTTACGGCCTGTCTGTATGCGATCGTGCTCTCTTTCCACGAATTACAAAAAAAACCTCTAGTTTTGTTTTCTTCCAGCTGCGCTCCATTTGTCTGGCTGCTGTTTTAAGGGCCTGGGTGTGCTCGTTGTAGTTGCAATGAGTGGGTCCTGACACGTGTTGCCTTACTCCAATAGAGTTTAGAATGTCTCTAAATGCTAATCCCAATGCATCTTTTTCATTATCTACATGGATATTAAAATCACCAACAATTAGTACTTTATCTGCAGCCAATACTAACTCTGATAGAAAATCAGCAAATTCTTTGATAAAGTCTGTATTGTGCCCTGGTGGCCTGTATACGGGATTTATCAATTACACTACATAATGCTACATAAAGCACCAAGACTTCAAAATAATTATATTTGAAACTAGACTTCTGAGTAATACTGAAGATATTATTATAAATTACAACAACCCCTCCCCCTTTACCTTTCAGACGCGGCTCGTGTTTATAACAATAATCTTGGGGGGTGGACTCATTTAAAGAGATGTAGTCGTCAGGTTTTAGCCAGGTTTCTGTCAAATACAGCACATTTAGATTATTATCTGTAATCATATCATTAACAATAAGCGCTTTTGGGGAAAGGGATCGAATATTCAGCAACCCGAGCTTTATCATTTGATCATTTGTATTATATCTGTTGTTTATTTGTTGGACATCAATTAAGTTTTTACTGTTGAATGGTCTTGATGGTTTTTTGTATTTACTAATTCGGGAACAGACACAGTCTCTATGTGATAATATCTAGGTGAAAGAGTCTCTATGTGTTGGGATTTATCTGACTTCTGTAACGGGAGACAGCTAGCAGACAGTCGGGTAAGCCAGTCCGTCTGCTTCCTGACCTGGGCCCCAGTTAGTCAAGGTTTAGCTCTAAGACTATGTGCCAAATTACTAGAGAGAAGAGCAGCACTACTCCAAGAAGGATGGATGCCGTCCCTCTTCAACAGGTCAGGTCTGCCCCAAAAGCTTTTCCAATTGTCTATGAACCCCATGTTATTTTGTGGACACCACTTAGACAACCAGCCATTGAGTGATGATAGTCTGCTAAGTATCTCATCACTCCTTTTAACAGGGAGCGGACCAGAACAAAAAACTGCATCTGCCATCGTACTTGCGAGTTTACACACCTCTTTAATGTTAATTTTGGTGATCTCCGACTGGCAAAGTCGAACATCGTTAGTGCCGACGTGAATAATAATCTTAGAGAATTTACGATTAGTTTTAGCCAGCACTTTTAAATTTACTTTGATGTCAGGCGCTCTGGCTCCCGGTAGACATGTGACTATGGTGGCTGGTGTCTCTATTTTCATGTTCCGTGTAATAGAATCACCAATAACTAGGGCACTTTCAACAGGATTCTCAGTGGGTGCGTCACTGAGTGGGGAGAACCTGTTTGATGTTCTAATCACAACGGAAGAGTGTTTTTTTGATCCGCGACTATGCCGCCTCACCATTACCCAATTGCCCTGTAGCATGGGCTCTACAGTCGGAACTGAACAATGTACAACGTTCACTAAGCTAATCACATCCAAAGCAGTGTCTAAAGCTGTTATATTCTCACTACTCTCAAATAAAGTCTGGATGCGTGTCTCTAATTCTGAAATCTTCTCACTGTGTGTGTGTGAGTGTGAGAGAGACAGAGTGTGTGTGTGTGTGTGTGTGTTGTGCTGCATGCTGGTTAAGTCACAGTCAATGACAGAATCAAACTGTAAATTTGTGCTTTACACTTCAGATTTATCTGTTCTTGATAATATTTCTGTTATTGGTATTGTGCTGAGAGACCAGGGGCCCTCTGGTCCTCCAACCATCCCAATAACCAGAAAGTTTAAACACTTGGAATTTTAATAGCAGGTCTGTCTCTGCTTGAGAATTTGCATCATTGACTTGTGATTGTAGCCGTGCATATGTGTAATGGTGTTTTCCCATGAGTTGGTAGGAGGTTGTAAACAGTGTATGCTATGTGTCTTTGTTAGAAAATCATCATGGGATCAAAATCTACTGTCCTGTGTGTGTGAAGTTATCTGGATCAGTTATTGTAAAAAGATGGACAATAGTTCTTTAGCGAAATAACACTTTTGGAATCTAAGCCATCTTTGTCGTCTATGACGTGTAGTGTTCAGCGTTCATGTCTGGGAGATGGGTGGAATCTAATCTATAACAATCTGTTGCATAATTTAGTTCCAGTGCTACACTGGGAGGCGATGTAGACATACTGTTGGGTGTGAATGGCCTCATCAAATGTCTTAGCACCCATCTCCCACATTTCAGGTTATGTTCTAACAATCTGATGCAGCTGGAGTCAAACACCTTCCCGGCATCCGTCCTCCAAGGAATTGTAGTGGTCAACCTGAGACAGAAAATAAATGTAGAGAGAATCACAGTTAATTCTGACATTATCAACAGCTTCCCAGTCAGAAGTGTGCCTGTTGTAGTTTTCATCCCAGATGTCACATGAAACAGACTTTCATCGGCCAAATCTGAATTGCTGTTGTTGTTTCAGTACAGAGTGTGACACACCCTGAGCTGCTCTTGTAGTTGAGCCTTCACAGTCTGCTGTGAGCATTAGAGACCCCAGTTCTGCTGGGAATTCTTCTGGACTTCCAGTCGCTCTCATTACGGTCAAATCTGTGGGCATGCATTAGTTCACCTGTGTTGGTGTCATCTGCTTAGCATTTGCTATGGATGAATTTTTTTGTTAGGGAGCATGACAAAGTGCAAAGGTCTGAGTTACTGAATCCTGCTGTGATGAAAGCATTTTCATGGTTAATGCAATTATAAATTACACTTTCCTGTAGCTCAAACAATAAGAGTGTGGCGCTAGCAACGGCAAGGTCATGGGTTCGATTCCCAGGGAAAGCAAGAACTGACAAAATGTAAAAATGTGTACCTTCAATGCAATGTAAGTCGCTTTGGATAAAAGCATTTGCCAAATGCATAATTGTAAATGTACACTGTAGCCAAATGGCAATTCTGCGCTCCTATAGATGGTTTTACTGCAGCTATATTTAAAAAAGCAGTTTTCCACTCAGGAGACAAACAAATTCAACATAGAAACACATGAAACTTGAAATTGCTAAACAATTCCATTATTAAAGTTATTACAATTTTTACAAGATACATGGCCTAGAATGCAAAGCATCAACAACCTTTATCCTAAGTGTTTCATACAACACTTACAGTAAAGCAATCATGTGTTTTAAAGAATAAACTTAACTAGTCTATGTGTATATATTAACACAAACAACTATAATGTGTGTTCAATGCGCACAATGTCTTTAGTACAATTACAAATTTGAAAATGCAAACAGGATCATTGCAATTTGGATGTTTAACTATTAAACTCACTGCTATGAGGCTGCTAGTCCACTAGCCAGTGAGGTTAACAGCTGAAGGCCTTGCATGAACACTGCAGTTAACTCACTAAGAGTCCCATCGCTGTTAAGCGTTTTGGGAGACATTAACTTTTTAGCATTTAGCTTAGCCTTGAGATCTGCAATGGTCTCCTTGTGATTTTTACACTTTTCAGTCAGGGAATATTTCATAAATATGAATAAACGTTTGATTATTCTATTTAACTCTTTACTTTTATTTTAACTTGTTCATTCGGTTCTCACTGTAGCACAGGGTCCTCGCACTTTCCATTATGCGGCCCACGATCGCAAACTTGCCAGTCTTGGTCATGTAGACAGAGGTAAATGACTTATACACTTTAGAGGGTTGCTCTCATGCTCACTCACTCTAAAAGTATTTGATCCGTCCCCATAGATCTGTGTACACTTGAATAAAGCAATGTTATCTCTAGTCAGAGGTCACGACCTCTACTACAGACCAATACTTTCTCTAATAGTAGTTTTGGTATGGCCATGTCATGGTTTCCCATGTACACTTAGCTAGAGTAACTTTACATTAATAGAGGTAAGGCTCACCCTATTTGCTTCCTAAACGGAAATCCCCTTTATTAGCCTTCACAGTCTAAGTATACTTGAACTAATGCCAAGCGTTAGCCGGAGCGCTAAAATCTCAGTCGGCGTGTCTCAAAGCTCCACCCAAAACTGGACCTTAGTCCGATACTAACCTGACACAGATTTGCGGTAACAATGGATACAACGTAATTTACTAATGTCAGTTATTTCAGAGTAAATCAGAATGAAATCAAATGTAACAACATATTTATCAAAGTGTTTGTTTTGCGCAGAACAGTTTTGATTTGGCTCTGTGGGCACATTGTGTGTACAACAGCAGTCAGGCTCCTGGCCAATGAGCGACTCTGCTGCTGTTAACATCCAATGAACCAGCAGCAGTCAAATAATCAAATCCCTGCTCAAATTCAGTTTTTTGAGAGTGAAAAGGTTTCAGATTGCATTCTCCTGTAAATATATTTCAATATGAAAAGGGTTTCTTTGTCTCGGGGCTGATGCAATGCACATTCATTGTTTCTCAGATTTCAAATGTCTATCTTCCATTTAGTCTCTTTAAGGACTAAACGAAGGCAACGTGGCAACTTTAGCTGATTTACAAGATGTGATAGAATCAGTTTGTGCTACTTATTTGTCTAATCGCTCCCATGAAACCGGGAGAGAAAGTCTGTGCTCTCTGAGTGGGCGCACACCCCGTGGGCTCAGCTATGAGCCACTCAGAAACATTAAATAATGCGTTTTCTTAACAGCAACAAAAATATAGTAACACATCGCTATCATTCTGTGTATCGGTTTTAGTCTTACCACCTCTTAATTATTTATAGTCAAGAGTAAATTTGCCGTATAGCAATAATAGCTGGTGTGGCTAAATCTGCTGTCTGCTCGTTCTCATCGCAGCATCTCATCTTTGTTACAACAAAGCTAATAAAACAATGGAGAAAGCATTTTGCTGATTTTAACATTTTAGGCTCTAGTTTACATCTCTGCGTCGAGTCCCAGAAAATAGACGATATTCCAATTTAGATTTCATCTCTTGTTGCGTATGCCGACAAGGAGATGTTTTAAATATATAGCTGTCGCCTATAATTTCCCTGATATGTGGTTGTATCTAAATTCTTAAACCCCACCGGAATTACGGTCCCGGTCTAATGTTGGGTGTTCCGACCCATTCTATACCTGTGTCTATATGGGATGCGTCTGTTATTCCCTAAACATTTCTAAAAAGGCAGAAAGAATTTGACTTACCACAACAGCTGAAGAAAGAGAAGCTCAAACCTCTTGTTGATTTTAAAATCCAATACTTCGCTGACAACACGTTGCTTCAATGAAAACACCGAACGTGCCTTTTGACCGTAGATCGTTACCCTCATTGGAACGATTTTAGCAGGCCTTACAAGTATTACATGCAATGAGGGACCACACAGACCACTTTCGCTCACGAGCTCATAGAACACACAAATTTAACATAATACCAATCTTTGATGGTCAACCAGTTAGAAACAGAGAATAATAAACAGTCCAGCACCCCAAATCGCAGTCTTTCACTTAGGATCAGTTAGGACCATATGCTTTTCTCAGTCTTTGTTCAATTGAAGTATAAATTTGAGAAAACAGTACTTAAAAGTCAGGATGGTTCCACCACCAAATTCATCTTGAAGAGAGGGACTCAATGTTTGAAATGTAGCTTTAGTTTAACGTTAGTTAACAGTCAACAGACGACCGGCTCAAAGCCAGGGATAGCCTACATCCAATGACGCAAAATGGGAACTTCATTAAATTAAGTTTTACTCCCAGCCCTGAGGCATGTGACCCATCATTATAGATTCGTTAGTGTTTATTATGATCCTTCTTTTTCATACTTCTGAAGAACAATTACACTCAGTAATTTTTACGCTGAATTGTTGTTGGCTGTACATCATGTTCACCGTTGGTTTTGAGTTTCCCCCACAATCCAAAGCGGTGTGGATGATGATGGATGTATGGATGGATGTTTCTTGTACATTCTCATTAAATTTAAAAGCACTTGGCTGAACAAACTGAAACTTGTTTAGTTATAATTGCATTTGCAATTCTGTAAAATATTCAACCTGCTCACAGCTCGGATTCAATGCCTCGGCCTGCCCTGTAAATGTAAATGGTTCATGTATTGACAGTCTTTGAGCCTTTAATTTTCTGTTCCTGCTGCCCTCTAGTGGAAGCTGGAAGCAGTAACACATGAGAGACATGCAGTTTTTTTACTCGCACAAGTGTGTATCCTCAGAATGAAGCTTCAGACTCGGAGCCTGCAGCGACAGTCCCGCATTCTCATTGTCAAATTCCCGCCCGAACATTCCTTTAAATGAAACGAGACCTTAATATCGCATCCTATTGTTTTCAATGGCATTCGGATAAGAGTGTTGTACGATCTTCAGAACAGCAGGAGGCACTGTCTCAACAAAGCGAGGGGTCTGAGAATGCGGGACTGTCGCTGCAGGCTCCGAGTCTGAAGCTTCACACTACTCGGTTGACATTTGACAATGACATTTAGATAGCACTTTATTTTACAGTCCTGTTCTGCATGTACATACTATGTACTTTGTTGCCATGCTAAATATAGTATCTCACAAAAGTGAGTACACCCCCCTAATAGATTTACTGTATGTTTCAGTAGTATAGATTTACTGTACTTTGAACATAACTTAACATCCATTATTGTCAAATTAGCAAATTTTAGGTAAATGTAGCCAAACTAACATCAGGTCAGCTAGCTGCAATTAGAGTCTTAACTATTATCTTCCAATAAACATGAACCAAAGCTGGCTACATAAAATACAACTACTGACTAGATTAGTGAGAGGTCGGCTAACACGTTCAAATGTCAGAAATACAGTAATTTCATTACTTTACCAGCGAGCATACTTCGGAAACACTGAAAATGAATGGGGCTCAGTGCTGAAACTATCAGTGCTTGGAACTATCGGCTGCTCCACGATACGTTCAACTAGGTTGTTTTTTGGTTAATTAATATAATCAGTCAGAAGTGTGTAACTTCAGTGCCGAGGTCATTAAAGGTGATGTTGCACTACATTGTATTCAGAGGTTGTTGTTTTTTTTGTCCACCCTATTTACATATATGAGGTAGCCAGAATATTAGAAGCACATCTTGATATAAAGCAAAAGAAGTACAACAACCCCCCACAAACTATGACCTAAATGCTAAAACTATTGAATTTACACCTCTATGACAGCATAAAAAATCCTGAACATTATAGAAACATAAAAGCAGAATTCATGCACACACACACACTCACCTAAAGGGTTATTAGGAACACCAATCACATGGCAGTTGCTTCAATGCATTTAGGGGTGTGGTCCTGGTCAAGACAATCTCCTGAACTCCAAACTGAATGTCAGAATGAGAAAGAAAGGTGATTTAAGCAATTTTGAGAGTGGCATGGTTGTTGATGCCAGACGGGCCGGTCTGAGTATTTCACAATCTGCTCAGTTACTGGGATTTTCACGCACAACCATTTCTAGGGTTTACAAAGAATGGTGTGAAAAGGGAAAAACATCCAGTATGCGGCAGTCCTGTGGGCGAAAATGCCTTGTTGATGCTAGAGGTCAGAGGAGAATGGGCCGACTGATTCAAGCTGATAGAAGAGCAACTTTGACTGAAATAACCACTCGTTACAACCGAGGTATGCAGCAAAGCATTTGTGAAGCCACAACACGCACAACCTTGAGGCGGATGGGCTACAACAGCAGAAGACCCCACCAGGTACCACTCATCTCCACTACAAATAGGAAAAAGAGTCTACAATTTGCACAAGCTCACCAAAATTGGACAGTTGAAGACTAGAAAAATGTTGCCTGGTCTGATGAGTCTCGATTTCTGTTGAGACATTCAGATGGTAGAGTCAGAATTTGGCGTAAACAGAATGAGAACATGGATCCATCATGCCTTGTTACCACTGTGCAGGCTGGTGGTGGTGGTGTAATGGTGTGGGGGATGTTTTCTTGGCACACTTTAGGCCCCTTAGTGCCAATTGGGCATCATTTAAATGCCACGGCCTACCTGAGCATTGTTTCTGACCATGTCCATCCCTTTATGACCACCATGTACCCATTCTCTGATGGCTACTTCTCTACTACTGTCAAACACAGTATTAGTATGGTGTTCCTAATAATCCTTTAGGTGAGTGTATATATTATATAATTTTTCTTATTTGCATCATTTGTTGGATGAGCAAAATAATCATCCAGCTTCTTCCATAATGTTAGTGAGGGGGCCCTTGTGCCCATGAGAGAACAGGGCATTTACATACTCAACTATCTCTGCGACTGGCTCATTCTAGCACAGTCCTGGGATCAGTTGTGCGAACACAGGGACCTGGTGCTCAGACATCTCTGCTAGTTGGGTCTTCGGGTCAATTGGGAAAAGAGCAGACTCTCCTCTGTGCAGAGGATCTCTTTTCTAGGTATGAAGTTGGATTCAGTCGAACAGATGGCACACCTCACAGAAGAGAGTGTCCAGTCGATGCTGAACTGCCTGAACATGTTTCAAGGCAGGACGGTGGTCCCACTGAAACTTATTCAGAGGCTCCTGGGGCATATGGCAGCTGCAGCGGCAGTAACACCGCTTGGTTTGCTTCATATGAGACCGTTTTAGGCTGGCCATTTCATTGGCCAGCGAACCAAGTAGTCCCAAGAAGGGCATGTCAGCTTGGCACTCACCAGGTGAGAATCACACTGGCCTGTCGCCAAACCTTCAGCCGTCGTCAGACCCCTCGTTTCTTCAGGCTGGAGTGCCCTTAGGACTGGTGTCCAGACATGCTGTGTATTGGCTCATCCAGACCACCTTGTCGGTTGAGGTACGCAGCGGTCGCAGTGTTGTCCATACGGACCAATATATCTTTGCCCTGTAGCGGCTTTTTGAAGAAGGAATGCTCAGTGCAAGACATACTGCTAGCAACTCAAGGCAGTTGATGTGCCAATGCAGGTGTGGGCCTGTTCAAACCTCTGACACTGCATGCCCGTTGTACATAGCCCTCCAGCCTGTGGCAGAGGCATTCGTGAATAACCTTAGAAGAAAGAAAGACCGTGTGTGGCGTGGAAATGCACAGCATTTCCTGGGCAGATGATATGAAAATATTACTAGTAGCAGCTGTTGAGGTGGACTTACTCCAGGTAGTGCTTCAGGTGAGTTACTGGTGATGTTAGATTGTAATTCAGATTTGCTAACATCATGGTTGTCCTGTTTAAGGAGTGAGGTGACTAGCTTGGCAACCTCAAGCTAATTTTATACTTTCTTGAGATGCCGTTGTGTCGCAATTTTTTTAGCCAAGGCTTCTCTGGCTTTGAGTGCCTCTCTAGCTTGGTCATCAAGTCTCTGACATTCCTTATCTGCTGTGGTGTCCTCTTCAATCTGATGTTGGAGTTCCTCTAGTTCAAGAGCTTTTAATCTCTCCTCCAGCATTGCAGCTTAAACATCAGAGAGAGCGTGTCTTGATGCACTGTGTCGTAATCGGGATGTAGTGATGGAGGCTGTACCAGAGAAAATGGACTTAGAGGAATGTCTAGAATGTCTCTGCGAATATGTGTCAGCTGGAGGTGGAGCTGAGTGCAGGTGTGCAGGGAGCTGGACTTCATAATCATCCAGATGGGCTGGAAGATGTCGCTCTCTTTGTGTGTGGGGTCGGATAGTGGGGTCTGCTGTGCTGGTAGTATTAGGATCCATCTCTACTGAAGTACATCCGGCTCGAAGGATCATATACAAGCGTATGGGATGCTCAGAGGGTTTGGTTAGGTACTAGTAGAAATGGTGGTGGGAGTTTCCGGTTAGAGAAACTGGAGCGAGAGAGACAGTGTCCCAGCTGAAGGGTTTTATTCAGATTATTTCTGCATGTATGAGGTATTACAGGCATTTGCCCATAGGGTATGTGTGGTTTCTTAATCACTCATGGAACAACAAACATGCAGCAGTCCATTTTGTGCAAGAAAACAAGTCAGTCTCTCCACCTCTGTGTATATATATATATATATATATATATATATATATATATATATATATATATATATATATATATATATATATATATACCTGCCTGCTGAGACTTGTTCATGTATGTCCTGGGTTCAAGTATTAATAAGTTATAAGCATAAAGATACCTGCAGGGGGCGTTGTTGGGCTTTCATACACAAACACTGATCACTATAATGGTTACCAAACATTTCCAATAAAACATCAATATCTAAACCTCAATAAAAAGTTGACTCCATAATTCTGTAGCTGAAGTCAGTTGTAGTTCTTGGGTGCATACAAAAATCTAGCCAGCTGACTCATTGCCTCACTGCCATATCAGACAATGACTTGTAAGGCAGCGTTTGTGCTATGAAGGCACCTCACGAAACTGATTGAACACACACACACACACACACACACACACACACACACACACACACACACACACACACACACACACACACACACACACACACACACACACACACACACACACACACAATCAGGCATATCATTATGATCTGAAGTGAATAACACTGATTATCTCTTCATCACGGCTCCTGTTAGTGGGTGGGATATATTAGGCAGAAAGTGAACATTTTGTCCTCAAAGTTGATGTGTTAGAAGCAGGAAAAATGGGCAAGTGTAAGGATTTGAGCGAGTTTGACAAGGGCCAAATTGTGATGGCTAGACGACTGGGTCAGAGCATCTCCAAAACTGCAGCTCTTGTGGGGTGTTCCCGGTCTGCAGTGGTCAGGATCTATCAAAAGTGCTCCAAGGAAGGAACAGTGGTGAACCGGCCACAGGGTCATGGGCGGCCAAGGCTCATTGATGCACGTGGGGAGAGAAGGCTGGCCTGTGTGGTCCGATCAAACAGACGAGCTACTGGAGCTCAAACTGCTCAAGAAGTTAATGCTGGTTCTGATAGAAAGGTGTCAGAATACACAGAGCATCTCAGTTTGTTGTGTATGGGGCTGCATAGCAATGGAAGGTGGCCTGGTCTGATGAATCACGTTTTCTTTTACATCACGTGGATGGCCGGCTGTGTGTGCGTTGCTTACCTGGGGAACACACTTACCTTTCAGCAGGATAATGCTCCTGCTACAAAGCACAAATGATTCAGGAATGGTTTGAGGAGCACAACAACGAGTTTGAGGTGTTGACTTGGCGTCCAAATTCCCCAGATCTCAATCCAATCGAGCATCTGTGGGATGAGCTGAACAAACAAGTCCAATGATCCATGGAGGCCCCACCTCACAACTTACAGGACTTAAAGGATCTGCTGCTAACATCTTGGTGCCAGATACCACAGCACACCTTCAGGGGTTTAGTGGAGTCCATGTCTTCGATGGTTCAGGGCTATTTCGGCAGCAAAAGGGGGACCAACACAATATTAGGAAGGTGGTCATAATTGTATGTCTGATCGGTATATATATATATATATATATATATATATATATATATATATATATATATATATATATATATATATATATATATATATATGCAGTAATATGCAGTAATAGATGATGTGAAAAATAAAAACATAAAACAGGTAAATAAATAAATAAAACAGTGTGTGAGGGCATGTTATTGAAATGTCTGCATACACAGTGTGCAATCTTTGTGGTAGAAGTAAATGTGAAACATTGTAAAAACACTCATCTGCTCAGGCATGATATTTCTATAACCTGTTGCATTTTGAAAGCCCAAAGTTGAGAAAAAAATATACTAATGTTCTGAGAAATAAAGACAAGGATGTTAAAGAGATGTTGAGGTATGTCTCATTTCTATTTGTGCTACTCTTTACTCTTTACTCTGGTTTGCATGTGGTTGAATGTGGTTTGCATGTGGTTTTTTTCTGTTCTCTGTTGCCATGTTTGAGCATAAATCCCCTATTCAAGAAAAGAAACTGCTGCCTTGGCAAACAACAATGGCATCATACAACAGAGATGCTACACATAACAATATGAAACACATATAGCGGTAAGTCATGCAGTCTAAAAGTAAATGTCAAACATAAGAAATTAAAAGCAGAAATTTCAGACACAATATGATTGTACAGATATTTGGTTTATTTGTGCTTCACCAATGAGCTACAGTTTTGTGTGGTTCAGCTGTTTTAAATATATCTTGTCCAGTCAACACTGCTTGTTTCTAGCCAGCTTCAAGAAATCAGACAGACTCAGACTTATTATTTTGGCCTCAGGATAACAGCAGATAATGAATTGACTGTTTACAGTATAGAAGATAAAATAACAACATTGGTAACGTTTTTCAAGATAAATCTACAATTTTGACCCACACCCAATAGTGCTGAAAAATGTGTGATATGGGGAAATATCTGGCAACTTTCTGAGAATATTTTTTTTTCTTTCACACCCATCCCTCCTATAAGAAGGAAACAAATATCATTCTTTAATCTTCCAACAAGGACACTTTACATGGGGTAAATATAACAGCTATTACCATTTCAGTTTTCATTTATGTTTATTCTTTTTGTTTATTTAGTATTCATTTCATCCACAGCGTGCAACACAGACCCTTTTGATCAAAGATTACAAAGTGAACGCACATTTTACAGCAGAGGAAAGGGTAAGAAAATGGCTGATTTAAAAAAACTTTCTGAAGTACTGTAAACTAACCATTAGATGATATTGATTCTACTACAGTGTAAAGCCACATTATACGTACCATACAATAATTAACCTACTTTAGTTTCTGATGCTTAGCTAAGTTTCCTTGCATTTGGCTTGACTGTTATTTTAATCAGACTAGAGTAAAACACTACCAGGAAGGCTTACAAAAACAGGGCGTATTCACAAAACATCTTAAAACTAAAAGTCGCTCCTAACTTGCCGATTTAGGAGAAACTCTTAAAAATAATGTCTGTGTCAGTCCTAATTTTAGGATTCCTAAGTGTATTTCACAAAGCATTTTAGCGCTAAAACCAGGGGCCGTATGTATAAAGCTTCTCAGAATTCTAAGAATGGTGTTGTAATGCAGGGTCAGAGGCAGTGGGATCCATTTGCAGCTTTTTATTAAGAACAGTCGTCGTCAGACAGGCAGGGATAAATCACCAGCAACAGAAGATCAGAGACAAAACGATGAGGCAGGCAGAATTCAGGGCAGGCAGCAATGGGTCGTAAACGAGATAAACAGTCCGAGGTAATACACAAGAATCAGCGTAATCACAGGGTAACCGCTCAGAGATGTCAGCCAGGGCAGAACAAAACTTCGCACTGAGGAGATGGGAGTGGGAGAATTTATAGTCCACAAGAGTGTTATCAGGTGTACAGGTAATCAGAGCAGAGCATGGGATTATGGGAAGTGGAGTCCTGGGGATCTAGTATTCGGGTGAGGGAGCCCTCTGGTGGTGATCGGAGGGGACCACAGAGACCGTATTTGTGACAGGTGTAATTTTACTCTTATTCCTAGACTTAAGAATAAGTGTGATTCATAAAGGTTTCTAAGTGTTAGGTATCAGCTCCTAAATTATTTAAGGGAGCTGAAGAGGTATCCTAACCTAGTTAGGAGTAACAAGTTGGCAGCAGAGAAGAGGAGACCACACACTTTCCAACGAAAACATAATGTATTGGAGTTAAATGACAGGGAGTTTATAAAATCATAAAAGCTTGATCATCAAGATATTCTTTTTGTAACTGGCCTAGTAAGAAATGTAATAACTTCTCCCACTCTATAAATCAATGCTCTAACTGCTGAACTGAAAGTAATAATTACATATTGGCAACAGGAAAACTGCAGGAGTGCACTTGGACCCTACAAGTTTGCTTAAACCATCAAAATATGAGGAAAGTGCCTTTATCTGAGTGTCTATTTACACCAAGTGCAAATAGCGTGCCTTGTTGGCAAGCACTATTTACACTAGCTCCACTCAACAATGTGTAGGGATTGCTTTTATTGTCCCATTAAGGCGGCATCCATTTAATAATTCTAATAAATATAATCATTTACACTCTCTGTTATTATTGCATCCTGTTAATGTGCAATAATACTGAGGTGCAAATAGTATATCTGCCAAAATAAATTATAAATACCATGTAATTACTATTTACACATATTGCAAAGAACTGCTACTTTTACATAGTGTAAATAGAATATATCACTATTGTCACTTAGTGCAAATAGCAGCTGCCTATTTTTATACTTATATATTTTAAATATTTTAACATATGAAGGAATCTTTTAAGATTGAACATTGGTCTGGGGAGTCTGCTCTGTATTTTCTACTGCACAAGAGGCGTGATCAATGGGCATAGTTCAAATAACTCTGTACGCAATTGGATAGTCCTTCAACCAATCAGACCACAAGAGGCGTGATCAACGGGCATAGTTCAAATGACTCTGTACGCAATTGGATAGTCCTTCAACCAATCAGACCACAAGAGGCGTAATCAACGGGCATAGTTCAAATGACTCTGTACGCAATTGGATAGTCCTTCAACCAATCAGACCACAAGAGGCGTAATCAACGGGCATAGTTCAAATGACTCTGTACGCAATTGGATTGTCCTTCAACCAATCAGACCACAAGAGGCGTGATCAACGGGCATAGTTCAAATGACTCTGTACGCAATTGGATAGTCCTTCAACCAATCAGACCACAAGAGGCGTGATCAACGGGCATAGTTCAAATGACTCTGTACGCAATTGGATAGTCCTTCAACCAATCAGACCAATTATTTTTATTAGTAGAAGAAAATAACTGTAGAAAAGTAACTGATGTTTAAACCCATCTTTGCCATGTTTCCAACACCTAGCCCTGCCTTGATGCAATGATTGACAGGGCGGGGATGAAAATGTTAATTATATTATTGAATTTGAATTAGCATTTTTCTCCAAACGTTGCACATTTGAAATGGAAAATGTAATATATAAATACAGAAATACATTGCCATTTTGCATGTTACATTTCAAATTGCTACCCATAAGCTTTCATACGCTTCAGCCAATAACAGACAGGTCTGACTCGGGTGCAAAACCAATCAAAACTTACAGTTCAGCTGGGGGGCGGGGCATTCAAACCGCTTTGACATTCAATCACTGGTGCTAGCGCTTTGAATCAGTATCGCTAACGTTTCAATATTTTGTAAGTGAGCTATGCTCATATTCATATTACCAGAGCACTGAGCAGTTGAAGATTTTTTAATTTTATTTCAGTTTACGAAAATGTTTTTTGACCAATAGTTTTAGTCTTAATTTCAGTTTTCGTTTACAAAAATAACCTTGGTCACACCAAAGGACAACAAAACATAACACTTTCATTGGTTTCAAAAAAAGATTTTTTTTTAACAGGTCCATGTAACACAAAGAAATGTTTAACCATTTACTGCATTTTAAATGATGACAATACTAATTATATAAATTTTTATCTTGTGTTCAGTGAAAATGCCATGCCACGTCAACAAACCAAAAACAGAGTACAGGAGGAACGTTACTGATCAGGTTCGTCTACTCACCACACTGACATGTTCACTTACTATACAACAGGGCATTGAACACAGGTAAAGGTGGGGCTGGTAGTGAGAGTAGATGAAAATATGAAGAATGTTTAGGCGTAGTTCAGGTCAGGGTTTTATTTCTAAGCACATCGCTTGGCTGTTATCATCACCATAACCCTTTCAGTATGGCAGCTATGAGACGTGTCTCGTGAGGTAAAATTACATTCGATCAGTCTCACTTAAATTCATGCAGCTTTTAACATGCGTCAATGTTTAATGCTAGATGTGTGGATTTTATGACTGAATAATTTAGGCTCCAAAAATCAGGGCGCTTACTGGTCCGCTTTTTGTAGTGAAATTTGAAGTATATGTTCCACAATCCACAATACAGGTGCACAGGTAGCTGTTTAGATACTTTTTTTGCCTACAAGTTTGGAGGGGATGATGGCGTTAATCACTAAACAGCATTCACAGGTGATCTTCTCGGGCTGTCGTGAGGAGTATTAGTTCGGGGAACCAGGTCCGGTTGGGCCAGTAGGGTGCAACTAGCAAGACCTGCTCCTCATCCTCCCTGACTTTGCACAGGGTCTATGCAAGTAGGCTCACTGGAGGAAACTCATATTTGCAAAGGCCCCAGGGCCAGCTGTGTGCTAGTGCATCTTTGCCGAGTGTTCCCTCGGTCAGGGTTATAAAACAACTGCCAGTGAGATGTTTCTGGAGAGGCAAACTGGTCTACCTGAGCCACTCCGAAATGTCTCCAGACCAACTGGATTGCCTGGGGATGGAGTCGCCATAATCCCAGGAGTGCAGCTTGTGAGAGCTTGTCGGCCACACGGTTGAGCTCACTGGGGACATGAAGGTTTGGCAACAGGCCCCCATCTCGGGACTCGGCTGTAAAGCCAATGCTGAAACGGTCTCATATCAAGCAAACCGAGCGGTGTTAACCATGTGCCTGTGGTTAAATGTACTTCCATCTCAAAATGCTTTTATGACGCGAAATTAATGTAAACACAGTCAGTTGTGGATTAAACAGACAGGACAACCCACATCTTATATTTCAAAAGAGATCTGTGTATCAGGATCTGCAAGTGATTTTACTGTTGTTTTACTGAAGACATCATAGACAGCAGGAGATCTAATAATCTGCATTCACACTGATGTAGTCTGATTATTTTGATAATCGATTAGTTGGCCGGTTTCTTTTTTCTTTTTTTTTGATTAATCGGATAAAAAAGGTTGTTTTTAAAAATAAATAAATAAATTCATCCATCCATCCATCCATCCATCCATCCATCCATCCATTATCTTCCGCTTATCCGGGGCCGGGGGCAACAGTCTAAGCAGAGACGCCCAGACTTCCCTCTCCCTAGCCACTTCCTCTCCAGCTCTTCCGGGAACCCCGAGGCGCTTCCCAGGCCAGCCGGGAGACATAATCCTCTCCAGCGTGTCCTAGGTCTTCCCGGGCCTCCTCCGGTGGGACATGCCCAAACACCTCCCGGAAGGCGTCCAGGAGGCATCCAAAATAGATGCCTGAGCCACCTCAACTGGCTCCTCTCGATGTGGAGGAGCAACGGCTCTACTCTGAGCTCCTCCCGAGTAACTGAGCTTCTCACCCTATCTCTAAGGGAGCGCCCAGCAACCCTGCGGAGAAAGCTCATTTCGCCGCCTGTATCCCGGATCTTGTCCTTTCGGTCATGACCCACAGCTCATGACCATAGGTGAGAGTAGGAACGAGATTGACCGGTAAATCGAGAGCTTCGCCTTACAGCTCAGCTCCTTCTTCACCACGACAGACCGGTACATCGACCGCATTACTGCAGAAGCTGCACCGATCCGTCTGTCAATCTCCCGTTCCATCCTTCCCTCACTCATGAACAAGACCCCAAGATACCTGAACTCCTCCACCTGAGGCAGAAACTCTCCACCAACCTGAAGTGGGCAAGCCACCCTTTTCCGACTGAGAACCATGGCCTCGGATTTGGAGGTGCTGATTCTCATCCTGGCCGCTTCACACTCGGCTGCAAACCGCCCCAGTGCACGCTGAAGGTCCTGGTCTGAGGAGGCCAACATGACAACCTCATCCGCAAAAAGCAGCGATGAAATCATGTGGTTCCCAAACCGGACACCCTCCGGCCCTTGGCTGCGCCTAGAAATTCTGTCCATAAAAATTATGAACAGAACCGGTGACAAAGGGCAGCCCTGCCGGAGTCCAACATGCACCGGGAACAAGTCCGACTTCCTGCCGGCAATGCGGACCAAGCTCCTGCTCCAGTCGTACAGGGACCAAACAGCCCTAAGCAAGGGGCCTCGGACCCCGTACTCCCAGAGCACCCTCCACAGGACGCCATGAGGGACACAGTCGAATGCCTTCTCCAAATCCACAAAACACATGTGGATTGGTTGGGCAAACTCCCATGAACCCTCCAGCACCCTGGAAAGGGTATAGAGCTGGTCCAGTGTTCCACGGCCAGGACGAAAACCACACTGTTCCTCCTGAATCCGAGGTTCCACTATCGGCCGAATTCTCCTCTCCAGTACCCTGGCATAGACTTTCCCGGGGAGGCTGAGAAGTGTGATCCCCCTGTAGTTGGAACACACTCTCCGGTCCCCCTTCTTGAAAAGAGGGACCACCACCCCAGTCTGCCAGTCCAGAGGCACTGTCCCCAACCGCCACGCGAAGTTGCAGAGGCGTGTCAGCCAAGACAGCCCCACAACATCCAGAGACTTGAGGTACTCAGGGCGGATCTCATCGACCCCCAGTGCCTTGCCACCGAGGAGCTTTTTAACTACCTCGATGACTTCAGCCCGGGCGATGGATGAATCCACCTCTGAGCCCTCAGCCACTGCTTCCTCAATGGAAGACGTGTTGGTGGGATTGAGGAGATCCTCAAAGTATTCCTTCCACCGTCCGACGATATCCCCAGTTGAGGTCAACAGCTGCCCATCTCCACTGTAAACAGTGTTGGTAGGGCACTGCTTTCCCCTCCTGAGGCGGTGAACGGTTTGCCAGAATCTCTTTGAGGCCAACCGATAGTCTTTCTCCATGGCCTCACCGAACTCCTCCCAGGCCCAATTTTTTGCCTCCACAACTATCCGGGCTGCAGTCTGCTTGGTCTGCCTGTACCCGTCAGCTGCCTCAGGAGTCCTACAAGCCAACCAGGCCCGATAGGACTCCTTTTTCAGCTTGACGGCATCCCTTACTTCCGGTGTCCACCACCGGGTTCGGGGATTTCCGCCTCGACAGACACCGGAGACCTTACGGCCACAGCTCCGAGCAGCCGCAACGACAGAACATGGTCCACTCGGACTCCCTTGGGATCCGTTCGAAGCTCTGTCGGAGGTGGGAGTTGAAGATCTCTCTGACAGGGGGCTCGGCCAAACGTTCCCAACAGACGTTCACCCAAGTGTCCAAGACATACGGCCGGAGGTCAGATGAGACGACCACAAAGTCAATCATCGACCTCCGGTCTAGGGTGTCCTGGTGCCACGTGTATTGATGGATACCCTTATGCTTGAACATGGTGTTCGTTATGGATAAGCTGTGACTAGCACAGAAATCCAATAGCAGAACACCACTCGGGTTCAGATCAGGGGGGCCGTTCCTCCCAATCACGCCCCTCCAGGTATCACTGTCACTGCCCACGCAGCGCTGAAGTCCCCAGTAGTAGAATGATGGAGTCTCCAGCTGGAGCACTTTCCAGCACCCCTCCCAGAGACCCCATTAGGGCCGGGTACTCCGCACTGCCGTTCAGCCCATAGGCACATACGACAGTGAGAGACCTATCCCCTATCCGAAGGTGCAGGGAAGCGACCCTCTCATTCACTGGGTTGAACTCCAACACATGGCAGCTGAGCTGGGGGGCTATAAGCAAACCCACTCCAGCCCGCTGCCTCTCACCATGGGCAACTCCAGAGTGGTAGAGAGTCCAGCCTCTCTCAAGAAGTGTGGTTCCAGAGCCCAAGCTGTGCATGGAAGTGAGCCTGACTATCTCTAGCCGGTACCTCTCAACCTCTCGCACAAGCTCAGGCTCCTTCCCCGCCAGCGAGGTGACATTCCATGTCCCTAAAGCCAGTTTCCGTGTCCAGAGATCGGGTCGTCGGGGGCCTAGCCTTTGACTGTTGCCCGATCCACTATGCACCGGCCCCATATGATCCCTCCTGCAGGTGGTGAGCCCACGGGAGGGTGGCCCCACGTCGCTCATTTGAGCTGAGCCCATGGGGGTAGGCCCGGCCACCAGGCGCTCGCATACGAGCCCCAACCCCGGGCCTGGCTCCAGGGTGGGGCCCCAGCTGCGCCATGCCGGGCGACGTCTCGGTCCTTGTTTTAATTAGACTCAGTGGGTTTGTGAACTGCTCTTAGTCTGGCCCATCACCAAGGACCTGTTTGCCTTGGGAGACCCTACCAGGGGCATATAGCCCCAGACAACATAGCTCCCAGGGTCATTCGGGTACTCAAACCCCTCCACCACGATAAGGTGACAGTTCAAGGAGGGGAATAAATAAATTAATAAATATTTTTATTTTATAAATAATATTGTAGTTATTCAATGGTAACCACAAATGAACCATAGTTTTGCTTCAAATTCATAGTTTAACTTTGTGTGGTACAAATGGTAATCGATACGGCAAAAGCATGGTTTTATTATAATAAAAACATGGTTTTACGATCTAATAGAACCATGGTTAATTTCCGTAAGTGTATATCTGTGCTATAGCCTACATTATGTGCAAAAAGGTTACTAAGCAAAAGGAGTTTAAATCCCTACAGTAAAATGATATTAACGAAAAACAAAAACACAAACTCAGTGTTACTAGATAATCTGTTACTAGAGGAATCTGCAGAAACACACACACACACACACACACACACAGTACCTGTTGCTGTCATTTCTTTATCCTGTAGAAACGTCTTACATTTATATTCAATCACACGCTGTTCTCCCTTTACAGTCACTACACTGATAAAATACTTGAATGACATGTTGACTTTTAAACCTAAATGTCCAACAGCAGATATTTCAGCTAAATAAATGTTTTTGCGCTGAATATTAATTGTGTCCCTCTCTACTGCATTCTGTCTCGTGTGAATTAGTAGCATTTACAGATGAGGATATAACTACTGTTCTCTATACAGATCAGTGGATATAACCTGTAAACTGAACGACGCACACGCATCCATCAAAGCGCTTGACAGGGTATGTTAAACACTAATGCATTCGCTTGAAGCTTTAAATAAATAATCCTCATGTTTTGAGCACTTGGATCATGTGCCTTTCCTGCATCAGCTCACTCTGTTTCCACTCCACTATTTCTAGATGCACATTTTGTCCATAAATGCATTATTCAGTGCTGTAATTTGGCGCAACTGGTGGAAGCTTTGCATACAGAGGGCAGACCCGACTAATCGATTAATGAGAATCGTTATCAATGATTTTCATTATCGATTATTATCGATTTTATCGATTAGTTGTTGCAGCCCTACACTGATGCACCAATTCAGCGGATGGGGATTATTAGGAGGCCATGATTGGTAAGGGCCATTGGAGGGAATTTGGCCAGGACACCGGGGTTACACCGCTACTCTTTACGAGAAGTGCCATGGGATTTTTAATGACCACAGAGAGTCAGGACCTCGGTTTAATGTCTCATCTGAAGGACGGTGCTTGTTACAGTATAGTGTCCCCATCACTATACTGGGGTGTTAGGACCCACACAGACCACAGAGTGATATGGCTGCTTGAACCCAGATAATTTCCACTTGCAGCTCTATTCATTATATAAGATTTGTTAATGATATATTAATGAAAGTTATTATAAAGTGTTACCAAACTAGAATATAAAATAAAAAAAGGGGCACTTACAGTTTTCATATTTTAAGTCTTAAAATGTTTTGTCAACTCACAAGGTTGTTGGTCACGCTTGACATTGGTTTGATCCCTCTACATAATTTCTAAATGCTTAAACTGACGGTACTACAACTGACCCCATATTACAACCATTGCCGATCTCCAGTTACACAATGTGTTTTGATGCCATGTTTATTTATTTTTTCCTCCCAGAAGGGCTTCTAATTACATTATGGAAGCATCAGGACATTCAGAGGTAAATGGCACATAAAAGGTCAACATATTTTTCATCGTAGCATTCCTTTTTTACACTCACAAATCAGAGTCAATCACTTGTCTCATCGTGGATATAAAATTTACTGAACCATGAGTCTTTGAAAGCAGTCCAATCAGTAACTAGGTCTGACTCTGAGTAATAGTTAATATTTATGATCTGTGTGTAACCTTTTTAAAAAGATAAACCAGATAAATTGAAAGTTTTTTTATCCAATAATTCATTACTAATTATACTTCTTTTTACAATATGCTTGTTTTCTAATGTTTCTTTCAGAATAATAAGGGGATTGCAGTTTCATCTGAACTTCCAGCGGACATCAAAGACTGGAATAAAGACCATGTGAGACAATGGATGCTGGAGATAAAATTGGACAAAGAAGATGTAGAGATGTTGTACAATAATGGAATTAATGGAGCTGGTCTTCTCCATTTGTTGACGTCTGATTTCAAAGAACTAAGCCTGTCATTTAATGCAAAAATGCTGATTAGCCACAACACTGGTCTTCTGAAACAAAAGCCTAGACAGGTAAATGATGTGTTGATGTCATATCCTTACCCTTTCAATAGATTTACTGCTGCTCACAGATACAGAGAAAATAGCATTCTAGATGTAACTGAAACTGGTCCTATAGACCTCATACAACCATGCCATGAATTCAAAGCATTTATCAACACAACAGAGGAGACTAGAATGAGAAAATACACATATGAGTTAATTCTATTTGCAGCAGCTTGTATGAACAGCCGCACAAATGGCACTATTCATTTTGGAGTGGCGGACAAACCACATGGACAAATTCTGGGTGTTAGTGTTCAGAGCACAGATGATTTTGATAAAAAACAGTCACATGCAATTGAAAAACATTTCAAATGGGAAAGGTCTGTTAAAATAGCAAAGAGGTGCATTAAACCCCCTCGATTTGTTGAAGTTCTCAAAGCTGACATGACATCTGCAGGAAAACGTGTTATTGAGGTAGACATAGAGCCGTCCTCCATAGTGTGTGAAGAATTTCACTTCAACACTTATAATGTTGCTAAAAATGAAGATGAGATGCAAGAGCCCATTGGTGCAGAGAAGAAGCAGAATGAGAACAAGTCTTTCTTTATAAGAGACAGCAGCAGCAGCAAGAATCTTATTACATCTGCTTCCTCAAAGGAGTATGAGAAATATACTGTAATTGCAAACATGCAACGATTGTCCCAGATGAGGAAGGACGCTGAAGAAAAGCATCTCTCTGTTGTCAAAAACAGTGTGCAAGGCTCTAAACTGTGTGAGATGATAACAGGAGGGACCCAGTCTTTGGACAGGTCATACTTTGATTGGAACATTTTGGTGGCTAACAAGTCTCATCCCGTTCAGCTGGAAAACCTGGATTTCCTTCTTCACATGAATCTAGTGACTGTTTTGGATTTTGATCCGGAATCTGCTGAGAGTGGTCTCAATAAGCTGCTTGAAGATAGAAAAATGTCCAATGTTCATTTACCAGCTCAGTATAAAGTTACAGGGCCAGTTGAAGACATTGCAAACAGGTTGAAACTGACCAAAAACACAAGTTGGGTTTTCTGTAATGGAGGCATTCCTGAGGAAAACCCCTCTGATGCTGATCACTGGTTGACTGAGAAGGGATCTTCAGTGCGTGATGTTGTTTCTTTCCTGTGCAGAAAAGATGTGCTGCCTCGCAAAAAACTTCTCACCATATTCTTGCTGTTAAGTCAGGTGAGCGATGCCAACGACCCTTTGCTTGAGACCTTCAGTATGTTTTTACAGGAGCTCAAGGGAGGAAACCAAATCTTATGCATCAGTGACAGTGAAACCACATACACCTACTGGAAGGACCTCATTAAGGGCCGATATAAAGTTGACATCTCTACAAGATGCATTTATGAGCTAAGTTTTGCTGAGGTCAATGGCACCATCCTCAGTCTGTGGTCAGAGAATCGCAAATCAAGCCGGTTTCTGCCTTGTGGTGGTGGCAGTAAAGTTGTGCTATCAAAGAAAACTGAGCAATCCTTAGATATGCTGAGTATTCTTTGTGTGAACCAGTGTGAAGGAGGAAATGAAGACAAACAAAAACATGAGGAGAACTTTTACAAGGGAGGGAAGGTGTCTTGGTGGAACTTCTTCTACTCAGAACAGCCCGGGTCAATGCCATTCATCAAACGTGACAAGTTTGACTACATAATCAAAACTATTATTCCAGACATACGCAGCCGGAAGAGAGCTTGTGAGTTTTTCAACATCTTCCATCTTCCAGGCTGCGGTGGCACGACATTAGCCATGCATGTCTTATGGACACTGAAGGATGAATTTCGTTGTGCAGTGCTGAAGGACACAACAGAGGATTATTCTACTGTAGCTGAACAGGTAGTGCATCTACTAACATATGAGACAAAAAAAGAGCAGCCTACACGACTTCCAGTCTTGCTCATGATCGATGACTTCCAAGACGTCTGCGATGTTAAAAAACTGCAACTTCAGATTGAAGAGGAATGTCAGAAGCAAAACATGTTTTCCAAGTCTCCACAAGTCATAATTGTCAACTGCATGAGAGCTGAATCCCGTGAACAGACTGATGATACAGTTTCCATTGGAAACAATTTATCTGAGAAGGAACAGGAGCTGTTTGAAGAAAAGCTGAAGGAGTTTAAGAAGACCAACACAAACACTAAAACCTTTTATGGGTTCATGATTCTGAAGAACAACTTTTCCTCTAAGTATATTAAGGGTATTGTGAAAAATACCCTGAAGGGCTTCAACTTTCAAGACAAACATTCTCAACTTTTTGCAGTTCTTGTCCTCCTGCATGTCTACTGCAAGAATGCATTACTGTCAGTATCTACGTGTGAAGAGTTCCTTGGTCTGCAAACAAAAGCAGATTTTGAAACTTGCATGGTTGAAGATGGATTTGAGAGGCTTTCCACTCTTTTAACAAGATGCACAGTCATTTCCAAAGTGACATTTGAGGGTGTGAGAGTGATTCACTCAAGTATAGCTCAACACTGTTTGAAAGAGAAGTCAGCTTTGTCTTCCAAGGTGACAAAGGCAGAAATCATTAACTTTTTGCTCACAACAGCCTTATTTTATGAGTACACTCTAGGGAAACAAAAATTAATGCAGGATGTCCATAACATGTTGGTGAAGAGGCAGCATTCAGCTGAGGCTGAAGACTCACTTTTTTCACCTCTCATCCAACATATAATGAAGGAGACTCCAAGGATGGAAGAAATTGTTCTACAAAATGCAGCAAAGTGCTACAGAAAGGACGCAGTAATATGCCAGCTCCTCGCCAGGTACTATTACATCAAAAAGCAAGACTTTACCACAGCCATGAGTTGGGCAAAGAAAGCCAAAGACCTTTCAAGGGAGAGCTCATACATATGTGATACAGTATCACAGGTACTTGTGCGTGAGCTCAAGCATGCTGTTCACAAAGACAGAGATGATCCCATCAAGCCAGACAGTCTTGATAGGTATCTAACGTTGGCTGAGTCTGCAGCAGAAGCTTGCAAAGAAACACAACAAACTGCAAACAAAGAGGCCATGGATCGACTGCAAAGACTAAAGGATTATAATACTTACAACACTGCTGGCCATCTCGGTGAACTTCAAACTGCAGCTATCGTCATACAAATACTGCAAAAGACACCACTGCTCAGCTGCCTTGCTCAAGTCCTCTTGGGTAAAATTACCATTGAAGAATTGTCAAGGGTGCCTGAACTCAAGCAATATTACCAGGTACTGCAGAAGCACAAGAAATGTCTTCAACTAAAACACACAATGAAGAATCACTTTTATTTTCTTGACAATTTTTTTGTCAATTTAGTGCCTTTTTTTGCAGAGAAAGACAAACAAAAAGAACTGACAAAGCCCAAGGTTTTCAGGTACTTTCAACAGTATACTGGCCTCTTTTGTAGAATAAATTGGATTGAGTTGGTCAACAATGAGCGAATGAACCGTATGGTTCAAATTGAGCAGACGCGTCAATGTCTGGAGAGGAACAAGGGTGATTCCTATAGCGGCCTTCTGGAATATTTGTATGAGGAAGACTCTGCATCAACTCTTGAAGAGATCATCCAACAGTATGATTTCATTCTGAATTCACAAGAGGCCAGACTGATGGAATGTGTCAACTTTATCTATGCCAATGTAATTCTGGCCAACGTCAACCCAGCTTCTCAGTACATCAAGCCTTACCAAGTCCTTCGTGAATTACTCCTTCGAATAATCAATTACCCCACACCCTTTAGAGAGATTCTGCCATTGCACTACATCACAGTTTTATTGTTATGGCAAGAGGCTGACTGCGCATTACCAACTTTTGTGTCACAACTGAAGACGTCATACTCAGCTGAGCTGAAACCCTTGTCTAATGGGAAGAGAGCAGCTGTCCATTTCTACCTAGGGATGGACAAAGAGTACGGTGGCCTGATTTCCCATAGGGGTATTAACAGCTGTTTAGGATCAGGGCAGAACATCTCAACTCAGTGGGATGAAGAAAACATTTGGAAGCAAGTGAGAAATAGTAATAAACTTTGCAGAGTTTCTGGTAAGATTTGCAACGGTTTTATCAGCGTTGCAGACAGAAGGGTTGATCCAATGTTCAGGAGCCAGTTACATAAAGAATATGGCACAAGAGTGACATTCTTCATCGGATTCTCAATGAACGGACCAGTTGCCCTTGACATAGAAGGTCCACAAGCCTGATCTAATGGATCTGACTGAAGACATGAGTATATTGAATGAGAAAACCTTCTAGATTTCCAGTTCAAAACATTAGGAGCTTGAATTGGCCTAGACACTATTTAGGTTTGCTTCATTGTCATATTCACACATCAATGCAAAGAAATCTTTTAATCATTAATGTTGCTCAAATTTGGGCTTTGTTTAGCAGAAATGCCTAATTGTGTTTTATGTGAAATTTTGTAAAAGTAATGTTGTGATTTTGTTAAGGGAAATGGGACTAGGAGTCTGGCCAATGCCAGTTATGCATTGACTTCAAGAGAGCACACGTGCACCTGTTCTGTACTTTAACACATTTATTTCTTTATATGCATTTTTACATTCATCTTACTGCATTTTACTCATACATTGATATATTCACACATGTACTCATTTATCATATATTCTTTATGTTTGATTTACTTTTATTTCACTTTAATTTACACTCTACTCAAAAATTCTGCAAAACAAAGGCCAAATGTTAAGGGATTTTTCATATTGTTATTTTCACAGGTGTTTTGCATGTATTTTGAATTATGCTTTGCATTGTGTTGTTTTAGGAAATGTCAGTAAAATGAGCATGAGTAATTTTCTACTAGGACATTGTCTATTTTTTTTTTCTACAGATTTCTTTCTTTCTTACAGTGTGCATTTGTTTCTTGACATTATATATTGCTTTTGCTGCATAACGATATGTCTTCTTTTAAGGTCTTCACGGCCACAAGTCACTGTTAAGAAATAGTACATTTCCATTCGCTTTGCTACACTTCTTTAATATATTTCTGTTAAGGCCGAGGGTTACCCAATAAACTTATTTATCATCACTTCCT
Source organism: Paracanthobrama guichenoti (assembly GCA_018749465.1). Taxonomy (NCBI): domain Eukaryota; kingdom Metazoa; phylum Chordata; class Actinopteri; order Cypriniformes; family Gobionidae; genus Paracanthobrama; species Paracanthobrama guichenoti. The sequence continues at coordinate 35,061,794 of CM031945.1, forward strand.
TTCCTGGCTCCTGCACTTCATCTAGTCATGTCATGTCAGGTCTGGACATGTGAATTGCTTTTCAGAATTATTTCAAAGCAGCTTTACAGAAAATTGAGCCTTTTGACCCAATGTTGGGTAAGTAAAAACGTAATCAACACTCTTGAGAATTAGTACCAAATTAGGGTTCTGTGGCTTGCAACAATACATAATAAAACATAAATGCAGCCCTGGTGAGCAGAAGAGACTTCAACAATCAAAATATTACAGTTTCCAAACTTTTGACTGGTGGTGTATGTATTTATCAAAATCGCACAAAGCAACCCATTCGCTATTTGAAAAACACTTTTATTTTGTAATCCTGCAGGACTCGTACAGAGTGACTTTTATTATGTAATCACCAGAGGCGTCTAAATCAAGGACCTCCATACAGGCAGCTGATGATACTGCCGGCTGATACACTACTCATTTAATTAATAAATAAAGCAGTGTTTTGTCGCGGCACACAGGCTCGTATGGAACAGAGGATGCTTGTTTTTATCATAATCAGTTTAATTTGACGAATGTCTGTGGTATCTAAGGGGGAAATGTGTGGATTTATGGGGTCAGAGCTTTAAATGAGGATCATGGCGTTTCCGGAGGGAGAATCACTCGAATCCTGGCTCAGTACGTGCATTATTATCACTTGCATTTCTAATAGACGTAACTAATATTATTGTTGTGTGTGTGTGTGTGTGTGTGTGTGTTCGCTGCATGCATCTGTTACCGGCCTGTCTGATTCGCTTGTTTGGCTTTTTCCGCTGAATTTTCAATCACACTATGGCGAAGGTCTGCTCATGAAAATTAATTATCTCATATTGACGTTGCCTGGTAACCTTCTCAGGGCGTCCAATCACAAAGCCTACATCGCATCAAAGAGCGAGACTTCACCATAGTAGGATTCGATAATTCGCCAGCGGCCACTTAGAAGCGTTTGCCTTCCAGCCAATCAGACACGGCCACTGAACGAACGTCACGCCTCTTAATTAATATTCATGAGCCAAGCCTTTTCTATAGTGTGGTTTTACATTTCATATAGTGCATGTTGCCTGTGAGATCTGGCTATAATGCGTCCAGAATAAAGTGTGAAGTCTGTTTGTCTTCATGTTGGATGAGTTCAGACTTAGACGAGTTTAGGATTTACAGCAGCGGTTATTAATTAGCCATTTAACTGATGATTTTATCCAGTATCCAGTGTGTCAAATAGTACACTAACCACAATAATATAATCTATTTTTATTTTTTTTGGATATGCACACTGTAAATACAACTGTACATGAATATGCTGATATTATACATATAGAATAACCTTTGTGTAAAGGACTTTTTTTACATTGCTGGTTGTAATATTGATATGCGTCGCTGTGATTGGCCCTCACACTGTTGTGCCAGTGTATCACAGACACAGAGCTCAACGGGCCTGATTGTTTGGTCCTGACGAATGTGTGTGTCCTCCACAGACAAAGCCACACACCCGACCAACAGACAGGAGGACTGGGAATACATCATCGGGTTTTGTGACCAGATCAATAAGGAGTTGGAAGGGTAAGCCTTCATAATCCAACACGACTGAAAACTACAGATCCTCTGCTCTTTCTGATTGTGTGTGTGTGTGTGTGTGTGTGTGTGTGTGTGTGTGTGTGTGTGTGTGTGTGTGTGTTTATAGACCTCAGATAGCTGTGAGACTCCTCGTTCACAAAATCCATTCTTCAGAATGGGAAGCCCTTCAAGCTCTGACGGTGAGCGTTGTTTTAATGCTCTTCCACCATTGACTGCTCTATCATGAGTCTGTTCACATATAATATGATGTTTATCTGTCTCTGCAGGTACTAGAGGCGTGTATGAAGAACTGTGGGCGACGATTTCACAACGAAATAGCCAGATATAGGTTTTTAAATGAGCTCATTAAAGTGGTTTCCCCCAAGGTTGGTGGTTTTCTGTTATGAGTTATTTTTGTTGGCCGACCTGAACGTTAGCAGCCTGTTCAACCCAAAGACGATTTTTCCAGTGGCTTTTGGATTATTGCAGAATGTGACCGACAAAAGTTTATGATTCTTACACATATTGTTCATAATAATCTTTTATGAATTTTGAAGTCAAAAGCTAAACGTAGGCTATAAACGAACTACACCAGTCACATGACTTCAGCGTCACCATCATTAAACTTCCGATAAGTCTTTATTTCATAACGTTTTCCATGAAAGTTTGCAAGAGCGCGATTATAAACACAATGAGGCTGTGAAAGCGACTAGCGAGCAGATGAGTTTACCTGTTCGGCTGATGTTAAATGTCCCTGACAACCTCTAAATTCCCATTTAGACATTTGTTAGCCTTTCTTCAAAAGCTTTTTAAAAATATTACTTATGTATTTTATGCTTTAGAATAAAACGTGAAAATATGTTGAGCTTGTGTTCACCGCAGACCTTAGTTCAGACATTTAAAGGTGGGGTAAGTGGTATTTCAAAACTGCTTTAGGAAAGTGTCTCGGGCCGAGTACCAAAACAAACTTGTAGCCAATCAACAGTAAGGGGCGTGTCTACTAATGACAGGGAGAAGAAATCGCTCAGTGCATGTTATTATTCAAAAGACACGACACACAGGACAGACATTAGGCGAGCGACGACAGAAAGGTGAGAGGTGGCAGATAAAAGAAAAAAGGGGAAGATGTCTGTGGAACAAAAGAAGGCTTACGATCAGGCAAGAAGTATCAGCTTTCCAGCGCTGGAGAGAACTCAAGGAGCGCTGAGGCCTGCAATCGGACGTCGAGGGTGCGTTATTTCTTTCGATAGGCGAGTAATATCAGTTTTGTTTTGTTTCACAGAACTAATATATGCTGGCTTTTGCTTGAATATGCTCGTGTGCCATGTTTGCTTGTTTGTCCATTTGCGATTGTATTGTCGCTCACTTGAGCGATGATAAAGACCCATTCATTTCCACACCGTATGAGCCTGGAGCGTCTAAACGTCCTCACTGTCTGTTTCAACCGTCAGCTCACAAAGTGTGTCCGAACAGTAAGATTCTATACTCCTAATATATGATTGTTTCCTTTGGGTCCTTTTTGTGATGGATATAACCCTCTAATTTTGTCATAATTGTAATATGTTTGTTAGTTGGACTGTCGTGCTCGTGCTATCGGGTTGTTCATGAGAACTGTGTGTTATTGGGATGGAAGGGATGACTTTCACTGAACATTTGACCTGGATTACCATAGTAACACACATTGCTTTCACTTATTGATGACATCATACCCTCGGCCGGCTGGCACAGCAAATTCCACCACAGTCGTTGCCTGGGTTACATGTGTGTGGGGCGGAGCTATCAAAATAGGGGCACGTTTGTTTTGGTGATTTGAAATCAACATCGGTTACCAGAAAGCACTTACCCCACTTTTCAGAAACCCATTCAGAAAACACATTGACTTCAGGACAGTGGAACCAGAATGTGATCTTGTTTCCGGGTTTTAGGACTCATTCCTGTGCACATAAATGTCTAAAGTGAAACATGTTAACAAGCAGTGTGTGTGTGTTTCAGTACATGGGGGACAGTGTTTCTGCCAAGGTGAAGAATAAGATCATTGAGATGCTGTACAGCTGGATGGTGGCGTTTCCCAATGAGTCCAAGATATCAGATGCGTACCAGACGCTGAAGAAACAAGGTGAGATTCATTTTAGGGTCGGACTTTCTGGGGTCTGTCATCAGCGGCTTGGGTGTTGTTTGATTATTGATGTTGGGTGTGTTTTCTTCAGGACTCGTGATGTCGGACCCAGAACTGACAGTGGACAAAACCCTGATCCCGTCCCCTCCCGCACGGCCCAAAAACCCTGTGTTTGACAACGAGGACATGGGGAAGGTGAGACTGAGCCTGATGGCATATTTTCCTGTTTCTGCAACACTTGAGTTTAACTGAAAGTGATTTCCCTTTATGGAAGTACAGAAATGACTTTGTGTTCTTCTGTGATTTGATGGCAGTTGTTGGCTGAACTTCTGAGGAGCAAAAACCCAGAAGATCTTCAGGAGGCGAACAGACTCATCAAAAACATGGTGAAAGAGGTGAGAGAGAAACGATCGGGATGTTGTTCTGACATGTAAAGAGCTCCGGTTTATAGCCAAAGTATAATTTGCAAATAGTTTAAGTGCATTATTTTACACACTTTCTTTTTTTTATTCCCTTAAATTAATTTGAACCCTTTAATTGTTTCAAGAAACACAGCTACGGCTTTGCTGTGAATGATTTATTAGTGTGAAAAAGGAAATGTTTCACTTTTATTTTAAATAAATGACAAATGTCTTTTTTTTTAAATAAACCACCACTTTAAACACAGTTGAGTCAAAACCTCAACTGGGTGTTTTACATTTCACTGCCGGTTTACATTTCACTGCCGGTTGTATATTCTGTATATAACTGTGTATGTGACAAATAAAACTCTCTTGAATCTCTTGAAGCCTTGTTTTAGCCCTGGTTCACAATATAACACATTTATTAAACGTTCAAATTTGATTTCATGTTAACCTTGATTGTTCAAGGGTGGTTGCATCTGTGGTGGTGTTCTTGATTTAGTTTTTAGCTCTACCTAGAATGGGTATAATGCTCTGTTTAGTTCCTGTCTCTATGAAGCCCCTCCTTCTGAAAAGCACAGTGTGTTCTGATTGGTTGGCTGGATCAGTGTGTTCTGATTGGTCAAGTGCTTTGAGCCTGTTTGGGAAATGTCCCGCCCCTTACCATAACCGCATTATTCTTATTTAAATGAGGAATATTGTTGATTAATATTTTTCCCCAGAAGAAAACTACAATGGAGGCGTTTTTGTGAACCTTTTTCATGCTCAAACAGAAACTAAAGAAAGATGAACATGGAAAAAACATAATAGGTGGACCTCTTGATAATGTTTTCAGTATTGTTTCTGATTCTGGATCAGTTGTGTCATGCATGATGTGATGGACTGAATGTGTTTTGTGTGTGCAGGATGAAGCCCGAGTGCAGAAACTGACCAAACGCATCAACACGCTGGAGGAGGTGAACATTAACGTCAAGCTCCTGGGCGAAATGCTGAGTCACTACGACAGGGACCGATCGTCAGATGCCGACCGCGAGCTCATCAAGGTGAGACCCGACTCAATGAGCACGACAAACAATGTTTAGAAATGAGCAGACCAAGAACATTAGTTTTTCTTTTTTCATTTTGTGAAGTTTAAATAACTGTATTGTCTTCAAAAAGAACAATAGTTAGTTCAGTTTACATCTTCGTGTTTTAGCATTTTTTCTGATTATTTTAATATATTATTAATAAAAATATATTAATTTAAATAAAAGGCGTGTTCTGCTTGGTTGAGAACCGCTGGTCTAGTAGTTTTAAGCAGCTAGACCAAGTTGACTTGACCCTAGCCCAACTTTAACCAGTTAGAAACCTCACAATTTAGTTATTGCAGGGTAAACACAGTTTACGCTGCTGGGACTGTGGTTAGTGCACTTGAAGAGTAGAATATAGTAGAGTGGAAAAGAATAGAAATAGAGTGGAATAGAATAGAACAGAGTACTGTATAGTACAGTACAGTTGAGTAGACTAGAATATAGTAGAATGGAATATAATCGATCAGAGTGGAATATAGTACAGTAGAGAGTTGAGTGGAGTGGAGTAGAATTTAGTAGAGTATATTGGAACATAGTAGAACAGAAGATATTTGAGTATTAGTATATTGGGACAGAGTGGATTGGAACAGAGTAGAACAGAAGATATTTGAGTATTAGTATATTGGAGCACGGAGAGAACAGAAGATATTTGAGTATTAGTATATTGGGACGGAGTAGAGCAGAAGATATTTGAGTATTAGTATATTGGGACGGAGTAGAACAGAAGATATTTGAGTATTAGTATATTGGAACAGAGTAGAGCAGAAGATATCTGAGTATTAGTATATTGGAACAGAGTAGAGCAGAAGATATCTGAGTATTAGTATATTGGAACAGAGTAGAACAGAAGATATTTGAGTATTAGTATATTGGAACAGAGTGGATTGGAACAGAGTAGAACATAAGATATTAGAGTATTAGTATATTGGAACAGAGTAGAACAGAAGATATTTGAGTATTAGTATATTGGAACAGAGTAGAGCAGAAGATATTTGAGTATTAGTATATTGGAACAGAGTAGAGCAGAAGATATTTGAGTATTAGTATATTGGAACAGAGTAGAGCAGAAGATATTTGAGTATTAGTATATTGGAACAGAGTAGAGCAGAAGATATTTGAGTATTAGTATATTGGAACAGAGTAGAGCAGAAGATATTTGAGTATTAGTATATTGGAACAGAGTGGATTGGAGAGTAGAACAGAAGATATTTGAGTATTAGTATATTGGAACAGAGTAGAGCAGAAAGATATTTGAGTATTAGTATATTGGAACAGAGTAGAGCAGAAGATATTTGAGTATTAGTATATTGGAACAGAGTAGAGCAGAAGATATTTGAGTATTAGTATATTGGAACGGAGTAGAGCAGAAGATATTTGAGTATTAGTATATTGGAACGGAGTAGAGCAGAAGATATTTGAGTATTAGTATATTGGGACGGAGTAGAGCAGAAGATATTTGAGTATTAGTATATTGGAACGGAGTAGAGCAGAAGATATTTGAGTATTAGTATATTGGAACGGAGTAGAGCAGAAGATATTTGAGTATTAGTATATTGGGACGGAGTAGAGCAGAGAAGATATTTGAGTATTAGTATATTGGGACGGAGTAGAACAGAAGATATTTGAGTATTAGTATATTGGAACAGAGTAGAGCAGAATATATCTGAGTATTAGTATATTGGAACAGAGTAGAGCAGAAGATATTTGAGTATTAGTATATTGGGACAGAGTGGATTGGAACAGAGTAGAACAGAAGATATTTGAGTATTAGTATATTGGAACGGAGTAGAACAGAAGATATTTGAGTATTAGTATATTGGGACGGAGTAGAGCAGAAGATATTTGAGTATTAGTATATTGGGACGGAGTAGAACAGAAGATATTTGAGTATTAGTATATTGGAACAGAGTAGAGCAGAAGATATCTGAGTATTAGTATATTGGAACAGAGTAGAGCAGAAGATATCTGAGTATTAGTATATTGGAACAGAGTAGAACAGAAGATATTTGAGTATTAGTATATTGGAACAGAGTGGATTGGAACAGAGTAGAACATAAGATATTAGAGTATTAGTATATTGGAACAGAGTAGAACAGAAGATATTTGAGTATTAGTATATTGGAACAGAGTAGAGCAGAAGATATTTGAGTATTAGTATATTGGAACAGAGGAACAGAGCAGAAGATATTTGAGTATTAGTATATTGGAACAGAGTAGAGCAGAAGATATTTGAGTATTAGTATATTGGAACAGAGTAGAGCAGAAGATATTTGAGTATTAGTATATTGGAACAGAGTAGAGCAGAAGATATTTGAGTATTAGTATATTGGAACAGAGTGGATTGGAACAGAGTAGAACATAAGATATTAGAGTATTAGTATATTGGAACAGAGTAGAGCAGAAGATATTTGAGTATTAGTATATTGGAACAGAGTAGAGCAGAAGATATTTGAGTATTAGTATATTGGAACAGAGTAGAGCAGAAGATATTTGAGTATTAGTATATTGGAACAGAGTAGAGCAGAAGATATTTGAGTATTAGTATATTGGAACGGAGTAGAGCAGAAGATATTTGAGTATTAGTATATTGGAACGGAGTAGAGCAGAAGATATTTGAGTATTAGTATATTGGGACGGAGTAGAGCAGAAGATATTTGAGTATTAGTATATTGGAACGGAGTAGAGCAGAAGATATTTGAGTATTAGTATATTGGAACGGAGTAGAGCAGAAGATATTTGAGTATTAGTATATTGGGACGGAGTAGAGCAGAAGATATTTGAGTATTAGTATATTGGGACGGAGTAGAACAGAAGATATTTGAGTATTAGTATATTGGAACAGAGTAGAGCAGAATATATCTGAGTATTAGTATATTGGAACAGAGTGGATTGGAACAGAGTAGAGCAGAAGATATCTGAGTATTAGTATATTGGAACGGAGTAGAGCAGAAGATATTTGAGTATTAGTATATTGGAACAGAGTGGATTGGAACAGAGTAGAGCAGAAGATATCTGAGTATTAGTATATTGGAACGGAGTAGAGCAGAAGATATTTGAGTATTAGTATATTGGAACGGAGTAGAACAGAAGATATTTGAGTATTAGTATATTGGAACGGAGTAGAGCAGAAGCTATCTGAGTATTAGTATATTGGAACGGAGTAGAACAGAAGATATTTGAGTATTAGTATATTGGAACGGAGTAGAGCAGAAGATATTTGAGTATTATTGTATTGGGACAGAGTAGAGCAGACGATAGTAGAGTAATAGTAGATTGGGGTAGAGTAGATTGGAATCTTTTTTTATCATCACACGATCAGGTCAAGTCAAATTACCTTTATTTATATAGCGCTTTTAACAAGTCCAATTGTTTCAAAGCAGCTTCACATTGTTAACAGGAAAATAATGCAACAGAATTTGTACAGCCGTTCTGGTGAAACGGTGATGTTATCCAGCTAATTTCAAGTATCATATAGTGTCAATGCGGGCAGATAAGGTAATATAGATGAAATTTAGGTGTCCCCAACTGAGCAAGCCAAAAGCCAGAGGCAACGGTGGCAAGGAACCAAAACTCCTTCAGGGCCAGAATGGAGAAAAAAACCTTGGGAGAAACCAGGCTTGTGGAATTAGTTTCGGTGTCATGTCATTCTTTAACTCAATTCGTCAGTTGTCAGTTCTTGTTTGAATATCTTTTTTCACTTGTACAGATGTCACATGACAGTAGTGGAAAATATTAGTTCATAGTTCAAAAGTTGATTTCGCAGTGCTGTGCTGTATCATTATAGCAGTTTCCTGTCTGTACTATTAGAGCTTGTATAATTAGGTTGATGTAATCATGACAACAGCACTCACATCATGTGACCTGACGTCTGTGTCCAGGAGCTGTATGAGCGCTGTGACAAACTCCGACGCACCGCGTTCAAACTGGCCACTGAAGCGGAGGACAACGACTCCAGTTTGGGTAAACAATGTGATGCCCTGCTTTACTCTCAGAGAATGATAATTTGAAATGTTCATTATTGATCTGCTTTCCGTAGGTGACATTCTCAAGGCAAACGATGATTTGTCCCGAGTAATCGGCTCTTATAAACGAATCGTAGAAGGACAGGCGGATGACGGCGAGGGTGACGATCTCAGACCGGCGGCTAGTGAAGGTGACGTCAGTTTAGGGTTCATTTGTCGATCTCCCCTCAACTGCATGACCAAGTTCATCTAATTTTCTTCCAACATGATGTTTCTTTTCTCTCAGGATGTGAGACCACAGGCACATTGATTGATCTGGCTGGACTGGATGAACCTTCCTCTCCTCCGACTGTCCCTCCTCCTGCTCTTCCTCCTCAGGTCCCTTCGACCAATCCCACGGCCTCGTCCATCCCCGTGCTGCCGCCTCCTCCTCGCCGATTGGCCGGCAGTCACGGCAGTCAGACGAGCAGCCCCAATCACAAACCGCCTGAACAGCAGACCTCCCTCTCCTTACTGGACGACGAACTCTTGTCTCTCGGTAATAAATCTCTCTTGATTTGTTATAATGCTGTCTGGCCGCCTATAAAGAAAGAGGCAATGAGACGTCATGTGATACTAATTTTATTTAATTTCGGTTAGATTTTTTTATGCATGTAAATGTTATTTTATTCTCAGGCTTGAATGATCCACCCTCTGTGCCAAACCGACCAAAGTTGGATGAATTGTCTGGTCAGTGGACGTCCTTACAGGTAGGACACACTGAACCATTTGGACCTGCAGATATGCATATTCTGAATATTAATAATCCTTCGAGAGGTGATTGAATCTGTAATTTCGGTTGGTCTCTTGTGGTTAGGCTCCTGATCCGGGCCTGGATTTGTTTGGGAGCATCTCGGCACCGAGCGCCATCTTTCCGACATCACACACACCTGCGCAGACCTCACACACACCGGCTGTCAGTCAGGGAATGCAGGATCTCTCCATGCTGGACTTTGGAGGTGGAAAGAGGTACGATTCTGCTCTGAAACCGCTCATATCTGTTACTTATGAGGGTGCATGATGCTCCTTTAGAAGGGAGCTGCCCATGTAGGTGGCTTATTTAACTATACAAATGAGATTCCAGCCCATCATTTGTCTTTATGCAGTGTTTCTGGTCTGAGTGGCATCGCTGGAGGTACTTTTGGTCTTTCTGGAGGTGCCATGGGCTCCGCGGCCACTAACCCGTTTATGAGCACGGCTGTGCCCGGCTCGCCCGCTGTGGCCCGGGCTCAGGCCGTGACGGCCGGCTCGGCTCCAGGCAGCCCTTTCTTTCAGCCTTTCTCGTCCCCGTCCCACTCGCTCCAGAGCAGCCCGGCGCGGAGCTCCGAGCCCAGCTTGTCCAACCTGTACGTCCCGCTCGAGTCCATCAGACCCAGTGAGTGACCGCAGCGCCAATCTGACATTTAAGTAGACTGAATGGACGAGTTACCATTTTGAATTTAGCTGATAATTTGAAAGGATTTTCAAGTGATACACTGACAGAAAGTGTATTGATAGCCATCCATGATCGCATGCATTAACGCTAGGGGTGGCACGGTTCACAAAACCCATGGTTCGGTTTTCGGTTCTGTACGGTTCTTGTTGTTTTTTTTCTTTTAATCATTAACACTCCAGAAATGTACTTCAGCATATGATATATAGCTTAATTATCCACAATTTAGGATACAGTATCAAAAAAATTGTTATATCATGTAATCATGCACAAACTGAATTTGACTTGACTTTAAGCACATTACAGGGACCATCTCTGAGGAAAGCTAGGTGAGATTTTGATACAGAGAGAAGACATTGATGAGATGCTTTTCATTTATTTGGCAAAAAAAGGAGAATGTGTATTGCCATCTTGCCTTTTTAGCACACAAAGATTGAACTGAAGAATTAACTTCAACTTCAGTTCAACCTCAAACTGCCAACTTCAGTGTAGCTTTTACAAAAATTGTATCTTTTAAAAGAAAAAGAGAGGAACTCTTAAAGTCAAAATACAGTAAACATAATTGCCTATAATGAGGCTATAACACTTTTATTTCCATCATCATAGGTAACATGAAATCCAAAATGTTCCCACACACCGGACTTATACGACGCTGGCACATCCTCCAACTCCGGGCAGCCTTCCGTATCTCTCCCACTTGCCATTTCTACATGTGACGTGACCTGCAGCACTCCACTTTTACTGTCTTTTACTTCTTTTACTGTATGTCCACACACCTCTTATTTTGCACGAAAAGGACACCCACTGTCTGAGGTAACATATGGGCACGAGGCTACATTGCGGATGCATCGAACCGTGCAACGCACACGCTCCGAACCGAGACAAGTGAACCAAACGGTTCAGATGTTTTTCATGTACCGTGCCACCCCTAGTTAACGCATCCAGTGTGCGTCCAGTGTGTGCTTTGCTTTAAAATACTCTGTATTCTGCGATTTGTCTGAAGAGCACAATTTTAGTGACGTACAGGAGTCGTGCTAAGCACGTGAGAGTCTGTTATACTGATGCTCAGACGCTCGATCACTGATCGCACGCTGCATTCATGAACAGACACATTTCAGTACATTCGCGTTGTTTCCACACACACTCAGGAAGGATAATGTTTGATTTGTCATGTATTGTTGTGATTAGTAATCGTAGGTTTATGAAGTCAAAGCGGTTGATTCAGGAGTTTTTTTGGCGTCTCTGTGTGGTCCTGTTCGGTATCACAACTTGACTCGTCTTGTTGTTGTTGCTCTGTACACATACTATACACTGTCAATTCTGTAACGTTTTTGTTCTGTAATGTTTTTTTTTTTTTTCATGGGTGCTTAGGTGTGCATACTATTATATAATATAATATAATATAATTATATGGACTCCCTATATTTGGTGTCCTTTTGGAGTCTCCAGTGATCCTTGAAGCTTGCAGAAAATACAGTTTTGTGAGAATCGCCCTTCAATCTGATTGTTTACTTTGCTGGATATAGCAAATGATGACAAAATGAACGTGTTAAACAAAATAAATGGCGTATGCTTAATTTCCCGATAAGTGTGCGATTAATCTATTGACCGCATTAATCTATTGTATATTAGGTTTGGTGTTTAACAATAAAAAAGAAAGGTTTCTCTATGAAAACAATAAATCAAATCAAATATATGTAACTTTGATTTTAATCTTTTATTAGGATATATATTATTTCTTTCCATTGATTTTGGGATGAAATGACTCAAATGTTTTTTGTGAGATACACACAGATATCCAGTATTTCCTCGTCCTGCTTACCTGGTTAATGAAGTTACTGAGCATTGACTCTGATTCTCTGGTGTCCTCAGGTAAAGTCTTACCTGTGACCGTGTATGATAAGGATGGAGTTCGTGTTCTTATGCACTTTGCGATGGACTGTCCGCCGGGTCGACCGGATGTCCTGGTCATCGTGGTGTCGCTGCTCAACACGGCGCCGTTACCCGTGCGGAACATATTGCTGCAAGCAGCGGTTCCTAAGGTGAGACCTCCTCCACTGCAAACACTGATGATTTTTTTTATGATTGTCAAAATGATATCACACAATTAACTGAATATTAATTTAACTGAAATGTGAGATTTCGTTAAACAGGTTTGATCTGTCTGTGCAGAGATCAAGCTTTAAATGTGACCTCTGACCCTGTGGTCTTGTGTTTGTCAGTCTATGCGAGTGAAGCTTCAGCCTCCGTCAGGTACAGAGATTGCGCCCTTTAACCCCATTCAGCCCCCCGCGTCCATCACTCAGGTCATGCTCCTCGCCAACCCACTGAAGGTGAGACACACACATCCAATACTTTTTTTATTCAAATATAAATAAATGTGTATATATATTTATACACCAATCAGGCCTAACATTATGACCAGTAAAGTGAATAACACTGATGATCTCTTCCTCACGGCTCCTGTTAGTGGGTGGGATATATTAGGCAGCAAGTGAACATTTTGTCCTCAAAGTTGATGTGTTAGAAGCAGGAAAAATGGGCAAGTGTAAGGATTTGAGCGAGTCTGACAAAACTGCAGCTCTTGTGGGGTGTTCCCGGTCTGCAGTGGTCAGGATCTATCAAAAGTGCTCCAAGGAAGGAACAGTGGTGAACCGGCCACAGGGTCATGGGCAGCCAAGGCTCATTGATGCACGTGGGGAGAGAAGGCTGGCCCGTGTGGTCCGATCAAACAGACGAGCTACTGGAGCTCAAACTGCTCAAGAAGTTAATGCTGGTTCTGATAGAAAGGTGTCAGAATACACAGAGCATCTCAGTTTGTTGGGGAAACCTTGGGTCCTGCCATCCATGTGGATGTTACTTTGACACGTACCACCTACCTAAGCATTGTTGCAGACCATGTACAGCCTTTCATGGAAACGGTATTCCCTGGTGGCTGTGGCTCTTCCAGCAGGATAATGCTCCTGACACAAAGCACAAACGGTTCAGGAATGGTTTGAGGAGCACAACAACGAGTTTGAGGTGTTGACTTGGCCTCCAAATTCCCCAGATCTCAATCCAGTCGAGCATCTGTGGGATGTGCTGAACAAACAAGTCCGATCCATGGAGGCCCCACCTCACAACTTACAGGACTTAAAGGATCTGCTGCTAACATCTTGGTGCCAAATACCATAGCATACCTTCAGGGGTCTAGTGGAGTCCATCAGAGGCGGGTCAGGGCTGTTTTAGTTTTAAAAGGGGGAAAATGTAGGTAATAATGCTATGCCTGATTGGTGTATATTATAATAAATATAATAATAAAATAATAAAAAAAAAAAAAAAAAAAAAAAAAAATATATATATATATATATATATATATATGTAATATATATAAATATAAAATTTTTATATTTATATAATTTAAAAATATTAATATAAATATTTGTATTTAATACAAAGAAATTTTATATATATTTTTTAAACTTTTTAAAAATAAAGATTATCATTTAGAATGTTGTTGTTGTTAAAAATAAGGGGGAATAATTAAATTTTTGTATTTAATTAAATACAAATTTATAAAATATCTTTTCTTTTTTAAAATTATTAAAAAGAAATATTTATAATGTTATTATTTAAAAAATAAGGGGGTAAATTAATAAAAAAAAAAATTGTGTGTGTGTATATATATATATATAAAAAAACTTTGAAATGTTTTTATTATTTATAATATTGTTACTGTAATTATTATTAAAACAAATTGTGGGAATAAATAATCAAAAATGTGACCATAAAGGTTTACTGCTGTGTGTGTGTTTCAGGAGCGCGTGCGCTTGCGCTATAAGCTGACGTATCTTCTGGGAGAGCGTCAGTACTCGGAGGTGGGAGAGCTGGATCAGTTTCCTCCAGCGGACAGATGGGGATCCCTGTAGATCTCCACGCGCTCGAACTCTTAAACCTTCATTCCCAAGTATCCTCATTCATTTGTGCTGCTTACTTATGTTCAATCAGTGTTTTACTGTGGCGGTGTGAAGCAGCATTTGATGCTTGATGTATTTTTTGCGAAAATTCAAGCTGGATATTAATACAATAACGCAACGTCAGTGACACACATGATGACCTGAAGCGGACGCTCGCGTTTCAGAGATTGATCTTTCGCTTGCAGCAGTTTACCATGGTAATCACAGTTTCCATTAAAATACCATAGGAAAACAATAATGGACTGCACTTTCAACATTATTGCTATGGTAGTATTATTATTATCATTATTACTGTAGTAAAATTAAGTTAAACATATGTTTTATTTAATTAGTGTGAAATGACTTCCTTCATGCCAATTCAATAATTGCGACTAATTCCGACTTTTTCTCAGAATTGCGAGGTATAAAGTTGGGTGTGTTATAAACGGGGATGCTCCGATCAGGATTTCGTGTCATCGTGATCATGATAGAGATCAACAGCATTGATCGCTTTCGTCTTTTGATAACATAGCAAGCAAATTTTTTTTCATGAATATGACTTGACCTGAAGAAGGACAGACACAAGTAATCATACACGATCAGCTTTCCTGTGTGCGCGTGTGTGCGTGCGTGTGTGTGTGTGTGAAGCTGTCTGAGCTTCGCGTCACCGAGAGCAGATGACCGAGGCATCGAATCCGTTTGGTTGTATAAAATCCTATAGCCGATGTGATATTTCTTTAGAACATGACAGATGACTAAAGTCTTACATCATCAGATTGGGATTGGTTTGTGAGATCGGACAAATTTAGGCTGCATTTACACTGTTCAAGTGACCCAATTCTGGTGTTTTTCCTCCCATGTGGCACAGATCGGATATGACACATGCACGTGTAAGCAGGGAAAAAAAGTGCACGGATTCCGATATTCTCAGATCGGTTTCAGGCCTCATTCATATATGGGGATAAATCTGATATGAATCGGATGCGTGCATCAGTGACAGCGGCTTGTGCACCAATGCTTCCATTGTGGAGACTTTCTTTTTTCGCTCCAGTGAAATCACAAAATAAATGCACACAAACATGTCCGTGCTCTTGTTATACAGTCACTGATGAACACATTTGGTTTTAATGAGGGAAAAATAAAACAATTTGATGGCAGATTTGAAGCCAGAGCCTCTGACATGCTTAACTAAAGTTCTACCACCAGACCATTAGCACACACTAACTCTCATAGCAGATCTGTGCTCATGATCACTGTCTGGACGAATATGTACTATTAAATGATTCTGATATAGGGATGAAACCATTGCATTAAAAATGTTTCTATGAATTCCATGTCAACAAATGAAACTCCATGTACTGTTGACATTAATTTCTTGATATCATGATGTTATCATTTGTTCGTTTCGCCAAGTGTAGTGTAAGAGCAGATAGCAGATATTGGTCACTTTTAAAAGGTCGTCAAAAAATACATATATAGTAAAAGAATCGGAATCAGGCATCAAGACCTGCAGTGTAAATGCAGCCTGCCGATCGATCGGAGCATCCCTAGTTATAAAGTCAGAATTGCAAGATATAAAACTTGCAAATGCAATGAAAAAAATAATTGAAATATAAAAAGTTGCAATTACCTTCTTTTTTTAATTTTTTTTTATTCAGAGGCGGAAACAAGCTTCCGTACTTGTTAACCTTGCTACTAGTGTTATTTTAGTATCATCAAGATACTATTTTCTATACACTGAACAAAATTATAAACGCAGCTCTCTTGTTTTTGCCCTCATTTTTCATGAGCTGCACATTTTAGAGTGGCCTTTTATTGTGGCCAGCCTAATGCTGCGTTCACACCAAAAGCGAATTGAGCATCTGGAGCGAGCGATTTCCATGTTAAGTCAATTGAAAGGCACGTTGACGTGTGTCTGGAGGTCCTGTGTTAGACGCGTTTAGCGTGGCGGACGCGATTTCGCCTCATTCGCGCATCCAGTTCACGCGAATGACGTGAATTGAGCGTCTTGCGCGATATGCGCAAGTGGTGCTTTTTGTGCATTCACGCATTTGAAGCGAATTCGCATCTGACACCCGAGTTGAAAAATCAGAACTTTGGCGTCTGTTCGCGCCGCGTTAACCAATCAGGAGAAACCCAGAGTAATTTAATACTACTGTATTGTCACAAAGTGTAGTTTTAAGACTTTTTCAGGCAAGAATGTGCTTGTTTAAAGCTCAAATCTGGTTTATTTATAAAGAGAGCACCTATTTGAACATTTTATCTGGCGTTTTCGGAGTTGTGAGATCCAGCCGATCAGCAGGTGCTCAGCGCTCATTAACCCTGGCGAGAGCAGCCTTTCCTCGGCTAGTCCTTCTGACGTTTGCCGCTGGCTCTGTTGTCTCTGTAGTGGTTAAACACAAGATATAATTTGTCTTGTGTTGATCTAACGGCCGATCTTTGGTCTCATGAATCTATAATTTGTTGCCTGAGCAAAGTTAAGTTTCATAACTTTATTTTTTTAGGCTATTTAACTTTACCGTTGTAGCCTACTAGCGCTGACTTTATAGCCTATGTTTGACTGAATTGTTTGCTTTATTTCGTGTATAGCTTCTTTTACTTATACTATAATGGCTATTATTGATCACACATAAACTGACATTTAACAAAAAGAGACTGGGTTGTGTCATATTTAATTTTATTACAATGATAATCATATATATAATATGCACTGAACCACATATTAATATGTTTAATATATTATTTTAAATGTAAACGAAAAGAGGCAGAGTGGTGTTTTATTGTAGCCTAAAATATACATACAGGAGTGAGAGCAAGCAGAGCTCCTGGGGGCGCCTTGAACGCACGTCTGTTTCGCTTCAAACGCTCAATTTATTTGCGCGTCCGATTCGCTTTATTCGCGCGAATGGATTCAAAATGTTCGTTTGGTGTGAACACAGCATAAGGCACACCTGTGCAATAATCATGCTGTCTAATCAGCATCTTGATATGCCACACCTGTGAGGTGGATGGATTATCTCGGCAAAGGAGAAGTGCTCACTAACACACATTTAGACAGATTTAACAGGATAGTTGAGAAATAGGCCTTTTGTGTACATGGAAAAAGTCTTAGCTCTTTGAGTTCAGCTCATGAAAAATTGGGGCATAAACAAAAGCGTTTATCATTTTGTAGAGTGTGTGTGTGTGTGTGTGTGTGTGTTTTTAGTAATTTTGCTTGTTTTTGCCATTATTATTATTGTTTTTTATTATATGTGTATATAGTTTTTATATATTTTTTTTAGATTTAGTTATTTGTTAATCGTGAAACTAAACGAAAACAAGAAATGTTAAACCAAAAAAGTAAAATGTTATTTTTTTTTGTCAAGTGTGCCACACGAGTCCTGAAAAGTGAAGCCAAAGCGTCTCGATCGCCCCCAGGTGACTGGTCCCAGTATAGCTCATAAGCCCCGCCTCTTCCATGAAGTGTAATGGGACATAGACAAACTAAACAATCAAATTACACTTAAAATACATTCTTCAAAGATAGTTTGTCATTTTAGGCAGTTTTTATCACACTGATGTTAGTTCAAGTGTTCGTTCTTTAAGTTTGGTTTTAGCTTTGATGCTATAAAAATGGGGGTGTGGCATCATGATTGACAGCTTCTCTGAGCGATGTAGTCACTGAGGCACTAACGGACACTTCAGGAGGAGATTGGAGCTTTAACTTTAATTTCTACATTTCCATAACAGTTTATTTCACAAGAAGTTGTTGATTTAGGCGGGAGTGTGGACGGGACCCTGATATCGCGGCTCATCTTTGCGCTCACTAGGTATTAGATTTGAATTTGAACAAACTTTGTGACCGTTAAAAAAGTACGTTATATATAGTATGAATGAGTGTAGTATGAATGTAATCTGGACAAACCACATCCACCATGTTGTCGTTATCATGTGACCTAACAGCGTCAGTTCACCTCCATTCATAAATCGTCTCCCGTGGCCTCATGGGATAGTAAAGTGTCCATTGTATGCGCACTTCAGAAGTAGTAGGTAATCTGGGTACTTTTCGCCTACTGTTTTTCGAAAATGATAAATTCGGACATACTCTATTGGCGTACTGTTTTTCGCATACTAATATAGTAGAGAAGTTTTCGGACGCAGCTTCTGGCTCCAAGATGTCAGCGCCATATTTGAACACTAGCGGCTTCACTTACGTCAACGGAAGAGTGTGAAGGCGCGTCGTCCATCGTTTTAATAAGTTAAATATAATGACCCTGCTTGTTACCCATTTAGTTTTTTTTTACTTTCTCAATTTTTCAATTTTATGTAATTTTTAGGTTTATCTAATGTTTATTTGTATAAAATATACTTAGTTGAGCAGCTGCTTTCACTAACTACTTGCTGAAAAATCCAACAATTTATATTTTCAAGCACTATTTTGTACCTTATTTTGTGTGTAGTGTACTCTAACGGTGGTATTTTGGTGTAAACTGTGGTGCATCATGGTAAATTCAGAAGCCGAGCTGATACTAAAGGTGTCACGTGACCTCGCCGCCGTCCGTGGAGTGTATTTAACCGTGATTTTACTCTGTCCAGGCAGTTCTAGGTGTTCTTGCGCTCCTCAAAACAAAGCATCTGGACGTTGCCGTTTCTAGAACTAAGATTCGTCCACTACAAACTTCAGCCCTTGAATCATGAAGCATCAGAACGAATGTACCTGCAGTCAGACCGCTGTGAGTTTACACACACGTAGTCAGAGTAGCACTATTGTTTATTTTGAGTTGTTTTTATCTGTTCTAGTTCAACACTGTTTCTGGTTTTATTTATTGCTGCTACAGGAACATTTGGACTCAAGTTTCAGCATTACAGTCTGTCGTCTTATTCTGTTTTAGATAGCCGATAGCCTTTATTGACAATATTAGATTTTGTTTATTTAATTATGACATATTTGCTTAGTGTGAGATGAAGATCTTTGATTGAGGATGAACTGCATTTGAGTTTAGTCAGATTGTGTGTGTGTGTGTGTGTGTGTGTGTGTGTGTGTGTGTGTGTGTGTGTGTGTGTGTGTGTGTGTGTGTGTGTGTGTGTGTGTGTGTGTGTGTGTGTGTGTGTGTGTGTGTGTGTGTGTGTGTGTTTCACGTGGTTTGATTCTTTGAAGCGCTGGGGCCGCTAGAGAGAGAGAGCGAGCATTTTACTTCATCAGTTAAAGGCCTCCTGTGATTTCTAGATGCTAATTTAGTCCCAAACAAACCGTAATGTGTCTGACTAGAAGAACAGGACAGCTGCTCCTCCTCTGATGCGTGTGATAACCGTACAATTCATTATGACCATGTGTTTAGACTCAACAGCGGCTGAGTGAATCTCACACACAAATCATATTTATATTCCATCATGTTTTGCCTGCAAAAACATGAAAATAGTCTTAATTTTGCTAAATGTGTCTTGGGTGGGGTGGGGTGAAATATGACCCGAACATGTTTGAGATTCATCTGATTCATGCCTGTGAATCTGGCCGTGTGTGTGAACGCATTAATCTGTATTTCTGGACATCGTGGAGCATCTCTGCCGATTCTGTCTGACGTGTTTCAGTGAGATGATGGTTCGAGAGCCTCGTTGTGCATCAGCATCAAAGCATTTCCAGTATTTCAGAGGAGCCTTGTGTGTATATTAATGAGTAATTGTGTCTCGGTTAAAGAGTCAAAGCTTCATCTGGTCTGATGATGATGATGATGAGGTTTAGGAGGACTCATGAAAGTATGTGGGACAAATGTAGAACTTATGAAATATTATAATGGTTGACGATGATGATGGTCTGGTGTTTAATAATGATTTCATCATGTACTGCACCATTAAAGACTTCAAATGGATTGACCAGCACAGGTTTCTTTCTTTTTACATGTCTCTTGTTGGGTGGGAATTGCAAATCACCATTTTTCACCATCCCACTCAGTTTCTGATGGATAAAGTGTCCTGACCTACCTTTTATAGATCTTATTCAGAGCAGCGCCAGGGCTGCGAGGGATAGTCTTACCGCGTTTTCAATGGCATCCGCTGGAAAAAGCTCCTATATCACTTATAATTATTAAAAGTCCCTGATGTTTTACTCATCGCTGAATCTGAACGACGACGGTTTCTGGAGTGATCTCAGTATCTATATAAATCATTCCTGTACTGTAAAGGTCCGTTCACGCAAAGAACGATAACTACATGTTCGTTCGCGTCACATCAACGGACGATAACGGTGTTTTTGTTGTACTAATCGTGCGCTTCGGTTCAGTTACGTGAAGGGAATTGCAGCGTGCGCTTTTAAGTAGAAATGATTCTGATTGGCTGTATCGTTCCGCGGTTATAAAAAAAAAAAAGCCGTTATTTCCACGATATCGTTCCTTTTGTGCGGTTATTGTAATTAAAGCAGACCTAAAGGAATACAATTATTAAAGGATTAAAAAGGAATTTAAGAAAATAAAGAAATTAATAAGAATGGTAAAAGTTCCAGTTCTATTGTAGTTATGAAGTAAACAACAATTTTATTAATTTTTTTTAAATATGCACATTCACTTATTTTTCGTCTGCTTGTATGTAAAACGACACGTTCACTGCTATAACTTAATTGGAATTCGCACTAAGCCCCGCCTTCTTTGATTTGATTGGCCATCTCCATGAGATGAGGCAGACCAACCTAAAAATATAACATTACTTTTGTTATCCTAGCAACAAACAGAGCGGTGTGTAATGAAGTACAGCAGAGCAGCATCAGCATCATCAAATATTAGGGGGGACAATTTGGCCATTTCTAATTATTCGGGGAAACTTGTCCCCCTCAATGTCTATGGTGGGTACGACCCTGGTTTTTAGTGTGAATGGGACTTAAATCAACCTGCATGCAAAATAAACCACGTACTTACAATAGCAGTCAAAAAACAATTTACAGTAGCGGTTTTATGATATTTTTCCACCCCTCTATATGATCCTTGCAGCTAAACGGGCTGTTTTGAGTTGGTGTACCTCAAAGTCTAATTCAAAAGAGCACAACGATTTAGTTTACCCTCACAAAACCTTTTATACAAAAGACAATATGAAAGACAATTTTTTTTTTTGCAAATACTGGAAAAATCATTTTTATAAAAGACATCACACATTTATCCAAGATTTCTGAATTATGTACAGGACACAAACAGCGAAATACAGCTTTGAGAGATGAATTTATGTTTCTATCGTTCCCTCTTTCACGATGGCCATGGCGAGGTTGCGGGCCAGAGACAGTCGCAAGAGCTCCGTCTTTGTGGACTCGATATCTTCATCCTGAAACACACCGAAGAATATCAGCTTAGAAACGCCTTAATTTACAAGCCATGTGCTTCTGGGACGTTCTGGACGGGGCGGTACCTGGTCTGTCTGCTTTGAGTCTTTGATTCCGGAGTTCAGTTCCTCCAGACAGGACATGAGCTCATACGTCTGATCCACGGAGAAGATCACCTTTACATGCAAGAAAACAGAGCGATTCAAACTAAATGCTACGCACACTATGGTCAACCTTTACGGGTTCAGCTGATGTGTTTATATTTATGCATTCAAGGTATGTACTTTATCAGTTCAGAAATAGTCAATGTTATTATTTTACGTAAACGCTCTAAATGACCTAAATGTTTTGGCTTAAATGCTTGAAGTTCTGTAGACAAATATTAATTGCTCCTCCCACTTTCTTCCCTACGGTTAATGGTAACTAAAGCGTGAGCTGTGTGTGACCTCTTTCTGCTCCAGCAGCGGCAGCGCGTCGGTCAGCAGGGTCATCCACAGGCTGCGCGGGGCGATCTTGGCCGTCATGAGGGACAGCAGGAGTTTGGCCGCCTCAGAGAAACGCTTCTCACCGTAAAGCCGGTGAAACTCACGGTACTTTCCTAAAAACACACACAGACACGGTCATACATCTCATGGACTAAAGACCTCCTTAAAAACAACATGAAATGGCACTAGTAATCATTTTTACATCTGTGATGTGACATCTTTCAGAGACAAACATGGACTTGACTCATTGGCATTGAAAGGGTGAATGCAGTTGCTAAAAACAATAACTAATAAATCATTTCCATTACTGGTCAATATTAATATTGAGGAGCAAGTTATGCACTGATGAATCGTTCAGTTAGTGCAGGAAAGCCGGATGAAAGAAAAAACCAGCGGACTGAAATGTGTCACACACTGAATTATAGCAGCTCTTCAGATAAATCCCGTAAATGGCATCAGTCTCTCATGTTGTACCTAAAAACGTCAGTCTGTCGCTGAGCAGCATGGCAGGACCCAGATTATCCAACAAATCCAGATCTGTGAAAGAGCCTTTATTACTGTAATCCTGAAGAAACCTGCGCAAAACACACAGGAAAAGAGCAATATAATCATTATTTTTCTTTATTTGTATAAATAAATTACAATTATAATTGTATATTATATTTTTAATGCTTCTATATTATGTTTTAGGACATTAAAGTGATGGATGGATAGATGGATATAACAAATGAATGATAGATTAGACGGCTGGATAGATGGATGATAACGAATTAACAATAGATAGACAGATATAACGAATAAATGAACGATAAATAGACAGACATGAATGAATCATGGATGGATGATATAACGAATGAATGAACGACAGATAGAGATGGATGGATGGATGGATGATATAATGAATGAATGAACAACGAACAGATAGATAGATAGACAGACAGACATGACTGAAATCATGGATGGATGATATAACGAATGAATGAATGAAAGATAGATAGACAGACAGACAGACATGAATGAATCATGGATGGATGGATGGATGATATAACGAATGAATGAACAACGATCTAGATAGATAGATAGATAGATAGATAGATATGAACAATGAATGAACCATGGATGGATGATATAATGAATAAATGAAAGATAGATAGATAGATAGACATGAATAAATGAACAATGAATGAACCATGGATGGATGATATAATGAATAAATGATAGATAGATAGATAGATAGATAGATAGTAACCTCTCAGAGATGAGTGTAGCGAAGGCAGCGTCTTTGGCTCTGATGCTCCAGGACAGAGCAGATCCCAGCCTGTTGTTCCTCAGAGCTCGTTTGGCCATGATCTTACAGATACTGCGCACTGAAACACACACACACACACACACACACACACACACACACACACACACTCTTACTGTATGTAGCTTATGATTTCATTACTCTATTTTTTTTAATGTGGCGTTTAAAACTCAAGAGACGGCTGCCGTCGCTCACCCTGTTCACTCATCTGTCTGTCCTCACAGATACGCAAGACTTTAATGGCTTTGCGTTCGGTGTCAAGCGGGACTCTCTCGATCTGCAGCTCCAGATACACACGACCGAACTCAGGACAGTGATCGAAGTAATCCACCGCCAGCTGCCACAGACTAACACACACACACACATATGAGAAATACATCATTTTTGAACATTCATAATGTTTCTTGAGCATCGAGATATATGAAGGATCATGTGACACTGAAGACTGGAGTAATGATGCTAGAGGTCTGCACGGGCTTTAAACTGAAGCCCGAACTCGGCCCGTACCAGAGATCATTTAACCCGACCCGACCATTACATTTACATGTTAACCCCGAACCCAGTGTCCATTTCTCACAGCAAATAACGTTACCATTTTTGCAATATGTTTGTGATGGAGGGGGCGTGGTTGAGCAAGGTCTGCACAAAGAGAGGGTGTCGGGAGAGCGGCGGTAAGCAAGTAGCCTAGGTCAAGTGCAAATGATAAACACCTCTGTATACCTCTCGGTATAAAAGCCACAAGAGAATGAGGACTGAGGGAGAGAGAAGCTGAGGACTGAGGGAGAGAGAAGCTGAGGACTGAGGGAGAGAGAAGCTGAGGACTGAGGGAGAGAGAAGCTGAGGACTGAGGGAGAGAGAAGCTGAGGACTCGTGTGTGTGTGTGTGTGTGTGTGTGTGTGTGTGTGTGTGTGTGTGTGTGTGTGTGTGTTCGCTGGATGCTCTGGAGAGCTGTGGGGAACTGTATTGAGTTTGTTATAGCGCTGTGAGCCCGACGTATGCTTTGAAGTTGAAGAAACTAAATAAAACACAAGTCTAAGCAGTCTTCGTTTTGGAGATGCTCTGACCCAGTCCTCTAGCCATCACAATTTGGCCCTTGTCAAACTCGCTCAAATCCTTACGCTTGCCCATTTTTCCTGCTTCATCAACTTTTGAGGGCAAAATGTTCACTTGCTGCCTAATATATCCCACCCACTAACAGGAGCCGTGAGGAAGAGATCATCAGTGTTATTCACTTCATCTGTCAGTGGACATAATGTTATGCCTGATCAGTGTATAGTCACATAGAAGTTATTTTAAATGTCACAATTTTTCTGGTTTTACTGTATTTTTGATCAAATGCAGCCTTGGTACTTAAATTGTAACATTGAAAAATGCATTTTCTATAAAGCTAAAGCAAAACCGGGTCATGTTCTCATGAGATTTAACCCTTTATTCTTCTGTCTGCAGAGAGAAATAACGCGTTTAATCACCTGTGATGTGTGAAGAGACCCGAGGCGTACTCCAAAACCAGAAACTCGCGCAGATTAGAGCCAAAACTACAAACACACAAACCCAGAGCAGCGTTACACACATCACATCCACCAAAACCTTCTCAAAGACACGCATGAATCTGTGCCTTTTAGTTTAAAGGCACCAATGGTTATGAATGCTTATGATTTGAATGATACCCACTGGAGGTTGTGCGACTGCAGCAGTTTGCAGTGATCCAGCAGGTCCGTCAGATGGGCCACAAACCACCAGTTGTTGAGCGCGATGCTGTGGAAACATCGTGTGTGTGTGTGTGTGTGTTAGTTCAGAGGGTCTACTCAGATGAACGCGTGTCCGTACTGAAAGAGCGCTGACGCACCTGCAGTCTTTGATCACCTGATGCAGGTCGAACTCGAACGCAGACAGCAGGATGATGTCCAGAGGCTCCGGAGACGCCCGCGGACCCAGAAACATGTTCATGCTCGACTGTGACACACACGGTCAGAGTTTACACACTCACTCAAGTTCAGACATCATCAGATATCACTGCATGACGAACGCTCAGAAGTTTGTATGATATCAGGCAGCTTTACCCGTGGTGCGTGTGTGCGTGCGTGTGTGTGTGTGTGTGTGTGTGTGTGTGTGCGCGTGTGTGTGTGTGTGTGTGTGCGCGTGTGTGTGTGTGTGCGCGTGCGTGCGTGCGTGTGTGTGTGCGTGTGCAGGGATATTACAACTAAAATAAATAAAGAAATATAAGCACGCTTTTGGGATACTACTGTAATGATGATTTGTGCTGCTTGACCATTGTGAAAATTAATGCATAATTAAAATTCTTTACGCAAAATCTAATTTCTTAATTTTCTTTTAGGGTGACATGATTTATTATAGTTAACTAAAAGCATTAAAACCATCGATACTTGAAATAAAATGAGCTTTAACTGAAAGCAACATTTCTCATTTTCATTTAGTTTAACTGAAATAAAACTATATTAGACATTAAAAAATAAATACTAAAACTGACAATTGTGCTGATTAATTGTCATACAAATAATGGCAACGATTTAATTCTGCTTGGTTAATTTCACTTACAGTGTAAAGCCTAGTATGTTAGTTATAATATAATCTTTGTCCATATGATTTACTTTAATGCTGTGTAACTTAATATTTATATAATTATTTATATCGTCGGTTTCAACGGCAAAAACATAAACGTTACTGCGCATGCACAAATTTGTGGCCCAAACTTAACTTCCGGTAGACGTCCGCAAAGACTCAATAACAACAGAGGCTGCGTTATCATTTATCATTTTAACTGTGCAACATTAACCTGTTTTTATTGTTTCAGCATGTTTATTACAAATAATCTCCCATTTCTGTCAGCAGTATAGAGTGGGGGAAACGCCCCCCTTGAAGGGTTAGCTCACCCGAAACTGAAAAGCCTGTCAATAATTCCTCACCCTCATGTCGATCCCAACCCGTGAGACCGCAGAGAAGAAGAAACATATCTTCATTTGTGTTCTGAAGATGAACGAAGGTCTTATGGGTTTGGCTCGACATGAGGGCGAGTAATAATGACAGAATTTAAATCTTTGGGTGAACTAACCCTTCAAGGACCGTGTAATGCCGTTCTCTGTACAGTAGCCGATATAAATGCTTGCGCGCTCGCCTTTCAATCATGCAATGCGTCGGAATAACATGTTTCATAAACTTGTAGATGAAGTACCCTATTTGAGATTGATTGTGTATGAATGCATCACAGAAACCCCGTGCTCTATGGGCACTGCCATTAATGGAGGATAAAGCGCAAGTTGTTTTACACTCCGTGATAAAGGCCCATTACATAGCCACTTTAAATATTTGGCGGGAAACACAAATACAATCAGTTATCCAGATGGCGGCCACTTAATGTGAACAAATGCAAACGCGCGGTGTCCTGATCGACATGATCGCATGTTAATGCCAAGCGTAAACGCAGCCAGAATGCGTTACCTCTAGAGTAGATTATTTCTGATAACAAGTAAATGACATTAGACGCCGCTCTCGTGTGCAGTCAGACTGGATATTTATGACACTTTCAAGGCTTTTTGGTGACGCACTGGTGTCATATGCTCTCTACTTGATCGTTAATATTTATATAATTTATATCCAAGAATAGTACGTCAAGAATGTGTTTCTACTGAGTAGTGCGCCATACTAGCCACTAGCCAGACCGATAAACAAACAGACCGGAAGTTAACTTCGGGCCAGGCGATTAACCGTGGGTCCGATGAAACCGTCTATATATTAATATAATATCAGCTCATTTGATTTACTTTAATGCTGTAAAAATGAATATTTATTAACTATTAAACACAATCCTTCATTTCATATGAATGAAGACTTTTGATTTAAAAATAATATATATATATATATATATATATATATATATATTTCCCTCTTTACTCCCTGCACGAGTCGGACTCTCTCCACTCTCCGGAAGAGGAGACATGATAATACACATTTGATGGCATTTCTTAAAGCACTTATTTGGATAGCATAATGTAACTGGAATCTAAACTGCACAATTATTGCTGGTATCTCTAATAGTTGTGTTTAGATTGAATAACCACGATCATGCGATGTAGACTGTAGTTCACACCGCTGCATGTACCTGAGCGTAGTAGTGCAGATCGGGCGGTTTGATGGTGGGGTGCGTGAAGAGCAGCCGCGACACCAGGAAGTGATACCAGGTGCCCAGCAGCTCCTTCTGCTCCAACAGAGCGTCTTCATCTCCCACCAGGATCTGACAGAGAGAGACATGGTCAGGATGATGATGCGGCCTCAGTGTATCTGATCAAAGGTCACCACAGGTCAGGACCCTTCACCTTGCAGATGGTCTCCAGGTCACGGTTGCTAGCGAAGGTGTTGTCCTGGAGACAGCGGTCGCACTCCTCGTGCCAGTTTCTCCATTTCACATCAAACTCAGTCAGCGTTTGAGTTCCTGTGGGCTGAACACACACACACACACACACACACACACAGTGAATATATAGATCAATCCTCCCTTTAATCAGATGCATACCGTGTGCTGATGTGCGTACGTTAAACACGGGCATGGTCTGTAACAGGACGTCCATGCGTCTGAACAGAGAGCTGCTTTCTGCCCGCAGAGACGCCTGTTTGGACAGCACCTGCCGGGCTTCGTCCATCCGGCCCTGCAGCACTAAACTGATCACCTGCAGAGACACACACACGCGTGAGGACGCCAGTGGAGATGTGTGGAGCATCTGGAGGTCAGGGGTCATGCGCATCATACCACGTCCCAGTAGGACTGATGTCGGGTGGGGCTGTCGCTCTGCAGCACCTCCCTCGCTCTGGCGTCCACGTCTGACTTGTGCAGGCGCACCCAGTCCAGCAGGTGGAGCAGCAGAGATCCGGCTACAGCACGACAACAAAACACAGTCACGACCAGCAGAGAAACCACAGGATCAGACGGTCAGTTAGGATCTCTCAGATGGGTCTGTACCTGGAGCGGCCTCGATGAACAGCACCTCACACAGGTTCCAGATCAGCTCGATGGCCAGGAGAATAGACACCTACAGAGGTCAGGTGAACAATAACAGGACAGTGAAAGCATTGGTTTTATCCCTCAGCGTTTCATTAGATCATAATACTATTTTGCTCTACTTTTATGAACACATTACTTACCTTTATAACTTTTAATACATGAATATTAATGTTTTTATTGTTGTAATTTAATGATGAATGTCTTTTTTTTTTTTTTTTTTTATAAAGCATATAAAATTAGAAAATGAGTGTTATTGTAGTAATATTAATATACTATTACAGTATTTATACATTTTATGATTAATTTATCTTTATAAAACGTAAAATAATTAGAAAATGGGTGTTACTTTAGTAATATTAAAGGGTACCTAAACCCTAAAACTGCGCATGTTTTTTTTAGTTGATGATCTGCAAGGCTGGGGCTTTATTAGTGCCGTTCATTGATTCCAGTAAATGTTTTGACATTTGGGTATAAAGTGTTTTAATTCTACAATATATGGTGTAGAAACCTTAGACTGTAAAACAATCTGTTTTCAGTGGCATTCGGTATAAGGATTTGACTGTTCATAGATTAGGTCAGTGGTCCCATTCTCTCCTGCGCTGCTGCTTCGCTAGCATCAGTTTGCGAGTCTGACAGCTGTCAATCAATCCGTCACTGCAGGTCTCAGGTGCACGCCCCCCGCTCAGCCCCGCCCTCGGCTCGTCCCCTCTGTCTCCGCTGGGCTCGGCCCACTTTTCCAGCATTTTTCACATATTGCCAGTGGGTGGAGTTAGGCTGTGATCAGGGGTTTAGTTACCCTTTAATATACTATTATAGTTTTGATATTTTTGCAATTAATTATTAATTATTTATAAAATAATGCATATAAAATAATTAGAAAATGTTTTAGTAATATTCATATACTATTATAGTATTAATATTTTTGTAATCTAAGGATTTAATTTATCTTTATAAAATAATTAATATAAAATAAATAGGAATTAGTTATTTTAGTAATATTAATATAATAGTATATATATTAGCATTTCAAATTTTTTCATTTTAAATTTAGTTTGAGTTCAAACCATTTCTTTTATATTTGTGTTTGTATTTTTTTTTTATATTTAAAGTAACTTTTATTTCAGTTTTAGTAATTGTAGTACTATAGTAAAAATATATATACATATATATTTAAATGAACGAAAATGTTTTTAATAGTTTTAGTGAGAATGAAACTACTATCGAAATACAGGTTTTGCACATCACTTATCGGACAATTAAACATTAAAATAATCTGCACTGGTCATGAGTTTGTGAACTTTAGCACATACCTGATCTCCATACTGAGACGCTAAAGGACCCTCTTGTGCTGAAACTGGGAAGAGAAATGGAGCATGATCAGCTGATCAAACGCATCATCGTCCTCGTGTGTGATGCGTGCATCACGTGACCGTTTACCTGCGTTCTGCTGAAGTTCCTCCATACAGGCTCTGATTATAGACCTGTAGTTCTTACTGATGCTCACAAACCTGCAGGAAACAATGACAGATCACAACACACACACACACACACCAGGACTCGGTGTACTATGTCTGAGGACTCACTGTGTCTTGTTTTTGCTCGGTACGTCCTCTTTGATTTTCTGCAGCCCCACGAAGATGAGATGGGACTCGTTGAAGAGCTTACGCAGGATGGGAGAGCAGATGTCTTCATCTTTCCTCACGACGTGGACGAACGGAGAGCCTGCAGACCTCGGACCTGAGCGGGAACACACATGATTAACAGCTTATGCCTCTTTCTCTCTCTCTCACACACACACACACACACACACACACACACACACACACACACACACACACACACACACACACACACCATAAGCCAGTGTGTGATATTAATACCTTGTAGTTTGTAACTTGTCTCATAAACTAACAGATCTCCAGGACCCCATTCAAAACCCAAGTGCCTCTGATGAAATCCAGCTCCGGGAATCGACTGCAAGATACATAAACATGTATGAACAACCAGCACTACCATGGTAATCATTTCAATATATATATATATATATACATATACTACTTATGATCATTTAATGCCATAGTATATACAAGTACCTTCAGATACCATGGTAACCCCACAGAACATTCTTCACATATGCATACTTGTACAGGTATATTAATAATCATAAACACAGATGAACCTGCATAAACCAGCACGTACCGTGGGACTGGGCTCCACATCCACCTCCTCCATCACACAGAGATATTAAATCCTCCTGAATAACAGTGAAAAGTATAACTTTTAACAGCTTTATGATCTGAACAACAGTCAACACATTCAGCGCTCAGAATCGAGCGCCATGAGCCTGAAGGACCCCTGAAGCCTGCGCGGTTAGTACGACGCGCCGAACGCCTGAGCAAATTACAAATCGACAATAAAATGTAAATGATGCACTGTTTATACTTGTTTCTAATTATATGCTTGTTATTATTAGGAAACGCACGTTGTTTCAGAATTATCGATTTAATAACAACACATACCAATAACAAATACGTGTCATGTATAAAGATAAACAATAAATAAGTAAAAATAAGACTTTCGTTGTTTAAAATAATTTTGCGCTTGTGGTCGTGTTTTCTGGACCCCTGGTGGTACGTAAACGTATTGCAGTGGTCCGACGGCGATTTCAGCTATTTTAATGAAGAAAATGTGCAAAAAATAGTTTTAATCAGTCGTTATGAAGGATGTTCCAGCTTAAAATATAGCTTCTATATTAAGGGTCAGGGTTTGTAAACACTTGGTTTTTAAAATAGGTGTAATTATAGATTTATTTATTTGTGTGTGTGTGTGTGTGTGTGTGTGTGTGTGTGTGTGTGTGTGTGTGTGTGTGTGTGTGTGTGTGTGTGATTTTAAAGCTTCATTACACACTTTAATGTTTTATATATGGTCCTATATGTATTTACTATGCTATAAAATTATCATGAGAGGATTTATTACTCAGAAGGTAAATTATTTCACTAGTGTGTTGTAGTGTAGCTCTTTTTCCTCGCAGTCGTTTTAAATGATTAATAACTAATGGCTGCGGAGCTTGATCTGTGAATTACATAGAGAACAAAATGGCGTCCCTTCCCACTCCAGTGAGAGGAGTAGCTCATTATTCCCTCAGAATCACGACAGTACTCAATGTACACCATTCTTATAGAGGCCATGTCGTGTATCTGAGCATATATGACATTTTCCGTCAAAAATAATCATCGTTTTGTGTCATTTATATTCATATTTTGGTCCAACGGTTTTTTCAAAGATAAGACGTGCACGAGTGCGCGTGCATGTTTCTCCGGCTCCCAGGTCTCGCGCATGACATAACCGTTAGCGCGTCACACGACGCCCTTGAGCTGCTTTGGCCAATCGCAGCAGAGCGCGGAGAACGTACGCGCCGCTCGTGACCGCGCACGCCGGGCCTGTTTTTAATCGGGGGCGCGGACGTGCGCGTCCCCGCGGATTCTTTGTGTGGCGGCGTAGAGAAGCGCAAATACAATAACCATGGCCGACGAGAAACCCAAGGTGAGTGGCGTTTAAAAATGAAGGGATTGTTTATTAATTAGTCACAGTTTAAGTCGCGCGAGGGATTGTCAAAGCACGGGAGCACGCGGATGGTGTGATATTTAATGTGAAATATCGCGCGTAGTGGATAAATCCTGTAACTGCCGCCTCAGGAACACCGGAAGAAGACGTGTGAACGCGCGTGGCGAGCTCACACCGCGCGCGACACACACACACACACACACACACACACACACACACACACACACACACACACACACACGCATTCAAATACAAATAATAAGGAGAAATGATGTACTATCAGTCATATATTGATGATGTGTGTGCGTTATTTGTGAGCGCAGACTGGGACCTGATGGAGAGCGGTTTTCTGTTGGTTTGAGCTGATGATGAAACACAACACTTGCTAATAAAGCCACAGATGAACGTGCACGAGCCTGATTATGAGTGTGTCACATTAAAGAACATGTATCATTTACTCCAGTTTTAACACCACAATAGTCACATGCAGTTTCCCTCTCCATGGTATTGTCATGTGATTATAAACACCTCAACTTCAGGCGCTTTCAATCATCAAACTACAAACAGCTCATTTATTACCAATGGGTTATAGATGAGCCGTTGTCTGGAATCGCATGCGTGTGATGGTTGGCCAGTATGTCTGCTATATTATAGAATTGCGTATGATAAGCACATACGCAAGAAAGAGTGATGTATAATATCTCATATTTGTGCTTTTGTTTCGTCAGGAGGGTGTAAAGACGGAGAACAACGACCACATCAACCTGAAGGTGGCGGGACAGGACGGGTCAGTGGTCCAGTTTAAAATCAAGAGACACACACCCCTCAGCAAGCTCATGAAGGCCTACTGCGAGAGACAGGTGAGATCAACACACACACACACACACACACACACACACACACACACACACACTCTGAGTACAAGGATCGAGCACTCGCCGTCCCGACCGCCGGGATGCACATAATAGAGTTCGTGTCTCATATATAGAAGAGGTTTACACAAGCCAATCATAGTTTCCTCGTTGTTATACAGAAGAAATACACTAGAATTTGCCTGGTTTGTCAACACAAGGCCAACAATATTATACTACATGAAGTATTATTAGAAATTAAATATCGTTTGTTTTGGTTCATTCTGAGCAGAAACTAATTAAACTGCATTTATTTTATACAAACATTTGCATACAATATATACAAAGCAACATACCAAAAAGAGCCAATTCCATAAGAATCTAATAGAAAAAAAAAGAAAACAACAACACCAAACTACATTGTAACACACAAGGGCCAAATTGTGATGGCTAGACGACAGGGTCATGGGCGGCCAAGGCTCAGTGATGCACGTGGGGAGCGAAGGCCGGCCCGTGTGGTCCGATCAAACAGACGAGCTACTGGAGCTCAAACTGCTCAAGAAGTTAATGCTGGTTCTGATAGAAAGGTGTCAGAATACACAGAGCATCTCAGTTTGTTGAGTATGGGGCGGCATAGCCGCTGACCAGTCAGGGTGCCCATGCTGACCCCTGTCCACCGCCGAAAGCACCAACAGTGGCACGTGAGCATCAGAACTGGACCACGGAGCAATGGAAGAAGGTGGCCTGGTCTGATGAATCACGTTTTCTTTGTGTGTGTGTCGCTTACCTGGGGAACACATGGCACCAGGATGCACTATGGGAAGAAGGCAAGCTGGCGGAGGCAGTGTGATGCTTTGGGCAATGTTCTGCTGGGAAACCTTGGGTCCTGCCATCCATGTGGATGTTACTTTGACACGTACCACCTACCTAAGCATTGTTGCAGACCATGTACAGCCTTTCAAGGAAACAGTATTCCCTGGTGGCTGTGGCTCTTCCAGCAGGATAATGCTCCTGACACAAAGCACAAATGCTTCAGGAATGGATTGAGGAGCACAACAACGAGTTTGAGGTGTTGACTTGGCCTCCAAATTCCCCAGATCTCAATCCAGTCGAGCATCTGTGGGATGAGCTGAACAAACAAGTCCGATCCACGGAAGCCCCACCTCACAACTTACAGGACTTAAAGGATCTGCTGCTAACATCTTGGTGCCAGATACCACAGCACACCTTCAGGGGTCTAGTGGAGTCCATCAGAGACGGGTCAGCAAAAGGGGGACCAACACGGTATATTAGGTCATAATGTTACGCCTGATCGGTGTATATACACTAATTGACAGTGTCATTTAAAAAAAAAAATTCTGATTAATTTTAGCAAAATCTAGTCTAGAGTGCATTAGTTCCCATCCACTGTCAGCGCCATTTGTTCTGGAAGTATTTTTCCCGTTAATTTCTCCCATAGGGATTGTACAAAAAAGTCCTCATTAAAGCTTTATAAGCCACGAACCAAACCAATCAGCTACGAGTTGAAACACAACACAACAAACTTTGATTTGAACTGTGAACTTGATGGCTTAGTGAGGGAAAGACCTACAATCCCATGAAGCACTGCGAACAGCATAATTAAATAAAAACGATGGAGGAATATGAAACTACTCATCACAAATGTTGATTGTATGTGTATAAAACAATACATTTTAAGTTTATTGCCAAATATTCATATATATTTAAATACTTCGGTATCTTAAGAGCGTCTCCATCATGTCATTCGCAGTGCTTCATGGGAGTGGGCGGGGCTAACAGTATATTTGTGCTTGTTTCGACTCTCTGATTGGTGGAATTTTCTCTACAGAATTGTGGGTAATGCAGTTTTTCACCACGAATACCACTGTTTAACACGATTATTTTGTGAATAAGTTTACATAATGAGGGCTGACGGCTTCAACAGAAGCAGATATCATCGATTAACAGCCTCGTAGCTCACGGTAGCGCTGGCTTTAAAGATTTATACGTTATCGTATAAAAATCAATTTCCGAACAGCATATTCAATCAAATTAAATTCAATGGAGAAGCGTAAAACTTCTCGTTACAAATGTTATATATTAGGGCTGTCAAACGATTAATCGCGATTTTTGCTTCTTGTGACTCTCTGGTGGAATTTTCTGCACAGCATCATGGGTAATGTAGTTTTCGCCAGGAATTCCACCGTTTAACACGATTATTTTTACATAAGTTGAAATAATGAGGCGCAGCGAAAGCAGATATCATCGATTAACAGCCTCGTAGCTCACAGTAGGCCTGGCGTTAAAGATTTATAAGTTATCATATAAAAATCAATTTCCCTATGGAGAAAATTAATGGAGATTTTATTACCGGAACATACCGGTCTGTTGTGCTCCTTTCTGTGCTCTGATGCCATTGCACTCCCGATCTGATTGCATTTTTAAATGTCCTGGATAATAGTCACTATCACAAAACAATGCAGGACAACAGATGTCGAGGATATACTCAATAATGAAATGTCACCTGGGATACATAATTGTGGTAATAAAGGGTTTTTTAGGCATGCATATGTGCATTTATGTCCAACATTTCCTTATGGAAACCATTGAGAATGACATACACTGTCAATAACGCTCTTTTCAAAATGATAAAAAGCTTAGATATGCGATAATTAACTCAGAAACAGATGCAGTTGTAAACTAAACAGATATAATATTTGATGGATAATATTCCAGAGCATTGTTCAGGCAAATCTGAGCCTGGTCTATTCCACCCGTCTGTCATTATAACAGAAATGAAAGCCACTGAGAATGGGTTGAAGCAGGACACATTCTGCACTAAAGCTCTTCAGCCTGATCAATAATTTCCTCAACGGCCTCACCGTCCGCTGGCTTTATCACTCCCTCACGTCCGGTTAATGGTCCTGCACGTCCGGTCCGAGGTTTAGTCCATGTCAGAGAGGGAT
Source organism: Paracanthobrama guichenoti (assembly GCA_018749465.1). NCBI lineage: Eukaryota > Metazoa > Chordata > Actinopteri > Cypriniformes > Gobionidae > Paracanthobrama > Paracanthobrama guichenoti. The sequence continues at coordinate 35,097,771 of CM031945.1, forward strand.
ACAGAAAGAACAATGACTCTAATGTTCACGTATGACAGAGATAGAGTCACGGATCTGCTCCAGACGGCGTATAGTACCAGACTGCCGTCTTCATATCCCTGGCACACATGCACACAGACAGGCTTTATTAACGCTGTAAACACACGGGGTTAAGATGCTCCTCGTGATCTTTAGGTCGCTGCTAACATGTTTTCCTGGCAGAGGCGCAGGGTTTAATCTCATTGTGGCTCTGTGAGTTTCTCCGGCAGAAGTAGGACAGCGTTCACTGGCGCCCGCGCGGGGAAGGAAGCCTCCCTGCCCTGAGGAAGTCCTTGTCAACGGCACTGCCCGTCAGAAAACAAATATGAAGCCGTGAGGTTTCAGCTGATCTTCATCTGACTCTTTTATATTACACTTTAGGGGTGGGAGGTTTAAAAGGATGTGGGATGCTGAGGGTGTCCCGATTCTCTGCTCCTTCGGATTTTAACGTTGTTTCTTTTTCAGACTGATTTGCCAATCGATTCAATCAGGATTTATTCAGTTTTCAGCAGGTTATTATCACTAACTAGTACTATTAACGCCTTATTGTTCATTGAAATAATTTAAATTACATTAGATGCTTATTTCAATTATTTACCAAAGCAGAAATAAACTAGAAATAAAACATAACTGAAACTAAAATACAAATATATATGTAAATATTAATGTTTAAAATAAACCTCAACTAACACACAATAACATATAAGAATATAAGTGAAGCTGTTTTCGGTGGTGCCGTGTGGTGTGAGGGACACTGATGGACTGATGTGCTCATTTGGTTTTGCAGGGACTGACGATGAGGCAGATTCGGTTCCGGTTTGACGGACAGCCTATCAATGAAACAGACACGCCCGCACAGGTATGACATCACAGTGCGCTCACTTTCATTCTTAGAACACTTCTGGTTCTAAAAGTAACAACACTCTGGACAGGTGTGTGTGTGTGTGTGTGTGTGTGTGTGTGTGTGTGTGTGTGAGAGAGATTGTGTGTGTGTGAGTGAGAGAGATTGTGTGTGTGCGCGTATGTGAGTTTGTGTGTGGGTGAGATTGTGTGTATGTGTGAGAGAGATTGTGTGTGTGAGAGAGAATGTATATGTGTGTGTGTGTGTGAGAGAGATTGTGTGTGTGCGCGTATGCGAGTTTGTGTGTGGGTGAGATTGTGTGTGAGTTTGTGTGTGTGTGTGTGTATGTGTGAGAGAGATTGTGTGTGTGAGAGAGAATGTATGTGTGTGTGTGTGTGTGTGTGTGTGTGTATGTAAGATTGTGTGTGTGTGAGAGAGTTTGTTTGTTTGTGTGTGAGTGTGTGTGTGTGTAAGATTGTGTGTGTGTGTGTTATAGGGCCCAATGTCCCCACAAGGATAGTAAAACCAGTCATTTTTGACCTTGTAGGGACATTTTCTTAGTTCCCATGAGGAGCTTATAATTCTTACTAAATTATGTTTTTTTGAAATTATGGGTAGGGTTAGGGTTGGAGGACAAAATATGTCATTAGCTCAGTATAAAAACCATTATGTCTATGGAATGTCCCCATAATGATAGGAATATCTGTGTGTGTGTGTGTGTGTGTGTGTGTGTGTGTGTGTGTGTGTGTGTGTGTGTGTGTGTGTGTGTGTGTGTGTGTGTGTTTAAGGCCAATTCGCACCGCACAGACAAACCGCAACAAACAAGTTGGCCATTTGATTTATAATTTAATGAAAAGTAACTTGTGATGTTCACACTGTCCCAGCAGACACCGACATGTTCAGTCCGGTGAAAACAAATCCCAACCAACAGCAACAGACGCCGACAGGGCCAACGCACTGATCCGACAACACCCAACAAATGTGTTTGTCTGTGCGGTGTGAATTAGTCTTCAGACCACGTGGAATCAGAATTACCCTATTTATCTCAAAGTGAGAGGCGGAGCTCACAAAGCCTGAATGTCCAGGTCATATTCAAAAGATATTTAAAAAACAAAGCCGAACTGCATTGTTAATCATATTAAGAAAATGAAGCCTAACTGGATTGTGATGTTATTTTCATGATAATTAAGAAGATTTATTTCAACCCTAGTACATCAATTACTGTAATGATAAAGCATTTCTATTATTTTTTTAATTAAAGTTGACTTGTATAGTGCTTATATATATATGATATATATATATAAACAAATAAGCAATTATACATTTTTTAAGCAATTATTATGTATTATAGTTTTGTATTATGGTACAGAATTCAAATACAGTCGTTTACTAATCAGAATCCAGTGAGTGTTATTATTGATAAACGAGAAATTATCCAATCACATCACACACCACTTGTTATTATCCAATCAAATCCTGATGGAAAATGCCCTTATTTTCCCACCAAATATTCCATGTCGATTAGAAGTTTAATGCATTACTTAGACAGAGCTGGGATCATGTGTGCTCTTGATGAAGACTCATAGCCTGGATGCCAGCCGAACTTAGCCCCGTCCACGACATTTGAGTTCGGGAAGTTCGGTCTGGACTTGATCCGTTATGGAGCAACTATGCTTGAACCAGAGCTTGTTCGGACCAATCAAAATGCCAGGGCGGGCTTTATACGATAATGGACAGATGATCAACAGTAACGTAATCATCCACGTCAAAGAGCGCTTGGCTTGAATTGGTTCTAATCCTAAACTGAGAACTTGTTCGTATATGCATTCACCTTTGCTATTTCTCTCAAAAATGAGTGTATCCTTAAATTATTTTACACTCCTCTTCTGCTTCCAGCGTGCGTGCATTTGAGTTCTGTTGACAACTATGCGTCGCTCTGATTGGTTGTAGGTCTATCCATATGAGGTCTTTCCTGGTTCGGTTGAAACACGCCCCATAATCACAGCCCAATGGAGCAGTATCAGACTCATATTCTGACTAGAATCAGATTCAGGCAATAAAACACAATTTTGTCAGAAATATTGTACAGCTCATCTCACCCTCTGAATAAATCTGGGATGACAGCATCATTTTACACTTGCATCATGGGATAGGAGTGAACTGTAATCAGAGCGGATAGGTGTCGATTTCACAGTCAACAGGAAGTCTTGGGAAATCTGAATGAAGTGTCCTTATGTGACTCTCTGCTGAACTTGTGCCACTTTTTAATACTATTAATATACTACTGAATAATAAACCCCATGTTGTTCTTCCGCAGTTGGAAATGGAGGATGAAGACACAATTGACGTTTTCCAGCAACAGACAGGAGGACACATCTGAGTCGGACGAGTCCATCAACCCAACCCATCTCTCTCTCTCTCGCTCCTCATGGTTTTCTGTAACTGCTGTTGTATAGTGTTTTCAGTTCATCATGTTTTCTTTGGTTTTGTACATAAAGGGTTCCTGCTACAGTAATTATTGCATTGGGTTTGTTAATTGCCGTGAAATCTGACACGTTAAGCCCAAGTTGTTGAACGAGCGATCGCTAAACTATCATGTCATCTGTGTATAGACCAACTGATACATGTTTCCGCTTGCGAATCACCGATTTGAGGATACGAGCCAGGCGTTTGCGTGCAGAAGGTATGATTGTGTTTCAGGAAAACATACAGAAATGTTTGGCTCTTAAGCAGTCAAGCCTGCAGTTCAGATTGAATTTTTTTTTTGTTTTGTTTTCCATTCAGACAAATTGGTTTTGAAACTTTTGTTAGTTTTTTAGTTTTGTTTTGTTTTTATGGTAGTGATCATGTATAGTGCAACGCTTGTGTTAAACATGTTTTGACTCGAGTACGTACGAGGGGATTCATGTTTCGGACAAGTCAAGCATCTGTATTGTCTAATCTCTTGTGAAAATAAAATATTCTCTTTTTATCAAACTGTTTTGCGCCGAATGATGTGCATCTTTTAAATTGTTTTTGCATTCCAAATAATAGTGACATCATTTTAGCAATTATTCAAAGTGACGTTTAAATTACTTAACATAATTACATATAATTTTACATGATTAGGTTGAAGAATTTAAAGGGGCGGTTGATTATGATTTGACTTTTTTAGCTTTAGTGAGTGTGTAATGTTGCTGCTTGAGAATAAACAACATCTGCAAAGTTACGACGCTCAAAGTTCAGAGCAAAGGAAGATATTTTCTTTTACAGAAATCACTTAAGGACTACAACAGACGGATAGTAGGGACTATAACGAGCTTCTTCACGGGTTAGTGACATCACAAACCCTGAAATTTACATAAACCCGGCCCCTGGAATAGCATGTCATAATAGCAAGATGACAACAAGTTATAACCGTAATTAATCTAAACTATACTGTTCTCTCTTCGTGCAGCAGATTTTCTCTGGCTCTGTGCATCTTACAACAGTTCCCACTCGAGAGATTTATAGATTATAATGACAGAATATGCTAATCAATGACTCATCAACTAGCCGTTCAGAAACGTCCTGCCTCATTCTACATGTTGTCACTTCTTCTTGAGTCTCTCCATCATTGTCCGACTCCGGTGTGATCATAAAAGGCTGAACAGTTTCTGATGTTTTCAGTGCGTGTCTGCGTGAGGTAATCAGAGCTGATAACACGAGCTCTTGAAGCTCCGCCCTCTTCCTGAAAGGGGCCGGGGAGTGGCAGCTCATTTGCATTTAAAGGAATATACACAAAAACGACCTGCGTGAAGTTGGCCCAACGCAAAACGTCAATGTCTAATATTTAAAAAAGTACAAACAAAACTTTTATTGGCACAAATCAGCACAAACGATCAAGATTATTTGGGGTGAATTTGGAGCAATCTTATTTTAATATCTAAAAAAAACTGAAGCAGCAGAAAATTTGTAATACACAAACAGAGCACAAAAAATTGAGACTATTTTGCCAATGTTCTGCGTTGGGTGGGGCAACTTCACGTAGGTACAAAACCTGTGTGTTTTTGCTCACCCTCAAAAATGGACAATTTTAACATGCTATAAAAAAAATTCTCTGTGGGGTATTTTGTGCTAAAACGTCACATACACACTCTGGCTTATTTTACATCTTGCACCCTTTAAGATATGATTGAAGTTCATATACTATAAAATGGGCGTTTTTTTTAAATTTATTCTAAGGTTTAACTTTAAAATGTTACGGTAATTTATACATTCATAACGTAAATATTTGCATAACACGTTTTAGTAAACAGCCTATGGATGATTATGCAGTAAACCACACATCACATAAACCCAGGAAGGCTATCGTCTGATCGACGGCCGCTCCTCCAATCGAACGCCAGCGACCGCTGCGCCCTGTCCAATCTGATCGCGCGTCGCTCAGGTGGGCGGGGTTTCGTGGGCTGGTCTAAAGGGCCGCTCCGCTGCACTCGGATTTCAGCTGGTCCGGGCGGAGTCCATGCGGGATAAAGGACTTAGACGAATTCAGTCCAGCTGAAGGGTTTCTACCGCGGTTTAGCGAGCACACTACCCGCTCAACATGACTACGACGACCACCTTCACAGGCATGGAGCCTGGTGCCAAAAACAGCTCCAGGTAAACGCATTTTAACGGGTTTGTTGCGTTCGGCGGGCAGACAAAAGAAGAGCTGGAGGTGATGATGATGATGATGATGATGATGATGATGGTGGTGGTGGCCTGATGGATGGATTCCTCCTCCAATGCACGAATGCAAATGAGCCCATCAGCCTGAATATGAGGATTTAATGGATTTGGACAGATTTAACAGCCATTTGATCTGAATTCACCCAGACTGTCTGCCACCACCACCACCACCACCACCATCATCATCATCTTCTTCTTCTTCCTCCTGGCCATGAAGACCCATATCCACCCTTATTCTGATCTGAGATCCAGCCCAGGCGCATTATGCACAGGTTTGATCTGATGTCTGGTGTTTTGATGGCCAGACATCAGCTATTATGAAGGAATGGGGCTGGCAGTGCATCTCTAATATGGGAGATTTGCTTTAAAGTTTGCATTGTGCATTGCATTGATTGTTTTGCTTTATGACTTTCATGAATGGATGCTTTCTCTGCTGCCTATATTTTCCTTTTCTATCAGTTTAATCCCAGTCATCTGACTATTGTGTGTAACCCTCGAGCTCTGGCCCAAAAATACACGCTCCATTGTCCTTAAAAGGTTTCTGATACTAGGCTTGGAAACAGATGCATTGAATTTCTTCCAGCCGACCAGTGGAGGGTTTGCACGTCTGGCCAAAGGACCGTGTGATCCAAACTAACTCATTGTTTTATGTTTTTTAGGTGTGTTTGTGTGTCCAGAAATGATATCACTGTAACCCTCAGCGAGGGAGGGAGGGATGGAGATGCATTCTTGGCATTTGCATGTCAAAAATGTTGCAGTGGCTTTTGTTGCACAGAAGCGAGGTTTGATCTTGATGAGCATTCTGGCATTGTCTAGTAGTTGGTGCAACATGTTGCCACCCGACTGCTCATTTTCCTGTCAAATCCATGATTTTTTTTTCCTCTTTAAATCCTGTGTGTCTGGGGTTCCCCTTAGTAGGGCGGCCAGAAATGTAGGTCAAGCCGAGAGCAGGCGTGTTTATTGGTCACTCGGTGTGATTTCGTGATGTTTCCAGCGTGCATCTTGTGCTTGAAGAAGGATTTTTTTAATGCCATGTGTGTGTCCTGTGTGGGTTGGGTGGGGTCTCGGGCGACGCGGCCCTCTTCTTTTCCTGCTAAAGTCCCCTGATCTGATCCCAAAGCTTTAGTCTGGTTAAGGCATTAGCTCTTTGACCAGTCTGGATGGTTTTATAATCTCCACACCATCGATTCCTCTGACAAAGGGAGCAGAAAGTTTGGACGTGTGGACGGAGGCGAGAGCCTGACAGCTGCCGGCGGGTGTCAGCTGGTCTCTCTGGAGGAGGGAGGGAGGGTCGTTGGGTTTTCAGGAGCATTGATTAGGGCTTCCCTCAGCAACATCAATCACGGGTCCACTGCTTTTCATCCGGGTCTCGCTGACGCCCGCCCTCATGTCTTTTTAATGAATCAACATATGTGCTGAATGAGAACCATCCCATGATGGAATCTGCATTTGGTGTGTGTGAGCAGATGAGCTGGACGAGTCAGCTGTGTGCGTGTGTGTGTGTGTGTGTGTGTGTGTGTGTGCGCGTGTGTGTGTGTGTCCAGTTAAGGGGTGGGTGGGTGTGATGTGGTTTAAATCACTGTAACCAGTTAACATCACAATATATTCATTTATGCTCACAAAGTGGTGCATATTTTAATAACCATCTGGTAATGCTTGTGTGTAGCTCAAACGGCAAGGTCATGTGTTCAATTACCAGGAAGTGCATCAACCAATCAAGTTTATATCTCTTGTAAAAAAGCGTCTGACAAATGTGTAAAAATATTTAGCATAATCCATAGAAACTAAATGATTTATGTGAAGGTCAATGTGGTTTTTGTAGGACTTCATGGAATATAAAGCATTGTTTTATTGAACTGTCCCTCTTTCAACAGTTTTATTAATAATAATAATAATAATAATAATTTATGGTCATTTTAAAGACTTCTGGGAAGATTTTGTATAAAATGAAAATAAATAGAAAAAAATAGTTTTATGACTTTGAATTTTCTATTACTCCGTTTATGAAAATGAATGTAGTATACATGTGATGTTAAAGCTATGAAAACAGATCTGTGCGATATTGAAAAGCCGTTAAATGCTGTATTAATGCACCGTTGCGTTATTGCTCGTCAACCGTACGGTCATCGTCTCGTCTTGTTTGACACGCCCTGCTTTGAATTTCCGCATTTTGCTTCGTCGTTCTCGCACGGAAACAACATAAAGTGGTCATTTCTACTGGAATCACGCAATTAAAATCTCTACATTTACATTTATGCATTTGGCAGATGCTTTTATCCACAGCAAGTGCATTGTATTCAAGGTACACATTTTTACTTTTCTTTTGTTTTGTTTTTTTCAGTTCTTGCTTTCCCTGGGAATCGAACCCATGACCTTGCCGTTGCTAGCGCCACGCTCTTATTGTTTGAGCTACAGGAAAGCTACTGTTGCTGTATTTGCACAGTATGTGCATCATAATGTCCAGCTCTTCTTCTGACGGTGTGTTTCCTTTACACACTATTGAGTGTCATTAGGCAGAGTGTGCTGTTTATTAAGTATGTGTCATTGATTTGTGTCATTCGTCTGACCGATGTCTCGTAGGGTGTTGCGTCCCCCTGGCGGAGCCTCCAATATTTCCTTCGGCACAGATGAAGAGAAGCCTGTGCGCAAAAACAAGATGGCCTCCAGTATCTTTGCTGAACCTGACGACCCTCACGCCCACCGGAGCAACAACCCGCCAGGTACACACACACACACACACACACACACACACACACACACACACACACACACACACACACACACACACACACACACACACACACACACACACACACACACACACACACACACACACACACACATCTGGTTCAAATTCTGCCTCTGGTCAGATCTGGCCTTGGTTAGATTTGAATGCTTGCATTATTTGAAGCCAGCCTGGCATTAATGCACGTCTTCATGTCTGTATATTTTAACTTTTGAATTTTGATTCATTAAAAGATTTTTATTCTGGGGAAGCCATTTTTCATGTCCCTCATTTGATCCCTCACATGACCACAAGTGTGTCAGCATACTGTTAGCATGATGTCATTTCCCGGGCAAATATCTTGACTGCCCAGTGATTTCAGGAAGTGACTCATGGTGTAGAGAATGATGGTGTGTGTGATCTCATGATGAAGCGTCCATTAGTGTGTACAGGACGGTCTGCTTTACACAAGTGAAGCGTTTATTAATATACCTGTATTATATTCAAAAATTGAGATTGGGACTGTTTCCCAATATTTGTGTGCTCTGTGCTGTTTTTCCTGCTTGAAGCAGCACGTCATTAGTTTTGCAACATGTCAAACTCCACTGAAAGCACTTGAGTTGTTTCCCCCACGTGCTTCACGTGCTGCTCCAAATCCGTCACTTACATAGGATGTTGCCTTAGAAGGGAACTGCCCATGTAGACAGCGAGGCCGCTCTGTGCCGTGTGGATGTTCAGAGTTTGACAGCATCTTTATTTTCTGAAGAAGAAACCTGTATTTGCATGTAGGAGTGTTTTGAATGCAGTCGTGTGATTAGCCCTGCACAAGCTCATATGCGGATAAACGTTCGTATCGGGATAATCTGAGCTTTTGATTCAGCGCTAATGCTTCACTCGGGCAGGTGTCGTTCCTATATCTGTGGATTCTCTCTAAAGGCCTTTACTGGCTCTCGTCTGGGATGTTGCAGCGTTTGCTGCATCTGGTTATTTTACAGCCGTACCTCAGGAAACAAAACCGTACATTCTGTAGCAAGCAACTAGATATACATTTATGGAGGCTGAAACCGGCAAAACCAATAAATGAATGCGCAAATGCTACATAAATGTATAAATAATGTGCAAATAAATGCATGAATCCACATATTCCTGCATAAATAAATGTATAAATAATTAAATGTGGAGAGGAGATAAACGAGTGTTGGGGGAAATTGTTAAAGGAAATGCTAAACTGAAAGTTTACTTTTTTCCTTTTAACCGTCTATTCACATTTGACTGTAGCTCAGCCTAACATGCAAATGAGGAGGGTGTCGACAACCATCAGCCAATGGTGGCATTGAGACCGCCTTCTGGTGTTTGTTTTGACACCTCCTCATTTGCATGTTGTGCCAAGAAAAATAAATACTGAGCTGCATTAAAAAGTGAATAAATGGTTAAAAGTCGTCAACATGTATGGGTTCTAAGCCCATACAAATTATTCTTTTTTTAAATCTTACAAACAAAAATGAATATAATTTAAAGAAATCTCAGAGACACCCAAAACTGTTCAGAACATTCATAAAGGGATCATAACCATATTTTAATAGAATATCTCTTTTTTATGATATTAAACCTGTCCATCGATTATATTTTCTGAATAAAGACAGTTTCTCCTAGAATAATTTTAGAATTTCTATCATTTATTGAATTGAAAGATTGTAACGGAGTACTGTTGTTGTTATTGGTATACATGTCATGCGTTTTTGAATATTGATTTAACAGTTTTGTCCTAAACAGTGCATTGAAGTGATTTATTGAAATCTGAATTATTTTTTAAATATTAAAGCACTGTTGATTTGCCATGACTCTAGCCATTGCTGCTGATATGGCATTGCATCAAATAAATGGATAAATATATTCAATAAATAAAAAATGAAAGGATGAATGGGTGAATGGACAGACAGACAAATCTGTATGAATCAAGCAGTGTAACTCAAGTCTTTTGAAGGGACTGGGTTGCTTTATTATATGCTGCACAGATTTAAAATGTGCTTTTATTCACAATAGCATTGGTTAATGAGCAAACATGAAGAACTCCAGTATGGTAAACCAGCTCAAACATGCTTGACTTCATTCAAATGTCGAAGATTTGGAAAATATGAGTGAGAGTAATTAATGAACGAATTTATCCCTTTTAATGTCTTGGAACTTGACTTGTAAATGGCTTTTTTTCCCCCGGTAGACCTTTGTGAACTTTTGCATACTGATTTTAGTTGTGTAAAGCATCCGGTCAGATCCGGTCATCCGTTTTTTGGCGTTTTAATGTGCACCATGTGTCGGATGTGTGGATTTTCTCTCATAGCCTTGCTCTGATTGAATGAGCCTCTCCTGTCTGACAGGAAGCTCGTCGTGTCGACCAGAGGTGCCTGACAGGATGTCGTTGTGATTGTCCATTGTGTTTTGTAAGGGGTTTCGTTTAAAAAAAAAAAAAAAAAAAAAAAAAAAAAAATTCAGCTAATGGACTGTAACAGTCGGTTCCAGAAGTATAAATCACATTTTTGTCCATTATTGCAAGACACTACAGGTGAATGGGGTCAGAATTTAAGCAATTGATGCTCTCGTCGTCATCGTCATACTTTCCCCAGGTGATTTAATCACAGTACATTAAGACTAATAAGACGAACTGCGGTTTGAAATGACGTTTTATGTAATGGGATGTTGAAATAAGTTTCCAGGAGATGCATCTGAACATTGGATAAAGTCAGATTCAAAGTTCTTGTTTGATTTTGTCGACATATTACAGCTAAAGGTTGCTAGTGAGGGGATTTTGAATATCTCTTTTTATCACTCCATAAATCAGAAAATGCTGTCAACAGCCAGAAAAACACCTTTTCACCATGTTTTCAGAAATAAAATGTTGTATAACTCAACATTCAGCGCGTATGAAATGTGAACAAACCCCACAGTAAAAACCTTCAGCATATAGATGGGAATGAAGTGTTTCTGAAGCGGAGCAAGAACTTTAAAGATATTTACTGTGACTGAAATGTACAGGTGCTAACAGATGAAGGGCGATATAATGAACGCTTAAATATATATATGCATTCTGGAGGCTGTTAGTCTGAAAATAGTAGTTATGGATAAAAAAATAGACCCAAATCTCAATTGACCAATGGTTTTGTCTATAGTGCATTGCGTTAATTTGTTTAATAATAATAATGTATAAAACTCTCCAGTTTTGACCATGAACTCGGATCACAAATGTTGCAAAAATTGTCATAAAACGGCTTTTTTTTATTTTATTTATTTATTTATTTATTTATTTATTTATTTATATATATATTCTTGTATACTACAATTAGATCAATCTAAATCTGTTTAATGGAAATGTTTAAAATTTTGCCAGTTGGCTGTCACAAGTGGTTTATTTAGTGTAGTAAAGTCACGCCTCCATTGACATCCATTCAAAAATGGCCTCTGGTCTCGTTGGTTTTTTTTTTGGCTAACCTTGAAGGCTTGCCTTAGTGGCTCTGTTAAAAGTAGTCCTGTTGAAAACTTCCCATAATCCTGCAGCATGGCTGTTACCATGGAAACAGGAATGACTGCAAAATGGCTCAGTAGTGACCGGACACTCCCATGAAACGCTGTGAGTGATGGTAATCAAGTCAGTCTCCCTACAGTCTCAAACTACTTGTATATTTGTGCATATTTTTTTTTTTTTTTATTATTATTTTTGCAAAACTTAATCTTATGCTTTTAACTAAATCTGTTTAATTTTGTACTGTAGTTATTTGGTTAATTTATTCACAGTGCATCATGGGTTGAGCAGTTCACTGACTGAAAGTTTTGTTTTATTTTTCTTCTCTCCGTTTCTTTTAACCCTTAAAGACCGAGACAGCTGCCTGTGGCTAAACATAGCTATTGTTCTCAAATGTTTAGTAACGTTTGAACGGCTAATCTAGTCTGTATGGTTCCCAGCTCAGTGGTATCACTTTTGTCTCCATTGGACATTCAAAGGCTCCGTAGTCAAGTTTTGATTAATCAAAGAAACTCATGTGGTTTGTTTCTCTGAGCCAAACAGGAATATTATTGATGCTTAGTCCCACCCCAGTGCCCAGATTGGTTGAAACTGTCATCTATTCAGCCAATAAACACAGGTTTTGGTCTTTTGAACCACCAATTAGACTGTTTCTTTGGAAATTTGAACAAAAGCAAAGTGAAAACAGTTGGCTGCGTATTTGCGTGCATGAAAACAAATCCCAAATAACATTTGCACGAGCGTGCAAAGCATGAGGCATTTAAATGCGTGTTTTCAAACGATGTCCTGGTGGAATCAATTGGCCGGAGTTAATTGGTGCAGCCAGGAGATTTGTTTCGTTTACGCATGCATATAAATGTCTACGTGTGTGTGTGTGTGCATGTAAAGTGCAGCCTTTTGAGGACAAATCAAATTAGCACAGACATGCGCACAAACTGTTAAAACGCTGCGGTTAATTCCATGTGGAGTTTTATACATTTGTAATGTATGATACAGTTAAGCAACATCACACGACCAAGAGTGCTGAATGCCATCAAGATCAAGACCTTGATTTCATACAACAGTTTAATAAACGGTTCAAATGAAGTTGCTTGCATTTTAGATGCAATATTGACTCTCTTTGTTCGGTTTTAGCAGCGAAATCAGTTCCAAACCAAGATCGCAGCAGAACCATAACGCTTCACACAACCATGTTTTCATTCTTGAATGAATCAGCCGTTTGAACGACTCGTTTGACTCAGTAACTCGCTCATTAGGACGGTCACTGCGCCACTTACTGGCGGTTCAGTTTCACGTTTAAAAGTTGTTATTTGTATGTTTTATTAAAAGGAAAAAAGTCTCATAACATTTATTCAATGCAATTGTAAGTTTTGGGTGTAAATGATTTGATTTGATTTGCAACAGCCCGATAGCGTCTTATTATTCTAATTGAATTTATTGAACAAATTTAAGATTTTAAAATGAAGCCGCATGCATTTAATACAATTAGGGGAAAAATGCCCTTTATAAACGTAAAAAAAAAAGATTTAAATATGATAGAACAATGAGTACATTGCTTCAGAATAAAGTGAGTGAAGGATGTCTAACTTTTTGAGGTTGGGAGCACCAGTGCTACAAAGTAAAACAGTTAATTTCAAGCCCTGTAGTTCTCCTGTTTAAAATGATACTCTTGATGCTGACTTCTAGAACGGGTTAAAGAAAAGTACAGGCGAGTCAGGGGTCCCAAAAATGCTCTAGGTCTTAAAGGGTTACTCAAAGTGTGTGATGTGATTTATTTCAGAGCTGGTTTGGTTCCTGGCTCAGAAACTCTTTCACTTTCTCCATAGACGGAAACCCTTTCAGAGCAAAGAGACTGCTGAAGAAGTGTGTGTGTGTGTGTGTCGTCATTGAGCTCGTTTAATGTTCATCATCGCTCCATTGACACACAATAGGATGCTACATTTGTTAGAGAGTCGCACAAAAAGCTCTTTGTTTGCATTTCAGCACATTAGAAGCAAACTGTGATTCTTCTAGGACTTTGACCTCAGGGTCACGTCACACTCAAAACACTCCTGAAAGTGCATGTGTGTATTGTTCATTTAAAATGGTGTGTGTGTGTGTGGTAACAGCAGCTCTTTTAGTTCACTGGCTGTTTTTTCCCACCCACATCAAACAAACCAGATGCAAATGTGTCTTGTTTCTTTCAGCAGCTAATTCAAGAAAACACGGTGTCATGTCATTGTGACGCTATTTAAAATGGTTTGTTTCATGACCCAGATTTCAAGTGGTGACCCAATGCGGAAAATGTTTAATGTGGGATGGTTGAATAGGAAGAACAAACGCTGCCCCTGATATTATTTAGATGCAAAGCCATTGTTTTCTCCTTTCTGATAACGTGTGTGTGTGTGTGTGTGTGTGTGTGTGTGTGTGTGTGCACTCACAGGTGGAGAAGCGTCGGGCGTCCTGTGCGGTGAACCCTCGGCTCCTCTGAGACGGTGCCAGCCCGCCATCGTTTATGATAACGGCGCTCCCGCCAACAGTCCGGTGAGTTCACGCTCCAGATTCATGAGTCTGCTCTGGATGCAGGTCATCTGAACCTGTTTGAGGTTTGTTCGTTCAGTCTTTAGCAGGTGAATCAAAGGGTGTGACTGGAGATCATGCTCTTAGTCAACATGAACCCAGTTTACATGCACGCTCCTGCTCTCACTGGGAACCGTTCATCTGGAGCAATGGCATTTATTTAGGATTTTAGATTTAAAGAATTTATTTAGATTTGTCTTTTATAAATACGTGTGCAATGATTACTCGTGTACAGACACTTTTTCTGCAACCCTTTATCTAAATAAAACGATGCAAATAAATCTTTAATATAAGTATTTATTTTGAAGCTTGTTTTCTGCAACCATTTATCTAAAAATAAATAAATTCATAAAGGGTTGCAGAATTTATAAAGATTTATTTTTATCTAAATTAAAAATATATGATATATATATTTAAATTATCTAAAAAAACAATCATAATTCTTATTCTGCAACCCTTTATCTAAATAAAAATAATAATGAAAATTATTATAAATATTCTGCAACCCTTCATCTAATAAAACAAAAATAATTCATGGACTTATTATTCTTTATCTAAATAAAATAGATGTATAATAAATTGGTTTTATTTACTCCTTTATTTTGATGAAGTATTGCTAAAAATCTCTTCAAAATCAAGTGCTTTAACATCAGTCATTTGAGAGAGGCAGAAAATGCATAAAGATCAAACTTTATCATTTTTATTTA